>LR990855.1:15227565-16466492 GCA_905163395.2 Endotricha flammealis
GTTGTGTTGTGCTTAAAGGTACACACGCTCAGCATGACATCGCACACACTTCAAAGCTTACAGTCTGATCATAAATTACCTCAGAACATATCCATACTAATATTATAAATGTGAAAGTGTGTTTGTTTGTCCTCCCTTCATGTCGAAAGTAATAAACGGATTGATATGATTTTTTTATTGGGGATAGTTTAATTAAGGTCTGGAGAGTGACATAGGCTACTTTTTATCCCGGAAAAACATCTCATCCCCACGGGAAAAAAAAGTATAACATAATTTTTTTACAGGGATAATTTAAGGTCTGGAGAGTGACATAAGGCTACTTTTTTTCCCACGGGATAAAGATATTTCAAGGGAAAATGTCAATAATATTCCCCGTGGGAAAAATTATTGACATTTTCCCTTGATGCGGGCGGAGCAGCGGATAACAGCTAGTTACTTTATAAAATAAAAAGCGGGCGGTCCGCTAGTCAATAATTATCATAAAACTGAATTTCCTCATTCAATAGGTTAGGTAATTTAATCTATTACATTAAATAATCTCAACATTTTTCATAACATACAAATTAGGTAGCACTGATAAAATTATATCAATACCACATTCCTAAAAATATTTTAATGAGCACATTATCTACACAACAAACTGATAAAGTTACAAATTTACCCCTTTACTAATAAACGTTGTGTAACGAGTATATAGTTATACAGTTTTGTCATTGTCTTTCTTGAGGAGAATCAAATGAAGTATGAAAGTGACAAAACATTGTTTAACTATACACGCACTACACAACATTTATTAGTAAGGGGGATAGTATCAAAGCTGCCTGTAAAGACCTGGGTTGGGATGTTAAACAGGGACCTATTAATTTATATAGGTCCACTAGGTCAACAGAACCGCGCTGCGGGGCTGCTGACGAGGAAAACGAAATGAATCTACTGTCACACATTCCGTCTTGGCACAGTTTCGTTAAAGATAAATGGACCAAATTTTTTCTGAATCTCACGACTCCTTTGCGGTAAACAGATACATACTCGATGCAGCAACCTAACCATGACACACTATGCTAATCTTTGAATAAAATTAATTCATATAAAAAAACATCATCAACTGTAATCCACTAACTAGATGATATCATCATCATATCCCACTATCCACTACCAGGAAATAAGTATTCAAAAAGAGATCAAGCATAAAAATTAATTCAAAATACCTTTTGAAATTCCGATTCTGCATCTCCATCCTGGAATAACTGTTGCATCGCGAGTTCATTCCGTTGTGCATCGCTGAGGAATGACTCCGTTTCACCAGCATCAGATCTCTTGTGCGCCAGTCTTACTCCCCCGGTATACAAAGGAGGCGCTAGTTTAGGTGTGAATACATTCTCTTCCAGGTTTTCAAGTAGAGGTACCGGAATATCCTCTTCAAGAGATGGATCGCCGTCTGACATCACACGTTCAGGTTAAATCTCAGACAGTCATATCCAAAACTTCCTTAGTTAGTCACATGAATCACTTAACGAGAATTTGTTAACAAAGACTTATTGAATGATAATATGCACTTATTTAATGATTTTATTTTTCTATATACCTACAGGCTATTTTTATGTTTTGATAGAAAAGACATGCGAATGGGAATGCGAGATGAATAATGGAATGATTTTTGTCTTTCGCGACAACGTTCAGAAAGTTCAGATCAAATCAGATGCTGACATGTCAATTTTGACAGTGACGTTTAGATTAAAATTGGCAGCTACAAAAATACGTATGTTTTTAGTAGAAAATTATATAAGTAGTATTTAGTATGTTGAAAATTAAAACTGAGTTTAAATTTATTTTGTACCAGAATATTAATTTTGATTATATACTCTGACTACGTTTTATACGTGAAGTTGACCTAAAACAAAAGTATGGACGGGCTCTCCTACTCTAGGTCTTAAGCGCTTATTACACTACACGATTTCTCAGGCCCTGCCGGCAGGGTGTCCTGCCTACCAGTTAGGGTGCCGATTATGGAAATGGAAATGGAAATCGCGCCCTGTTTGATTTTCTCTCAGTTTGAACGTGAACGTGAATGACTGTGCACGTCTGTCGCTATGGCGCCGACTTTATCGAATCATCAAAAAGTTGCTTTAGCGGTGACTTTGACATTTACTACATCCATGAAAGCACTTAAATATGCGGATACTCAATGTTCTGGAACCAGCTGATTTCAAAAACTATTTAAGAACTAGCTTTTGCCCGCGGCTTCGCTCGCGTTAATTTTATGACAAAGGTTTCGTTTGACAATAAAACAACCCATAGCGCGACTTGTGGCGCCATCTGTTGGCCGATACAGCGCCTTCTATAGTAGAAAAAATATTTTCCCATTGGAACGACATACTTCCACGTGATAAGAATGTTGGGCTCTGTACCCCTAATAATATGTACCTACCTATGCAAATTTTCATAATGATCGGCTGCTTAGTCAAGCCGTGAAGGAATAACAAACAAACTCACTTTCTCATTTATAATATTAGTAAAGATAGAAGAGGAGTAGTAGCTCCGTTTATAACGCACAAAAAACAACAGAACGTGTGAACTCTGCGCTCGCGCCGCAGCGACTGAGCTCCCTGCCTCCCTGTTTCTTTCTTACACTACCCAATCAGCAGAGTGGCAGGGAGCTAGGAAGATCGGAACCACCCGATCGCCCTGTTTAGGGACCCTGACTCCCCGTTTCTTATTACATTGCCCTGTCCCTGCCGGCACGGCCCGAGAAATCGTGTAGTGTAATAAGCGCTTTACTTCAGCTTCACATTTCCTACTTCGAGCTTTACTTCACTGAGGTCGTAAAGAGGTCATTTTGGTATTAAAGAGCCGACGCGACGCTTTCTGATTTCAAGCGGCTAATCATTTTAGAAGTTTTATAAATTTTTATATGGTAACAAACGCTTGCCACGCCGCTTATGAGCTGTCATCGGCGCGGCGCGGTGGTAGGAAAAGTCAGAACAACTAAAAGGATAGGTTGCCGGCGAAACGTTTTCTAAATTTTAATGATAAAATATTTGTTAACTAATTTTAAGTGAAAGTACAAAATAAACAACTAATAAACGTGCATTCAAGATGACTGTGGAGGTGCAGAACAAGGGGAGGTTCCTCCGCCTGTCTTCTGACAAACAATTAACATTTCTAAAATTGGCTGTTTTATCAATGGCAGCTATCTTGTGTGAGTTTTTAAATAAAACTTGATATGGTAATCGTTTCTGATGCATTATTAAATAATCTCATAGGGTTTTGCAGCTTACATCATAAATTTTAATTTAAAGTTAATGTAATTTTCGTTGTATTACGTGGACCAAACGCGATAAGGTTGGCCACATGATTCGCTGACTTTGTTGAAAGTTATTGGTGCCATTTCATAGTAAATGTGAAAGAGTGCACTACTAAAAATTATTTCGACTATATGTAAAAAAATGCACTCTAGAGAATTGATTTGTTAAATTTGCATTATTCATCCAATTCTTTTCTCATTGGCAAAATTGGTTTTATCTTGTATCTTTTTCTTATTACAAACGGTAGGTTGGTCAAAAAGTCGCCTTATGGGCAGGGAAGTTTTAAAGTTTAAGAGGGTAGGGCACAGTGGATAATCCGCTCAAATTGGAGTAGCCCGTCTGGGGAAGGACCTCCACCTTACAGAAGATTGTAGCCAAATAGCATTGGTCTCGTTGTTGTGTGTGTTGTGTTCCTATGGTTAGTAAGGTCTCCAGAGCTCCACCTGGGTTGGGAGAGTTGGCAACGCGTGAGTGGTACCCCCAGTATTGCAAGCGTCTATAGGCTATGGTGATACTTACCATCAGGCGGGCCGTATGCTTGTTTGCCCACGTTGTGGTATATAAAAAAAAGAATAATAAAAAATCTGTATACAAGTTATTACTAAACATAATAATATCATCCTTGTTGGTCTTTAAAAGTTTTTTTTCTGCTAATGGATTGAATTATATTTATGAAGAAAGACGAAAATTTAATGAGAATAGGATTGCTAACAAAATCATGGATTTAGTTTTAAAGAAATAGGATTGTCATATCTGAAAGGTTTTTTTTTTCAGCGTTTGCAACACGTCTGTTCTCTGTACTCCGTTTCGAAAGTGTCATCCATGAATTTGATCCTTACTTCAACTACCGCACGACACGGTTCCTCACACAGGAAGGTTTCTACCAGTTCCATAACTGGTTTGATGACCGAGCATGGTATCCCTTGGGACGTATTATTGGTGGTGAGTGTATTTTTTTTACTTCCCTTTTTTTAGAGGTTTCGTTATGAGGCTGACATAGTCAAACATGGCAAAAAGCCTAAAAAAAAGAATAGAGAAAAAGAAAAAACGAGGTTTTTATTATTTGTTACAATGACATTTAAAAAAAACTAATAGTTATGTTTCTTAAGGCTGATCTGTTTTCTAAACAATGCATGAAAGTATTTAATCAAAGTTTCATAACAATGCCTACATTGTTAGCATAAAAATATTTGTTCTAAGGTTTTTACCCATGTCACTTCATTTGCTGACTGTGCTAGAAGTGATAAGAGAGCACAAGAATCTTAATAATCATTGGTAGGTGGGACACAACAAAGTAAACAATAACTACTGCGGGCCTAACATGCTTACACTCGAGATAGTTTCTCGCACGCAACAAAGCTTCTTCGCCAATAGCAATGCCTGTTTTGTCTACTGTAGACATAACCGAGATACGCTATTGGCAGAGCGGAGCGAGAAAATTTTGCCGAACAAAGAACATGTTGCTTTTAATTAGAAAGTTGTATGAATGAAGTTAATGAGGTGTAACAAAAACAGTTCAAATCTAGTCTCAATTTGAAGTTTTGTATGTCCAAGATAGAACTCAAGATTGAGATTAGGTTTTGACTGTATTACAAGAATAGACCTGCTGGTTGAAATCATATAATTTTTTTTTTTTTTTTAAATCTGCTATCAGCCTTGCAGCCATAATCAGATGTGTTGTGCATATTTAATAGGAATTGCGAGTGCACATCCAGCGATGTGTCGTCTCATTTAATTTTTTTTTTGCGTGTCATATAAATAAATTATTATTTGACAGGCACCATTTATCCCGGACTCATGGTGACATCTGCAACACTGTACAACATCATGCAGTTTCTAAATATCACAATCGACATCAGGAATGTTTGTGTGTTCCTTGCGCCGTTCTTCTCCTCGCTTACAACCATCGTTACATATTTACTCACAAAGGAACTTAAGGTATGCTGATTACTGACAATAATTCCCATATTTATTAAGCGTATTATGCCGATGTGAGGGTATGGTACTAGACAGTAATTGTTATGTAATTTTCATGTTTTTAAAGATTTATAACTTAAGCTAAAACTTCTTAAAAATCATTTGTATGTTTTTATAACTATTTATAACCTAGCTGTTACCCGCGGCTCCGCCCGCGTGGTCTAGGGAAAATGTCAATATTTTTCCCATGGGAATCTTTTTATTCCGTGGGATAATGCCTATGTCACTCTCCAGACCTTAAATCATTTCTGTTAAAAAAATCATGTCGGTACTAAGGTTCCTTTCGACGTGAAAGAAGAACAGAAAATTATATACTTTATTTTTTCCCGTGGGAATAAGAGATTTTTCCGGTATAAAAAGTAGCCTATGTCACTCTCCAGACCTTAAACTATCCCCAATAAAAAAATCATATCAATCCGTTCATTACTTTCGACGTGAAGGGAGGACAAACAAACAAGCAAACACACTTTCACATTTATAATATTAGTATGGATTTCCTTTGGTATATCTCCATAAGACCCTCACGCGTCTGCGTATTAAAAGTAACTATCATTCCTTGACGCTAGATGGCGCTAAATATTTATTTTTCTTCAGGATGAAGGCGCTGGTTTGGTGGCAGCAGCCATGATCGCCATAGTGCCGGGCTACATCAGCAGATCAGTAGCCGGCAGCTACGATAATGAGGGCATTGCTATCTTCTGCATGCTTCTAACATATTACTTCTGGATTAAGGCCGTCAACACTGGCACTATACTATGGGCTACTATGACTGCTCTTGCATATTTTTACATGGTAAGAACTTATGAATAAAAAATTGCGTAATTCTTTGACAAAGAACAAACACTAGTCTGAAACGTTTACTGTATCAGTGTTTGTGTACATAACAAAACTTGAATTTACCTTTAAATTGCATGAAATATTTATGTAATTAAGGTGATATTCAAAGATCATTCAGATGAAATCTTCACAACAACGAGCTTTATAGTTCGTTGATTTTTGCGGTTTCATACAACTTATAAATGAGTTTGTCCTACAGTAAAATATCATGTTATTTTTAATGGACGCAGATTTAGTAGGCCATACAACGCAGACCACTTTCA
The DNA here is from genome assembly GCA_905163395.2 of Endotricha flammealis. Lineage (NCBI taxonomy): Eukaryota > Metazoa > Arthropoda > Insecta > Lepidoptera > Pyralidae > Endotricha > Endotricha flammealis. Next base: position 15,233,948 of record LR990855.1, read on the forward strand.
AAATTTGGAAATATATATTATTTATATTTCAATTTTGTATCCAATTGTATCGGATGAGGTCACGAGCTAGGAGAGCGCGAGTAGTTTATAAAGAAAGATATCTCACTATTCGATAAAAGTTTCTCTCTTTCCACACATCCCTATTCCGGTTAATCATTTTGAATTAATTTCTTTTTCCAGGTGTCCTCCTGGGGTGGTTACGTGTTCCTGATCAATCTGATCCCACTGCACGTACTAGCTTTGATGCTGCTCGGTCGTTTCTCAGCACGCGTCTATGTCGCATACAGCACTCTATACTGCGTCGGCACCATACTGTCTATGCAGATCCCATTCGTCGGATTCCAACCGGTGCAGAGCTCTGAACATATGCTGGTGAGTTGTATGAATGTATAAATTACTAAAGCCGGGTACAGACTGCCGTAACGTCACATATAATGTAACAAAACGTCCATAGTGTGGACGGCCTTGCGCGCACGAACCGTACAAACTACGCGCACGAACAGATCATTATTTGTACGGGAATATATTGTACTTTCAATGCGTGTCAAATTACATGCTATATAACGCAAGTCTGTACCCAATATAATAGATGACTTTGTGTTATTTACACATTATCATTTCAATGCTATTCTGTCTTTCAGCGAACAAGTATTTATCTAACAATTTATGTTTTTCACAGGCCCTGGGCACATTTGGTCTCTGTCAGTTGTACGCGTTCACACAGTACCTGCGCGCTAGGTTGTCGCAGTCTAACTTCGAGTTACTCTTCAAAGCCCTGATCACAACACTCCTGGCTACATTGGGCACGGCTGTAGTCGCATTGACTCTTACTGGTCAGTATAATCATTAATCTACTTTCCACTGCAACTATACATTGTTTAGAATAAAATATAAAATTATTATGAAATCACAATAAACAAGCAAAATAAGATACAAAAAGCAATTTGAATAAATCATAAGATAGATACAATGTCATGTGGAAAAATAGAACATTGAATGTAAATGTGTTCTGTTTGTTTCTTTTTGTTTCACATTTCATAATAATTTTGTATAGAATATAATATTTTTTGTAAAGTTTAGGTAAGATAATAGAATGCATTATGTATCTACGTTATTGTATTGGGTGTAGCCTGTAAAAATAATGTATTGAATGATTGACTTTTACAGGTAAAATTTCGCCGTGGACCGGAAGATTCTATTCTCTTCTCGACCCGTCATACGCTAAAAATCACATCCCTATTATTGGTAAGTTATATTTTTACGTCCAAAGCCTTCCTTCATATCCATGAATATAGGGAACTCATGGAAGAGGGATTACCAAACAGTGGGACAATTTTGGCTAATAAAAATAATAAACGATCTGTGACTGCGCGGGCGCGGGTTATATTTACTGCCCATTTTACTTCAGTCCGCCATTTTGAAAATCATCATTTGTATGAACAATAAACGGCACAAACGACGACAATCACTTGCGGTAGGATAATTAACTGGTGGTAGGCAAGGAACGACATAATCAATTGAAATATTTGTAATAAAAAATATTTGAATTGATTATCAAGTATTCAAAAACCTGATTGTCGTCTTTGAAGTCAAGAAAAACAAGTCTACAAACTGTCGTGGATCTCACAACGATTTTAGTTTTATTAGGCGATATAAGGAATCAAGTACCGTGTAAAAGTAATAAATAAAAAATTGTGGAATAAGTGTCTAAGTTACCGCGACAAAAAAAATATTTTTTTATTTTTGAATAAAAATTATTTTACACCCCTATCCACAGCGTCTGTGTCCGAGCATCAGCCGACATCCTGGTCGTCCTTCTACTTCGACCTCCAAGTGCTCGTGTTCCTGTTCCCCGCTGGACTGTACTTCTGCTTCAGCAAGCTGACCGATGCCAATATCTTCATCATACTGTATGGAGTCCTTAGTATTTATTTCGCGGTAAGTTATTATAAAATAAATAAATTCTACACAATTCACTACAGCGCCACATAATCCAAAAGTTAAAAATCAAAGTACGCTAAGCATGTTTGTGTTATGGGCACCATACAACGAATATATCATTGTAAATATATACTTATAATACATAGAAAACACCCAGACTTGAGACAAACAAATGCCATTGCACATAAATGTTTGCCCCGTGCCGAGATCGAACCCTTCGGCACCAGAGTGTCACTACCACAGGACTGTAGATTTGTTTTATCGAGATAAATGATGACAAACAAAAGCTTGAAGCGTTGAGTCAATGTAGAGTGAGACCATTCCATTGATTCCGCACAATGATTGTATACACTTTGATCGCTGATATACCCTATTTTACCCGCCCCCACAAAATACCTTAAATTCACCACTATTTTAAGACCTCTATTTCTGTTTCATGCCCAGGGAGTCATGGTCCGTCTTATGCTTGTGCTGGCGCCGGTGATGTGCATAGTATCAGGAGTAGCAGCTTCTAGTCTTCTAAGTCTGCACGTCAAAGATATAGAAGCTCCGAAAGTGGAGAAACACGATAAGAAGAAGAAACATGAAAACAATTTGGTGTTCCGATCCGAGGTGAGTTCATATGATATGTGATCGCCTAAGCGAAGCAATGAAATGTGTTAGTGCAACGTTCTTATGGCGCAGGTGGGCGCGCTGTTCGTGGCGGTGCTGGGCTGCCTGCTGACCTCGTACGTGCTGCACTGCACGTGGGTCACGTCCGAGGCCTACTCGTCGCCGTCCATCGTGCTCTCGGCGCGCGCGCACGACGGCGCCAGGATCATCTTCGACGACTTCCGCGAGGCCTACACCTGGCTCAAGATGAATACCGCCGAGGTATGTCGAGGAAGACCGAGGAGATGGTAGCAGGATGATCATGACTCCTATTTTTTAAATACCAAATACCCTTTGATGTCCGAGAAGAGAAAAATCATTTATTTTGCAAGTATATTTACAGGAAATACACGTCAATTTTTTTTTTTTATTCTACCAGCACTTCGACTTGAATGGCCTGTTGAAGCCTTTTTCAAAGCCAATATAAAACAAAGAAAATTTACCTAGAAATTAATTATAACAAATAATTTACGTAAGTTTTGTTACAGGACGCAAAAGTAATGTCGTGGTGGGATTACGGTTATCAAATAACCGCTATGGCGAACCGGACGGTTATAGTGGACAATAACACGTGGAATAACACTCATATATCGCGCGTGGGTCAAGCGATGGCTTCCACGGAAGACAAGGCATATGAAATAATGCGAGAATTAGATGTGGACTATGTACTTGTCATATTTGGAGGACTTGTTGGATACTCTTCTGATGGTTAGTTATTTGAATCTTTTTTTAAAGTACTCTTCGTTTCTAAAGGTCTTTAAAAATCATCCAAATTGGTCGATCCCGTATCCCAATTGGTCAGTTTTTTTGTAAATTGGTATTTTTCCAATAGTATTTTTGGCATGCTATACTAGCGCCAATTGATTTGAGATTGTGTCGTCATTTCCTGAACTAAATGAAATGAGAATGTTCGCGAATACTTTCCGTCAAGCTTTTTTTAATTTATCATTAATTATTCATTGGCATTATCATTTTGGATTATGATTTTTATTTTTATAGTTACGTTGAATCGACTAACCGTATTTTGAAATTTATTCACCTTCGTAACTTGGGTGGGGACTTGAAACCACGTCCCCCTTGATAACCGGTCGAGCGTTATTTATTTTTGATGCTTACATACGTGTATATATCAGGTGTTATCAAGAGTATACAGTTTACATTATGACCCTGTCAGAGCGCAGCAGCAGTTTTGAGAACAGGTTCTTTCCAATTTATTGATTCTTTTCTAGATCACATCTGGTCGACAGTAATAAAATAAATAAATAAATAATATAGGGACAAATCAGATTGAGCTAGCCCCAAAGTAAGTTCGAAACTTGTGTTATGTGATACTAAACGATACTATATTTTATAACAAATACATATATAGATAAACATCCAAGACCCGAGGCCAATCAGAAAAAGTTCGTTTTTCATCATGACCCGACCGGGATTCGAACCCGAGACCTCCTGGGTGGCGGGCAGGCATGGTAACCATTGCGACACGGAGGTCGTCAAAGTAATAGGTATGGCATGTGCGTTTCAGACATCAACAAGTTCCTATGGATGGTGCGCATCGGCGGAAGTACGGAGCGCGGCGCGCACATTCGCGAAGCCGACTACTACACGCCTTCGGGCGAGTTCCGCGTCGACGCCGACGGCTCGCACACGCTGCTCAACTGCCTCATGTACAAAATGAGCTACTACAAGTTCGGACTCGTCTACACGGAGGGAGGTCAGTCTTCTAATGTTTCTTGTTACTTTAGGATCTTTGTATAAAATTTGTTTGTTTGGGTGAAAATCCGCCGGTGTGGCACACAATATATTTCATGCTATGAAATCATCCTGTGTGAAAACGCGCGGATACGCCCGTCTGTATTGTGTTACTTGTAACGTAAGTGGCCAGCAACCTTTCAAATCATTGTAAAAAATGGAATCTGTTTACTACTTTTAAAATAGTACCAACTAATTATTTATGCATCTTACCATGTTCTATACAAATATATCTATATCTCTACAAAATTACCGCCAACGAAAAAAATAGTTTAATATGAAACTGTGTCCCGCAGGTCGGCCGCCCGGCTTCGATCGCGTGCGAGGCGCAGAGATCGGCAACAAAGACTTCAACTTAGACGTGCTGGAGGAGGCGTACACGACGGAACACTGGCTCGTGCGCATATACAAGGTCAAGCCTCTACCAAACAGGGGCGTCTGAGAGGGAAAATACACGTTCATAACACATTGAAGGTTTGAAGCTCATACAGGAATATACAGTGCTTAGAATAAGATTCGGCTAACGCCGGAACCCAACGTGCGGTCTTTATCCTCTATCAATGATGGTTCGTGAGTGACGGAAGTATTGATAGTTTACTTCGATGCGAATACAATGTATTGATTGGTTATAAAGACGCGTGATACGTGACTTTTGCAATCTAACATTGGAAAAAAAGGATTGAGATCCCATATTGGGTTCGGGCGTAACATCTATTCTCGTAACAAAATCAGTTACAATGTCATGTCAATGTCAAGCGCTGCGCTGTGTCATTCAATTCATAAAAAATTGGAATTGAGCGAGATAATGCGTCAGTTTGAGATGAGATTGAAACTGTTTTTGTTACGAGAAATTGGGGGGGGGGGGGGGGGGGAAGTGAAATCGATTTTTTCTTCTCTTTACGGTCACATGCGAGAATCTGTGACAATTTTTTTTTATTGTTATCCTTCTCTCTCGTTGTTGAGAGAAAAGGATAGGAATAAAAATTCGGAAAGTTGGACGAAAAATCGGACCTTAGCCATACAAATATAACCGATTTTACCCGACGACAGCCGAACTTCGATCTAAGGTTAAGAAACTGTACAATGTTTGCTTATTTCTATAAATTACGCAAACTTTCGGTCTAAAGAGTACTTCTCTGATCTGACCATTTATCCTTTTGTGATGTGGCATACCACCTGGTGGTGAGCTTAAATACACGCAATCAAAAATATTTTAGTGCAATTCAACACTTGAGAGCGCCATCTGTTGTTTAGCACTATTAATTTCAATGTTTGTTACACAGTTTATTTATTTTTCGTAATCCAGTAATTTTGCTTTCGAGAATTTCTGTTTTTGTACGTCCATTCCCATGCAATGTTTAGCTAAAACACTGTACTTATTTTAGTCACAAAATACTTCCATTTCAATGTGCTATGAACGTTTTTTATAATTTTATAGATTTAATAGGTAACACGAAACTGGTCAAAATCGTGTCACAAAATTGTCTCAAGTGCAATCTGCCGTAGATTAGCTAAGCAATACACACCAAAGCCTACCTTGGGGAGGGGAAGGGGGGGCGCAACTATGAAAGTGTTCAACCGAAACGACAAAACACGTAGTCCTGTCAAAAAAGACATTAGTTCTGTCAAATTCATAATAGTCCTGCCAAAAGGACATTACTAGTTAGAATAAAGTTCAAAACTAACCAAAATTTCGTTTCATAGTAAGGGGTTGTGCTGTGTCCAAACTGTCCAGCCCACACAGCCTTTGCCACAACCCGGTGACCTGAAAATAATCATGTCGGCAACAGCACGCGCATTAATAAATAATACATTGTTCACCAAGAGAAGAAAGTGACCGAAGACATTTCATAAATATTTTTACCCTCCTGGGGAAGTAATGGATTTTCATACATTTTTCCGCCCGCATATTCTAGTAAATCGGGTACTTTTTAGCTACTTTTGAAAGAAGAACGAACTTTCCGAGCAGTTGTGGTATAATTTTTTAAAAGTATAAAGTCGATATAATAATTAAACCCCCTAAGTATATCATATACGGACACTGGGTCTGAGAGACCGCTTTGGTCTATTAGACCGCCTCGGTCAACATGAACCGGCCAACGTACGCATGTTGCCTACATTTTTATGCTGTCGACAAAATTTTTCGACTAGCAATACAATTAGTGAAGTCAACATAATAAGTCGCCAACAAAAAAATCCATGTGATAGATAAATAGAATATGCTTTTATTTGCATTACACAACTGTAGGACACAGTATACATAGATAGCTTACAGACTAGAGAAATTGCAAGGCGGCCTTATTGCTAAAATCTTTATCTATATGTTGGCGGTTCGGCTTTGGTGTGTATTGTGCTTAATGTATATTATTATAAAGTCACAAAAGCTCATTTTATGTTCCATTGAATGTATAAAAACATTTTATTAATTGAATTGTTCATAATTCCGTTAATTTTATTATTATTATTTGTGTAAATTATTTAAAAAATATTTATGTACAGGAGCATGTTTTAATAGAACTATGGTAAGCTTCGAATGTTAACTGCGCTACACAGTTTAAAACATTCGTTTGGAAACGAAGTTTCATATCCGCATTAAATCCAAGCGAAATTAGTATGAAACCACTTTTTAAAACCACCCAATGTTTTAAACTATGTAGTGCAGACTTAAGAATGTGGGTAAGACAGTGTGAAAAAATGCGATTTTATGGTGTCAGATGACTCTAAATTATAACCTTTTTAGCTTATTTTAAAAATGACCAATTGGTCATTATAAACACAGAATACTAATAAGTCTATCTAGTAAAACAATTATATCTATGAATAAATAGAACTGAGTTACCTATGTTCTCAATAACAATTTTATAAAAAATAAAAATAAGTCACGAATAATGAACCAAGTGTCACAAAAATTCAGATAAAGACTAAATGGACTGATTTAAATTTTTGCACTATTTAAAAAAATATTTTTAGGTATAAAGTAGATATAAAAACTCTTTAAACCCCCAAGTGCATTTACGGTCACCGAGTCTGCTAGACTGCCTTGGTCTGTTAGACCGCCTCGGTCTGTTAGACCCACTGGCTGATATGCTTGTCAACACTGGTCTTGATATATCTAGATACATAGATCTCTATATATAGAACTGCAATACATAGCAAATAATATAATTATAGTTAACTATCTTAAGGTGCACGTAAGTCTTAATTTCGCCGAATATGCTTGGCATTTTTATAAAGGAGAAGTATGCATTTTTATATGATCTCTGAGGCAAAGCAGTCCTATTTATAAGTGATCTATGGTAAAATAAAGTGTAATGGATAACACACATTACGGGCGGGCCATGCCGAAGCATAGTTTAACAAATAATTTATCCATATTGCTATGTCTAAACCCTCACTAACAGCATTTTGTTTGGTGAACGTTTTTTTTTAAATACAAAAACTGTTTGTACGCGCACATCTTCGTAGTTACTGAACGGATTTTAATGTTTACACAGAAAGATAGAGATTGACTTAGAGCAAAATGTAGGCTTTATTTCATTTAAATCTGATATCAGGAAAAAAGTCAATCTTCATTTACGTAAACAAAGTGGCCCGACGTAATGAAAATTAAGTTCCTCCAAACTTCACTAGATGTCACTGTCTCTGATTTATCCGTCGATACTCTATTCACCACAAAACCAATTCCACGCGGGCGAAGCTGTGGGCAGTGTGGGCAGAGCTAGTATGTGATAATTTCTTTTATGCGTTGCGGCTCGCTAGTAATGTACGCTATCCTTTAGAGCGGTTTCAGACTAGCGTTTTGTACACGCGTATAAGCTCGTTATTGGAAGCGCATATAGGCGCACCTTTTGCCACATGCATGATTCGTACGAGCGTTGACGCGCTTATAAGTTTGTATAAGCGCGAGTCGATGTAATATTGACACGACACCACTATACCGGTACATGAACACGCCGAAATATACGCGCGTCCGGTTTTTTGAAGCGCGTAATGTAGCGCGCGTGTAAGGTCGTATGCCGAAACGACCGTATACGCGCGTATAATAACGCTAGTCTGAAACCGCTTAGTATAAAATAAGCGCACAAGTCGTTTTCACAAATGGAAGTTTTTAATTATGCATAATTCATGACAATTTCTCAACATGTTAAACCAATGGAATATGGTGATTAAAACGAAGTTGTAAAAAATCTTTTTTTATTTTTATTGTAATAAAGTTTATGAATATACATGATTTGTTTTTTTCCTAGTAGTTCTACTGTCTCAGCAGTACTATTACAAAACACTGTTCAAAATTAAACAATTTTATAAACTAAAGTCAGTGCAGTAGGTTTTAAATTTGAATGCACATGTATATATTTCGTTCAACCCACACCTTGGCCAAAATTGAGTTTTCTACACAGGGTTGTTCAGAAAAATAGCCTTTCTATCCATGCTAAAAAGATTCCGAGTTTTCGATAATATTACGATTTTAAAAATTTGGCCGACTTGAGGACATATTTTAACCATAAGGTAGATCCATGCCACTTGTTTCTACAAAATTATATTTTATGAAGTTATGATTTTTTGAGAGTGAGTGAGAGATACATTTTTACACCGGGAGAATTAGATATTAGATTCGCAAAGCGTGATGTGCATTTTTGGTATGTTGTTTGGATCTGTTAGGGTAGTGCGATTTCAAATTTGCAACTTCGAAAAACTTTTGGAAATTGAGAAAATCGAGAAAAATTTCGTAATTTTGGGAGTTTTTTCATTATTTGCTCTCCAGTGCCTAAACTATTAATGCGCACGACGTTTTCTACACTTATAGACTGTATTAAATTACCTACGATTTAAGCACAATCGCAGCTCTATCGAACTCATAAGAGCCAAGCTATAGAACTTCTTAGTTTTCTTTCTTGTTATTATTACTCATATTATGTAAAAATATAGTATATTTTGGAAACGCTACAACTATATTAAGCAAAAAAAGATCCATTAAATGAAAATCCTGACATTCTCCAAATGTTACTAATTTACTTAATTAAGAAATTGTCCCTTTAAGTCCCTAGATTTAAAAATGTAATAAAAATCTTTAAAGTCGATTATCACAACTATATGATTTTGTGAGTCGGCTCTTGTTTGTTTAACACGCTCCACATATCATTTCACACGCGCCTTTATAAGTATAAAGTTATTCATCGGCGTAATCGTCACTCTGATCTGAACAGTCCTCAGGGTGAAAGGTGTCATCGTTGTTGTAGTCCTGCCTGTTGGGCCTGAACCTCTTAGGTCGGCGAGTTTGCCGCTGGCTTGGACGAACGCCGATCTGCAAATAAGTAGATATTAATATACTCCTGAAGATCAATGATACAAAATAGGAAATGGGCTGGATAGCACGTGAGTTTAAGACTGGATTGAAACTGTTTTTGTTAATATAATTGTTAAGCAATGTAAAGTTAATAAAAAAATATTTTCAGACAGCGACATCTGGTGCTCCAAAGTAAGCTAGCCTTAAACCTGCTTGGGTTATGGGTACCAGATAATGGATATATAAATATAATAAATAATATAAACCAAACTAGAGACAAAATCAAACTAATAGTGACAATCTTCAATCACATATGTGACAATAAATGTTTGCCCCCGTGTGAGGATCGAACCTGCGCCCTTCTATATTATCACACAAAAATTATTCAATGGTATATCTGAAAATGTAACACACCTGTGGCACCAATTTGTAAGGACCAATCCCATCAATGAATGCTTCCTTGAAAGCCTTGCGTAATGGTTTTCTTTTGAACACAGCACATTGCCCTTTCAAAGCATCCACTGCGCCTTCCGGTAAATCTGAAAAAAGAAACACTTTATAATATTTGATTTGTTCGAGTGAATTTAAAAACAAACTATTTCTCCATCTACGAGTAGGGTGTGTGTGTGCCAAATAAATTAAAAATAACGAGTGTTTTTGTGTGATTGAGTAACAAATATTAACCTCAAGTGACAGTCGCAATCGGAGACCTACGGGGTCGCGGCGGCATATCGTTATATAAGGATTTATGAAGGGTCTCGGTCAGGGTGTCGTAAAGGGGGGCCATATAAATGGGACTTTAAAAAAACAAAATGCACCAAAAACCAAAGAACAAGCGGAAACCGATTTGGTGATGAACCATTTTGGTGGTCACAACTAGTTTCACGAAAATTTCAAAGTCCCAGACCCTCTTTGCGACACCTTAACCAGGGTCTCTGTCCGTCAGCTCTACTAAGAAAGATTCGAAACTGACCTTAACAATACACTGATACTTATAAAGCTTTCTTACCAACTTCCCTGAACGCATAAGTTTTAGGTCTAATATCATAAACCATGTAGTTAAGAGTAAGCACTATTGCTATTTGTTCATCTTCTTCTACATCGTTCTTGGCAAGGAATGATATCTCTATGTGCGAACCGTCCAATACTTTAAATAATTGTGCTTCTACATTCACAAGTTTCTGGAAAAGAATACACATTCTATATCAGACTTTTGATGAAATCCTACGGGAATCGCTTACTTTTCGGGATAAAAAGTACCCTATGTGTTATATTGAAATAGGACATAAATTGCTATGCTTATAAATAATGCGGTTGCATTGCATCGAAAGGGATTTTTCGTATTTACTATTAAAAAAAATACTTAGCATATATGGCATTATTTATACAAATTTAATGTAATGAAATCGTTTATTTCAGAAATTAGACCTTCACAAGCACTTTTTCTTATCATTTACAACTTGTATATGTATATAAAGAAAATAAACTACGTTATAAACTACCACCATTTCGGAAACAAGCAAAATAACCGGTAAAAGAAATTGCGAAAGAAAACCGGTGACGGCCTTTTTTGTCATTTAGAAATTTTTTCTTCCACATGTTAGTTACAATGTATAAGTATATTTTTAAGGAGAATACGCGAAATGTTATACACAATGGTGTGGAATGAACATCTTATTTTGTAATGTTTAAAAAAAACACTTAATAATACTTTTATGTTATATTTGGCTTGCAAAACTATCTATTGAGTTTCTTGCGGCACTTCTTCTCAACACGTCGAAGTGCTGGTAGGATTTAAAAATTTTGACTTGCAGAAGTATTTCCCGTAAATCTACTTGCAAAATAAATGATTGTATTTTACCTTCAAAGCTTCATATTGTTCAAGTCTGTCGTAATACGCCACCAGACCTTTCCTGATGGCACTCAGACAATCAGGCATCATGATGTCATCAAAGTCTTCCAGCACATTATCAAAATTAAACCCTAGGGGCAATGATGCTCTTGATACTTCATTTTTACCTAAAAATTTCAAATGTAAATAATAAGTAGGTATATAAAAGAAAGTCTAACACCATTTATAACTCCAGAACGGCTGAAGCGATTTGGCTGAAAATTGGTAGAGAGGTAGCTTAGAACCAGGAGCAGGACATAGGATACTTTTATCCCGTTAGGGTAGGGTAGGGTAGGGTAGGGAAGGGGCAGGGTAGGGGTAGGGTGCTTTGGCCGGACGGCCCTGGCGGGGTCGCAGTTGTAGTACAGTTCCCGTGGCCCCGCCACTTAGAGGGCGAGTGGCATCCCGTCAGTTTTTTAGTCGTAAGTCCCACAGTTCCCAGCGCATATTCCCCGGGCAATGGGGCTGCTGCAAAGCATTTCTCAGACGCTAATAAAAAAAAACATTAAAAAGGGGTAGGGCTCCTCTAAGGCTATTTATATTTAAGGGGGAACAAAGTTTTCCGGGACAGCTAGTTATATTATTTGATAGCCGGCTACGCGTTGGTAGTGGCCAGTGGCCCTTCCCTTCGGCACCAGAAGATGCAGGTAGTATGTTTTATTTTACACAATTCGTCACATAGCGCCACTTAGCCCCAAAGTGAGCTAGTAAGTTTATTTCTATAATAATATATCCTTTTTCTGGTACCGATAACACAACCAGGTTAAGGCTAGTTTACTTTCCAACGGTGGCACTGTGTGAATTGTGTAAAATTGATTTTATTTATTTATAAAACCAGCTGCTAGCCGTCGTAGTCAGCCTCATAGGGAAGTTTGTTCAACAAACTACTCAATGCCCCTCATTGCAAGTGATACAAAGAAATAGAGAAAAAACCCTGGGAGCCACAGGCAGTATCCAAGAAGCACTCGGCAACGTCAAGTCCCTGGCCGACTTACTGGAGGAATTAGGATAGCTGGAATAATCCAGCTCAAACTCTTTGCACAAACAAAGGCCACATCGGCTGCCTAATTGCGGAAAAGGCCCGCAAGACAACAAAGACAAGACAAAATAAAATCGAATAAAGAAAGTACCAGATTTCATTTCAATCCTCAGTCCATGTTTCACTTCTTGTTTAGAATCGTGTTGCATATGGTACACTATACAGCAGTGCTCATTCTCCACAAACGACTGCACCTCCATGCCGGAGAGCATCGCCATCAGCTCCAAGTCCCTCTTGTGATTTTCCACTGAATTTTCTAAAATTATATTCTGAAAATAAGAATCTTGAAATTATTACAAGTCTGCGTCAGAAACTCAGAACTGGCATATGGCAGTACGAAATTTTTTTACTATTTGAATAAAAATACTTGAGTTGAGACCTACTCTCTTTAAAAATGTTTAAAAGGTGATGCCATGACATCACGGTCAACACTGGGGACAGTGACGCAAGGAAGAAGAGTAAAAATATAATTACTTTAGGTCTTGTGAATTCTTCTTTCTTTTTCTTTGTCACCAACGGTTTTCCCCGATAACTATTCCTCTGGAGTTGAAACAGTTCGTTATGTTTATCCCGGAGTCGCTGTTCTAATAATTGTATTTCTTCCTGCAAGCCATCATCTTCCGATTCCGGAGGAGGTTTATTGACTGTAATAAAGGTCAAAGAGAGAGTCGCGTTAGAATAAACATTTATTAGGTAATAGCGAAACCAACCCGCGCAACTTCGTTTGCGTGTATGTCGCTTTCCCGTGGGAATTTCGGAATGTGTTATACATATTATCATAAACTTTCGTCTTGAATCACTCAAATGTATTAAATAAAACCGCATCAAAATCCGTTGCATAGTTTTAAAGATCTAAGCATACATAGGGACAGACAGACAGATAGCGGGACTTCATTTTATATTATACAAAGATAGTTTTCAGACTTCAGAGTCAACGTACTCTAAGGTATGTTGTTATTTTGGCGCGTTAGCTGCAGCCTGCAGGGATACTTTTATGTGATTCGTTACTTAATAATTGTGTTTAATAAGATAGTCATGCACTTTATTTACAACGGTTAAAATAAATTAACTTACATCCTTTACGAAACATCTTCGAAATCTTGGCTTGTTTCTTTGAAATCGTCATTGTTATTATTTAACGACCACTTTTCAATGAAACGACCACTTTTCTTTAAACTATTGTTTCAATTTATAACAATTCATAAGGCGACTCTCTGAACCAATAATTATAGCATAATATTTAATATATTTTTCTCAAAAATCGCAAATTCTTTATGAAGATGAATTCAATTCAAACTGTTGACAACAAAATAAATTGCAAAACGAGTGACAGATAGGGATGGCGATCTGAAATCGATTAATCGAAGAATCGATTTTTGGAGCCAACAAGATCGATTTTTTAAATCGATATGTAGTACTGAATCGATTCGGTGAATCGATATTTCACCCTTGAAAATCGACATTCGATTTTTTTTGGTATAAACCATAAAACTATTTACAATTAATTGAATGTATCCGTATTATAAGAGTGCTGCCGGTTAAAGAATAATAACTGTCTTATTCTATACATTATCTGTTAGTTTGACATGGTAATGAAAATATTTTTTATTATCGAATTACCTGATTTTACTGATAAGAGATCGTTAAATTATAATATGTACCTTGTTTTTAATAAAATATTACATTATAAACGAAAACTTGAAAAAAAGATCGATTTTTCGGAAATCGATCTTATAGACCTCGATTTTTTTGTGAATCGATTCATTAGGTCACGATTCGAATCGATTTAAAAATCGATCTTTTTCGAAAAGAATCGCCATCCCTAGTGACAGACAGAACAGAACTGACAGATAAGAGCCGTTACTTTTTGAAATAATTTTATCTTACTGGCAGCCCTGCCTTTTTAGTTTTTTTATTTTATTTTCATCTAGCTGTGCCCACGGTTTCGCCCGCGTGGTATATTGGAATTGTGGTTAAAAAAGTATCGACGGATCGGATAAATCGGAGTCAGAGACATCTATTAAAGTTTTGAGGATCTTAATTTTCATTACGTGGGGTCACTTTTAACCACGTAAAGACAATTTTTTTCCTGCTAACAGATTTAAATGAAATAAAGCTTATATTTTGCTCGAAGTCAAGCCCGTTCGTAACTATTTTACGAAGATGTGCGCGTACAAACAGACAGACAGACAACAAATAATTACTTTTATTCAATCACGCGTTGCCAATTCTTCCAAACCCCCCCCGCCCCCCCCATGTGGAGCCCTGGAGACCTTACTCACCGTAGGAACACAACATGGCCGAGACCAATGCTATTTGGCTACGATCTTCTGTAAGGTCATAGAATAAGTGTAATGTGGAGGTCCTTCCCCAGACGGGCTGCTCCGATTCGAGCGGATTATCAGCTGTGCCCTTCCTCTATTAAACTCAACTAGCAAGCTTGCACAAACTCTCTTCCTTCCATGTAGTAGCAGTGTTGGAGAATTTTACGATTATAGGTGATTTTTGCAGATAAGTGAACTATTTGTTATAATGTAAAAATTAAACTAGAGTGTGGCAATCGAATCGTCACTCGAAAATAGCGGCAAATTCAAAAATCTTGAGATGGCAACCCTTTTGTTAAATGACTAATGAAAAATCTTAACATGGCAACCCTTTGAATACATAATAGGTTGAAAGGGTTGAAACCACTTTTGATACACGTGTATTTTTTCCTATTATCATGAGATGTAAAGAAAAAGAACTTTAGGGTAAAGATTAATATAAATCATTTAAATATGGCTTCCGCAGTGATCAAAAAACGAATACGAACTTACGTTTGCTGCTTTTTTCTTACGTCACTGGCCACTCTTTATTACACAATTTTTATAAACATTCAAGTTATTACCAGACTGACCGTAGTTTATAACAATACGACAAGTAAAGGCATTGATTATTGGTTTATAAATAAAACTAATAAATCATTAAAAAAATAAAGATATCATTTTTATTAAAATAAAAACAATGCACTTCTTATTTACTTATGACTAGATAAATGCGTCACAATAACCCAATTACAGCCATTTTTCCCCAATAGATTTCAAATCGTCTTCAGTCAATCTACCTTCTTGAAACTTTACGCGCAATCTGTAACAAGATGAAAAAATTATAAGAAAATATAATGTATTTTTTGAAATGATAAACATTATCTACGAGCTTTATTGAGACACATGATTTATTAATTTGATTGCGGCTTCAAGACTATGTAAAGAGTCATTTATGCCGTACTTCACATTATCTACATTCGACTATGAAGACGCATCAGCCCAGTGGCATAGAAATCTTGGCGCCACCTTTTTCGTGATGATCAAGAATCAAATATTATCTCCACGGTGGAGACTCCACCACCCCTTCACAACAGATTGAACATCTAAATCACAATCGTTATTACCGTGTTTGTAATATAGGGCGTGAAATGTTGATCTATTTTCGGTCTAATATTATATTCTATTGTATCTTATTTTCTCTAGGTCCTACATCACCCCTCTCTTCACGCCCACTTTGAACAACTTAATACGAACCTTTCTTCATTATGTTTCACAGACCAGAGTTCTGGCATATATTTAGGCTTCATGACAGCCAAGAAATGTTCCCTCCATATCTCTTCAAGGTGGAGCAATCCGCCATTTTGGAGGTAAGTCTCAACTACTTTCAAACCATGGGACTCATAGTCTGCATTCTCGATACTGTAAAAAAAAATGTTTACTATCTGGGGTTACATGTCGTAGTTATTCACATATGTTGCCAACATTTTTGCAAATAAATATCTCAACTTTATTATATTTTCTTCAGAGTGGAAACAAAAAAATATTAATAAAAATACAATTTTTCTCTACATCATAATATTTTTTTTAATGTCATACAGTAGACAAACAAGCAAGCGGGCCACCTGATGGAAAGCGGTCACCGCCGCCTATGGACATCAGTAACACCAGGGGCGCTACCAATGCGTTGTCCACCAAGGAGGTTGGAGGAAAGGAAGGGAAGGGAAAGGAGGGGGAAAGAGGGGATAGGGAAGGAGTTGGGCTTCCGGATCTCTCAATCACCGAACGAAACGCATTGTTCACGTCGATATTCTGTGAGAGGGTGGAACTTTCGCGGTCGAGCTAGCCCATTTCATAATAATTGCTCAAACACTTCAAAAATCAAGGTTATGAATATTTTGTCTTATTTTTTTAGAACTATAATTATATAGGGACAATTCATACAGATTGAGCTAGCCCCAAAGTAAGTTCGAAACTTGTGTTATGGGATACTAACTCAACGATATTATATTTTATAACAAATACATATATAGATAAACATCCAAGACCCGAGGCCAATCAGAAAAAGTTCGTTTTTCATCATGACCCGACCGGGGATCGAACCCGGGACCTCCTGGGTGGCGGTCTGGCGTGGTAACCATTACGCCACGGAGGTCGTCAACTATGATTTCCGATTTCACACACCGAATTTACAAATATTTTCTTTTAGAAAATTGTGGTTAAATTACAAATAGACAAGTCAGAAACTTACAGCACTTGCATCTCAGCAGCCTCCGTAAGTAGGTCACCAGTGATATTGTCCACTCCATAGTATTCTAGTAAGATATCCTCCAGAATCTTCCGCCTCGCTTCTGGCAACACATGTTTTGACTTATTGTGAAGAAGTGCTCGAGCTGTAGACCGAATCTTTCTGTAAAATAAAAATATTCTTTTTATATAGATTAGTCTTTGTACCTATTTTGTCAGCCAGTCATACTAGAAGCGGGGAGGCCTTTATCCCGTCGTGGACTTGTTGTGGCAGAGATGATGATGATTCTATCCGCTTTCCAAAGACTCTCCGCCGATGTTCTCAGGGCAACATGGTTCAAAAAAATTTTTTGACAGCTTATTCGTCAAATTAACTGACAGTTCTAATAAGCATTTGACGTTTCTTAATCGGCAAATAGCCTATCCAGGACTTTAGCAAGCGGGGAAATCGGAACTAAACAGAAATGAGCTGTCAGATAACATAATCTATAATGATACTCACTTGCCACTAAAGTCTTCAATATACTTGTTAAATTCTCGGGAGTCGAATGGCGCGGCGCAGCTCTGTGCGAGGCGCTCGCGCACAGCTTGGTCGTGCATGTTGCTTCTTTGGTGACAGCCCACGCACAGTAGTACCACGTCGTGGGATGAGTGTTCTTTCATTATCTCTGAAAGTATTTTTTTTTATGAATGAGGATGCCAAACAGGCATGCGGTTCCCGCCGGGTTACCTGATGATAAGGTATCATCACTTATGGAGCACAGAGAAATCCCCCACCATCACCATCATCATCATTCGAGATTCAAATAAATTGGAATAATAAAATAAAAATATCTATAAATACAATCTTCTTCTTCTTCTTATTCTTTTTGAATTTGAATTTGAATCTTTCTACTCACTTTTACATTTATAATATTAGTAAGTTAGGATACGCGAGAAACAGCTACATAAAACTAACTGTGTAGTTGTTCCGATTCAAGTAACCATTGATATTTTAAAAATATTTTTAAATTGAAGAATTGTGGGTATGCCTTGTTGGTAGTCCATAAATAAATAAATGAAATTATTTTTAATGAAATTCAGTTAGTGAGGTGAAATTTTTCATAACATTTTAATGAAAAATTTCACGCCGCTGCCTAGGAAATGACTAAAATTATATTTTTTTTAAATACCCCACCTGGAAAGTACTTCCTATATTCTCTAGGCACGACGTTCTTGCGTATATAAGAGTTGGTGGCGCCGCACACAACGCATTTATTCTCCTTCGTCAGCTGGTAGTATCGGCCCACGTCACCCACAGAACGACTAGCCGGCTCAAACCTTAGACGGACTGTCAGTGGATCTTCCTTCACTAAATCCGCTAGTTTCTTCTCTACATACCTATAATATGAAATTATTATAGGCCGATGACTACATAAAGATAGTTACAGGAATCCACAGGATGCAGAATCCAACTGGACATACTGAAAATGTTTGGGTGATTCCTAGCCACAAAAGTCAACTGCTAGCTATACGCCTCTCCAAGGCCCGATTTCCACCAAAGCGGAAAGGAGATGTCTATTGTTCTATAGAACCTTGTAGAACAATAGCCATCCATCTCCTCTCCTCTCCGCTTTGGTGGAAACCTGGCCTTAAATATTCTGAGTATGACTGGTTGGAAAATAAAATAAAAATTTACCACACTGCCTTCTTATTATCACAAGTACATAGCAGTTCTCCATCAGGCGCCTCCAAAAAGCAGTTGTGGTATAAGGGTTTGCTGCGGGTTACGCATGGATAGCGTTTGCTTTGAACTTCCTTATTGGACTTTTTACTGCACCTGTAAACATTAAATTACTACAATGAGAAACAACAAAACAGACATAATAGGCCCACAACAGAAACATTTAATTTTTAATTGTCTATTACTTTTATTTTATCTATGGAACGCATACGATAGATAACCTGGCAACAAACATTTCCCACCTGTCATGTCAGTTTTCCCTCCATTTGTTATTAAATTAATACACAAATCTACCTACTCTATAAAAAGTGTTTAATTAAATACACGACAATCTATCAATACGAAGTTATCTGCTACACCAGCGGTCGTCGACAGATGGCGTCGGCTGCAGTTATGGCGTGCCGCGTAAATCTGTCATTCAAACCGAGCGGCATATTGGTCGGTGGTATTTGTATTTGCCGTCAACCAACTGCCATTCGCCTGAACGAGTTCTAATACGCAAAGAGTCTCTTTATATGTGCAGTACTTACTTACTACTACTATCTTACAATTTAAAAAAAAAAACTTATTCAACTTACGTTTCATTTTTGGGCTTAGCGCCTGGCGTCTTGAAGTTAACATCCACATATTTCCAACACAGTTCATCCAAATTGTTCCAAATCATATCATTCTTTCGTGACCACCAATGGCTGCGTTTCAATTCATTTGTGAATTTCACAAATATCTTAACAGCTACATGGGCATCAGCAGCTGCATATTTCACTTGTCTCTCTGATAGTTGTTCTGCTTCCCAATCACTACATCTTATCTATAAAAAAAAAATCTTGGACAAATCACACAACGCCATGTAGTCCCAAGTCCCAAACTAAGCAACTAAGCTTGTACTATGGGTACTAGATTCCTGATAAATATACTTTTTTGTAAATAAATACTTATTATACATAGAAAACATCGAAACACATAACAGACATGCACACAAATGTTTGCCTTGCGCAGGATTCGAACCCGCGGCCCTCGAGATAAAGTGACCATTGCTAGCCACTCGATCATCGGGCTTGTTAATTCATGTTATTTAAAATCTGCACATTTCCAGTGAAAGACATGTCACCTACATACAGCCTTCTGTTAGATTTACAGCTGGATGGATTGTTCCACCAAATTAGACCAGTTTTGCTGCAATACATATAGCGGACCCTAATAACGACTTGCTTATTGCCCCTGGACGGATTGCCATATTGCAGAAATTAATTAAAAAAATAAAAGATGTACAGCAGTTTCTGAAACACATTTTAAATTATAGCTGTCTATCAAACTAAAAGAGAGAAAAAAGAAATAGCTTGAGACTTATCCACTGTGCCCTACCTCTCATACACTCAAACTTAAAATTAAAATGTGTTTCAATAACTGGCTTCCAATCTAACAAAAGTCTAGTTACCCTGGATCTGATGTCTTGGTTAACTTACCCTCCAGCTTTTATCCAATGTAACATTCAAAATACTTTTTGACAAGGCTGCCAATCCACCAGGTTCACGACCACACAGTACGGCTATATGCCGTAAATCTAGTGTTGATTTCAAAAGTATCGAATAGTCTTCATATAGATAACGGGCATCATTAAGTGGCACCACACCCACTTTGTATATTGTCGAATCTTCTAAAATTTCCTGTAAAAAATAAACAAAAATACATCAGATGTGTTTTTTTTTATCAAAAAAAAAAACCTTTTTTTTTAGTAAAAAAATTGTCTCTTTTGAAATTAGCCCTTCTAACTAAATTAAAAAGATTTTAAAATAGCTTTGATACTGACACAAAAAATTGACAATTAGGTTATCCTTTTGAACGCCAATGTCGGCTATAGCCGACATGAGCAAGCGTGCCCTGTGCGCCAACGACGGCTATACTCGACAAAAAACAGGTCGCAGAAAAATACAAAATAAACCTATTAAATCATTACTTTTATGTA
Organism: Endotricha flammealis; assembly: GCA_905163395.2. Taxonomy (NCBI): domain Eukaryota; kingdom Metazoa; phylum Arthropoda; class Insecta; order Lepidoptera; family Pyralidae; genus Endotricha; species Endotricha flammealis. The sequence goes on from LR990855.1 coordinate 15,254,745, forward strand.
TTTTATTGATACACCTTGAAAGCTGAATGTCTAAACATTATTTAGTTGCATACAGTAAACAAAAATGCATATTCCTCATTTAAATATTTGATGATAAAAAGTAAAATAATTTATGGTTAAAAAAGTAAGTCCCATGACGCCAATGTCGTGCAGAGCCGACTGCTAGTGATGTAGTATCATGTTGACGTATATTATATTCTTAAATTAATTTAGGTAACTTAAGGTATTGTAATATTTGTCATTACAGTTTTTATTGTTCTAACAAAATATAAACGATTGTAAGCACTGAGAAAAAAGTAGTTTTACTATATTAAAAACTGAAACATAGTTGCGTAAATACATTTTCGATATTCCCTTATTGCCAATCATGCGCATCCCTAGCAAGCTCTCGATAAGCAGTCCCCTCTGCGCCATTGTCGGCAGAAGTCGACTGACTCGTGACGTCGTAAGCGTATAAAGTGAATTTTAGTGCGGGAAATATGGAACAACAAGAAGTATTTACCACTGAACAATTATTAAATAAATAAAATAATGTATCTATTTTAAGAATATAAATATCGTTATACTTAAAAATCGTTACGTATATACTACGCAATTTCATACGAAAATTTTGATTTATTTTATACATATAATTAATCTGATTAGTGAGAATATTAGAAAGTTCCTGTTATAAAAATTGTTGCTATGTAATAATATCACGTGATAATATTATTCATAAGTGACATGTAAGTAATATGATCTCAAAGTAATTATTAATAATATAACTCAATAATTAAACTAAATGATTGGTAAATAAATAGTTTTATTTGCATTCAATCCATTAACAACCCAAATTGTTGCAATAAGTGTAAATTTCAAGAATAATAAAAACAAACTACTGTGGCCTTTGAATTTAATTAGATACTAACATCGATAAACTGTATGACACTATGGTACAACTCTAATGTACATGCAACGATGTCTTATAAAAGACTCGTCGACGGCGCCAATGTCGGCTATTCCCGACAGTGAGGTACATCAGTACTGAGAATAGTGCTGTACCTAGAGTTATTTTCATTTTAACTGTTGTGTGTCTTAATCATTGTTTTTATGTTATTAACAACTTCGGAACTACTTGAGTGGAACGTTGTAAAATATTTAATATTGGAATGTTCTTTTTAACATATTAATGATCGACCATTTATCTGGCAAGTATTGATAAAAAAAAAAATAATAATGGGTATCGATATAATGTTGAAATCCCTATTTTTTTGTAGGTATTTAATTAAGATTTTCGGGCTTGGCGTACAGGGCATAGGAATACCGATATGGCGTGGCGGTGAAAAGGTTATAGGAGGCCAATGCCTGAGTAGAAAATATGATTATACTTTATCTTCTTCTTCTTCAGCAGCATGTTTTACTTCTACTTCAGCATTATACTTTAAATATATTATCAAATAAACATTTGGAACTATTGAACTCCCTCACAATTTGTATCATCACTTTCAATTTAATTTCGATTGACCATCTAGTATATATACTCGATGCGATAGATAGCATAAAAACTTTGCCACAAAAAAAAATTACTTACTTTTAGAGATGAAGGCATAGTTTTCATTTGTCCAAGTCGGAACAGACCACAGTATCCGTCATAAGTAGAGAGTTGGATCAAGGCAACTGGATGTCGCTTACCATTTTCAGTCACCCATTCACAATCAAAACCTACTGTTCTGTGTGTCTTGCATCTCCTTGATCATTCCAAAAAAAGAAAACAACATTATTTTATTAGTTATCTGGGTGCAGCTTACACAAAATTTAAGTTAGGAGCTTTTTATACTTGATAGTAAAAGATTTAAAACAGTTTCCTAATAATTTTAGGGTTACATCACTGTGGTGAAATAAATAAAAACTACTAATTTATGAAGGCATATGATTATACTATGTTATTAATGATGAAATATGATATTTACCTTTGTAATTCTTTCACTACCTCATCACATTCTGTTTCTGTGTTGACTATACAGATTTTTAAATAATTTAAATTGTTTAATCTCTTTTTAGATACATAATAAAAATATACAATCCCAGCACAACCTATAAATAAACTTAGAAAGATAAGAGATAGACGGTCTAAGGTCGTATCCATATCAGATTGTAATTAAAGGAATATTTATGTACGTATTTCTTTTATATGGTTTTCTGATTTATTACATTAGAACAATATAATTTTCTATTGTCTTTATTTTTCTCATCTAATAAACTAATATAACCTCAAACATTTCAAACCTTAGCAAACAATACATTATATTATTGAAACAAAACAACAGAATGTCAAAAATTCATTAAAATTCTGAATTCTTCTTACATTTATTAGTAGCAATGTATTGTTAACTGATTGGAAATATTGCCACTCACAAAAATGGGAAGATTCTGACTTAATGTCAAAAGTGTCATGTCAATGTCATTTTATTTATGTCATAAAAAAAAATTATCGGCATGGCAGCGTTGTTTGGCGATTACATGAAAATAATGTAATAATTTTGTGTCTTCGTGTAAATAAACTGAGTATTTAATACGTGTATAAATAAGACAAAATGGCACGGGATAGAAGTCCCGACCGAAGACGCTCTCGTTCGAGAGAACGCCGCGATAGAGATCGTTTTGATGAAAGGGACTCGCATCGTGATAAATTAAAACGTAGGGAGCGGTCTCGAAGTCCTCTTCGAAAGGAAAGGGAACGGTCACGAAGTCCAAAGAAAGACAGAGACCGCGATAGATCCAGAAGTCCAGGTCCAGCTAGAAAAGACCGCGGCAGGTCGCGTAGTCCTAAAAAACGCGATGGCAAAGATCCCGCGAAAAAGGAACGGTCAGATGATAAAGACAAAAGCAAAAGTAAAAGAGAGGACGAAAAACAAGAAGACGAAGAAATGCAAGAAGCTAAGGAGGATACCAAACCTGTTAAACGCGAACCACTGTCTCTGGAGGAATTACTTGCCAAGAAGAAAGCAGAGGAAGAAGCACGCAGTAAACCAGTCTTCTTGACTAAAGAACAAAGAGCTGCTTTAGCATTGGAAAGGCGTCGAGAGCAAGTGGAAGCTATGAGAGCTAATGTTGACAGACCTAATATAACAACGATAGACCTTACAGGGTCTTCTAAAAAAGAAGATGATAAGAAGTACAAAGATGATAGGGAAAAGGAGAGAGAAAGAAGAGAGGAGCAACGAGAGAGAGAAAGGGAACAGAGGGAAAGAGAAAGGGAGAGGAAACATGAAGAGAGAAAGTCCGGTGCAGACCGCCGAGAAGATAAAAAGGAAAAGAATGAAGAGTTCTCTAAAACCAAGGACAAGGAAAGGGAGGAGGAGGCTATTAAGGCCAGATATTTGGGCATTGTGAAAAAGAAGCGGCGAGTACGCAGACTCAATGACAGAAAATTCGTGTTCGACTGGGATGCCTCTGAAGACACATCAAATGATTACAATACATTATACAAGGAAAGACATCAAGTACAATTCTTTGGACGTGGTCACATTGCTGGTATTGACATCAAATCTCAAAAGAAAGACCACAGTAAATTCTATGGTAACCTACTAGAGAAGCGTAGGACTGAACTAGAGAAAGAACAGGAGAAATTACGATTAAAGAAAGTAAAGAAGAAGGAAGATAAACAAAAATGGGATGATAGACACTGGTCCGAGAAAGAACATGACGAAATGACTGAAAGAGACTGGAGAATCTTCAAAGAAGATTACAATATCACTCTCAAAGGTGGTAAGATCCCTAATCCTATAAGAAATTGGAAGGAAGCTGGCTTCCACAATGACATAATGGAAATCATAAACAAAGTAGGCTATAAAAGCCCTACACCTATCCAAAGACAAGCAATTCCTATTGGTCTACAAAACAGGGATATCATTGGTGTAGCTGAAACTGGTTCTGGTAAAACTTTGGCTTTCCTTATACCTCTGCTCACTTGGATTCAGTCTTTACCTAAGAGTGAAAGATTGGAAGATGCTGATCAGGGTCCATATGCTATAATATTGGCTCCAACCCGTGAGTTGGCACAACAAATTGAAGAAGAGACTAACAAATTTGGTATACCATTGGGCATTACATCAGTGGTAGTAGTTGGTGGTCTTTCCAGAGAGGAACAAGGCTTCAAACTAAGATTGGGTTGTGAAATTGTTATTGCCACCCCTGGTCGTCTCATAGACGTTCTAGAAAATAGATATTTAGTACTCAATCGTTGCACTTATGTAGTACTTGATGAAGCTGATCGTATGATAGACATGGGTTTTGAGCCTGATGTCCAGAAAATTTTGGAATATATGCCTGTTACAAATATTAAACCAGACACAGATGCTGCAGAAGATGCTTCTGTTCTCTTGGCAAATTATAATACAAAGAAAAAGTACAGACAAACTGTGATGTTTACAGCTACTATGCCTCCGGCAGTGGAACGTCTGGCTAGAAGCTATCTTAGAAGGCCAGCTATTGTCTACATAGGTTCTGTTGGTAAACCTGTAGACAGAACGGAGCAAGTGGTATTCATGATTGGCGAGAATGAAAAGCGCAGAAAGCTCACAGAGATCCTCCAAAGAGGTGTGGAACCACCTATTATTATTTTCGTCAATCAAAAGAAAGGTGCAGATGTACTTGCAAAGGGGTTAGAGAAGTTGAGCTTCAATGCTTGTACATTGCACGGTGGCAAAGGGCAAGAGCAACGTGACTTTGCATTGGCTAGTCTTAAGAATGGCTCTAAAGATATATTGGTGGCCACAGACGTAGCTGGTCGTGGTATTGATATCAAAGATGTCAGCATGGTTATCAATTACGATATGGCGAAAACTATTGAAGATTATACACATCGTATTGGTCGTACAGGACGTGCTGGAAAGACTGGTAAAGCAGTGTCGTTCGTCACCAGGGAAGACTCAGCACTATTCTATGATTTGAAACAAGTGTTACTTCAAAGTTCAGTATCGACATGTCCGCCCGAACTTATGAACCATCCTGAGGCCCAACATAAACCTGGAACTGTTGTCACTAAGAAAAGGAGGGAGGAAATGATATTTGCGTAATGTGTTAACTGTAATGAGAAATATAGATATGTGCATCAATGTTAGTTTTCATGAACAATTCATGTAAAATTAAACAAGTTCATAAATAAAAATATACATTTTATTTGTCTGTTGTATAATTTTTCGATATATAACACTGTAAGTAGCAGACTAGCAGGTAATAAATAGGGTAGGTAATTCACTAATCGGGTTCTCGACGTTGTATCACTATGAACCTGAAAAAACAGAGTTGTTGCTTTTATTTATCGTCAGGGAAAAAGATATTACAGACGATCGAATTTGGTCCGGGTCGCACCACGGACGCCGCCCTCCGGTACCGCACCATATTCTATCATGTAGCGCATTCTGCGCCGCACATAATCTATGAACCGCCGCACGAATATGGTGCGGTAACGGACGGTGGCCGGCCTTGGTTCGATAGTCTGTCATAGATTTTATAAATCTGCACAGACGAGGAACTTTGATCGCTTACATCTGCGACGATTGTACACAGTACTTTTAGTCTCTATTTTGGTGGAAAGTTCATTGTCTGCACAGGCGACATTATGTTATTCATTAGACAGACTTAAATTCAGAAAAAAAAAATTATTGCAGACTCCTTAACCAAACCAGAAAAATTATGTCAGGCATGACCAAAAATCTGTACTTATTACTATAATGACGTGAGACAAGTAAAAGACGTACGAGGACAGGATGATATGGATTCGGCCACGAGTGCCCAAGTGGTTGTTTTAGAACAATAATAATAAGTTAGTAAAATGCATGTGTGATGTAAAAAGGGAAATGAATTATGTAGTGCTCAAGCTGAATGTTAAACTGAACGAAGCAAAGGTACCTAATGCGTTTATTAGTTAAAAAATCACACCATAAAAAGCATGACATTCATGCAATATTTAGAAGCACATAAAGCTTCCAACAGGAAAATAAACCATGCCATGCTTATCAGATACCCAAAATTGTACCTATTCTTTTTTATCAGAAGGTTTAGATTCCTCTTTCGCTGGAGGAGGCATTACTGCCTGTTTCACCGAGGAGCCTACAGAGACAGCCAAGTCGAAGAACTCGGAGAAAGTTTTTGGGAAAGATAGATCAGGAAACTTCACCTCCAATTGGGGATCTCCGGGCTTCACTAATAGGACGAATTATTGTGTATTAGATATTATATTTACATACATTGCTAAGTGACTTTAAAATTTTGAATTCTTTTCAGTTCTGACAAATCCTAGTTACCATGACACATGTCAAGATGACCCCTATTTGAGATGACTCATCACTTATTTAATAAATTTTACTCATATAATTAAAATAAAATTCATGTTTGGAGAATCTAAATAAGAGTTTTTGTTACCTAATTCAGGTGTTTTAAAAGTCACCTAGCTGATTTTATTAAAATTATAGTTACCTCCATATAAGAAATTGTATGCAATGTTTATATATTGCTTGGCAAGTGTTCCGTTGTTCTGTAGGAGCTCCTTCGTTTGTTCCGGGAAGCACACCATACCCATGCCTGTAGTGCCCACACTAGTGTACAGTAATCTCTGAAAACAAATAATATGGCATAAGTTATAATGTATAAACAGATACATTTACATTTTATACAATTTAAATATCTATTTTAAACATTGTTTATTTTTGCAGTGGGATTTGATCAATATAGCACAGAACGTATGAACTTCTATTACCCTGACAATGCCGCCTCGAAGTCCAAAGATGAATCCGGTTAAACCTCCCATAACCACAGCACCATATCGAACATCTTTGTTCTCTTCTTCACGTAGATACTTAACAATCCCTACAAAAAGAAAAATAAACTTAATCAATATTTAGGTTCCATCACACAATGGCATTGTTGCATGCTCCCAAATAGTCATAACCGGTATTTCAATGGGTTTTTGAGGATGTCTAAAGAACAGAGGAGGAGGATATTACGTTGTTGGACCTGGCTGTTGTTGATAGTCCATGTAGAAAATACTATCTATAGATAAAATCAGATTCCTATGTCACACAAGTTTCAGATCTCTATGATCAGCGGTTTAGGCTGTGCGTTGATCTGTCAGTCATTCAGGACAAAGCATTTTATATGTATAGATAAAGGATGCATACTAACAATCTGTCTTATCTGTTATTTCATGATAGTTGTCTTGTACTGAATTTTTGACAGACTCAGTCTGAGCCCACACAGTTTGTACAGACTCCCTCACAGCACGGACCGGTGTATTTAGCGTCTCTTTTATGAAACTGGGCTTTTCCTCCTTTACTTTGTTAGTTTGATATCTGTAAGAAGGTAAACATGTTATGAAGGAATAAACATTTTTTTATAACATTTAAAATATTAATATAATAAAGCTGAAGAGTTGTTTAGTTAAATGCTCTAATTTCAGAAACTACTTATGATTTAAAAAATTATTCTTTTAGTGTTAGATGGCGAATTTATTTAGGAAGGCTATATGATATTGTGCTCTATAGACGAAGTTTTTTCTTTGGTCTGGTCTTGCCTATTTAATTTACAGTACCTACGGCGGACTTAATGCCTAAAGGCATTCTACCAACCAGTTATATAGAAGAGTATTTTATATAAATTGTAGAATTTGAAAAAAGAAAATAATAAATAAATATAGGGACAATTCATACAGATTGAGCTAGCCCCAAAGTAAGTTCGAAACTTGTGTTATGGGATACTAACTCAACGATATTATATTTTATAACAAATACATATATAGATAAACATCCAAGACCCGAGGCCAATCAGAAAAAGTTCGTTTTTCATCATGACCCGACCGGGGATCGAACCCGGGACCTCCTGGGTGGCGGTCTGGCGTGGTAACCATTACGCCACGGAGGTCGTCGCAATGCAGTTATCGAAAGAACTGATCTTTTAAATCATCGATTACGTATCTCTTCTGGATTAAATAAACGATTTCGATTGTAATATAAACCGGTACAACTAGCAACAACCAAATATATACAATAGATAAGAAATTGTGTTGCACATTATTACTTACTCAGTGTAATCAGCGTGAGGGGAGTCGTATATCGGTAAATCAGACTGTCTCATGGGCGGAGGTTTTGCAGGCCCACTTGGCTCGTCCTTCAAAGGAGTAGCTGCATTAACTATGGGCACAAGAGCCGCCAAACCCGAACCAACCACCACTTTTCGGAGCATCTACATAACAATAAATAATTATAAAGAAAATTTATGTAACTAAAAATTAGAAAATAAGTCTCTATATTTACCTTTGAAGAGACTATACACCGGAATTACATAAATAGTGGTGCAAATTGCATGAAATACAATTTCGTCATTAATCAGCTGGTTCTTATGATTGATTGACGGCTGAGCTGATAATCGAATTCAATTCAATTTGACGTTACGTAATCTGTTGCCAGTGCACAATATTTTAATTTCGTTTCACAACATTCAGATTCTAATTTTATTTTAATAAACTTATTATAGATCGTACTTATAGTAGATATAATACAAGTTGATTTTAATATTAAATTGTTTTGCAAAAAATATAATGAAACAATTTTATTTTTGGAAAAGTTTGTGCAGCAAAAATAGTAACATGGAAAGTTGGAAATGGAAACACTGCCATTATCCGTCAAGTTTCCGTACGTGATGGTCATGTCACATTTCTTTCGTTGTGTTTCCTTTGTGTATTGAAATTTAGTGATTTTGTGAAGTGTACACAGCTTACGAATAACTATATTACAATTTTATTTTATTAAAATTAACTTGGACTCTGGCTGTTAGGTAAAGAATTTTGGAATAACATCTTGTGACAGTGTTTCGTCCTAACAGTTGTGTGATAGTAAGTTTTCGTGTTTGCGAATCGATTTATTTGTTGTATAACGTCTATAACGTCTTGTTTAGTGAAACTGGATTATTAAGATGACTTCGGTTCGAACAGGCCGAGTGGGTAAACATAGGAGAGGGCATCGCGTGAAGAGCGGCACAGGTATGACTCGGTGTAGCATATTGGTGTTCGCGCCATCAATTTTTGCTTGTAGAGTGTTACAGTAGAGCTCAGCATATAAAACATTCCAGATTATCAATCTATAACATTTTACTTCACTATTATATGTCTTAATCCATTATTTAAAGTTTTTTGTTGAAATCTTTCATAAAATCCCTTCTTGAGATAAAAATAGAACAGGCCGATAACAAACGCGCCTTAGAATCTTAATTGTGAATTTGAAAGTAAATATTTGTTAACAGAGTTGTCTTTATGGCCCTAATTAATATTAATAAACCTGTTCTACTGTTGTGAAGGTATATTATATAATTAATAAGTGTAGAAGACTATTATGTAGTAAAAGTAGAATATTTAATTTCACCCTCTTTTACCACCACAATGAATACAGTAAATCATTAAGCTCAAATCATTTATTCAAAGACTAGACCAATGGCTAGGCAATGTCTTGATGTGTCTGTGATTTAAGTCTGGTGGTAATGATTTACTATGAGGCCCAAATGTTTATTTGCCAATGTCTTTCATAAAAAATAGCCTAAGATGTTGTTCTAGTGGGCAAAGGCATCTCCACCATGTCTACCCTTCTATGAATCCCTCGGCAAAGGTCAGATAAAGTAACAAGATAATAATGGATTGAGACATTATATTATTACAATATAAAAAGTACCATATATCTAAATTTCCAAACTAACTGAACTACGACTGTCTTAAATTTTCATATGGATGTCTCAAAGAGGTTTTTAGTACTATTGACTCATTAAAACTGCATATTTTTTTTATTCCTTTCATATTTTATCTGCCATCGGCTACTCAGCCATAATCAGATTTTATGTGTTAATGTTATCTCAGCAGATACTCTCCCCACAAATTAAAAGAGTCCACCCTCAAATCAGTCTCTCAAAAACTGCATCTTAGATTTGTTTTTTTTATATGGGAATAGGGCAAGACCACCACACAATCCCAACACTGTCTTTTGTATAGCCAGGATCAATATCAGTGACAATAAAGAAGCTTATTGATGTCCTGGGGGAGAAACTACTGTCTTGGAACTCACAATGAATTTATTCAGAAAGAACTTAGATGGAGTAGAAAGTATTCGGAATACTTTCCCTCCTTAGCAACTACTATTTTTATATGGAAAGTGACCTGTGTTACGTCACTGTGGCAACATGTGTGGTTTGCTTGTATTATATTATGTAAATTATAAAGTCATTATATCTAAAAATTCTAAGTTATCTAAATAAACGAAATATACATTTAAAAAGAATTCACATAATTTATCTGCCTTATAAAAACGCTACTCTAAAGTACTTTTAATAGACAAATATAACAATATTATCAAATGCTCAATGTCAGATTCGCAATATTAATGTAAATTTAAATATAATAAGACTTTTGCAATAGTTCCATTTATTTGCCTATGCAAATGTCTTGGGCCTTGAAATGGTAATTGTGTTTTTATAATATTATCTTGCATGAATATTAATTTCGTAAAACAGTATTTGTAATATAATAAATAAATAAATATATAGGGACATATTGTGGTCTTTTAGGCAAATCTTTTATGATGTTAGATATATTTTTATAAGCTTTTTCTAAATTTTGGTTAGAAGGAAGAAAGAATATAATTTATTCAGAGTATGTATGTATACATACATGAAACAGTAAAAAAAAAATATAGTAAGTGTATAAACAACAAGTGACACACAAAAGGTATCCACTCAGCATTTGTCAAGACACTTAGGGCAATAGATAAAGAACACCTTATTTAAGTGCTGTACAATGGGAAATTACAGGTTAATAAATTATAAAAAAAAGGTTTTTTTTTTATTTGTAAAATGCAGCATACTTAACAGCTAAATCTTAATTGTTATCTGTAATGGAAAGTTACGAGATTATTTTTAAGAGAATATAAAAAGAATATATATTTTTTTCTTTATAAAGAGTGGTTCACTCACACCTAAACCTTATCTATGTGCTATCTACAATGGGAAAATCAATTTAGAAATATAATTAGGATATTTAAGATGAACTTCCTCAAAAACAAACTAGGAAGATAAACAAGAGAAAAAAAAAAATTTAACAATTATACAATGATAGTTGGATCTGTATCCAACCTGTGCAATAATTAGTTGCTTATATAAATAAAATATACTGAAACTATAAAATAAATAACTTAAAATTCACTACATACCTGTGCTCCGCCTATGCTTGACAAGATTTTTTTCATAGTTAAATATAAGCTTATAATTTTTTAAACTATCTGGGGGCACGGTAGTGCCCCCGCCAAGTCGAGCAAAAAAGCGGCACGGCCGTACCATTATTTTTTCGAATAAATTACAGAGTCAATAGTTCTAAAATATAACCTCTTTTTACTAACAATAACTTGCATTGATCCAGGACTGTAAGGTGCATGATGTCCATAGTGATGGTCGCTTGATTGGTTGCCCGGAGTGCCGCTGCAGACGGAGATATCTTTGGGATGAAATGGTACTTCACCATGCTTATTTATAGAGATGTAACTTATCTAAGACGCAAGTAATCTGAAATAGAAATACAGAATACTACATATATTCATTAATTTTAAAATGAATTGCGCAATTTAAAAAAGTAAATGACACATCTGTCAAACTGTAAAGAAAAAAAAAGATTTAGCTTGAAGCTTTAAGTGAAATGAGACTTTATAGCAGTTTGCAATAAACATACTCGATTTCCGCGAGAACTTGCAGGTGTAAACGCGGGTTTAGTTTGACAGTGACAACCATAATTTCATGTGTCATTGACTTTAAAATGTGTTTGTGCAACGCAACTCACAGTATAATGTGTATTTTGGTATCACATAGTTGTTTCTTAGATATGTCAGGTCTCTGTATATTTCGCTCAAAAATTTAATTTTTCACTTAAGAAAAAAATATACAATTAATAATTTATTTTATTTACGGTGCCCCACGTTCGAGAATCGGTGACTGAATTTTAATTGTTATCCTTGTTTATCATTGATGAGAGAAAAGGATAGCAATAAACTCGGTCGGAAAATCGGACGAAAAATCCGGACGTGGGCGAGCACCCTTAGATAGACATTATTTTTTGGTACCTATTTAAATAAAGGCGCAATTCTGTTGTGCATCACTGCAACTCATGATCACAACGCACGGATGCACGTATGATGACATATTCTTTGCAATAAAGCTGTGTTTACAATAGTGCGCGTTCCTTAGAGCCACAGCACACTGCGTATTTTAAACGCGCAGATGACGCGGGTGTCTTCCAATGTGTCCACAAAGAGCTCAATGTAGCACGAAACACGCGTCGCATCCCCTGCGCGTTTAAAATACGCCATGTGCTGTAGCTCTTACTCTTCAATAAAATCGCGATTTCAATTCTGTATTTCAAATTAAAATTAATGGTCAATCCTAATTTGTACTCTTAAAATATACTATACTATTTACACTCTGTATTACACTTTAATATACTATACTATTCGCATTGGTGTAAACACAGCTAAACTAAGATATAAATTATACAGTCTATTTCTTAAACTACTTCACTACTTACATTTTGCCTATCTGTCAAATAAAAACTGTCAAAATCATACAACAACTGTCAATTTATTTGATATATTTGATATTAACTGGAATACTATGGGAAGTTCAAAGCGCTCATAAACTTATTTTTATACTATTGAATTTGGGTCTTCCGAGCTGGTAATGCCATCATTATTAGGAATATGGGAGTCATTTCATTACACAGGGAAAATTTTCTTTCTTTATTCTTCTTCTATTTATTGAGAAGGGTATCTCATGGTATATGGGAGGGATATGTCGCATGCTCGCATCCCTAGACACCGGTAACTCAAAAAGCTCAAAATGGTAAAAACTGTTTCATATCGGTGTGTGATAGATATGGGAACCATGTCTAATTAAATAATATTTAATTTTATAATATTGTATTGGGTAATGATAATTTCTTCGGCTCTGGGCAATAAATATTCAGATCTTTTTATAATTCATATTGATTGATGGTCGATTTGACAGATACCAACATGATACCAACCCTTAAGCTTCATAAAGGTGATCCCACACTGAATGTTACAATTAGTTAAATAACGTTATATGTATAATACCGGCGTAGGAGCACCTTTAAATCATGCAAATGTTTATATGACAGAAGACTATAATTTCTCAAGAACCTGTGAAACCGACAACGAAAATATATTTCAATTTAAAAACTGCAAGGTCCCTGCAAGTGTGAAACCCTGCTTGCCATGCCACCCCCTAAGGTCGTATCTATATGGTATATAAATTTATTTTTAGTATGATTACGCAACATCAGTCCCCTGTGTGTATTATTGATTGCATGACTTGCATAGTATATGAAGTATCTATAGCAGTTTATTAATTACATAACGCCAATCATAATTACCGACTACTTTAAAACTGTTACTACAGCAATGGTTGTATTACTAACAGGCGCCCCACCTCGGCTTCGCACGAGATTTAGTAGGATCTCAAATCAGCTTCCCAAATGGTGAATTAATTTTTTAAATCGGTACAGTGGTGTTTGAGTTTATTTGTTACAAACAAATGTACAAATCTTTCCTCTTTATAATATTAGTAAAGACAAGCAAATAATATATAACACAGAGAATTACGTAACATGTACTACGAATTTTCGTTTAGAGAAGGTATTTTTTAAATAGAGCTCTACCGATGCCGTCAGACTTCTTCACAACCTTCTAAAACTCTTAATAATGTACTACCCGTTCGGCTCATTGCCGTTACCTCGCGCCCTACCGCACAAGGCAGATCCGCAGGTGCTTAGCAAATCGGGATCTGCCTTGCTCTGCTGTGCGGTGGGGTGTGCGCGGCGCGAGGTAACGGCAAACTTGAAGCGAACGGGTCAACGGGTAGTAGGTAAAAATTAAGAGCCGCGCTCATTTCGGTATAGCACCCTACATTTCCCTCTCTTTCGTGTCACTTCTCTATAGGACACGACATACAACTTAAACACTTTATTATATCAATTAAATTAAATTTGACTATGCTATTCTAACATTTCTAACTTATTAGAGCCAAGATACATACTCGATGATTAGAGCTAATCTCCGTAAGTAGTTGGGTCACTATAGGGCGGTAAAGTTTGATATTACACTTTGTAATTACTGTGAAGCCACCGACTAAAGGTAACTGGTGTGGTATGATGTAAGTGTTTTTTTAAAATATCTGCAGTAACAAACTCTTATTCCGGGTAGCTTAACAACTTCTGGAAGATGTCAAGTTCTAGATGGCAAAATCCTGTTATTCTGTAATCTATTTAGGAAATGAGTACTGAAAATGTTTAATTCCTATTGATCATTATAATAATTTCTATTGGTTGATACAAAGACCACACTCTGTCAATATCGAAAACATTGTTTATTAACGCATTCACTGCCGGTAAAAACCCTAAACCTTCGCCAGGTGGTGCCGCACTTTTCTGTGTGCCGCAAACGCACAGGTGCGTTTAACTAACTATTACCCAGTGCCTCAAATGCACATGTGAGTTCATACTATTTTGACATTGTTTTGTTCCCTATGGTACAAATTATTCTAACAAGAGATTTTCAATGTCTTCGTTGACGGCACTGGGTGAAGCCGCAAAATATATATATGATATTATGACGCGTCCAATGCACTGGATGAAAGTAACGAAAACGCATTGCGTTGCCAGCAGTGAATGCGTTAATAGTTACAATATGAGATATCCTACTTCGTCCGCGTGAAGTTCCGGACCCGTTCCCGTGGGAACCACATTGAATTTCGGGAAAAGCTATAGCCCTCCCTGATAATGTAGCTTTCTACTGGTGAAACATTTTTTGAAATCGGTCCAGTAGTTTTGGAGCCTATGCAAACAAACAATCAAATCTTTCCTCTTTATAATATTAGTAAAGATGTAAACCTTCCTCCTGAATCACTTTATCAATTTAAAGAAACCGCATCAAAATCTGTTGTGTAGTTTTAAAGATGTAAGCATACATGGCGACAGACAAACAGCGGGAATCATCATTATTTTATACTTTGTAAAGATGTTGAAAAAAGGTCGTAGATCCGTCCTCTAGAAATCGTGATTGACGAAAAGTCTTTGTTTGAAAGGACATTGTACACGTGAGCCATTTCAAAGATCACGCATGGCGGATGACGTCATACCCTCGTAACTATTTGCGAGTGACTAGAAGATTAGTTCAATAGTATAGTCGTGGCTTTGTCATGATAATAGGATGGTAATTATGCTAGTTTTAACGTAGTGAACAATTGTAGAGTTTTTGTTGCACCATAAATGATGACATCGGTGTGTTGTCTATTGGCAGCTATGCTATGTACAGCAGTACAGCTATATTAACAACTACCTTTTTTGCCGGCGACTTCGTCCGCGTGATGTTCCGGACCCATTCCCGTGGTAACCATATTGAATTTTGGAAAAACTATAGCCTATGTTACTCCCTGATAATGTAGCTTTCTACTGGTGAAAGAATTTTTGAAATCGATCCAGTAGTTTCGGAGCCTATTCAATGCAAACAAACAATCAAATCTTTCCTCTTTATAATATTAGCATAGAAAACTTTTTATAATTTTTTTTAGGAAGATTTTCGACTACATTTTGAAACAAAAAGTAATTTATGTATATTTATTAGCTATCTAGTACCTACCCACGATGCCACAATACAAGATTTGCTTATTAGGAGACTAGATGGGGTTGTGTAATTCGTCCAGAAATATTCACGGCGTACGTAGTCATATCTAAATACTAAGGCAGGTTAATGCCATGTTCATTTGCTATTGATTGCTTGATTGCACGTGACTGATTGCACGTGGTAGGGCACAGCGGATAATCCGCTCAAATCGGAGCAGCCCGTCTGGGGAAGGACCTCCACCTTACAGAAGATCGTAGCCAAATAACATTGGTCTCGGCCATGTTGTGTTCCTACGGTGAGTAAGGTCTCCAGAGCTCCATTTGGGGGGGTTGGGAGGGTTGGCAACGCGTGAGTGATACCCCCGGTATTGCTTACGTCTATAGGCTACGGTGACGGCTTACCATCAGGCCGACCGTATGCTTGTTAGCCACCTGTGTGGTATAAAAATAAAAAAAAAAAAAAAAAAACGTGGCCCTAAATGTCCAACGGTGATTGTTTACCATCAAGTTACCTGCTCTTAACCTGAACAATCAGTTCGAGAAAGATGTTAATGCAGTTGCATATTAAGATTTAACGATTCCAAACCGTCAAATGTTATATTTTACGACTTTGCAAATTTTAATTGCACAATATCACAAAAAACACCAACTATCGATGATGAAATGATTGCTTACGTTTATTTTTCACCCTTTGATGTAGACTAAAAATAAAGATAGATTGATAGATAGAATAAGCTTTATTTGCAAAACACACAGTGATACAGTAAACAGTAAAAGTAACAAACAAAACAAGTGTATATGCAACAAGGCGGCCTTATTGCTCAAAGGAATCTTTTCAAGGTAACCTTAGGGTAACGAAATTCTGTAATGGAGTGGGCAGGGCTAGCAAAACACAGTAAACAGCAGGACATATCAATATACATATCTATATATAAATAAATATTCTATATACCATAAGGTATTTATATAATACACAATAAGTATGTATAGGTACAATATATATATAAAGATTCACAGAGATCAAACATTTTTGAGATAAAAAGGATTTTTTTCCTTATGTTCACGTTCCCACGCTGATAATCCAAGATAAAAACCTTCTATTAATCCAGATTAAAAACTACCCGTGTATCTTTCAAGCTATCTATCAAGCCGCTTTTTTATGAAAGAATAACAGACATCCATCTATACTTACAAACTTTCGTATTAATAATATTAAAGATAGCTCAAATTCGCGTAGCTATTAGTTTAGTTAACCCTTAAATTTTCTTCGAAACGTTCATAGAAGTTAAATTAGTTTCGCTCACGATGGATGTCAATCTTTATATAACTAATTACGCTCATGTAAAATGAACATGAGCATAACCTATTATCTGTTTGACGTGGTAGATACATTTACATAATAGGTAATCTAGAAAATTATACTAGGTCTAGACACAGGATGTCCCACAGCAAAGTTTTCTATGTCATGTACAATAAATTACTAACCGTGCCCCCGCCAAGACGAGCCAAGCGGAGCGCAAGGGCACTACCTACCTTTTCTCGAAACGTTTCGTCGTTTCGAGGTCCCGGGTTCGATCCCCGGTCGGGTCATGATGAAAAACCAACTTTTTCTGATTGACCTCGGGTCTTGGATGTTTATCTATATATGTATTTGTTATAAAAATATATCATTGAGTTAGTTTCCCATAACACAAGTTTCGAACTTACTTTGGGGCTAGCTCAATCTGCATGAATTTCTTGCGAATGCTCAATCTGTGAAGTTAGGCCTGGTAAAGTAAGGGCGCATAGATCAAGAATCTTGGCTCTACATGAGATCTGACCACTTTTTCATAGATTTTGATTAAGGTAGACTCGTCTTGGCAACATTTTTACATGAAAATGTTTTTAGTGGGATCTTTATTTCTTCGTCTGCTCTTTTCCCCTTCCCAGCAGTAGCCTAGCCTTCGTCTAACTTCCTTCTACCTACCTACCCTACACTACAGTAGCCTACTAAGGTAGAAACAATTTTTTTATAGTCAGCAAAATGCATTACTGTATATCCCGCGCCGCTTGGGGAAGCGATGACGGTCTGTCGGGCTAACCTCTCTAGCCTATGAGTAAATTATATCGACTAAAAACTTGTCTGCCACCTTCTCCACCTCAGCAGTTAGCGATAAAAAAATAGAGCAATATAAACTATTGTGAACATAATAAGGAGTCAAAAGTGCCGACCGATATGGTAAATGGTATATTATATGCGACGAAAACTAAAAAAAAAATTAAACATTTGTTTTGCAAGTAGTTTTACAGGAAATACTTTTGCTTGCAATGTGTTTTATACTACTAGCACTTTCGACGTGAATGGCCTGTTGAGGAGTTAAGTTGCAAAAGTAACTTTCTAACATTGTTTTTAAATATGTCCGCCTTTGTAGATACAATCTCTTAGGATGCCTGAGACATATTACTGTCTTATTTACTTGTATACATAAAGTATTTATACTCGATTAGTACAGTTAGGAGCGTTGCCCCATAATCTTGTAAGCTCTAATACATATTGCCATCAAATAAGTGAGGTTATTGACGTCCTCCATAAAATTATCACATGACAATATGGTAATGAATAATGCGTCATTACCAGATGTCATGTCATGTAATTCCGTGATAGTGCTTTACCATAAAAAATATTTATGATTTGGACATAATCCTCACGATTTCCTCATTCTTTTTAACGATTTTACTGTTGGAGGGGCTATGTTACCGAAGAAAAGGTCCGTTATCTTCTTATGGGTTAGGGGCACTTAGGGCCTTTGGAAATCGAGTAAATAAATTAATTTATTATTTGCATAGACAAAGGTACGTCGGAGTCTTGTTTCAATTAATCTATTGAAAACACTGGCTTCCACCAATCCGCATTTGAGCAGCGTGTCAGAGTACGCTCTTATCTCCTTCGATTGGGAGACACTGAAGGCAGACACGTATCTCTGCAGTTGCAGTGGAATGATTATGGGTTGTTATAGAAGATTATTATTGCAAAATTCTATATGATGACGCGAATGATCGTCAAACCGAATGAATTTTTGGCACAGTGACAGTCGGGTGGACATGGCATGACGTATTCTGCTTTAATGACGCGAGCGGAAACTTCATAGTACAAATTGCCGAGGTCAACAGTGGAAGGTAATGATGACAATTTGAAATGATAAATGACAAGTTGAGTGGATTTATTCGAAAAATATTGCGACTTGTCTCTTTAATCTCTTTAATTAGATAATATTTTAAAACTTTTCCACTATTTAGGGCCGATTGTTTGATCAGTAGTAAAGTATACTAATGGTTAAAATTCGTCGAAAAAACCATTTGTTAAAAATTGCTACGAATTTTAACCATTAGTATACTTAACTTCTAATCAAACAATCGGCCCTTAGTCCCTTGAAGATTTTAAAACCCCCGTAAAAATTGAATGATTCTTATTGATTACGAAAATGATGTCAAAGATTTTTTCTCGTGTAATTCTCGTGTAAAATGTAAATGGGATTCGACACGATAACCGCAATTTTACATTTTCACAGAAACCCACTCGTGTATTAAATATTTTTTACCGTATCGCATCTTCAGGGAAATTCGCGTTTTGACGACGCGAAAACTCGGTACTTGATTTCATTCATAACAAATTAAACTATGCTTGAAATTTGATATACGGATTGTTTAGAGCCTGGATTAACACAGGATAGTTTGTATCCTGGATAGGTATCAGCCCTGGTAAACAACGGGATTTCGAGGGTAAAACTGCGTGCATCAGCATTTTTTTTTATAATGCTTCTGCTGTATGAAGTGTTGTATCTTGAAGAAGTCCGATTCCCTCGTTCTTATTAATTACATCATTATATTGATACATACCATTTATTATCTCAATAACTGTGTGCGTCATTGCATCTATAAGTACTTGAGATGTGACAGTTTTGAAATGATAATATTATGTATAAGATTTGAGACGGATAAAGCCAATTTTTTAAGATATTGCAAAAAAACCGGTTCTTCTTTTATCAATTTTGATTAAATTCGTGGTTTTACATACATTAACAGCGTTTTACCCTGAAATAAAACGCTTATTAAATACTTACCTTATTTGAAGCTTATGTGTATATTATATACACAATGAGATAGGCCCTATCTGTTTTCCGCACATCTTTCATCTCTTTCTACCCTGTAGCCCTCTCTCGCTCGCACACTATCCCCTCTACTCCACCAGGGCGGCCATACGGTTGGCGGCCGCGTTCTCATCATTGTGTCGAATTAAACCAGGCAGATTTAAAAACTAAGCTTCAAATAAGGTAAGTATTTAATAAGCGTTTTATTTCAGGGTAAAACGCTGTTATTAAACACTTGACCGTTATTTGAAGCTTATGTGTATATTATATACACAATGAGACCTGTTTGTTATCGCCTGGTGGAGGAGGACGCCAATGTGAAGTTATGCACATGAACAAGCCGAAGGCGTAAACGGTAACTATGAAGGTTACACTGTTCATTTTATATTTAGAAAAATATAAATTAAATTGCAAGTGTGCGAGACTAAATAAATTTGTTTAATCAAATAATACTCTGATGTACATAGAAATTACAATCATAGTATCTGGAAATGTACACAAAAACATATACGAAATAATATGCAAGCAACATAATAAAATACTAAACTTCTTCACAATTTTGATTAATTTGTTCCGAAACAGTCTGACATCCCAGAGCTAACAGGAGCCTGGACGACCTCACGCCTATAGAAGCAACGGAATGTGTTATCAGACCTCTAGTTACCTCGTGACAAAATTTGTCAACGGACACGTTATCGTTATTATTATATCAGTTTCTGGAGGCGACCGCTGAGCGAACGCTACCGGGAGTTGCGACAATACTAGCCTCTGTTATGCGCTCACAATACGCGCTACTGGCTTGTGGTCCCTCCTTAAAATAACAAATAAAAATGGAATTATGTTTTTCATTTAACAATTTAACGCATTGCTTTACCCAAAACAATTATTGAATTGTCATTTCTTAGTAATTTCCAGGCCGATTGCCTAAAATCCAAACGGTCAGTTTTAGAACCAAGTCTGGGCCATAGAATCAAATGATTAGTATTGTCAATATAATGCTTTTTATTGACTGCCAGAAGGGTCAGGTCATGGATACGTCTACCAGAAAACAAAGCAGCAACATAACAGTGTGTTTGGTAGCAAAGCAGTTATTTTCGTTAATTTCATATGAAGACAAAAATTAAGAGAATTTACATCTCAAATAGTTTTCTTATGAGTTGCAGGTTTTTTATATCATGCTTAACCAGTACGTGAGCACTTAGGACTCCCAAAAATTTGGTATTACAGAGCGTAGACACCACTGATTTGTGCAATAGTATAAATACTGTGTGATTCCTAGAATAATAATGACTCAAAAATCGAATCCTAGCCGTCTATTCCATGCGGCTTTGTATGTACTACGCGTAGATGGACGCTAGAACGATGAAAGTAGGTCCAGTTGCGAACTGTTCCAGATTAGCTTAGATTATAAGACCACCCTCATCAAGTTCAAGAGAACTATTGATTTCGTGCTGCCTTTTTTGCAAATGAAATATAAGGCTGTTTTGTTGTCGCACTGCAATAGAACCGTGGAACGACTCAAGGACTGACCCTGGTCTTGTAATACATTGAGTAAGGCCAAAAGTTCCTTTTGGTTGCAGTGTACCAGTGGTTCTCATTAGTTCTATGGTCTCATGAACGAACGGTCGACTATTTGCTCTTCCCAAGCAAGGTCTGTCACGTCAGTCACTAGGAAATACGAAGTGAATCGGAAAGACAATGGTGTTTCTGCAACTACCATGTTAGCTCCTTCAGTCAATGAACCGGAAACATGAACTGCTTGACATCTGGTATTGTGGCGACTGTGTTCAGGAAAGAGAGGAGTACTCGAAAGTGAAGCCTGCTCTTGTCACAAAAAAACTTAGATATTGCAACTTCTCTACCGTGATTTGGACTTGTAATATCTGTGTACTTTGATGCACAACTCACACTTTGAAAATAGTCCAAATTCAAATTCAAAATTCAAAACTTTTATTCAGAGAATAGGTTTTCACAAACACGTTCTCTTGTCAGAGTATACAGTAATAAATGTTTTTAGTTAGTTTATCTTAATTAATGGCTTCTGTCGTGTCTTAGCGACACATAGACAATTTCGCCAATGTCGAGTATTTTAAATGAACACTTTTTAGCAAAAAAGCACACTTTAAAAAGGCAACGTGGTACGGTGAGGATCCGAGGTCGCCATCTTGACGACCTTCGTTGACAAGGCGGCGATCTCGAATCCAGTAATAAATGATTTAAAACTAGGTACATACATACAACATTACGTACGCGGAATGTCAATAAAAAGTGCCATTAATTTGTCTCAACATAAAAATAAATCTAAAATATAAAATGCTAAATCGGTGTTAAAGATAGGAGCAGACCGCCGGCAAGGCAGCAAGTCCAAATAGACAAATATTTTTTGGCGGTGGTGGTTTAGGTAGTATGGTCAACTGGGAGTGTCCGATAAATAAAATAGTTCGACTTACGGTTGATATTGTATATTGTCCACATTCACTCCCAACACATACATATACACACACTAGATGTTTAGAAGGAGAAGGAATTCACAAGCACAGAAGAAAGTACAGCACAGAGAAGAAAGTCGTAGCAACATAAACAGAACTAATGCTAGGTATAAATGCGCAAGCGGCGTGAGTAAATCGCGTAAGCAAGCGAGGCAATGCATTCGGTGCCGTGGCGAGAGATCGACTGAGGCAGTGCGCTTGCACCGGTGTATGCAGCGCGGACAAAGGAATGTCTCGACCACAAAGGAATTGCAGCGTAAGATGTATGTGCCCATTGCGGCCGGCAACGATTTTGTTAACCGGACAAGTTGGTACTTTTTAATAATGTTTGTATATAAATTATTAATTGTAAATAAATATTGTTTTAGTGTTAAATATATATTATTATTATAGTCTAAGAGATATACTTAATTTTATTATAAATAATATAAATTATAAATGTGTAGTTTTAAATATTTGTAAATATATAAATAGTGTATATGTGTGTAATTGGTGTGGAGATGTTGAAATGTAGGAAAGTAGCCTACACCACCCCCCTCCAGAGACCGTCAAGGGCGATAAAAATCAGGAAACTTGACTCGGCGCCCGGAACGTGTTATACGGTCTTTTTGGATGTCTGGTAACGGTTCTTCTTCTTGATGAGCTAAAATAAACGCCGGTTTGAGACGATCAATTGAAACCGTTACTTCTTTATTTTTCAGGAGGATTTTAAAAACTTTATCTCCTCTGCTCAGCACTTTATGTGGGCCGGAATATGCAGGTTGGAGCGAACCACGTGATGCATCTTCACGTAAAAAGACGTGGTCAGTTGTAGCCAGTTCTTTAAAAATGAACGTTTTGGGCGAATTATGGCGCGAAGTAGGTACGGGACGTAAGCGTTCGGCGAAATTTCTGAGGCGCGCGGAAAATTCAGAGACATCTGTGGTTCCGGGTACGTTGGACTCAAAAAATTCACCGGGGAGTCGCAAGGGTTCCCCATACACTAGTTCGGCGGATGACGACTGCAAGTCTTCTTTAAATGCTGTTCGCACGCCTAATAGGACCCAAGGCAGTGACTCGGTCCAGCGGTCATTGGCATGGCACACTATTGCCGCTTTAAGCTGCCTGTGAAACCGCTCCACGAGGCCGTTGCAAGCCGGGTGGTAGGCTGTCGTCCGTTTATGTTCGAAACCGGTCATTTTCGAAAGTGTCTCGAATAATGCCGATTCGAACTGACGTCCGCGGTCCGTTGTGATGACTGTCGGGCAACCAAAGCGGGCAATCCAGGATGACAATAATGTCCTCGCGACAGTCTCCGCAGTAATATCCTCTATCGGTACTGCTTCTGGCCATCGCGTAAAGCGATCTATGGCAGTTAGGCAATACCGATAGCCTTGCGAAGATGGAAGTGGGCCGACTAAGTCTATATGGACCTGGGTAAATCGCGCGCGTGGCAACGCGAATGTACCAAGAGGGGCTGTCACGTGACGATTAACCTTCGCGCGTTGGCACGAAATACATGCGCGTGCCCAGTCCCTGCAGTCTTTCCTGACGCCAGGCCAAACGAACCGTTCTGCCACTAGTTTGGCAGATGCATTGGCGCCAGGATGGCTAAGTGAATGCAAGCTATCGAAGACTTGCTTTCTGAAGAACTTCGTAACAAACGGCCTGGAAGACGATGTACTGACGTCGCAGTACAAAGGTACGTGACTTCCAGGAACATGAAGTTTCTCCAGACGCAATGAAGAACCGTCTTCGATGAGCTTGGCTAATTCAGCATCTGAGGCTTGACTTTCGGCTAAGAGGTCCAGGCTGACAGGCACACTCAGTTCGCTGATTCGCGACAGAGCATCGGCAACGACGTTGTCCTTGCCGGAAATATGGCGGATGTCTGTCGTGAATTGGGCGATGTAGTCCAAATGTCTATACTGCCTAGGCGAACAGTTTGCCTTCCGTTCGTGGAATGCGAAACTGATTGGCTTATGGTCAGTATAGATGATGAAGTGCCTGGCCTCTAGCATATGCCGGAAATACTTTATTGCCTCATAGATGGCCAACAATTCCCTATCGTAGGGGGAGTATTTTTCTTGAGAAGGGCTTAGCTTCCTCGAGAAGAAGGCTAAGGGTTCCCAAACGCCATCACTCAGCTGCTGTAAAACAGCGCCGAGGGCTTTGTCGGATGCGTCCGTCACCAACGCTAGCGTTGCGGTGCAGTTGGGATGTGCCAATAACGCTGCGTTAGAAAGCTCGTCTTTGCTGGCTTCAAAGGCCGAAAGTGAATCCCCTGAAAGATTGATCGGGTGTGATCCTTTCACCGACCCAGTCAGCAACGCATTTAGAGGAGCCTGGGTTTGGGCAGCGCGAGGAAGAAATCTCCTATAAAAATTGAGCATGCCCAAAAATCTCCTAAGCTGACGTACGTTGGTTGGCCTCGGAAAGTCCCTGATGGCCTGTACTTTGGAGTCCAGTGGACTGGTGCCGCGTTCGGAGATATTGTATCCTAAGAAGGTTACCTCCTGGACACCGAAGACGCACTTGGACGTGTTAATCAGCATGCCATAATCTCTAAGCCTGGTAAAAACTTGCCGAAGGTGTTGCTCGTGCTCTGCTTCGCTCCTAGAAAAAATTAGGAAGTCGTCGAGATAACAGTAGACAAAGTCGAGTCCTCGGGTCATCTCGTCTACGAACCTTTGAAAGGTTTGACCCGCGTTCCTAAGCCCGAAGGTCATGTAGGGGAACTCGAATAGCCCAAACGGTGTAGTGATTGCCGTCTTAGGTATGTCTTCTGGACTGACAGGTATCTGATTATAGGCCTTCACGAGATCCAGCGTACTAAAAATTTTGCAGCCTGAAATGCTGTGAGCAAAATCGTGGATATGCCTAATCGGATACCTGTCAGGCACGGTGCGAGCGTTGAGCATCCTGTAGTCGCCGCACGGGCGCCAACCGTTGTCCTTTTTTGGCGCGAGGTGCAGCGGCGATGACCAAGGGCTTTCCGACGGGCGCGCTGTGCCGTTGGAAATCATTGCCTGAAATTCAGCCTGCGCGATTTTCAATTTGTCGGGCGCAAGGCGACGAGGAGAGCTAGCTACTGGAGGGCCTGGTGTAGTGCGGATGTGGTGTGTCGTGTTGTGTAGTGTGGTGCGTTGAGTACCAGCTGGTCTGGTGATCGCGGGAAATTCGTTTAGAATTTTGTGATACCTAGAATCACCAGTCGATATCTTTACAGAGTAGATGTTATCCTTATAATTAGCAATGGTTGCAACAGAAGATAAAGAAGTGGTACCATCTATTAATTTTTTGTTGCGACAATCTACAATTAAATTATAAAAGTTTAAGAAGTCTACTCCGATTATTGGCCTATTTACATCAGCTACCACAAAACGCCAACTATATGACCTACGCATACCAAAATCTAAATTAAAATGTATATAGCCGTAAGTACATATATTAGAGCCATTAGCGGCACACAAATCAAAATTAGTCCGCGCACGACGATCACGAAGAGACGACCGAGGGAAGACGCAGAGGTCGCTGCCGGTGTCGACCAGGAACTGCAGCTTCGAGGATCGGTCTGTGACGAACAGGCGACCAGTGGAGGAAGAAGGGCAATCGTCAGTCGCCATTACCGACTGCCCGTCGCGTTTCCCGCCTTGAAGTCGCAGGGTCGAATGCAGCTGCTGGCTTTGTCACCGAACTTGCTGTGATACCAGCACATCGGGTACTTGCGGTAATTGGACTGCGACCGATGCCTTGACTTGGACCTGTTGCGTCCAGTCCGCCTTGAAGACCGCTGCTGGGATCTGCTGTTCCTGTCCGACATGAGGCTCTGAAGCTGCCTACGAAGTCCAGCAATTTCCTTCTTGAGCTCGCTGACTTCGGAACTCGTGGATGCCTGGTTCATGGAGGCTACTCTAGGTGTCGTTGTCGTCAGGTCGTTCACTCGATCTGCCAAATCAGCCAAGTCGTCGATATGCGCGGTGGAAGGCTGTCCTGCGAGGATTGTCTGGATGCCATGGGGAAGACGACTGATCCAGATGGTCTTCAAAAAGTCGTCTGGAACGCCTGGACCAGCCAGTCCCTTAAGGTGACGAAGGAACTGCGACGGCTTTCGATCTCCAAGCTCTTCTTCTATGAGCAGTTGCTTGAGCCTGTTCTCGTTGGAAGCTGTCAGTCGCTTAGTAAGCTCCACCTTGAGCTTTTCATATTTTCCGGACGCAGGGGGACTGATGATTATGTCCTTAACTTCTCGCGAATACTTATTATCCAGCTGGCTGATAACATAATTAAACTTCGTCAAGTCGCTGGTAATACCGGAAATGGCGAACTGTCCTTCCACTTGGGCGAACCAGATCTCGGGCTCTTCGGGCCAGAACGGTGGCACTCGGATGGAGACTTTATGAATCTCTGATCCGACACGGGAAAAATCTCGTCCGTCATTATTCTCGTCCGAACCGACAGTGGACCCATACGAGGTTCCACGTTGCACACTGCTCTTTTGTGCCTCGTCTTGTGCATCTTGGAATTCTTTATTCATGTTTAGCTCGGGGTCACCAGTTTGGCGGTGGTGGTTTAGGTAGTATGGTCAACTGGGAGTGTCCGATAAATAAAATAGTTCGACTTACGGTTGATATTGTATATTGTCCACATTCACTCCCAACACATACATATACACACACTAGATGTTTAGAAGGAGAAGGAATTCACAAGCACAGAAGAAAGTACAGCACAGAGAAGAAAGTCGTAGCAACATAAACAGAACTAATGCTAGGTATAAATGCGCAAGCGGCGTGAGTAAATCGCGTAAGCAAGCGAGGCAATGCATTCGGTGCCGTGGCGAGAGATCGACTGAGGCAGTGCGCTTGCACCGGTGTATGCAGCGCGGACAAAGGAATGTCTCGACCACAAAGGAATTGCAGCGTAAGATGTATGTGCCCATTGCGGCCGGCAACGATTTTGTTAACCGGACAAGTTGGTACTTTTTAATAATGTTTGTATATAAATTATTAATTGTAAATAAATATTGTTTTAGTGTTAAATATATATTATTATTATAGTCTAAGAGATATACTTAATTTTATTATAAATAATATAAATTATAAATGTGTAGTTTTAAATATTTGTAAATATATAAATAGTGTATATGTGTGTAATTGGTGTGGAGATGTTGAAATGTAGGAAAGTAGCCTACAATTTGAATCTCTTGATTCCTCATTGACTGTGCTACCTAATTAGATAGAAGCAAACACCTTGGGGGCCGTTCTCAGACCGAATGGGAGGCACTTCATTTTCACTAACCTTCCTTTGTAGATTAGACGCAGGAACCGTCTAATCTGTGAGATGGAGCTACGGAAAGAACCGTCTAGTCTGTGAGATGGAGCTAGTGAAAATAGGTCTGCGACAGGACTATTTTCCACATCCAATCATTTGTTTGAAAGTACTCCGGAACTCGAGAGACATTTATTAATCTAACACTGTCGGTGATTACATATCTGTTCAAGGCCGCTAGGTTGAATATGGGTCGGTGCGACTCGTCGCCCTTTGACACAAGGAACAGTGTGTACACAAACTTGGCGAGGCTTTGACAACATCTAATACCTACACACCGGTGTTGCATCTGGGTGATAATGGACGACATTGCATCCGTCGATTGCATTGAAACGAGTCTCGTTTAACAGTAGTAGGTACTACAAGTGGCGGTCGATGTGAAAAGGAGATACGATACCCTTTTATTATCTTTAATACATAACTTGGGGCACCCACCCAACGAGCCAGACGCGACGCTCTGAATGTTGCGGGCTGATAGTCAAACTATACATCTTTTGTTACGGTAGTAATCAGAACCATGAAATGACCCTGCGAGGGTTTAGCATTACAGCAACCCTGCTCGGGTTGATTGTAGGCATGGGAAATATGCGTAAGCGCACAACATCCATGAGTAGTACCCTGTATGCAGAGGTAAGTTACGTAAAGCCTGCCCCTGCGAGGGGTGGCGTGCGGCCTTGCCTTGTCCCGTTTGCGCAACGGAAGCAAGAATGGCCGGCTTAATGTATCACTTGTTTGTGTATTGCAAACAAAGCTTATTCTATCTATCAATCAATGACCCTGCGAGGGTCGAGCGTTACAGCAACCCTGCGAGGGTTGATAATAGGCATGGGAAATATGCATAGGTGCACAACATCCATGAGTAGTACCCTGCGGAGGTACGATATGTAAAGCCTGCCCCTGCGAGGGGTGGCGTGCGGCCTTGCTTTGACCCGTTTGCGCAACGGAAGCAAGAATGGCCGGCTTAATGTATCACTTGTTTGTGTGTTGCAAATAAAGATTATTCTATCTATCTATCAATGACCCTGCGAGGGTCGAGCGTTACAGCAACCCTGCGAGGGTTGATAATAGGCATGGGAAATATGCGTAGATGCACAACATCCATGAGTAGTACCCTGCATGCAGAGGTAAGTTACGTAAAGCCTGCCCCTGCGAGGGGTGGCGTGCGGCCTTGCTTTGACCCGTTTGCGCAACGGAAGCAGAGATGGCCGGGTTTGGTAAAGGCAAGAAAGCTTTTCGAACACCCTTCTCCTGTGCTGCGGCTAGTGACTCCGCATTAAACACGTGCTGACATGACGGGGAATCTTACGTAGCGCGACCTTGAAATGGGGGAACGCTCACGTGGTTCAAGTTAATTGCAATGATCAGAGCAAACTTTAAAAATTTCATCTTTCAAAAACAGCTCGTTAACTTTCTCGCCTATTAGTATGTCGAATTCGAATCGCGCGCCCACTGTAATAAACTTCTGACAGAAGTTTGTAAGGCTTCGCGTTGCTTATGAACGCAGAATGATAAGGCAGCAAATGACTTGTGAGCGTGAGCAAAAGGGAGTTACGAATCATGTCTTAATTTCGTCATTTATCTTTAAATCGACAAAACCGGGGGTAGCATTATAAAAATAGAACCACGCACCAATCACTACTATCTAAATGTTGCAAATCCTTTAACGTCTGAAGAAACCCCTGAGGAGTCTTAAGCATACTAGGTTCTTTCAATTTCGTCTCAATTTTAAACATAAAACCTGATTGAGCAACCGGTGGCGGTACTTCGACAGAATTTACAATAGATCTGCGTATAGCTCGACACTAACGTTCCCGTCACCTATATTACCATTAATGTGTACCGCGGAACAAGATACAGAATAAAATTATTATTGCAAATTGAATAAAATGAATGATTGATTTCGAAGGTCATCTACTTAACGTGTTAATTTACAGGACTCGCGATGTCGATACCGGCGTTTGCTCTCCCCCCCCTTTTTGTTACGGTGACGCGGTCTAGATTTTCTGAGGACTCGAGTCCAATTGATTCACGCGATCGTGATTTTTATCGTCACTTTTAGCGGGAGCACTAGCACTAGCACATGGTGTTTTCGAGCATGGAATTAAAACACTATCGTCACTTTCCATCTTAATACGTGCTGAAAAGAAACCTAGGGTAGAAAATCACACAATTTATTAATAAAACATGTAATTAAGCAAAACTGAAAAAATATGTAAGTAGGTACTAAAAGCCTACGTACGTAAAAGTACCGAACGGTAACACCGTTAATCTAATAATTGAAACAGGAAAGATAATAAAAAGAAATATTAAATAAATTGCAAAAAGAAATGCAAAAAAAGTAAAAAATTATTAATAAAAAGAAATAATTAAATAAATTGCATAAAGAAATGCAAAAAAAGAAAAATAATTATTTCACCGAATCCTGGGCACGACCGTGCGCAGCGGAAAACAGGACGCCAATGATGAGAACGCGGCCGCCAACCGTATGGCCGCCCTGGTGGAGTAGAGGGGATAGTGTGCGAGCGAGAGAGGGCTACAGGGTAGAAAGAGATGAAAGATGTGCGGAAAACAGATAGGGCCTATCTCATTGTGTATATAATATACACATAAGCTTCAAATAACGGTCAAG
Organism: Endotricha flammealis; assembly: GCA_905163395.2. Taxonomy (NCBI): domain Eukaryota; kingdom Metazoa; phylum Arthropoda; class Insecta; order Lepidoptera; family Pyralidae; genus Endotricha; species Endotricha flammealis. The sequence goes on from LR990855.1 coordinate 15,284,997, forward strand.
TGTTTAATATGTAAATTAAATCTGTCGTTAAAAAATATGTCTGTGTTTTACACGTTATGTACTGAAATAAGTGTAGGTACAGTCAGCGGCATAAATATATCGTTACTTTAGTACGTTGTCATTATAACTTTGTCATTTTCACTCAAAAATCAAGTGATATACTAAAGTGACAAGGTACTAAAATGACAACATATTTATGCCGCTGACATCTGCGGGTCAATTCTCGTAACAAAATCAATTTCAATCTCATCTCAAACTCACGTGCTCGATTCCTATTTTGTACGAGTGAGACAACGCTTGAGATGACACGGGATTTTAATTTTGTTACGAGAATAGTCCCTCAGGTCTGATATCTTAATGACCCTTTTTAGATATTGCAAATTGGGGAACATTTTCATAAAGAATGGAATTACGACGGTACTCGGCAATATCAGTCATGTTTATATTCATAGTTTTGCGAAATAACATTGTCAATAAACAGAGGCGGATTAGGATAGCGTGTGGGTCTTGCTTGGGTCCTTGAAAATAATTCCGCTTGTGGGTCTTGCTTGGGTCCTTGAAAATAATTCCGCTCGATCGCGATTGGATTGTTACGTTTAGGTAGTCTTGACAGACTATACCAGCGCTAAAACGGCCTTTACACTTGGTTAAATTCAAAGTCTAACAAAAGAGATGGTACCATACGAATAAGCGAAAAGCACTTACAACTTCTCACTTCTTAGTATTGCACCATGTCTTTTGTTAGACTCTGAATTTAGCCAAGTGTAAAGGCCGTTTAACTAAATAATAAACAAAATGAAATCGGATAATAATACAATAATAATTTGTAATATTTTCAAGAGTATGTACGTACGTATTAGGATTATTGTCAATAATTTTGACTTGAAATTAAAATCGCGTTTTTTTAAGAGTTAGGTAGCTAGCTGTACCAAATTGTCTCAATGCGTACTTGGTTTATAATAACTCAATCTAGTAAATACTAAACTAAATAGCTAGCGCTAGTGTCATTCTCTCTAAGATTAAAACGTATAGCGCCTGACGCTATGCGATCTCAAAAAGCGTTGATTGTGGACCTATCGTAGAACCTACTATTTTTGCTATCGGGATTCGGGACCTATCGCAGAACTTTCTAGACGTCCAATACGGCCCTGCAAACAACTCACATAAATAACCTCGCTTTTATTGTCTCCGGGACACTTTGACATAATTGGGTTTTATCTTGTCTACGTATTAGACACCTAATACAGAGGTGTGGCTACATGTAGCCACTGGACGGCCATTATTTTGTTTACCCGCCTTTTTATTGGTGTAGGAAGCCTATTTTCGCTACGAAAGAAATTTTCTTAATGGATATTTATTAAAGTTTATATCGACCGATGAAATTTAAGCTCTGTCGGAGCAAAGTTAGCTAACATCTTTCTTCATTAGATTTTGTACTTTGTGTTGTTTCTACGTGGGAAATTTCTTTTGGAACTTTTTCTTTTCCTCCACAGTTACTCTTTTCACTGGGCCATGACCGTAACACGACCTGCAGGACCTGAGGTGGTCGGTATCGGTAACGGACCTTTTAAGTGGGTATTGTTTCATTATGTTCCCTCTGCGTTATTTATGTGAATGACGTAGAATGAAACACGAACGTATATGATGAATAAATAACATAAAAATTATAAACTCGTACAAACTACGTTCTTTGCATGTTTCAGTACGGTTAGGGTCATGATATGTACGGTTCAGTGGACAGAGTCCTTTAAGCCATGGATAACTTCATGTGTAGGCTTCGAAAGTACTAAAATTAGCTTATTTCACATACTGACTGCATAAATATTTAAAATTTCATCAGCTTCGAGTAACGTAAACTAACTTAGCTCTATTCAATCTGCAACAAACCTTAAAGTAATCAAACTTGAATTTTCCAAGGAAAACATCTTAATTAATTTTCTAGCGACGTATTTTTCCCGCGGCCGTCTTGTTGTCTTAGAAATTGGCGAAATAAAAAATATCCATTGTATTTTCGAAAGAATCGAATGAATAGGTGAATGAATGAATGGATACGTGGCTCTACAGAATAACATTTGTGAAGTATTCATTTCGTCTCGTCGAACAATCAAAGTTGCCTCCATAGGGGCTCTCAAAATACCCAACCCAATTGACTTTATCCAGACGGCTGAAGGTACGACAAATAGGGCGGAATCTTGTAATAAGCTGTGTAATGAAATATTAGAAAAGTGTAGACTGAAATGAGTGGTGTGATGTGGTATAATATAAAAAAGTATTAAAACATACGAGTCGAAAACTTAACCCTCCGTCGAGTCGGATTTTCCATTTGTAAGAGAAGGTTGCAGAGAACTGATGGCCGTCTTTCTATAAAAATCATTATTTTTTGCCAAATGCTTATGCTTACTTAGCGGACACTGCCAATCCTAATAGATTAGGAAACGGTATAACACGAAGAAGATGTTACAGATCCGAAAATGGTATGCCAAAACTTTACCAATTCAAATGTAATTTTTGCGTTTTTATAAGTTCCATATTATGTGAGATAATTAAAATTATGGTAACCAATCTACTTTCTGTTAAACACATTGATTTAAGGACGAAGGAGTGTGAGGCGACCTCTTAAATGAAGCGATGACCCCAAAAAAACAGCCTGAGACGTGTCAAGGCACTCAGAAACCCTAATTCTAGTCTAGATCTAGATTGATGATGTCCCTAGAGGAATTGTTAGTGTAGTAATTTGTTTCATCCGTTTACCTTACGAGTTTTACCAGTGCATGTGTCACAAATACAAAAATATTGTGCTGAATTTGTACACTTTTTTTCATCATCATCATCTCAGCCACAAAAAGTCCACTGCTCCAAACGATACCAGCGATTTTTTTTTAATTTTAACAAAAATCAAATTCTAGTTATACAGTCTCGTGTTGAGCGAAATGAAGTAAGGCACGGAATTAGTGTTCAAATCAACGTCGTCATAGAGCAAAATTGTGATCAATTAGCAATAATCAAGGATTGTAAACGTTATAGTTATTATCCCAGAATTTACCTTACAACGGGAATATGCGCGCAAAGCCACGGACATACGCCAGTATGTTATTAAACATATAAAATTCAACGTTTACGAATGGCCTGACTCTGACACATAGAGAGACGTGTACTCTGACGTAACTGACTGTAAAGCAAATACAATTTTGCATTTATTATTCAAAGAAACATATATTGAATGTAACTTAACACATTTTAAGAACAAAACAGTGTATATGTTTGAGATATATACCGTTTTATATGACGCACATGTTGCTAATAAAGTGTTTTAGTTAAAATAATTTTCACATGTCAGATTATATAGCTTATAGATTACTAGCTGATGTCGGCGGTTTTACACGCGAAACCCCGCTCCATCCGTTCCTGGATGTATAAAACAGCTGTCCAGGAACTCACAACGAATTTAATCAAAAAGAAAGACGGTTAGAAAGTATTGAAAAAATACTTCTCCTCTCCATAGAATCTACGTGAGAGACAGCAAAAACAAAAGGCCTAGCCTAGCCTAGAGAGATGGAAAATCAAATGAAGCTAGATTGCCACGGTCTATTGTCATTACTATTGGTTTATTAAGTTTATTATTAAGTTTATTGGAACATAATGCTGTGAGCTGTTGTGGAGAATGTGAATAGCGTTTATTGATGACTGTACGAGAAGTTATCGAATCCGAGTCGATTTCCCTTCCCAAGACCACTGTGAATAGAGGTGGCTGATGAAAAAGGCCTAAGATTTTTGCAGTTTTCATTGCTCAGTAGTTTTCGAAGGATGCGTAATGTCGTGTCCGTCTTATCTTATCACGTTAATTCTATTACTTAACCGATTAATAATGTTAATTTACGACACGTCTATTACGAAATGCGCTATCGTTGGAATTTTATATCCCGCAATAATTCGTATGTTACGTCTAAAGTAAATGTGTAATGTTTGCATAGAGACACAATAAAAATATAAAAATTCACTACTGATTATGTATTATATTTGCTGCTTTAAAAAAATTATACTATGATATTCGGGGTCGGGGGTAGTGTTGGTTAAGTGAAATGTATTTTTAATTATTAAATTTTGGCTCTATATGTATATTACAAATGAAAAAGGTATATTAGGTACAAACATAAATCATGAACTCTAACAAACGTTATTCATAAATTACGTTCTTTTCACAGGTTCTTGATAAATCGCAATTAGTCTAGTCTACTCTAATAGATAAATTATCAGATTTTGTATGATTTTTTTGACTATTTATTTATACCCTGTAAAACGGGCCCTCTAAGTACTCTTATACCAACCAGCCTTAGCGTAAGTATTCCCTATATGAGATAGGGAATACCTACGCTATGATTGGTCCGTGAAAAAATTTATAAATTAAAATAAAATTTACTTTAGTCTATTTTATTGTGACATATACTTTCAAGTTTTCACACTACAACATTAATTTTCCTCAAATAATGCTCCAAATATTAACATTTCAGTATTGAGAATGATGGCCATAATGCAGGACAGGAATAGCGAAGAGGTCCCGAAGGAATTCCTCGAGACAGGGCGGACGGGGCGCAGGAACGCCATGCCGGACATACTGCACCCCCAGGGGGCGGAGGTCAGCACCGCAGACCTGCCCTCCAGACTACAGCAGATGGGTACCACTGGTGAGTGTAGCATCATGTCTTATTCTTAGATCTTTCTTCAAAAGATGACATCATTTATTCAGGGCCTAGGCCCTCACAGACAACCTTGTCGAAGTGTAGAAATAATTTTGATTTGTATAAATAAATCTACTTTATAAACTACCACCAAAAGAGGTAGGGCACAGCGGATAATCCACTCAAATCGGAGCAGCCCGTCTGGGGAAGGACCTCCACCTTACAGAAGATCGTAGCCAAATAATAAATAGCATTGGTCTCGGCCGTGCTGTGTTCCTACGGCGAATAAGGTCTAGTTCCACTTGGGGGGGTTGAGAGGGTTGGCAAGTGAGTGATACTCTCGGTATTGCAAGCGTATATAGGCTACGGTGATGCTTACCATCAGGCGGGCCGGATGCTTGTTTGCCATCTTAGTGGTATAAAAAAAAACCTAGAATTTTTCTCGCTATTTTTACTCTACACTCGCGCGAAGTTGATCGATAACGAGACGGGCTCCTTGTACTACTTTGTTTTTATATTTCCTTTGTCTTCTTATTGCGAGTGGTTTCACGAAGGTCTGTTCACCATTCTATCCCATGGTCCAGATTTTGCTTGAACTGGGTATCTGGAAATTTAGATGGACGCTGCTCTAAGTTGTTATCTCTCACGTAGTTGCCAAGAAGAGAAGTCCTTTACTTCCTAAACATAAAGAAATTAGACGGATTATATTCGTTGTGACTTGTGAGTTCTTCATTGCTTTTTGTCAATCTGAGATCGCTGATGATCCTGGCTATACAGAAGGCACAGCGGTGGGAATGTGTGGTGGGCTTGTGTCCCGTAATTAACTCTAGTGTTACCAGTAATTCAAGTACCTAAGTGCTATGTTCCCATGTACAAATTTGATGTTATTTGACGTACGACGGCAAACATGTTGTTTCGGTGCTCATGCAATTAGGAACGTAATTAGGTAACGTCGGCCATTGACGTTTCTGTTAAAACAATATAATTACAGCCTATGTACATCTAAAATGTGCCTTATTTCGTGTCACTATCAGCTGAAGTTACATTGAATCTAATGGTATAACTTGCCGTGGCATATCAAATTCAGTGGTTGTTGAAAAACGATATTTGTTTTGCATTGTTTTATTTACAATTAGGAAGTGTAAATAAGTAGCTGGTTTATTTAAGCTTACGTAGTTAGATTTTATGAGAAACTAAATGTATTGTTGAATATTTTAATTTGGTAACAATAATGAATCCTATTGAAAAGATTGCTTTGAGCAATGAGCCCGCTTTATTGCATAAACACTATTGGATAAGCCCACCACACATTCCCACTGCTGGTGTGTCTCATGTAAAGTCCTGTATAGTCAAGATCAACAACGGCAACTTCAGGTTGACAATAAGCAAAGAAGCTTATTGACGTCCCGACGGAGAAACTACAGCTGTTTTAGAACTCACAACGAATTTAATCACAAAGATATTAGACGGACAAGCAAGTATTGAAAAGATAATAATAGTTTGTAACTTTTACTGTTTGTTTAATGTATCACTTGTGTGTGTGTATAACGGTATATTCTATTTATCTATCTTTTACAACACCCGTGACTTATCAATGAATTGACAAATAGTTCGAGAATTGAATAGACTCGAGATAAAATGAATAATCTATTTGCGTATATACATGGTACCACCTTATCTTAATCCCTATGTAACGTATCGATGAATTGCACATAATATTTTGTTGACGTAGACATAAAATATGCCCGCTTGCTTATTGCCCCGCGATATAAAATATAAAAATATCGATTAGAATTTTCACACTCACACTCAAATAATTTATTTAGAGATTACTTCACAAGCTCTTTCTCTGATCATTTACAACTTGCATACGTAATTATATTATAAATAATAAATAACTACCATCATTTTGGAAATAAGCAAAATGGCCACCGGTAAAAGAAATGGCGAAAGAAAACCACACAGAGCTCCATTTCTTTTACAGGCTCAATAGTCAATAGGCTACGGTGACTGTGTACCATCAGGTTGGCCGTAAGCTTGTTTGCCACCTTCGTAGTATAAAAATCCGGTTACGGCCTTTTTGGCCATTTACAAATACAATTTCGGATATCCCGCAGATTCTAGTCGAAGTTCAGTTCCGAAAGAGTTCAGTTACGAAACTCCATGAAACATGTGATTATTATGGTAAATCGATTTAACGAGATATAAACGATTCCTATTGTAAATGAAATGACGTAATACGTATTAGATAGTGCGAAATTTGTTTACTATCGAAGTAGGGCAAATATATATAGATAACAGTGTTGGTAGATCCTCTGATTGCCGAAAGGGTAATTAGGATTAACGCAGATTAAATAAGTATTGGAAATTTCATATTAGATATTTGTTTGGGCACTACTATCCGCGATTTGCGAACGAGAGGGCGCGTTTTGACGTAGCGACGCGAAAACAGCGACCGCGCGCAAATTTTCGCGTCGTCTAAATGCGCCCTCATGTTCGAATACGCGCCGTCATCGTCAACAACAAGTCCTGTAGACGTAAAACGAAGTTCAAAACTCATACTGTTTTATTACTCAGTGCATAATGACAATCTATTTTCAATTGTTCTAAAAACTGTGAGCCCAAATTTTGGCGCGTACTTCACTGCGACAGAGTGAGATAAACCATAATTCTGTCCGTTATACCTACTAACGCCATCTCTCGGCGATTGGTTGCCTAGCGGACCGTGATGACATAGAATAAGTAATATCCCGAGGGTGATGATCCACCTTCTTTCTAGTAAGCAAATTACATGCATTACGAAATACTACGTACTCTATTACTATAATTAAATTAACTTAATAATTGGTGTATATTGATAATAACGATTATTGCAATCTAATAGATTAGATATTATTATGTCTCTACCACATGGTAACATTGGCGATTGACGCAGGTGGTTTTCGTTAAGATCATTATCATTTCAAAAAGCGTTATGTAATCTTGTAATCTAATGATTGTATCACTGAAATCGAATCTATCTCAGAATTGATGATATCTATTTCGTAATGGATAAATTCAAAAAGAAAATATATACATATTGCTAAAATTTGAAGTAAAAAATGTACTTAATAATATTATTTTCATTTAAAAAAATTACAAAAGCCAAATTCTCTTCCTCGATGGATGATGGTATATAACCTATAAAAATGTCCAAAGGTAGGCTACGGTAATTGCTTGCCATTAGGCGACAGTAGTCAACACTTTTTGTCTTTTAAGATTTTTATATATTTGTATTGGTTACAAATAAAAAAAATAAGAAAAAATTTTTTTTTTTGAATCACACAGATTGAGCTAGCCCCAAAGTAAGTTCGAAACTTGTGTTATGGGATACTAACTCAACGAGACTATAGACCAAGACCCAAGAGAAAATATCACGTTTTCACGTCGAATTCTTGCTAACGTCTTCAAGCGTAAGGCCACTGGTGTTAATAATGTTTTTTTCTTTCCAGATATGGATAACCCAAAGCCGTGTACCTCGAAGAGCGACACGGACAACTGCGCCGACGTAGCTACTCAAAAGGATAGCTGCAGTTGAGCTGTCTCTCTCACTCAGTCCTAAATGGACTTATGGACTTGCCCAAAGCATAAAGTAATCTCAAAATCAGGTAAATTGTAAGCACTGAGTATTGTAGCCCCACCTTTATTTTAGGTGTGTAAGATAGCTCTTGTGTCTTGATGTGTTAGGTTCGAAATGCATTGGTTAAATCGAAATGTACAGTTAAGTGCGTGTTAATCTTTACATTTCTACTGATTTCAATTTAGGTACAAATTAAAATTGTAATATTATTTGTAAAATTGTAATATTGGCCCTACGATGCAGTTAAAGATTGTATAAAGTTCGGACGGTATAAAGTTCAAAGTGTAACGCTTGATGAGTTCTTGGTTGTACATTTGAGTGCATTTACACTTTGTTATATGATTTTGGCTCTTCAGATGGATGGTATACTAATGTGGAAAGCTTGACTTTATCTTGACTATACGTAATTGGTGTACGGGATTACAAAGGGTAATATAATATTCCGTCATTGTTTTTAAAAATGTAGTTAGTAAACACTTAACGTAAGAATATAAAAGAATGGAAAATGTAATTGATTTTATTAGTGTCCAGTGTTTAATGACGTCACACGACCTTTATCCCCCTCCCCACATCCCCTCTACTTAAGATCACAGATCTCTTTGATGTCACCTATCCTAAATGTATAACCTCTTAATGGGACAATGACGTCACATGATCATGATCCCCTCCCCCTTCTCGCGCTCCCTCTAATTAATATTTATTCCCAGTAGTACCAGTGGAGTAGTCCCGTGGGACTTTTTCGTCCAAGAGGTTTTAACTACGTAGGTTTTAACGCAATTATTATTAATGTCAATCCCAATAGTTGCACTTTCAAGAAACGAACAAATCCAAGTTGACCATGCAGGCCAAATTGTTCCTGAACTTGGAAAAAAAAAACATAAAGGGTGTGTGCAAAAATAACAATTAAGTGTAACAAAAATAGTTACAGTCACGTGTCAATTTCAAGCGCTTCACTCATACAAAAAAACAACAGCTCATAGCATTAGGTCCCAATAGTAATATAACAATAGACCGTGGTGCTCGGCAATCGAGCCTCACTTGATTTGCCATCTGTCTAAGGTATAATGCCTTTTTCAAATTGCTGTCTCTCACGTAGTTGTTAAGGAGGGAAGTCCTTTCAAAACTTCCTACTCCGACTGTCTTCTTTCTGAATAAATTCGTTGTGAGTTCCAAGATAGCTGTAGTTTCTCCCCCGGGACGTCAATAAGCTTCATCGCTTATTGTCAATCTGAGGTCGCGTTGTTGATCCTGGCTATACAGGAGACACATCGGTGGGAATGTGTGGTGGGCTTGTCCCGAAGAAAAAAAACTCTTACAAAATAGGTATTGAGTGGAATAACGCATGAGTATGAGTCGAGATTGAAACTGTTTTTATTACGATACTAGCGTTTTGCCCGCGACTTCGTCCGCGTGAAGTTCCGGACCCGTTCCCGTGGGAACCACTTTGAATTTCGGGAAAAGCTATAGCCTATGTCACTCCCCGATAATGTAGCTTTCTACTGGTGAAAGGATTTTTGAAATCGGTCCAGTAGTTTCGGAGCCTATTCAATGCAAACAAACAAACCAACAAACAATCAAATCTTTCTTCTTTATAATATTAGTATAGAATAGAGACTCGTAGTAGTCTATAAGTAGTCAACATGGGTCTGCTCCACTGGCAACCGGGAATATACCCAAATCAACAGTTTAATCAAAGCATTGATTGCATTTGTATCAAATCATAAAATCACTTTTTTGTGACTTGCACAAAATGTTTGCGATCATAGAATGACGTTACTGGTTGTTTATTGTACTTTGATATTAAACTGTTATTATACTGTGTCTGGATTATCTTCGATAACAATGGTCGTTTACCTTTTCAAGAATAGATAGTACGAGTATTGTAACGTTATCAAATAAAATATCTTGTATTGAAAAGATCACACGATGCCGAGCAGTAACCCATTATCCCCATTGTCATGATCCATGGAGCATGGAGATAGTCGGAATACTTTTTTGATAGATTCGGAAACTCCATACTCGTATTATTTATAACAAAAAATACTAACGGCCAGTTCCTGAAACGCATTTTAATTTTAATTCCACACCCGAGCTATGTTTTTCTCTCTACTAAACTAAAGAAAGAGATAGCATGAGACTTAATGTAGAATTAAAATTAAAATGCTTTTCAGAAACTGGCTGTAAGTGTCATTATCGTGTCTGTTAGGTTACTTGTGACAAGAATTTTGGATGAAGGCCAGAGAGAGAAGTCGAATACTTAATCTATCTTACGAAAGGAGATCGGTGAAGAATCTAAACTCAGGCCACACGCAAGAGATGTAAACGGAGTCTATTCGAATCTGTAGCGTAGACAGCTAAGGGTCAAGCCACTTTAATAGCATTATGAATCCCGTATTTTTATGCTTTATGGGCTAGTAGCTTACATAGAGAGGCCTCTATGGGTGCTTACATAGAGAGGCAGGTTTCCGTCGCCGACAAGTCGGTACGGGTCGGCACCGGTATCATTTTCTATGTATCTTAATGCGATTACTAAGAAAGAAACAGTTTATCGGTGCCGACAAACTTAATGCAAGTTAACCCTGCACCTATCGGTACCGACGTATTTGTTGACGGAAACCTGCTGCTTTATGTAAGCACCCTCAATGAAAACCATTTCAATGATAGAGTAGGGAAAAATACAGTGACAGTCACTTGTTATCCGCACGCTGATTGGTCGGTGATCAGCGGTTAATCGCAAGCAACTTTCCGTATCTGTGTTCACTCTAGCAAATGACTGCAATGAGAGACAGAAAAGGATAGTTGACATGAACAATATGTGAATTACGTAATTATGATGTTAGATTACCTGCGTTGTTTAAAGCTTAAGGGCCCCTTTAAACTTTATTAATATTACATCGTTTAAGGCTTCGCTCTACGTGGTAACTTTAAACCTTTGGAACAAAGGTCACAGCGAGTTGCGAGTTGGTGGCTACATAGTTCAAATCCAACACCAAAGTTCAGTATGTATAGATGCTGCGTCAAACGTATGCCCTGTTACCAAGGGCGTTTGTAAACCAAGCGTTATTGGTATGAAATCTCTTATCTACACTATTTTAAACGTCGTTTCAAAACCAATATTTGAAATCGTGTAGTGCAAGCTTTAGAGCCCCTTTAAACATGGCGTAGGCCGTAGGCGTTCGATGAACGTATACTCAGCGCGGACGCCACGATAACGCGACGCACGTATAGCGTTTTCTTGACGTCTTTACAGTAAAGTATACGTTCATCGAACGCCTACGCTACGCCTACACCACGTGTGTAGGAGCTCTTAATCTCAAATGATGAGAAAATAAACGATATTTTAATATTAATGTAATTAAATTCTCAGCTCCAAGCTCTGTAGTAAAACTGCATCTAAAATTCTTATCAAAAATATCTCTTAGTTATTAGAAATTCTTCTGAGCCGTGAGGAAATAAAATCGTCTAAAATTAGACAATATGAATTTAATGTGAAAATGTATGTAAACTTTGTAATGTACCTTAATAGATATATTTGAATGTGATAGAAATTTTAGGGTTGATGTCGATGAAACTACAAGTTTAACGACCACTTTTGTATTTATACCTCTAGTGCTAAGTATACGTTTCACAATTCACAATGGGTTGCATAAATATTCAAGTTAATGACACATTCAATCTGACGTTGATATCGTCAAAAAGTTGTCAAAGTATGAAAAATGAGTTCGAGACTAAATGTAAGACTTCTTGTACACACACGGTTTTTTCGCCGTACCGCCCATACGGTTAATTCGCCGTATGTAGGCACGGTTGACAGTGTTGTATGGATAACATTGGAAGCTTGTAGACGAGCATGGCCGCTCTGCGTAGATTTGTACGCGAAATAACGTGTCTAATTAAACAAACAAAAAAAAAACAATTTCAGTAATGAAATTTAAAATTATTTTAACTCATTATTAAGCGATGTCAGCGATAAATGCGATCTGGAGACTTAATTTTAATACATTCGTTTGCACTGTTGCAGAATAGTCTTAAGTCGATCTTTATGTACAAATAATGTATATTGCATTACTGTACATTTATATATACTGTATTTGAATGTAAAACTGTAATGTCTTTGTGAAACGTATACATATCTATGAAATTGTATAAATAGTGAACGAAAAAGTGATTTGGGAATTGAGTTAAATCGACGGTTTTTACGCCGTAAAAGTCTCCGGTCAATTCGCCGTGACGCCGCACGGTCGTCAGTTTTGTATGGATCACTATGACGCACGTAGAGCACAGCTACGGCACGGCGTCGCAGCCGTATTCACGAAATACAGAGAATAAACCGTGTGTGTACAAGATGCCTTACTCGCCACAAAATTATTATTCACTTAAAATACTACTTATCCAAGGTTGAATTTTGATTGTTTGTTCTATGGAAGCTTACTTATTAAATTTATTTATCAATTTTCTCAAATCACTTTCTAGATCGAATTTACTAATAAAGATTAATTGTAAGGGTCAAGTCACACTACGGCAGCGACTATATTTTGCATCACGCAGGAATGTTCTACAAAAAAAACTTGTTAATCGCAAAAAAAATGTTGCTACAAAAAAAACACATAGTAATTTTTTGTGTAGATTGTGCGTTTTATAGGTGAAAGCGTACGTTTGCGTATGCTTTCGTGTGCGTCTACGTACACTCACGCGTGCATCTGCGTCTGCGTACGCTTTGGTGTGCGCCTACGTACACTTACGCGTGCATCTGCGTACTGTTCCGCGTGCGTTTACGTACACTTGACAGTGGGTACGCTTTCGTGTGCGTCTCCATACGCTGTCGCGTGCGTCTACTTACAATGTGGCTTTTTCACGTATCTACTTCCCAAATGAATGTTGAATGCAGCTATTTTTGTTTACGCATACAAATGTGTGTTCCTAATTTTGTAAACGCAATACATACGCTTTGATTATATTTATTTACGTAAACCTAATTTATTTTGTAAGTTTATGTAATGGGACTATGAAGAGTACAACTTTGTTTTGAGTGAGACATTTTAGTACATTATGGTGCTTATTTATTTGCATGTAGGTATATAGCAGTGGATATCTCATTAAACTTGAGCCTTTATAAGGTAAACGATTGTAAATTGAACCTGCTGCAGATTTAAGGTTTAAAAACTTGTACTGCCCGTTCAAGGGTAAATGTGAGGATTTTGAATCCATACTTCACAAAAAGTGTTAAATCGACCAAGAATACGTGGTTTATCCTTGACCTTTTTAACTTGTAGACTAGATCTATACTAATCGGGGATACGTCTCTACTTACTTGGAGCTGGGCGGATCATGTGACTAATCACTGTGCTCGAAATTACGCTTAATGGAGTTTTCGAGCAGTATGATTGGTCCTACGATCCGGCTCCACCCAGCTCTGCGTCAGTTGAAAAGCACACTTAAGAGCGCTTGTAGATGTCCGTTTTTTTCACCGGATAATGGACCGTCAACAGATTTTTTTTTTGTACACACATTCATTGTAAACCATTCACCACCGTAAATCCGGTTAAAAATACGGTCAGTTGAAAAATACGTGAAATACGGTGAAAAATACGTCTACAAGAGCTCTTATTAAACGTATCTTGGTCGATACTGGTTTCAGTAAGCAGCTATAAGAACAAACATTTAAAAAATCATGTGATTTAAAAGACTCGTGTTAAATTTGTGCAGCCATACAACATCACGTAGTTCGTCGTAAAGATTTCATATAACAAACGCTTATTATAATTTGAGGCTGTTAATAGGCTGTTACTGTACCTACTTGTTTTCATTTAAGTTTAATATACGTAATGTTTTAAATGCACATACTTTTAGTTAGTACAAATAATAACATTTTAGTAACATGTCATACCAAAACGAAAACTTAACGAAATAATATTTGTGTATGAAATGGTACTGAGTTATATTTTTGTTGCTAAAGTAAAATACAAATAATGTAAAAAGTTTTGCACGTAAAATATTTTAATCTATCCCAAAACATGATCTGCCTTAATTTTAAATGTGAGTTCTTTCATACTAAGTATTTAAAAATATAATACGTAATGAATTACCAAAGATTTTGATTTGAAGAAAAAGAGGATTAAAACCGTTGCATTAAAAAAATAAGCCGCCATCTCGTTGATGAAGGTTATCAAAATGGCGACGATTGAATACTCGACTCGACAGACAACGTTGCTTTTTTATACCTGTCTGATAAATTAACAGTTATTTTATAATGTTATAAATTATCTGATAGATAGATAGCCTGTCTAAAAACTTAATATTTCTTTAATCGGTTGACATTATAGAAATTGATATTAGCTGTCTTCAAAGCGCGTAGCTTTTATAAAAATAAGTAAGAATATGCTTTAATAAAAAACATACTTAGTATGAAAGAGCTCTATATCGCACATCGCATCAATTTGCCTTAATCTATCCTATTCTTATAAGACATCGAATTTAATTCAACGTTGTTGGGGCCTATTCGGTGTTGTGGAAATAATCTTTCCTCAATGTATGTAACTCGTGATGGTATAGAGAACTTGTTATGGGAAACCGCTGGATGCAGGTCGCCATGCTGGAAACGTTTGGGGAGGCCTATGTCCAGCAGTGGACTTCTCTTCTGGAATATTCATTGACATAAAGTCAAAATATGAATGGTGGAATTCCTGAAAAATATTCTCAAAACAAGTTCTCGCCATTAACTCATACTTGTAATTTATAAATTACTGTCAATTTAGTAAGTCAATGTGTATTACTTGTGGTTTGTTAAGATTTATTCTCAATAGTAATTTCAAAGATTAACAAATGGAAAATATATCCAGGGCGGTAAATACTCGTATGATTCAAGTTTTCTAAATAGAACGTCGAGTTACACTGTCAATCTGGATCACGGGTTTTGGTCTAGAGTGACCATGTAATCACTACATAGTATAAAACAAAGTCGCTTTCTCTGTCCCTATGTCCCTTTGTATGCTTAAATCTTTAAAACTACGCAACGGATTCTGATGCGGTTTTTTTTAATAGATAGAGTGATTCAAGAGGTAGGTTTTTAGGTATAATACATTCCGAAATTCCCACGGGAAAGCGGGATACACGCAGACGAAGTTGCGCGGGTTTAGCTAGTAGTTGCTATAAGAAGATCCGTCGCACGTTTCTTTGTCAATGTGTCAGTGCCCCTATTGAGAATAAATAAAAATAAACACGAGTAGTATGTAGAAATTGTTACGTAACTTATGTCTACATCTAAAGTTATTCAATCGCACAAACGAACCTGTCCTGTTTGTATGCAAATCCTATTTTCAATAAACAAAATGTAAAACATGAATTGTACAGTACAGCGGCATAAATATATTGTCATTTTAGTAACTTGTTACTAAGGCAAGTCTAGTAAAACTAAAGTGACAAGATATTAATGCCGCTGACTGTATTGATATAAAATCACAAACGTTGTTTTTTTAAATAATGTACAGACTTATGGGGCTTCGCGCAGTAGATGATCACGATTCCCTCTAAAATTCGTAGCGATAACAGTATCGCTACGAATGTGTTTGTTTTTCCATACTTAAGTTCACACCGCGAATTGTTGGCGAATTTGTGACACATTACCCATAGCCTGGGTTGTATACGTCTAATACGCGTGTAATAACACTGACTGATAAAACAGAATAATATTTTATAGATTCAATATCAGTTGATTTGACTTCACTGATTATTAATAATGGGTTGCCTTAACCTTTACGGTCTTCCTTCATTTAACCTATAATCCTAACTGTAGGTAGAATCGCAATCAGAGTCCACCGACACACAATATTTGGAAGTGAAACTCGCGCTTATTCCATATTTCTTCGGTAGAAATATAGAAATAATCGCGTGATTCTATTTCAAAAATCCATTTCCTAAGTTGCGTAATGTACTTATTACTGCAATAGTTTTGTTTGATAAATAATAAAACAATTTTGTATCTTTACATACATTTATTTGTCAGATTATGTAATTATACAATTTCTTATTTAATTAATAGAAATATGTAGTTACATAGGTACATTATTCTCTAGTTATGTTGAGTTATTTTAATTCTACACAAAGTTTTGAGCTTGTTTGTCTCTGCTGTGGTATAAATAAAGTCTAAAATACTGGTTTATATAATTACAACAATTTATTTATTGGACTTAGAATAACGACATCACACCATCTATATACCTATATAACAACGACATAAGCACGTTTTCAAAAATATATGAAACTAGCTTTTCCCCGCGGCCTCGCTCGCGGTTAATTTTATAACATAGATCTCGTTTGACAACAAAAAAACCCATAGCGCGACTTAAGGCGCCATCTGTTTACCGACATCGCAATTGCAGCGCCACGAAAAAATATTTTCCTATTAGAATGACTTACTTTCACGGGATAAAAAGTAGTATATTGGGCTCTGTTAAGTACCCCTGATAATATTTATACAAATTTTCATAATGATCCACAGTGTGGGATTTTGGCTGACTTCCGGACACTCACTTTTTACAGTCGATTTCGATGGATAGAATCATTATACATCCTAATATGAAACACCAGTATAAATATCTTTCTTAATTTTGGAAATACGAATTTTTTATTGTAAGGTCAATGAACTTGGTCAAACAGATTTTGATCAATAATTTCCCAATTATCCAAAACATGGCTTTCATAATATTACATATCAATTAATAATTACAAATCGAATTTTATGTAGAAATTACAAGCTTCTAATTACCCTTGGAAGCGAGAAAATAAATATTTTGTAAATTTCAGTTTTTTTATTTTATAAAATGTTCTAATTAATATTTGCATCTAGGTTCACCAGAAAAATATATTCGGTTAATGCACCTACCTGCTGAGAAAATTTGAAATAGATATCCTACGGGAGATGAGAGTTAGAACGTTTCTAAGTTTTCATAGAATTTCTATGGAAATAGGGTCGTCACAAAAACTAAAAATATTTTATTTCATCTTACTGTGTTTAGCTAAGATTAATGACCTGTTTATTAGAATTACTATACTTGCAATGTAATAACTACGTATTATCCTCGTTATCTGAATAAACTAAAATTTCATTACTTTCCAGTTCGGTAGTTGTCGACTTTGTCATTTCTTCAACGTGGTCATGGATTGTTACATCTTTTGATGATGGTTTTAGAAGGCAAACAACTTTTTCGGGTATGGGCAAGCGTTTATTTTTTTGTCATCGACTGTTAAGGGACAAAGATGAAATATAAGGAGCGGACGAATGCAGCAAGAAATGTTAAGTGATGGGCAACCCTAATCAGAACGTTTAAAAAATTATATCTCCGATCTCCCGTGCATCTACTATTTGATTTTTTTAATTCTGTTTGATAACATCATAAAGTATATTATGGACTCAAATTTAGATGCAAATAATGTATAGTTTAGCAGAAAAAAAAATTTGAAGATTTTTCAGTAAAATAAATATTTCTTAGTTCCGGTAACTCTGAATGAATTTTTTTTATAGTGTTAAGATACTCGGCTTGTATTCCTACAATATACTAACACAATAGTTATTTAAAATTATTTTAAACCAGAAATAATGAGTTTTTATGGTTTCTATGGGAGTTTCTCGATTTTTTTTATTACTCAAAAACTATTTCAAATTACGCAGCGGGAGTTTTACTGAGAACGTTGTTTTTATCTTATCTATCCAACTCAAGCATAAAATAAGATGTCCGCAAGTCAGTCAAAATCCCACACTGTGTGATCGGCTGATTAGTCAAGCTGTGAAAGAATAACAAACAAACAAACTCACTTTCTCATTTATAATATTAGTTAGGATTATTATTGTTGTTGTCGTGTCGTGTAAAATGGCCAATTCTACAGAACTGCATCGTAATAAGACAAGTGGAGATTGACCATAAAGATAAGGCACTCATTAGTAATAATAGAAATTATAGTAATAAACAGTTAAAACAGTGGTCTTTTAACAATACCTAAAGCTAGCCATTATGAACCATTATTAATAAATTTTAGGGAATACCGATGGAAATTAAAAATTGGGCCAATAGCTAAGACCCTGGCCTTAGAGCGTCACTTCTGTCATCTTGGAGACCGGAGGGTGTTTATTAAAACATTTTTTTCAGTAATTTTCCATAATTTAAGTAGCTAAATACATTCTGCACAATGTTGAAACTACTGTAGGTATTTTTTTTTATAGATCTTGTAATTTAATTATCACTTCAATAGTTTTTAGCACGAATTTTTTGTGTATTGGTCACGTATTGGTCGATCGAAGGTGTATTGACATAACTTCTGAAAGGATTTTTGTAAACCACATGTATCTGAATGGATTATAAATAGTGCAGGCAGTTATCGATTCACATTGTATTTATAATTAATTAGATGAAGGATAGTAAATAACGAATTTGTATCGTTTTGTATCTAGTTTGACGTCAAGCGAACAGATAAAAAAATGGAAAATACACATTTTGTTTTATTTATTATTTCCCTGTATGAATAAATAAACAAGCCCTATGTCCCTAATGAGGGATTAAATAGTCGTAAATATTCTTAGACGAATTCACACAACGCCATCTAGTCCCAAACTAAGCAACTAAGCTTGTACTTTGGGTACTAAGATTGCTGATAAATATACTTAAATACTTTTTTTTGTAAGTAAATACTTATTATACATAGAAAACACCCAGACCAAGGGAAACGGACATGTTCATGCACATAAATGTTTACCTTGCGCAGGATTTGAACCCGCGGCTCTTGAGATAAAGTGACCATTGCTAGCCACTCGACGACCGGGCCTGTCAAAGGACACATATCATTATCTTAATAGAATACTAAGTAAATTTGTATTCTGCAGTTATTATTTAGTTATTAGCGCGTCAGATCGGCGATATCCTGGTACCCTGTTAAGTATTAATCCATGTTTACATACAACTCTTGAACTCTTCAAATAGGTGGGTTCACGTAGGGCACCCTGTCAGAATACAAATACTAAAGTGCGCCAGATTAAGGGCTCATACCATACCTACACATTTAAACGATGCCCAACTGTATAATGAACTTTGTAAATTATGCAGTTTTCTATAATAGTTAAAACCAAGAAGCTTAAATACTGATACTGGTTTAAACAAGCTTCTTGGTTAAAACTAACATAGCTACAACGCCATCTATTGTAAAGGAATTACATTATTAATGTTTACTGTTTTTGCACTGCAAACTGCAATACCATGTCACCACTCACACTGTATAATATAATTAAAAATAATTTGCTGACGCCAAATCTGCTTTTGTCTGGCTGCTGGCTGGTACTTTTTTGTTTATTAAATATTTTTTGAAGAAAAAACAACACTCAAGTGTGCACGTGAAAAATATTGTTTGTTAAAATAAAGCAACATTAATAAAAATAAAATGTTTGTTGTGTTGGCAACATTGAACATCAGTTTGATGATTGATGTTTCACATACGGATGTAGAGAAAGTAAATTTCAAGTTTTCCGATTAAATAACTTTGAATGGTGTAATGAACGTTTCCGCGTCGTGAGAAATGCTATTGTTGTCGTCAGGAGAATGTTTACAGTGCCAAAATACATATCGTTCAGTGTCAAAATGTATAAAAATCATAGTGACTGACACATCAATTTTTGTTCATCCCAAGTGATTTTACTTGTTTTCAATCATTTTATCCGGAAGAATGCCTAGAGGAGAGAACAGGTTAAGTGTCCTGTTGTCCCGGGAGGAAAACGAGCAGGTGTTCAACCTTATTGGACCAAAATGCCAGGTATGTTCCGGCCTACTGTTGCCTTATGATTCAGAGGGCAGTAGATTACGTATCTTTTATTATATCTGGTAATAATAGCGATAATAAATCGATAAATTGTACCCAATATACCGGGGCCTATTTAAAAATAAAGATTTATTTGTCAAAAGGAAGAAAAACAACAGGTACACTGATACTGATTAGAGTATAATTAATGCAAAAATTAGCCCAATTTCCATTATTACTTAATAGCTGTGTTCTTCTTACATTTATAAGTGAGCTTGCGTAATAAATTGAGTCATCAATGCAAGTATTTTTTCTACGATTTGTTTTTATTTGTTGTATAACATATTTTTATTAAAACCTAGTTAAATAGTGGCCATCATGTAACCATTCTAATTTTAATTGGAAAATAATGTTTACATGTGATAAGTTATAGACTGGTTTTCTAAATAACTTAATCTAGCCATTAGTTAGCTATAGTTACCCACAAGTATAGTACCTATGAGTGACAACAATTTTTCACAGTAGCTCATTACTGATAAATTAGAGCATATTATATAGCTTTACAATGCGTTGTTATGGAAAACATTTGCTACCAATGGCATAAAAATGTATATCAAAAAATTTACAAAAACAACTGTTTATCAAAGATATCTTTACGCCTTCGCTAGCAAAATATTTCAATATGAACTCATGATAAGGGTATAGAAATCACACAATGGCAGTTAGATTTATTGTTAGTTGTTAGCGGACAATCTGAAATAATGAAAACATGGTTGAAAGGTTAAAAATATCTAAGTGCACATGTGGGCCAAGAGTATAAAGCACATTTTGGTCAGAGAGTCGCATTAGGCATTTTATAATGGGGCTTGAATGCGCACATAAACTTATTTGTTTTTACACCCAACATTTTGTGTTATAATGTGTTCAAAATGCATTTTTGGCAAAACAGACATCTATCATCATTTCACATTAAAGTTTATTGTACACTTAAATATTTGTTTAATGAGTTTGTGGCTTTTATTTATTGCATTGATGTTATTTTGAATAAATATTTCCTGTAAGGACAAATTAATCATGTGTCATAGCTCTTCACTAGAATAATTTTATTTTTATTGCCAAGTATTAACATTTTGTCTAGACCAGCTATTGGTATTAATAGTTTATTCAAAGGCATTTATAGGAACTTTTTGTAGTAGAATGTTTTTTTTTGTTTCTTTTTAATTCACCATCGTTTGTTTTACCATAATCGGATGTGCTGAGTGAAGTTATGGCGAGGTAGAATGTAAATAAAATACTAATGTTTAAACAATCTACTCTATAAGCTACCATTTCGGAAATAAAATGACCGCTAGTAAAAGAAATGGCATAAGAAAACCAGTTCTGGCCTTTTTTTTTATTAAATAGCAAATCCAGTTGTGTGTCAATTTTCTATTCTATGAAATGTCGTTTTTTAGTTTAGCTGTAAAGCGCACACACTTTCACATTTTATAATGTTATCGCCTTTGTAATATTATTGTGGGATATTAATGGGAGTCATCAATCATAGTAAGTTATTGTATTACTATCTGGCATTTTACCTTCACAATGGAAGATATTGTGTATGGCGCATAGCACAAAAAAACCTTAGAAAAATGTTATTTTTGGTCACTTTTCGGTTCCATGTATTATGAGCTTTTGTTAGAAAGTTTTCATTGCTTTGCCCTCAGTGTACGCCACTGCATATTAGCGTAACTACCGGTTTATGGCAGCTTAATAGCTTTCAGTTTGTTACAATGTAACATAACTATCTCGGTAGTTTTCTAACGTGTTTATAAATTTTTACTTGAAATATAAAAATATGTGTGTAGAGGTAGTATTCAATTAAAATCGATCAAAATGACCAGGTACCCAATAAATAAATATAAAAATTACTATGTTAATTAATTTCATCAATTAAACAGTTAAAACATATTTGGCTTGCAATGACGATCAGGAAAAATGATTATTTTTATTTTTAAGTAAATGAACTATGTAAATCTAGATAATCCAAAGTTACATTGAAATGATAAACACATTCTTATCATGAGGTTAATACTTAGCTGTCAAAAGTAATGCTTATCATTTGCCCTTGATAAAAAAAGTACTTCAGATTTTTAAACGTTTATCCTTACAAAAAGAAATAATCATCATTTGAAGAAGCAAAAACAAAGTCTGATGCACTAGATCGTGGCGGAAAATTAAGAAAGACATCTAAATAATTCAACTGTGGTATTTTTAGTATTTTATTTTATTTGGAAAGTAGACTATGCAGTTTACATAGTTTTAGCCTTAGTGCGCGTTTTTTTTTTTGACAATGTTGTGCAAGCTAGTGAAGCGCTAACGGGATACGCTTCACCTGCAACATTGGTTTTACGTGGG
Source organism: Endotricha flammealis (assembly GCA_905163395.2). Classification (NCBI taxonomy): domain Eukaryota; kingdom Metazoa; phylum Arthropoda; class Insecta; order Lepidoptera; family Pyralidae; genus Endotricha; species Endotricha flammealis. The sequence continues at coordinate 15,307,467 of LR990855.1, forward strand.
CGAGGTGTCAACCCGCCGCACAACCCCCGAAATGCTGGAGGACCACACCCGTCGTTGATCAGCGAGTCCATCGGACTTACCCGGTTAGTGTAGCTAGGCTGTACTACCGACCATTCCCCTATCCGCCACCTTGGGGACGCTCCCCTACGCTGTGAGGGCCAGCGCGGGGTAGTGCGCGTTTAGATGACTCGAAAATTTTCGCCCAGTCAAACAAAACTGGCTCCAGGAGCCAATTACATACGAGAAACGTTAGAGTAAAGGATCAGTTGCAATCAAATGCTAGCAAAGATCCCGAGCGATAACCAATATGTTTAATAAATTAATAATATTAGCATAAATTATAATACTCAGTACTTTCCATAAATGACAATCACAAGTTTTACGTAATAATTTCAATTTATATTCATAGACTTTTCCCATCGTGTTCAGAATATTATGTACCTATAAGGCAGGTGTTTGACTGGTCGCGGTCGCGTATGCGCCGCTTGCTTATTTTCAGATAAGCCAACTTGGAATCATAGTCAATCATCAAGCTTTGCTTTGCTTGTAAATAGATTAATGTCCCTCTCTACTCGCGAATATGACTAAATCAAAGATAGACGAAGTTAAAAGACAAAAGACAAACTTAGACGAAGTGCCTCTCAACTTGCGTATTTGCCTAATATCGGTCACTGGTATGGACTAAAATCATAACTAAAATCCATAAATTAAATAAAGAAATTTAAAAAAAGCACGGGACGCGGGTTGCCGACCGCTAACTTAGACAAACTGCCTCCCTACACTTGCGTATTTGCCCAACCTCGGTCAACTTTGCGTGTTTTGGTCAAATTTATAATCGCTGAGAGTTTACAGTACACGCTAATCGCCGTCTATCGAACAGGTTGTCTTAGCGCCCTTGTTTTAAATCTTGGAACCAATTCAACAAATATTCTACTTACTATGTAATAAGTGAAACTGTCTTTCTCATTGTTGCTGTATCGAATACAGATTTAGATAAATGCAATACACAATGTATGTGCGTGTACGTATTTCGTATCGCCAACCAATGAAAGATATAATCAGGGTAGAGAACTGAGAACTTTATATAATAACAGATTTTTATGCCATTTTTTTATACTACAAAGGTGGCATACAAGCATACGGCCGGCCTGATGGTAAGCCGTCACCGTAGCCTATAGACGCTTGCAATACCGGGGGTATCACTCACGCGTTGCCAACCCTATATATTACGCGTATATATGCAGTAAAACCCTTGCAACTTCGTTTGCGTATATCTCGCTTTCCCGTGGGAATTTTGAAAAAACCTTTCTTAGTACACCGCTAGTCGTAAGAAAATTTGGAATCTCTAGACCCAGCGGTTTGGGCTGTGCGTTGATATATTTATAGTTAAGTCAGTCAGGACTTTGAATTGAAAGGACAGAGATATCCGAAGAATTTGAACCATTTTACTTTTATTACTGTTGATTCTAAGGATGACATCATATTCTCTCTTCATACATAATAACAAACACACTGCATCACAACAATAACACGTGGGCGAACGCACATAGAAATATAAAATGCTTTTATTTACAAACAGACAAAATCCTTGCAAAAAACATCGTTCAAATCTCGTTGAAAGTTCTGGGGAAGGACCTCCACCTTACAGAAGATCGTAGCCAAATAACATTGATTTCGGCCATGTTGTGTTCCTACGGTGAGTAAGGTCTCCAGAACTCCACTTTGTTGAGGGTTGGCAACGCGTGAATTATACCCCCGCCCCGTTATTGCAAGCGTCTACAGGCAACGGTGATGCTTACCATCAGGCTGGCCGTATGCTTGTTTGCCGACCTTGTGGTACAAAAAAAATGCGTAAACGCGCGTTATCTGCGCGTTTAAGATACGCAGTGTGCTATCGCTCTAACAATATACCCTTTTTCCACAGAGTTTAGCAACGGCGGTCGTTCAACTCTTCACAACAGAAGGACCGGGACATTCGGAATGGAAGAAGAAGGATACAGGCGTACTCTGCCTCATCAAGGACAACAGCAGGAGGTCCTACTTCTTCAGAATATACTGCCTGTACCGCAAGACAATGATATGGGAGCACGAGGTGTACCTCCAGATAGAATACAAGAGTCCACGGCCGTATCTTCACACGTTCGAAGCTGAGGTAAGTGGGGAAAAATAAAATTGATCTATTTATTTAATGATACAAAAAAAAAAGATGTTTATGTTGTAATACTGTTGATTACAACTTAAACATCTTTTTTTTTAAAGAGACCCTTTATATCCGAATCGTATAAATACCTCAAAAGTGACCCGTCGCATCGGTGTCTTCGGCTCGTTTTTCTACTATAATTATAATAAAAAAATTCTATAAAACTCTATCTACAAATAAAATATAAATTGGTTCAATTTACGTTCTCTCAAATAGATAGTATAAATCGTAGTTATTTATATTACGAATCAATCAAACTTATCTTAAGATAGAGTGTCAGATAAAATGCTACCGAAATCTATGGTTATTTTGTTAATATAAAATATGTAGAAAACAATCTTTCTAGACGTAATGCCGAACTGCTGGTTAACAGTAAAAGTGACACAAAAATAAGTTAAACCAAATTAAGAAGAAATTGTACATCTTTGCCTCACTTGCAATGATAAAGTAGTTAGAAATCCTCTATAAGGGTGACATAGTCAAACATGGCTAAAAGCCTCTGAAATAATTGAGAAAAAATAAGTTAAACCTCTATAAAATGATATTTTTTCAGGAATATATGACGGCTTTCAACTTTGCAAACGAAGATGAAGCCAAAGTACTCAGGAATATACTTATTGAAAGGTTCGAGATGAGGAAACAGAGGAGGCAAGGTATGTATTCAATAAAATATCGGCATATTCCATCACTAGGGCTACAGTGGCCAACACTATAAAAGTACTACACGATCGAATTTCTTCCGGCCCGCACCACCGAACCGTGCACTGTCGAACGGTCCGGTCAAACTCGCCACACCACCACCAGTAATAATAGGGGCTCGATAAGACGACGGACCCGAAACCGCCGCGCGGAGACAGTACGGCGCACGCGCGGTGGCTTTCGTGTCGTCAAATTTTTTTTTTCATACCGCAAAGGTGGCAAGCAAGCTTACGGTCGGCCTGATGGTAAGCCGTCTCCGTAGCCTATAGACGCTTGCAATACCGGGGCGGGGGTATCACTCGTGCGTTGCCAACCCTCCCAAGTGGAGCTCTGGTGACCTTACTCACCGTAGGAATACGACATAGCTGAGACCAATGCTATTTGACTACGATCTTCTGTAAGGTGGAGGTCCTTCCCCAGACGGGCTGCTCCGATCTGAGCGGATTATCCGCTGTGCCCTACCTCTCTTCTTTCTAAACGAGCCCTGACCCCCTATCTTCGTAACAAAATTCGATTCTATTTCGATTCAAGTTCTATCGCTGTCTCACTCATACAATATAGGAATTGAACGGGACAGCGAGTGTGTTTGAATTGAAATAGAATCGGTTTTTGTTACGAGAATCAGCCCCCTGATAATGATGTGATACGCATCGTGCTCTACACTATCGAATATGTACCGGAGACGGTTCGGTAATGCAGTACCGGACAAAAATGAGATCGTCTAGCACTGTAAATCTGCCACTGATGATGATTAGTGACGTTATTCTATAAACATTTACAAGCAAACATTAATATAATAGCCACCGTTAAATAGAAATCAATCTGACATTCATTCAGGCCATTGACTCGTTTCAATTAACTTAATTACGTAAACTGGAATACCTTGAAAAAGTAGTTCCGACCTTTTCGATCAATATTTGTTATAAACGACTCCATTGCTATCTTTCCGTGTTCATTGTTATTGTATTTTGGTTATCATTATCAGGGGTGTTACGAATATTCGCATCCGCATCCGTAAATGTGGAATATTCGCATTAATTCAGACATCTGCATCCGCATTCAAATCCGCATCAATCAATGCGGAGTTTTTACGGATGTAGATTCACATCAACAAGTAACTACTTGTAAAGAAAGTGGGCGGAGCCAGAGTGGCCTGTGCTTCGCGATTGTTGAATTAGTTATTTATCGTAACAAAAAAAGACTGGATTTAGATGAAAATCCACTTAATTGGTGGAAAGTTAACCGTTGTGAATTTTAAATTCTCTCCAAATTAGCATGCAGATATTTATCACCTCCACCAGCCAGTGTTCCCAGCGAGCAACTATTTAGTGGAGCTGGGTTAATATATAATCCACTAAGAAACAGGTTGGAAGCTGAGAAGGCTGCAATATTGCTATTTATTAAATATAATTCACCAATTTTTAAGTTTAATTATTAAACAAAGATTTTTGATTATGAAACTCGAAGCTTAAAATTCTGTTGTATCAGTAAAACTAAAAACTTGTGTAATTTTGTTCTAAAAATATGATTAAATAATTAAAAAGTTAAAATTAAATTGATTTTCAGTTATTTATGCACTTAAAATTGAAATAATTATCCTTTTAAAATCCGCAGTCGCATCCGCATCGCATCCGCATCCGCATCAAATCCGCATCCGCGGATGTGAACTTCTAATAATCCGCATCCGCAACAATCCGATGTCTAAATTTTTGCATCCGTAACAACCCTGATCATTATATTCCACTATTGAAACCCGGGCAGCTTCGTTTGCGTGTATTTATTTATGCACAGTAGCGCCATCTATATCAGACTTTTGATGAAATCCTACGGGAATCGCGTACTTTTTGGGATAAAAAGTACCCTATGTGTTAATCCCAGGTATCAGCTACCTACATACCAAACATCATAAATATTGACCCAGCCATTTGAGCGTGAAGAAGAAACAAACATACACAACTTTCGCCTTTATAATATTAGTAATATGATTGGTTATCATTACGTAAAATGGAGGGAAATAATTGTTCATCATGTTCTTTTGTTGACAAAGGATGCACATGGAGCCCATAGACACCTGGAGAGTACAAAAGTGAACAAAAATAGACGCTTATTACTAAAAATCTGTACATTAGACGGACTAATCGTCGTTTAAGCACCCTACACTGTGTGTGGCCCAACCCGCACTTGCCTTTTTAAATATTACGCCTAGCTCATCATGAGTATCCAAAGGATATTTTGCAGTAATGCAATCACTGTTTACAAACATCGCCTCATAACGGAAAGTAAACATCGCCCATACAAGTCTCCCAACGAATCAATCAAATTTAACCCTTATTACAATTCTTATAAAGTATAAAACTTTACTTAGTTACTAAAACGACGCAAACGACATGGTTTGTCTAAAATTTACCCTTATTGTCAAACACATAAGAACTATTTTGTTTATTTACTAAATGTACGTTGTAATTGCAGAGTTAAATGCAATTCACACGATGCGTGAAACGAATAGTTTTTGTGCTTGTAATATTATCTAGGTTTCATCATTCATTGCACTACATTTTTTGTACGTAGATGTATGATTAGTATTGTACGAACTCGATATTTCTAAGGCCGTATACAGAAAGAAAGCTGGCAGCTTACCAGCGCTTATAGGAGCCGATCCGCGTAGGTAACCGGCGCAGGCAGTCTCTATGAACCAGCGCCGAACGTCGCCGACAAGTTCCGACAATCTTCGACACGCGCTGGTCAGCGCTGGCACCGCCATACACATTTTCTATAGTATCTGCTTCAATAAGCTTGCTTTATGTAGCTGTTACCTGCGCGGATCGGCTCCTATAAGTGCTGGTAGGCTTCCAGTTTTTTTCTGTATACGGCCTTACGGCCGACACACTGTCGGTCGATAGCGGAAGACGCGCGCTGTTGTAGTGTGATGTTGATCACACAAATATATGAAATACAGATGCTTCCGACCCGCCCAACCGCTGGCAGTGTCTTTTGCTCTTGAGTCAAAAGATCAAAATCAAAATTGTTTTATTTTTATTTTCAAAATGCTTGAAAGAAAAATTTTACTGGGGCCCCAGGTGGGATTCGAACCCACGTCCTCTCGATATCCGGCATATCTTACTACTGAGCTACCGGGAAAGTTAGTAATGGTGGTGAATTTTTTCATTTCCAAATATGAGTTAATTGAATCGAAACAATCAGAAATTAATTTTAATTCGTCAAACCTCAAGCTGTCCCTTTCTTTAGTTTGGTAGTACCAACCATAATGTAAAAAGTCACGGACTTTTTTTTAGTCTTATAATGTTCTAATTATAACAAAAGCTTATTTATTTGAATTTTTCTTTCAGAGCGCCGACAACGTTCGATGATGGCGCAGCGTGCGAACTCGGTGGACGCGCCGATGGCGAGCGCGCCAAGGCACAACGGCGTCGCGCACACGCCGTCGCCGGCGCCTTCGCCCGCGCCGTCGCCTGCGCCCGCGCCGCCGCCCAAGACCGCCACACTGCCACGTAAAAACTTTTATCCATACTTATAAATAAGTTCTACACAATTCACACAGCACCACCTGGTCCCAAAGTAAGCTAGGCTTAACTAGGTATGGGTACCAAACAACGGATATATTGGATTTGCTCACTCAACATTTATTGCAACCATAAAGATATAGAATCGAACCCGCGCTCTGTGTTGCCGAAGGTTCTCTACCAACGCACTATCGGGCTGTTAAAGCTTGAACCTCTTTAAATGGAGGAATCTCTTTTAATGGTACTGTCAACAAATAAAAGACATATCCAGGGGTAGAGAACTAAAATCAAAGATCTTTATGCTAATAAATTTAAACATTGTTTCGAAACATCGTTAAACAATAATTACATATTACAATGAATAAAATTGACAAATAAAAATTCGAGAAATTCATTTCATGCAGTATTTAGAAAAATTGCTTAAAAATTACGTGCCTGGATAACTCGTTATTTTGTTGTCTGTATTTCTCCCACATCACTTCGTGAATGGGGTTTCGTTGTATTCGCTAGTTTATTTATAAACACACAATACAGATTACAATCATTATTATGAGCACTATCAAATAGCATTCATTGATTCTGATCTGTTTCTCAAATCACAATATAGTTCTTTCAATACCTCATACTCTGTCTAATATAATTCAATTCAATTCCACTATATTTTGGTACAAAAGCTCGAGAGACTCATTTTAATTTTTAATTTAAATCGATGTGAAATAAACATGAATCGATTACAAATCACTTTATTGTGTTAAATCACTCAGTATTATGTGATAATTATGAAATGACCAGTTATGTAATGAATAGTTCCAGCAACCAGTTGAATTGCACTGTAAATCTTGTGCCAAGAATAGTGCAATGTACGCAAAAGCTCGAAAATTCCGTTCCAAGTATAGTGGAATTTTGAACCTTTTCTAATAAGAGCGTGTATGTACGTACGCCATTACAGTCCTTGATGTCCCTCCATTTCTTTAAACATGAACATTGATCGTCATCATCAGCTTACAACGACCCACTGCTGGGTATAAGCCTTACATGAGCATTACGGACAATATATAAATAATTACATTTTTCAGCTTCTTACACTCTGAAGGGCTCAAAGAAGACAAAACCGAGGAAATTAACTAAAGCTGATATTGGACCTCCGAAAGACTTCAAGCACATATCGCACGTGGGGTGGGACGCTGACAACGGTAAGCGCCCCGTCCCAGCTTCGCACGTGTTTTTATAATATTATTTTTTTTAATATCTATGTTACACTGGGGTAATATACCTTTCCAATGGCGAAACAAATCTTTCTTCTTTATGATATTAGTATACAGGTGACTTTTCAAGGGGTTGCCATTTTTTTAAATAAGCTCTATAGAACAATATAAAAATGTGACTTTATCGTAATTATATTTATTCGTAGTATTTTTTGACTAACATTAACTTGCAGTGGCGGTACTTCCAATAAAGCCGAAAAGCCGGGCTTGCTCTACTAAAATACGCAATATAATATTAAAAAGAAAAAAATTCTTTTTACGCCAATCGATTAAGCTCCTGGTTCTTAGTCCTTCCTCAAAAAATGGCAACCCCTTGAAAAGTCACTCAGTAGATCTATAATGCTTTGTCTTGACTGAGAATCAACGTACAGCTCAAACCGCAGATCGTAGAGACCTGAACCTTGGAGGGTGTGTTCTTTGTAGACGCAGGCATCGGATAAGAAAGAATTTCACGAAATTCCTACGGTAAAACTGGAGATACGCAACGCTACGAGTACGAGGCCATACACCGAACATATTCTGACATGTTTACTTTAACATTTTACAGTATTTTTGAGGAAAATCCTAAGATTTTCCAAGTGAATGGTGGTAAAAGTTCGGAATAAACGATGATTATATAACTGTTCGAACTTTTACCATTAAGAGTTGGTAGGTCTTGTGTTTTATTGGAAAAATCTTAGGATTTACCGTAATACTTTTACAATAACATATGTACTTAAAATGGCCATTTTGTTCCAGGTTTCGACGTAAACGCGTTACCAGACGAACAGATGCGATCGTTCTTCACGAAGGCGGGGGTCTCTGAAGTCCAATTACAGGATCAAGATACGAGGCAGTTTATTTATGAGTTCATACATTCGCATGGTGGCATCGACGCGGTCAAGGAGGAGTTACACGAAACCAAGAAACCGGGAAAAGGTTATTCAATAATTGTTTTTTATTTTAGTGCTTTAATACAATTAATTAAGGCTTCTTAGTTCTCATAAATAATAATGGAATTTTAAACGAGATATTATAAAGCTAAGCTACCTCTGATCGCCTTCTATTTATCAAGAACTGAAAGACAAAGATTATAAAATGGTCAAAAAAAGTGATGTCCTCCATAAAAATGTAGGTAGGTACAGTCAGTAACAGAAGTAGATAAAGCTAATATAGCTGCTGTCAGTTGTAGATTATATTTTGTAATGACATGGTACTAAAGTGTTAAACTAATCCTGTTGCTGACTGTACCAAATTTTGTATTGAAATAAATAAATGAATTTTGTTTGTGCAGAGTTGCCCGACGCGCCCCCCGTGCCGGCGCGCAGTCCCGCGCATCCGCCCGCCGCGCCGCCGCCGTTGCCGCGTACGTATAACAACGCACATACTTGCACGAATTACACAACGCCATGCAGTGCCTAACTAAGATAGCTTGTACACTTAACTAATGGGTTCAGGCATCCAGGGTAGAGAACAGAGATTCTTATGCTAATAATGTAAACATCTTTGTAATTATAAATACTATCGATAAATACAATATCGATTAAATCTTTTCAAGCAGTATTTAGATACTAACGGCCCTGGATACTTCTTTCATTGGTTGGTAGGTACTAGATTGCTGATAAATACATTTTTTTATGGAATCAAAATTTGAAATAGTTTTTTAAAGATTTGGTATGAATCCACTGTCCACAATGTTTTAAATGTCATTATTAAACCAATGTTTAATTAAACTGTGTAGGCTTAAGTGGCCATCTCCACGAGCGAGAGAATCAAGACGAGTCTGACTGAAAATCTCCGTGTGGAGTTCTATAAGACAATGTAGAATTAGGTGGTACGACGTTATTATCGTCGCGTCTCTCGCTTGTGCAGATGGTCCCTTAGTCAAACGTCGAGTTTTAGTAGGATTTGTTAACATGTCTGTACTGTCATAAGTCTATGCTTAATCTTTATAGTATGATGTTGCTTTGTTTAGCGAGTCGCGCGCCCCCGCCCCCGCCCGCGCGCGCCGTGCCGCCCCCGCCGCCTCCGCCCGCTGCTGCGGCGCCGAGGCACCCGCCGCCGCGCCCGCCACAGCGTAAGTATTGTATTGTTACTTTCTGTAGGTTAAATAAAATGGGGTATAGTTCACTTAGAAGCTATCTGGTAAAGATATTCGTGTAATAAAAAAAGAAATTTTTGCAGCGCCCCCCCCTCCGGCCCCGCCGTGTGTGCCGCCCCCTCCCCCGCCCGCGCCCGCCCCCCCCGCGCCGCCGCCGCCGCCCCCCCCTCCGGGACCCGTGGCGGGCGGCGACGCGCGCTCGGCGCTCATGGACAGCATACGCAACAGGGAGAAGAACCTCAAGGTACGCAAACACTGCAATGATTCGTGATGTGACTTTTGCAATCTGACGTAGGAAAAAAAGAATTGAGATCACGTCATTCACGTCGTTTATCTTGAGAGGCCGCTACAAGAAATAGTTTCTAAAATTATGCATTGCACATAGCTTATTGATTTTTTTAATATTCAAACTTACAATATAAAAGTTGAATGAACCCTTTAACTGATTAAAAAATTACATTGTTTTTGAAGATAGGTATTATTCGTTTTTTTCATTTTTTTAAATCTTATCTGTAGTGTAAGTTTCAATTTAGAGACAAATATTTGGCTACCACCAGCTAAAGGTTGTAATTTATAAATTGCAGCATGTCGAGGTGAACGCAGCGCCGCCGGTGGCTAAGACGGAGGACAGCAGAAGTAATTTATTGAGCGAAATCCGACAGGGAATAGAACTACGATCCGTGAGTACTGTTATCATTTTAAACATTTCCAGGTACAGATTATATTCACTTCAAAAATTTAAATAGCAAACAATAACTTAATATTTTGCTGGTACGATGGAAATGCTAGAATTTGGACCTTTCACCCTATATATCAGTGATAGTAGTACCCATTTGGTACAGTTTTTTGTGTTCGTCCAAGTATTTTTTTTTTTTTTTCAATTTATTATGGCAACAAACAGTAGTTTACAGTGTAACAGAACATTATAAAGAAAATGACTTTACAAAACTGCCGAAAAAGATATAGGTATCAATAAACATAAATAGTTTTGAGTTCGTGATATTTCGCGATTTTACATCGTTTAACACAAATAGTTTATGTTCGAGTAGTTAAATGTTCCTGACGATTTTCGTGGCGTAGTACCCCGCTGGTCGCTCGCCACCCAGGAGGTCCCAGGTTCGAATACCGGTCAAGTCATGAAAGCGAACTTTTTTTGATTGACCTGGGTCTTGGATGTTTATCAATATATGTATTTGTTATAAAATATAGTATCATTGCGTTAGTATCCCATAACAAAAGTCTCGAACTTACTTTGGGGCTTGCTCAATCTGTGTGACCTAAACATGGTGACTTTTTAAAGGGTTGCCATTTTTTGAGGAGGGACTAAGAATCAGGAGTTTAATCGATTGGTGTAAAAAGCATTTTTTTATATTGCGTATTTTAGTAGGGCAAGCCCGCCTTTTCGGCTTTATTAGAAGGACAGCCACTGTATTCAAGTTAATGTTTTTCAAAAAATACTACGAATAAATAAAATTACGAAAAAGTAATTTTTTATATTGTTCTATAGAGCTTATTTAAAAAAAATGCCAACCCCTGGTATTTGTTTATGTGTGTATTTTGTTTCCCAGGTGACGACGCGCGAGCAGAACGCCCTGGAGCCGCGGCGGCCGGCCGCCGACGGGCTGGCCGGCGCCTTGGCCCGCGCGCTGCAGGAGCGGAGCCGCGCCATCCACTCTTCGGACTCCGAGTCGGACTCGAGCAGCGGCGGCGAGTGGGACGACTGATGCCACTCTCTTTATTTATTCTTTTTCACAAAGATCATTTTATGTTTAAAGGTTTTTCTTACGAAAATTGCATAATTATTTTAATCGATGTTTGCTATAGTGCAAATTACTAATGGTTAAAAAAAAATGCGACCACAAAAAAAAACAGATTTTGTATCTATCATTCAACTGAGTTAAAGACCAACACATCGCCTTATACAGCCGAAACTCTGTCGGGTATAACTCTGAATTTACACAACGTTGTGCAACCGAAATTTTGTCATATTATTTCCGGGCGTATGACGCACATCAGCGAATACGCCCGAATCAGCCGCGGAACTTCGGTCGCGTATTTTCAGCACACAGTGTTGCGTAGCGTTTTTTTAAAAACACACCCAGCGTGTGTTACTTCAAAGTACTTCAAACGCGTACTATTATCGTTAACAAAAACAATTTCAATCTTATCTCAAACTCACTATCTCGCTCTATTCCTATTTTGTATGCGATAAATAGCGCTTGAAATTGACGTCGACAATCTCAAATCAATCAAACACTATTTAAACTGTTTTGTTACGAGACTAGGCTCACTGGTTTTACACGCTTAACATGTGGTCCAACATGTTAGTTTTCAACCTAAGGATTATACTCACAGACTGCTTTGAGACGTTACTGCTCAACATGTAGCTCAAGAGCTCAATATTCACTTTATTGTCAGTTGAAATTTTTTTATTATTTAATAATGCTTTAACAGAAAGTATTCATATTTGTTAAAATATTGTTTCGTTAATCAACTAACAAACTAGAATGAATTACGTATAACAAATGGAAGCAATCGAATAGTAATACATAATAGTATGAGCAAAATATTGAGACTTAGAGCCTCTTCACACATGGCGTAGGCGTTCGATGAGCGTATACGCAGCGCAGACGCCGCGACGACGCGACGTACGCCCAGCGTTGTCAAGACGTCTTTACTGTATGCCGAGATGACGCTTGGCGTGTGTCGCGTCGCGCGAACCTCTACGCTACGCTTACGCCATGTGTGAAGCTCTAAAAGCCGGCGCATATATATGGCGGACATAGAATTTCTCTTTTTTTTATTCATTAGATCGAAAATCGCTTCGTATCCGCAAGCATTCACGCGAATAATTATGTTTAAATTTTAGTTATTAAATTTAATTATCTTCATTTGAAGATACTAATAAAAGGACTTAAAACATTTACAATTACATACAATGTATTTATTTTAAGATGTGCTCTACTACCAATTTAACATTAGAATGTGTTGGTGGATGAACGTTGTTGGTGCTGGACGACTACCATCTCTTTGAAATTATCTGCTTTTTGGGCTTAATTACTTCGATTTATACGGTCGTCTAGTTGTTGTGAAGGGATTATTTGGTGTGCCAAGTGTTATATGATTGTCATTTGAGGCATGGGAACGCATTTCATACTGTGTATAATTTTTACTGACAACTTTTCATTGCTATTATATCATACTTTATGTTTCATAATTGGATTTTGGCGCCAACTACGATAGCGTCAACTTGGGCTCGTGATTAGAAATGTAATTTCTGTGTGTTTCAACGTTTGATTCATAGTATTGATAATGTGAAGCAAACATTGGTTAAAATGCATAGTGATTGAAGTTGAAGTTGACTTCAAAATCGGCTTCTACTAAAGAAATTTTGCTATCGTCTTTCTTCGGGGCGTCTTGACTCAGAGACTGTATACTGAGTCAAGATAGCATGAATACGATGCTTTGAATTACGTACACAAGCATAACTTGAACATGGCACAATGGAATCTTCGAATGAAGTCCGTTTGCCAAATGAAAAGAAAAAATGTTTCATAATCATATTAGAAATGGATCTGTCATCAGATCTTGTCATTTTGCGATACCAGCGGGTCTATTCTCGTGATACAGTTTAAATCTAGTCTCAATCTCAAAGCGCTATCTTGCTCATACAGAATATAAAACGAGCGAAATAGAATTACGATTTACAGTAGAATTTAACAGATTTTATTACGAGAACAGCCGCTGGATGTATACATTCCTGTGAACTGTCATGTTCACTAAACTGTCATTTTGGATTTCCGACGCAATTGCATTGCAATTTGACAGGACTAGAAGTGTTGCTATTCTTATCACTAATTGTAAACCAAGAAAGGACAACAACACCTTTGGTCCTGTCAAAATTAGTATAGACTAGTTAAATGTACAACAGAATTAGCACCATTGCCGTGTGTAATTTGTATTTCATGTGAATCCACTTGAAACAAAATATATTTTGTTTTATTAGTAAGAATTTCGTTTCCAAGCGAATAGAAAATGTTTATTGGATGCCGTTCCGTAAGTGCGTTCCCATACAGTCAGGTGACCAGACATTAGTATCTAGAATTCAGTGCCTATTGTATATGGTAACTAGTCAACCGTCGCGTTAGCTGTGACAATAGACGCGTATCACAATAACGACTTATAGTTGTTTATAAAAGCGTAATAACGAGTTAACTAGACATTATGTATGACTAGCGGGCCTCCCCGGCTTCGCACAGGTTCTAGTAAAAATCCATAATTCCATTGAAAATAGAATAAGGCTTATGTTACCAGCGGGTAATGTCAGCCTCCATAAATATATAATCACTTTAGTACCTTTTTTTAATGTCATACAGTAGACAAACAAGCAAGCGGGCCACCTGATGGAAAGCGGTCACCGCCGCCTATGGACATCAGTAACACCAGGGGCGCTACCAATGCGTTGTCCACCAAGGAGGTTGGAGGAAAGGAAGGGAAGAGAAAGAAGGAGGGGGAAAGAGGGGATAGGGAAGGAGTTGGGCTTGTCCTATAACATTGTCACTATAACATTGTTGACATGTTCACTCAAAGTTTAAGTAATTAAAATAATGTACGAAAGTGAGAAGGTACTAAAATGACTACATATTTATGGTGGTGACTGTACCTTCGTCAGTGCGGGTCGGCACCGGTATCATTATCTTGCGATCACTTATAAAGGAACAGGTTATCAGTGCCGTCAAACTTTAAACAAGTTTAGCCTGCGCCAATAGGTATCGACCCGCACGGATTTGTCGGCGCCGGAAACCTGCTGCTCTATGTAAGCACCCTAATATTATAAAGATTTCATCGTTTGTTTGCATTGAATAAGCTCCGAATAAACTGGACTTATTTGAAAAAAATTGAGCTTTGGGAAGCTGCACTATCCCCGAATGACATTAGTTTTAAAAAAAAAGGGGTTCCTTACGACTCGTGCGAAGCTGGGGCGGGTCGCTAGTTTTTTTGTTGTGCACTAACACTGTCTAGGTAACTCTGTTAAGCATCAGGTATTTGATAAAGTTATAGTTGTATTATTTAATTTTAGGATATAAATATTCATATTTTACTTGACTTGCTTATTAATTAATGGATTAAGCGTTTACTGCACTCAACTTGTGATGCTCAAATATGTATCGAACATCGTGGCGGAGTACTCTCTAACCCTACACTACTCGTGAAGTAAACCGACGTGAAGTTGGGGGGGGGGTAACCACGACGTCTTATTTCATGCCAGTTTCTGAAACGGATTTTAAAATTTAATCACACATTGAGGAAGACCTCCGTGGCATAATGGTTACCATGCCTTCCCGCCACACAGGAGGTCCTGGGTTCGATTTCCAGTCGGGTCATGATGAAAAATGAACTTTTTCTGATTGGCCACGGGTCTTGGATGTTTATCTATATTGTATTTGTTATAAAATATAGTATCGTTGAGTTAGTATCCCATAACACAAGTTTCGAACTTACTTTGGGGCTAGCTCAATCTGTGTGATTTGAATAAGTATATTTATTTTATTTTAAATAAAGAACAAAAAAAGAGATAGCTTGATATTTAACGTGGAATTAAAATGTTTCATAAACTGGCTATGAGTAAGTGAGATGCTGCCTTACATTATGTATTGCGCCATCTTGCTTACACTTTTTGCAGTGCAGTGCAGTGATCGCTGTCTTTGTGTATAGTGTGTATATAATAATTTAGGTGAATTGACTGATGAGAACACGGTGATTATAATGTGAACAATCATATCTAGTTAGGTAAATTGTTAATAACGCAAACTAAACACGAGTATGCACTAGAACTAGACTTAAACAAAAGAAATTGTTTATTTGAAACACAGAAAATAAAATAATACATAACAAAAATAACGTAGAGCCCGCTTAACATTTTAAGTATAAAAAATGCTTGAGACTTTATGTTCTTAGTTCTCTAACCTGGATACCTATTTCATTTGTTGATTGTACATCTTCTTTTCCATTCTCCTTTTGAGCAGTGATTTCTAGACTTACATAAAAACATCTATAATTTTCTCCGACATTTTGTAAGTAAATGATCTAGTGTATACTCATTACACTTTAATAAATGTTTATATTTTAATTAATTTCTTATTTATAATCGCTATTTACGCTCAATACTAATCACCCGTGTATTGTAATTAATATTTATAAAAATCGAACAAAATAGAACTCTTTTACAGTTTATGGCAACATCGTAAATTGTGCACAAATAACGCAGACTATTTAGATCCATGTTTAGTCGCTTGTGTAAAAAAATTAAACATTATTACCTGTTAATTCATAAATCGAATTGCGTGTTTATCTATGATTATAATAATATGATGGCAACACTAAGTTTTTTAAATAAAAGTGTGCCATTATTAATAATTTTCATCTGAAATGTCATATTGTTATATTTAATCTATAGTTTCAAGGATTTTGCACTCTTACTTTATTTAGAAATCGTTCACAGAATGTTGTTTATTTAACGTTTACTGTTAACAAAAATTTATTTATCGAAGGAAAGTTATTATAATACTTCTAGTGTAGTAAATACAGGCATTTATTTGTTGGTTTAAAATCAAACCAACTGTTGAACATTCCGTTGCTTTTTCAAATGTAAAATCTCAAATACAATTATTTTGTGAATATATAACGATTTCTGTGTGAATATAAAATTGAAATTTTTGATTTTGGTATTCTCATTAGGTATATCATTAGTATATTGTCTTAATGCCATAACACATTAGCAATCAATACGGGATAGAATTACTTTTTGATGTTACCAAGTCGATCAATGCCATCTATCGACGATTCTAATTTAATTTAGATTTTTCTTTATTTTATTTTTTAACCCATTTATTTTTGGCCAATAATAATAATAATGCAATATGATTTTAACAAATTAAAAAAAAACGGCAAATTTTAGATTTTTTTTTTAAAGCAACAATTTTCTATGTGATAGAAGTTTTTCCATCTCTAATGTGTTATGGCTTATTATAATGAAAGTGTTCACTACCATAAATTCAAGTAATATACCAAATAAGAATATGAATAAGAAAAAAGTGTCAAATTCTGCCTTGGGGTAGTAAAAATATGACACTTGTTCTTCTGATTCCTAGTCTTATTTTTCAAGAATGGTGTCGTTAGGTCCCAAGCTGTACTAACTCATTGTACGAAGACAGCTCTGTATTAAAACTAGGAAGTAAAAATATACTTAGCGTATATATTATAACTTGTATATTTTAAAAAGGCGGGAAGCTATTTTTATAATATTTAAATTTATGTTTTACTATTGTTAATATCTTAAATTGTAATACGCAATTTTAACTAACACAATCATGTTATTACTACCTGTAACATTATGTTGAATAAATAAAAATAATACAATAAAAAAATTGTTTCTATGGTTCCTAAAAATTGTAACATGTTGGAAGTGCATGTCGAAGCATAGCTAACTTTGTTTAGCATCGCTTCTTGTCATACATCTTTCACATGTGGAAGACTTGCAGTGCAGCGAAGTAACTTCCAATAATCCCTTTCGCCCTAGTCATCGTTAATCTAAAAATCAGACCCTTTTGTACCATAATGTCCACTTCCTAAAACGACCACATCCCAGAATGACCACTCCCAGATCGTCCAATTACCTACGTAAATCTTAGTGACAAGGAATTTATGGAAAAAATAAACATTTATTTTGATGTTTGGAGTTAATTTTTATACCGAAAATTTATAATGCTATCTAGATTAGACAATTCATATAAATGGTTGTCTCTCACCTAACATACATTTCTTGCGTGCTCCGTCCTTTCTGGTGTGGTAAATTGGTGTGACTATGGAGCGGTTGGGCTAAAGACATTGACTCAAGGAAAAGCAGGAATAAAAATGAAACAAATTCATAAATTATGTATTATTTTTTTTATTTTCTAATTCAACAATGACATAACCTACCGCCGCATTAGAAAAATTAATACAAAGATATTATGTATTGTTGATAGGGAATTGAGAAATAAAAATACAGATTATCACGAGCAAATACCTTAAAGCTAACCTCTAAATAGTGTTACATACATGAAAATAACAAAAGAAACAAAAAAAAACGTATTACTTTACAATATAGTGAGGCGACCGGCGCTTACCGAAAACCACACTTTTACCCTAAAGTATCGATGCAGTCTATATTCAAGAGACTATTTGCAACCATTAAACTTATTTACACGCATGAGACTAATGATATCCGTTTCTGGAGTAACTGTGCAATTGCAAGCGTCAAATTCACGATACAATATTATATTTGAAGTTATAATTGCACAATTATTTGGGGAGTCTTGGTCCAAGACACTACTCTGGTTGCAGGCAAAGAAAAAATCAAGGGCATTTCTTATTATACTTACTACAATTGTACAAAATCCAATGCCTGTACAGTCAGAGGCATAAATATGTTATCACTTTTACTAAAGTGAAAGGTACTCCTTGTCACATATCATTACAATTACTGAAGACTTGAGCGAACATGTCAAGAATTTTATAATGAGAAGGTACTAAAATGAGAATATATTTATGCCGCGGACCCGGATACGCCTATACACGCGACTAATCGCTTAGAAATATGCGATTAGTTATATTTTCTATTTCACTTCACGAAAAGGAGTCGACCATTATTGCTTGTGCCGAATAAAAATTTCACAAAATGCCCATACATAATTATTTGGCAAATATAAAACATTTGGAATGATACAATAGAAACAAACACTTTTACAATTATAATTTCACAAATACTTATAATTTTACATAAGATTAATCATTTGTAGTACTAAACTGTACATTATGGTGCTCCCACACCGGTGTTAATGTTAGTAAACAAACTAACATTAGCTCACATTTTAAAACATATAATTTTACTCCAACACTGAATGTTGCTATTTGTTCAATAACATTATAACACCGGTGTGGCAGCACCATTACAAATAAGCCTAAAGTATTCATACCTAGACTAGCATACTATTCACGAATTTACTATTTTATAAGTAAACACTGCATATAACATTGTGTACCTACTTGAGATAAAGAAATATGGCCTTCAATAACCACGGCGTCGTTCTCTTTCTAGCTTATCAAATTAGAAAGAGATAGACGGTGAAGATGTATTTTCAAGGTCATATTTCCTTACTTCGTGTTATATTCACTTATAAATCCGTGATACTATTAGACGGTCCGAACCTCATTATTCGTACCAATTGTCTTGAGAAATAATAATCCGTATTCGCATTCAATGACAAAAAAATATTAAATAAATTTGTTTTAGCTGAATCTAAATATAGTTTTCTGCGAAAACAAGATGCCAAAACCTACAAACGTTGTCTCAATGATATTTGAATCCTAACAGGATTAGTACGACAAATGAGGTTTAGACGACGGCCTATATCTGCCAATTTAGAATCCTAACGATGACTATGATTTGGTTCTCATGTTTTAATGTACAAGTTTTCGGATGTTCGTTATCAGGGCCTGATCCAACTATTCCACAAATTTTTATTGCTTCACATAAATGTTAAACTTGTACAAAAACATTAACTTTTTATGATAGAAGAAAATTAAAAATATGAAATGTACGTACACTTGGTCAATTCATACTAGCGTCGAGTCGAAGCGTCAATCGGGAACGTAACATTGCAAATTCACACTTAAAGACCATTTATTATTTTACCTCTGACGGATGTAAAAACAGGTTTGAAACACTCAAAATAAGAGCAATCCCAGTCTGTTGATCATTGGGTAAAGCCTTGATCACACGCGCCGCGTAGAGTGGCGAGACAGTACAAATGTCACTCCTCCGAGACAGTCCACTCGTCAGCCTTGGGCGAGTAGGTGTTTATACTAATTTTGGTTCCCAGCGAGTCAGTTAACCTAAAAATCGGGAACAGAAACAAACAACACACGACGCGCGCGAGCCAAACTAGCCAGTAACGAGCGAGTGACGCTCGGCATGGGTTCAAAATTGCAGAGTGAGCGAGCGAGACAGTAAGGGGTATGCTGAAGGGAGCGCGGGGGTGGGCACTCGGCCTAGTAAACAAAACGAGCTCCGAGTGACTGTCTCGCCATTTTGTTCGGCCGAGTACTCGTCGGAAAGTACATACATGTACATACCAACCGAGCGCTCGGCCGAGGACACTGTCTCGCCGCTCTACTCGGCGCGTGTGATCAAGGCATAACTGCTCGAGCAGTCCGTCTAAGTCGGCTCACACATTATTTCTGCTACAGAATTATTCCTGTGAACTGTATCTCCGCAGCATAAAGTCCGCGCGCACCAATCAGCGTTGATCGCGCTCAGACGAAGAATTCCCTAAATTTGCTCTCACGTTTCAGATTGACGCTTACATGCCATTCGACTCGTGAGTATGAGTTGACTTTTATTAGTTGCGCTGAAAAAAACAAAAAAAAATGAAAAAAAATCCTCTCGTTTTGGATACCCTGAACAAATTGTCCGGCTTGCCCTAATGGGTCAAGTCGCTCATTTAAAAAAAATCTATCAGTCAAGACCCAGATTTTATACATACCTATCATTATAATATCCATACTACTGTTTGTATTAGAATATCTGTGTCCAAGCACCAATTATTTTTTTTAAAGTAGCTGCTGCTAGTAAAATTTTATGTCGTTTCCAATAAATGATATTTAAAATTAACACACCAAAAATATCGTTTCAATATTGTGACCAATGTGCCCTAGAATAGAACTCCTATTTTTAAAGTAGCTAATGCGACAAATCCTCCGACCTAACATAAATATGTACAATTAAAATAAAATAAAACTATCATTCGCCTTCATAACCATATTGCTCTCGATTGGTCGTTCTTCCACTGATTTTATACATTTTTCTCGTCTTGTCATGCACGACAATGTATTAAAATATATGGCGCTCCTGTCGCGTATCGTCAATTAATACTACGCCAGTCGTCGTCAAATCCGAAACTTAACATAGCAAATTCACCCTTATCTCCCGCAACATAATGCACATATTTCTTCATACTAATATTATAAAGTGGATTGTATTTTCAAAAAGTCTTGGACCGGTCTGGACCGATTTGAAAAATTATTTTATCGTTGGGAAGCTACACTAGTACTACCGCGGGTGACATGGGCTATATTATATTCATACAAAAAAATAAGAATCCTTAGAAAAACCCGTGCGAAGATGGGACGGGGCGCTTGTCTTAAATAAAAATGGTCGCTTTCAGACGCAACATACACACACACACGAAAATACAAATCTTTCATCTTAATTTTAGTATAGAAGAATCATCTCGACGACCTCCGTGGCGTAATGGTTACCACGCCAGACCGCTACCCACGAGGTCCCGGGTTCGATCCCCGGTCGGGTCATGAAGAAAAACGATTTTTTCTGATTGGCCTCGGGTCTTGGATGTTTATCTATATATGTATTTGTTATAAAATATAATAGCGTTGAGTTAGTATCCCATAACACAAGTTTCGAACTTACTTTGGGGCTAGCTCAATCTGTATGAATTGTCCCTTTATATTTATTTATTTATTTATCTAAAATTATGTTGTGAAGGTAAGGTTGAATTTGCCATGTTAAGTTTCGGATTGACGCTTCCATGTCCTTTGACTGTGCACTAGTATGACCCGTAGTGGCAAAACGATCATTGTCATTCGTTGACGATGACGTCATCATACCTATCGATGCCACCGCGACTCAACAGCGCAGCGGCCGCACGACGACGCGGCGGCCATATTAGTCTGCCATAAGTTTAGTTTGTTTTCACGAAATCGCTGTCGCAGTCGATCGGTGCAACCGCGACATTGATAAGTATGACAAATGCTTTGCCAACACATTTTGGCATCAACTCTTAAACACTCATAGCACTAATAATAATTAACAAAAAATATCAAAATATATTTTTTTACACTTAAAAGTACTTTCATTCTAACATTCTAAGCCCTTAGTAATGGCAATATTACACATATGGCAGCCTAATAGCTGGTGACGTCTAATTATGTACAAATTGCATATAAATACTAGCTACTAAAACTCACATCCACACTATAACGGTACAGACACTAAGGACCAACGTACATTGCGCCACGAGAGATGAGACCTAATTGGTTGATTTGACTTGTGCAATAGACGATTTCTAGTAAAATGGTATAGAAATCGTCTACTGCGCAGGTCGATCACGTGATACGTCAAGTCTCATCTCCCGTGGCGCCAATTAGATTATATAGATTACCACTAGTGACTAAAATGGGAACTACAATGTAGTTCAGACGATCGCTCTGTTCATAATGAAAACCTGTTCAGACTGAGATTTTTGAACACGAACTTATTGCCCACAGATAGTATGTGGTACTGTAAGTCCCTAATTTAAGTTATTTGCTTCTATAATTATATTTTGTCGGACAAAAAGTTTTTCGTCTGCACGGGCTTTGATTACGACAAATACTTGTAGAATTAACCAATGTAATAAAAATTCGAGTAAATCCCTTCATGCAACATTTAGAAAACTTAAATCATATTTACGGCTGTTACATCTTTTATTGACTTACGTCCAATGTCGTGAAATATAAATATTTTTATGAGATTTAAGATTTCACATAGCACTGAAAATTATCATAGTTCTATAATTTTACATAAAACAGTATAAAACATACAATATATTATATACAATATATATTACAAATAATGATGTCTATGTAGAAATGCATTTATCTATACTAAATGCAATGACAATAGTTTCATAAGGAAATTAACATTTTTCATAGATTATTTGAAGTAAAATACTTAATTACAATCTGTTTTATCAATTACTGTAAAGTTACAGTTAACTTATCTGTCAGAAATAAATGGCAAATCTTTTTAACAGTTAAGCTAAACAGTGTAGTTATCCTTAGGTGTAGCTAAAATTGCACTAATTTAGAAAATATGTAAGATTTATATACTTAAAAATGTTTTCTGTTACTATTTTTATTTACATTATAATAATATTTAATGTAATTTTGATGTACCCTACTACAAGTCGAATTATAAGGAATTTTGTATTTATTTTAATCATTCGATATTTGTGTATGTATGTCCATTCTTATTAAGTTCGTCCTTATATGAAGACGGATGCCCAACAAATAATGAAATTCAATATTAAAAAAAGTATTCACACTAAATTGAACCTTACACTACAGACATGGTTAAAAAATATAGTCGTTGTACCGGTAGTAAATAATATTTGACTAATCCGACGCAGGCTGCAAGCATTAATGTTACGAAAATAACAAATACTTTTTTCACGCAAAATGATTTTTTTGATGACCACTACGAAAAGAAAAAGTTACCTAATCAATGGTAATAACAGGTATGGTAATATCCATGCTATCATCATCAGTGACATGCACAACATCATCATCTTTCTGAGCCTGGTAGAGCGACAGCACGTCAGATATGATCGGAGACTGCGCCATGAGATGCAGATTCTTCTCATCTTCATCCAGCACTTGACTGGCTTGACTATCCTCGTCTTGGCTCAACACTATGTGCATGTTCTTTACATCCTTATTCACTTCCGGTTCAGGTTCAGGTTCTGGTTCATCCTCCTCACCACTATGTCCATAATACTTCTCATCATCCCTCTCATCTTTCGGAACATACGCGTTGATATGAGCAATCAAATTCTCGTCACTCGTAAACACCTTCTCAGGTTCCAAGTCCTCTTTATCACATTCATGCTTCGCGAAGAGTTTGGACGATGTGAAGTACTTATGACAACTGCGGCATTGGTTCTGCAAGTGAGCGCGGTAGTGGTTGTGCAGGTTCGGGAAGTCGCCGCCGCATATGACACAGCGCTCAGGCTTGACGAACGCGCGATAGTGAACCTTCTTCGTCGACTTGTGCACCGTCTTCATGTGCCGCATGAAGGGTCCGTATTTCACGAACTTCTCTCCGCACTTTCGACATTTGATCGGCCTCTTGTTGTACTTTCTACTGCGATGCGAGAACGCATGGATGTTGAACGCGTCCACCGTCTTGAATTTCAGCGTGCAGAACCTGCACGAGATTGCGCCCGATATGCTGTGGATGCGGTTGTGCTTCAACTCCGAGTCCCGCTTCGTAACCTGTTTGAAGCAGAAGCGGCACTCGTCGTAGATGGCCTGCGGGTCGGCGGCAATGCTGCGCGCGGTCTCCTCGTCGCTCTCAATGGAGCACAAATGGTTGTCGTAATCGAGCCTCGAGAAGAAGTACTCGTTGCACTTCTTACACTTGTTCTCCTCGTGGTAGTCCATGTGGCGATGCAGGTTGAAGAACACCTTCTTGCAGATGGGGCACTCCTCCTCAATGGACTCCTTGGGCAGCACAATCCATTCCTTGTCATCGCCGTGCTCGTCGCGCATGTGGTAGATCATATCGCGGAAGGCGACGAAAGTCTCGTCGCAGTGCTCGCACTTGGTGGGCTCGTCCACGTTCAGCTGCGAAAAATGATGGTTCTTGTGCTTCCGGTACAGCGTCATCGTGTTGAACTTGCGGCTACAGTAAATACACCCATAGTAGCCGATGGTGCGATGGTAAACTTTGTGTGTGCTCAAAGCATAGTCGTTTTCAAACAATTTGAAACAATAATCACAGACAAAGTCTTTCCTATTCGACGACATCTCCTTACAAACTTTAATATTGTGCTGCGTACGTAGATGACAATCCAGTTTAACTTGCAGATAGAAAGCTTTGTAGCAAATGTGACACTTAATCTTTCGGGGATGGATCTCTGTATCGCCAATCAACATTTTCTTCTCACAAGAGTACGCCAAGTGGCCCTCGAGGAAGCGCAGCGCGCTGAAATAGTCAAAGCAGTAATTGCAGCGGAGGGAGTTGTGATAGTCAATGTGGCGCTCGAAGTTGCCTTTGCTGGCGAGCACCTTCAGGCAGATGGAGCACTGCAGCTCCTTGAGCGGGCCGGACAGCGGGATCTCGCTGCGGTCTGCGATCCACGTCTCTTCGACGCCGTGCGTGTCGCGCAAGTGGTAGTGCAGGTCGTAGCCACGGATAAAGTGCTCGTCGCACTTCGGACACTTGAGTGGGTTGTCGACGTGTTTCTTTACCAAGTGGGACTTTATATGGATGTTATGATTCTTCAGAGAGATGGTCTTCTTGCCGCAGAACTTGCATTTGAAGAACTCCGGTTTTCTGAGGTGAGCCTCCTCGTGCTTCTGGAGCCGCCGCTCGTCGAGGAACACTTTGGCGCAGAGTTTGCAGGCATAGTAGCGCGCGGGTGGCGCGTCAGGGTCTTCTTTGATCATCTTGCTCTCGGGGTGCGTGCGGCGCAGATGCCGGATCAAGTGCACGAGGTCCGGGTAGTAGCGCGTGCAGATGGGACACTTGACTTTGTCTTTCCTGAGTTTTTCGATCCTTTTCTTGTGTGACTGGTGGTCAAAATTGTGCCCCTTCACGTGCCTGCGGAAATAGTCCTCCTCTATGTACCCCTTGCCACAGATGGTGCACTTGAACGGCCCGTTCTCGTCCTCGTAATGTTCTCTGATATGAATTTCCAGTCTCCTCTTGTTCGTAAATACCAACTGGCATATGTGGCACTCGTGCCGCGCCCCGAACAGCAAGGTCTTGGACTTGTGCCAGCTCAGGTGGTGTTTGAGCGAGTTTTCAGACTCGCAGACTTTGCCGCAGAGGTGGCACCTGTGGTTGCCATCGAAGTTGCTTTTATCGCCTGTTTTGGGCACGATGTCGCCAATGATAGTGTTCTGGCTTTCGCCGCGCTTGTAGTGCACGGCCATGTGCGAGAGATATACCTTGCGGAATTGGAACACGCGCTTGCAGATAGAGCATTCGTAGTCTTTGTTCTGGAAACGCGTCTGTTTATGGAAGTTCATGTGCGCTTGCGCAGCGCGCAAATGCTTGCTCTTGCGGTTGCAAATGGTGCACGTTAGGAACTTGGGATCTATGTTGGTATCGCGGTAGTGCACCCGCATGTGAATCTTATAGTGACATTGAAACCGAAATGTCTCGTTACACACAAAGCACTCGACCTTCTTCTCAATGTTGTTGCCGACGTTAGTGTGCCAGTTTATATGCCGTTTAAGTGAAATAAGTGTGCCGAGTGTTTTCCCGCATATTGGGCACGACAAGCCGCTCAGGTTGACGAGTGGAGCAGCCTTCGACGGAACCTCTCCCCCAAAGCCGTTGTGACTCTGGACCTCGTCCAGGGGCTCCGCCTTGGTCACAACGACTTCACAAAAATCCGCCAGCTCCGAGCCGCCCTCGAGTTGTTTGGGCGGCGGCTTGGGCTTCGGCGTTTGCTTGAGACGATGGATCAGCTTGATGTGATTGGCAAGTGCGCTGCAAGACTTGAATTTCTCGCTGCATTCTGCACAAGTGTACACGTTGCGAGGTTTCATGTTCGCTGTTATGTGCTTCTGATTGTGTTCGTTGACCCCGCTCACCTTCATCTCGATGTCGCAGATGAGGCACCTGACACTGCAGTCTTTGAGGTTGATCTTTGCTCTCTTATGTCCTGAGCTCATATTATGTTTCGTGCGTTTGTGATGGAGGAGTAGGCGTTTGTATGAGAACTGTTTCTCACAAATATCGCAGGTGTTGTCATCCTCTTCCTCATCGGAACTGGGGTCTGACTCGCTTTTAGGATAACTCTCAGCAAGAAGAGTATTTTCTGCGGGCTTGTCTGGCGGTTCCACCTTTATCTCTATCGATTCATGCATTTTTACTACGTGATTTGCGAGTGCTTTTTTATACGAGAATGACTTTTCACAGTAGGTACACTTATGAGGGCCGTGAGTGACATAACTTCCGCTGTACGACGAATGTATCGATACCGTGTCGTCTGGAGCGCTTTGCCTGAAACATTACATCATAATTAGAGAATTTACATCTTTAGCTGGAGCAAGAAAAAGCATCTAACGTTTTGTTGAGAATATCCTAATAGTCTTTAGTGTTGAGATTTTTGTGTCAATCATAATAAAATGTAAAAGTAACTGTCGGATGTTTAAAGCGCTGATTTAGATGAAAGATTTTATATGGAGATCGATCGAAACCCATGGAAAATTTTAGGATATATTTGTCCCAGACTTCACCCCAGCAACTGAAACTACGGGGTTATGTATGTAAAACATCTGACAGTAGAAATACATACATACCTGTCATCATCGTCGATGTCGTCCTCCTCAATGTTGGACATATGCGCCGCTAGATGCGTAATAAGCAACTCCTGCGTCGCCATCTTCTTATTACAAATCCGACACTTGTATGAAGTAGGAGTAGAAGTATATTGTGTCTTTATCTCAAAATGTCCACACCTTATATGACTCATATAATTCTGAACTCTTGTCATTATCTTGTGACACACCATGCACTCCAATGTAGTGGTGGCGAACCTCTCTGGACAATTGGAAAAGTGATCATGGAATGCATTGTAATCAGTGAAAGATTCCTGACAGAAGCAACAAGGAACGCTGACTGTCACTGTCTTTTTAGGTTCCATATCGCTTTTTAGGGTAGCTGCGTGCACCACGCGCATGTGTTTGCGCAAATTGTCAAGTGCCTTAAATTTTGCCGTACATATTTCACACTCTAACTTGAGTCGGTAGTTCACTGTGGCATCGCAGGGTTGCAGCGACACCTTAAGCTCTTTTTGTGGAGAAACTTGTGGCATAACAATCCGTCCTGTACATGTCGCTTCATGTCTTTTGAGCATTATCTTTAGTTTAAATGTTTTATCACACTTCTCGCAAACCAGCTTATCATCTTCATCATTGGCGTCTTCCGTAAAGTTTGTTTTGGGAATATTCACAACTTCATTCTTTCCTAGAGCCTCTTTGCTGTGGATCCTCATGTGGGCACTGCGACTTTTGACAGATCTAAAACTCTTGTCACAAACGATGCATTTGTACTCATTCTTGAGAAGCGGCTCATCAGAATCAGTTCCAGAGAACTGTGAGATGCTGTTGTCTTCATAATCAGAATCCCCATATGACGTATTGACTGATGTTTGGCGTGGTCGTTTCGAATTCCTCAATTCTTCAACACGTTTGGAAGCACTGGGTCGCTCCTGATTGCTGTGGGTTGGTGTATCAACACTCTCGTGACTTCGTTTACGATCCCTCATGATAGGTGTCGGGCCACCTATGGATGATGGTTTGGAAGATACCTGGTTAGAGGTTTCAGTGTGCGTTGAGAAGGCAGAGTCACTGCTTTGTCTGTTAGCCAATGGTGGGCTGATGCTGAAACCTGAAAGTAACAAACACCATTAATTTATCCCTGCAAATAAAGATAATTTTTTATTCAGAAGAATTTTGTTAAACAAAACTATTCTTCTGTGTCAATTTTGGTGATAATAAGGGCGCGTTTTCACGCGTTATTGTTTTCATTGGCGTGGCTGCCAAATTTGTATGTTGTCAAAAACTCAAAAAAGCTGGTCAGGAGGATGAATGTGGAAATGGAAGAATCGCATTTAGTAGAAAGCGTTGGGAATTGGGTACTCCATGTACTTGCACGCGTTCATTACCTACCAAGCGGTGGATCTACGGAGATCTTAAACTCAGTGGGTTGCCGCAAGCGCTCGCTAGCGCACTCGCACGCTCGTAGTGAATAAATTTTAATATTACGGTTTAGGTACTTTTAAGTTGATTGACATTTGTATGGTTTAGTTTCGATTTACTTTAAATAGTAATTGTGTGATTATAATATAGTAAATATAATTTAAATAATATAAAAATAATGCCGCCCGGAAATTGTTGTGCCTAACTAACCTATGTTATACTCAATATATACATATTTAATGTGTACATTTACAAAAATAAGAAATATGATTTTAAGGTATTTAGATTAGAGGGAAATTACCTAGATAATATAAGTTTATTAGAATGGCTATGTTTATGTTTTCCAAATGAGTACGTATTTACACTACAAAATCTTAAACAAGCCACTTAGGTACAAGTTATTTTGTGTGAACAATATTTGTATTGTAGCAGCAACCCTAGCATTATTAAGATGGCTTCGAGCCGCACGGCTGCGAATCGAAAACAACTCTATAGTCGAGCGTATTAGCGCTCCTGCACACGATGCCATCACCGCGCCGTCGCCGCGCCGCCGCCGCGCAATTACACTGTAGATACGAGACAGGGAGGGGAACGCGCGCGGTGGCGGGCTTCGTGCGACTCGTATCTACAGTGTAATAGGCTATTTGACACTATTAAAAATATGCTACGAAATGTGGTCATCCTATTAGGTAATAACATAAAAAAACATTTATCTCTGTTATATCCAGAAATATTCATAGATTTTTCAAAATAAACAAAATAAATCCAAATTATTTTTTAAATTTCTTCAGCCACAAGAAAGCTCTGTGATTGGCTATGCCTCGCATGACGTCACACGCAAGTCAACATTGTTCATTGTTACGACATTTCGTGTGATTTTTTATCATTTTATCTATTACTATTCGAATCAAATATTACTGGCATACTTAGATCAAAGTGATCTTCACATATAAAAACATTTGTATGAGATAAAATGCTGTTTGGGTCTCTTCGAGCTAACACAGAAACAAACAGTTTTTGTGGAGTTTTTATAGAAGTATTTGTACATTGTGGCACAATTACACCATTTATAAACCATTTTTTCCAGTAAAATAACAGAAAAAATATTCTAAACACGCTGAATGTACACTTTGGTACAAGTTTACTTGCCTGTGACGTCACGGCGTCCGCCATTACAGAAAAAGCGTTTTTAGCGCGAATATTGTAATTTAAATTTTAAACCGATATTTTACGGAAAATACTGCAAATTTCGCAGAAATATACATGTGGTGTATTAATCATATACCAACGAATAATTTAAAACAGTTTTTCAAAATCAGTCAAATAGAACCGTTTTCCCCCCGAAGGGTAGAAAACGAATATTTAGGTTTCAGCCGGAGCTCGACCCACTGTGAGATTACCCCCTTGAATTTTGCGCGTTTGCAGTGTGTATCAACCCTCTTTCCTTCGCATGTAACTGTCACGTGACAGGTGCGTACCTAGCTGTCATCGCCGGTTAGCATATCTTGTCAGTACTCTCACAAGCCGGCAAGAGCGGCAAATTTAGTGGGTCGAGCTCCGGCTGAAACCTAAATATTCGTTTTCTACCCTTCGGGGGGAAAACGGTTCTATTTAGGTGTTCGAGCCTTCGCTCGACCCACTGTGAGATATGTTTATAATCTGCCGGCGATGGCTAGACGTACTCTGAAAGGAGGGATAAATATAGATGATAAATGATACTAATATGGTAATATAATGAATAGTTTAATACGAAAAAGAAAAGAATTAGTTTTCTGATCATAATAAAAATATAAATTTAAATAGGGAAAAAAGATTGACTTAAGCTGTCTATACTTCCTGTTGAATGATTTGGGATTTCTTTAAAGTAATGTTTTAGGAAGGTATCTCTTGACCTCCAATTTCCCCGTTTAATCACCTCGTCAAGATTAAGGTTTCGATTGATCCAATTATCTGAATTAACTGCTGCCCTACAGCTTCCAGGGGATGCGTTGATTTGTGCATCTTTGAATAACGAACGAATCCAGCCAGAAATAATGCATCGAGAGGCTTCTTTTATTTTGCCTCTGGTAGATATGAACAGGCTTGTCAGATTTCCTCGTCTTAGTTTAGTGATCATAATTAGCGTTTTAATCCAGTGTACTACATTTAATCTTTCATCTCCTTTATCATGTAACTGCCAGCCCGATTGTCTAAACTTAGAAGAATCGGTTTTAGAGCCGAACCGTGGCCAAAATACTATGTAATTGTTATGGGACTCGAACAGTTCTGGTCCTATATCCAGGAGCGTCAGGTCATGGATTCTTCTCCCCGAAGACAACAAAAGCAATGCAGCCACGTGCCGCGATACTTGGAAAATACTATTATTGTCAATCTCATATGTCTTCAAAAAGTCAAATAATTGCGACACGTTCCACGTTCTGGGTTTTGGCGCTGGTGGTCGAGCCACAAAGACAGCTTTCATCATTTGTCTAACGAGAGGATGATTGCTGAGCTTGTCACTTATCTCTGGATTCGCGAAAGTAGTGACTACGGATTTGTGGATTCCGATGGTTTTAGCTGCTAGCTTTACCTCGTTGTGTAGATAATGAATATACTTAGCTAATTCTTGGGGTGTAGGATTACTCATTTGGCAATTATTACTCAAGGCCCATAACTTCCAGCGTTCCCAAGCGGATTTGTAAGTTTTTAATGTTGATTTCCGCCATGAAGTTTCCAGAAGTTCTCGAGACTCGCTCGACCAGGATTCTACTAAACAAGACCAGCCCGTACCCTCCAGACCTGCAAACACAGATCCTTTACCCTTGGAGGGGGGCGTCCCGTTCTCAGGTCTATTAAATTCCTGTGTAAGTTCGGAATCTTGAAGGCCGGACCCAGAGCTCGCTTGTTGACTTCGGTTTTCCAAAAGGTTCGCTCCCATCGCGGTGTCACAAGAAGATAAGTCCCTGAACATTTCTTGAGATGCTGTAGGACACGCGGTATGAGACCTGGCGGGGGGAATGCCCACCCCAGCTCGAAGTTCCAAGGCCGGCTGAACGCATCCACGAATAAGCAATGGGGGTCTCTGACATCCTCGCTCACATAGTCCTTCATAATTGCTGAGCGTGCGCTTGCAAAGAGATCTACCGTCGGGGTTCCCCACATTTGAAATATTGATCGAAGGATGCACTTGTTCAGTGTCCATTCCGGCATTGACTTCGCTCTCGACAGGCTGTCGGACATAGTGTTGTATCTCCCGGGAAGATAACGCGCTACCAAGTTTATTTGATGACGTTTTGCCAACTGCAGGATTTCCTCGGTGATTTCCAAGAGCTTCGGGGACTTGGTTCCGCCTTCCTTGGTGATATAGGCGACGACTGACCGATTGTCTGACTGGATCATAACTGTTTGATTTGTCACTTGGACTCCAATCCGTCGTAGTGTCTCCAAGACCGACCAAAGTTCTTTCCTGTTGCTGTTCCAGGATTTCTGAGATTCGTCCCACCTGCCTTGTAGTTTTCGGTTGTTGATTGTTGCACCCCATCCGGTCCCCGCCGCGTCGGTAGTGATGAAAATCGTGGCACACTTTTGATGGATCGGTGATGATTGTCGAATATTGCGGAGCCACCATTGCAATTTCTGGTCTACTATTTTTGGGAGTAAGAATTTTTTCTGTCGTTCTTCTTTTGGGAGCTGCTTGGCTTCTATTTGGATACGACGACAATGTAGTCTCCCGAGCGGGATGACGAACGTTGCGAAGTTTAGATTCCCTAGTAAAACTTTGGCCGTCCACCAAGACCATGTTTGATCCCGTAGGGTTTCTTTGATTAACTGTATTATTTTTAAAATCTTGGTGTTTGGCAGCTGTTTGATGTTTGCCTCTGTATTCCACAGGATTCCTAGGTATTCTACGCTCTGACAGGGAACGAGAACTGATTTTTGAAGATTTATGCACCAGCCCATTTCCGTGAGATAATTCTGCACCAGTTTGCTCTGTTGTGTAAGAATGGCAGGGTCGTGATGCATTATAAGAAAATCGTCTAGGTAGACCACAACTTTGATTCCTCTTTCCCTGAAAATATTTGCAACCCAGTTAGTTATCTTGGCAAATATATAAGGGGCTGTTGCGAGCCCAAAGGGTAAACAGGTCATTTGAAAGATTGTTTCATTATAATAGAAGGCTAAAAATCTACGGTGTGATTCTACAATTGGAATGTGAAAATAGGCCTGTGAGAGGTCTATTTTGATCATATAATCAGATTCTTCCAAACAGAGTGGAATTTTATGGTGGTTCATTAAACGAAATTTAGGAGGGTTTAGATGTTTATTTAGCTGTTTTAGATTGAATATTGGTCTATTTGAGCTATCGGGTTTCTTTCTTAAAAACACGGGGGACAAAAATCCTGAAGGACTTTTGCATATTTCAATCGCACCACACTGTAACATTTTTTCAACTTCTACAGTCATATCTGAGGAAGACTTAGGCGCTAGTCGAGTACAGATATCAACATTGAAAACCGTTAATGGTGGGGTGCATGTGAAAGGAATTCTGTAGCCGGATAATATAGACAGGAGATTTTTTGAGGCTCCTAAGTCTTTCCAAACAGATAATTTATTTTTTACCTGTCCTGCTATAAAATTAGTTTTTTCTTCCATCAAATTTAGTTCTCTTCGTTTTCGAATTAAAGGTTGTAGACGGGCGCTTTCCTGGGGGCCGTCCTGAGAATCTTTCTTGTCTAAAGTTAGGTCTTCGGAACTCATCTCCGGTTCGCGCCTTTGCTCTAGTTTCCTGAAGGCCTGTCGTCTTGGTCGGCCTGGGTTTATAGGAATTTGTGTGGTTTCTTTGTTTTGGCGGAAAAAACTTATTGGGGCCTCCTTGTTCCTTAATCAAGTCCGACAATTGAGGCTCCGAAAACAGGTGGGTTGGCGAAGGCGGGATTGAGTGCATTAGTTCGCTCAGAGTCTTGTTAGCGGGTTTGTAACTATTTCGTCTATGCTGCAATATTTCCGCTCTTTTCCCACATGTGTATTGTAGTAGCGTATCCGACGTTTTCCGAAAATGACAATCTGGCGCAAGAAAATTTTTACTAATGTGAGATTTCACCTCCAGAGACGCATTTTTGAAGGTTTCCATGAAACATTCTCTCTGTTGGAGAAGGCCGTGAGTGATTGCAGCCAAGCATTGGTCCATGTTTTCTAGCAACGTGATAGTTTGCCAAGACGGTGTTGTGCTAGCAAGAATACTATTAACCCTTAAAGATGTAAAGACTGGAGTTGCTGCGAAGTGTTTTTGTACATCTGCATATCGGATGTTCTTCCATTTTTCGCTGTTTAATCTCTGAATTTGGATGCCTTGTTTGATGAGAGACTCATTTGCCTCACCAATTTTGGCTTCTGCTTCTTTCGTTTCAGGATTGAAATCGTAAAAAGTTGGTTCTTCAATGTTGTTATAGGTGCTAGGTCTCCCTGCTGTTCTACCGTCTCCTTCCAATAGTAAAGGAGGTGCAGCCCAACTGTCGCCTTCGCCGTTGTCCGAGGAGTCTGGCTCTTCTACTGAAGAAGGTGGATTACTGTAAGAGGCAGTTTGCTGTAAGAGCTGTTGCAGCATTTTCTGTTGCTGCTCCATAAGATTTTCTAGTCTCTCGATCCTGGGCGTTTGGTCCACACTTTGGATGTGATTTCCAAGGTATGAACTATGCGTGGAAGATGGGGCCGAAGCGGGAGTATGAGTACTGGATCTGAGGAGTTTGGACGCCTCAGTCTGCGAGATTAATTGATGCTTGATTGTCGGTAGGAATTCATAAAATCCGTTGAGCGCATCTGTTGGGTGGATCATTTTCATCAGCGCAAGGGGCGCGTAAATTAGGGCGCGTCCTATAGGCCAGTTGATCAGCTTCTTTTTTATAGACTTGTACCTGCGCTCACTTAAGGACGTTGGAGTGCTATCGCAAAAAGTATAGGCCAGTTGAATCGTGGGCATCGCAAAGCGAAGTCGACATTCTTCATCCGACGAAATCTTTCTCCCGAAGAGGTCCTCGTAGTCGACGCGGTTTACGACCCAAGATCTCCAGTCTTCTGGGTATATATCATCAATCTTTATGATAAACTGATTGTATGCCAACTCCTCGTCAGGAGGGGGATGCCAGTTAGCAAGGTCACCCATTGTAGTGCGTTCCATGATCTGCGAACGACATAAATACATAAGTTTTCTAGCATACTGTGTGCCATTGTATATTGGTATTGCAATGTCGGCTGCGTAGCCGACGTTTCACAGGAGAGCGAAGGCTGCCCAGCCGACGTATCAGTTATGTGACGGCTGCGCAGCCGACGTCTTAACCGGCTTGCGCTGTAACGGCGTGAGTTTACTTGTCCGGTTTGCGCCGGACGATAGCGCAACGGCGATGCGCGAGCAACCAAAAGCTGCAAACTACGCCGGATAAGTTAATACGAGCGCTCAGGATGTAATTAGGGGCTCAGCCCATAGCACATGTAATATAACGAGTCTGCCGTCCTAGGAGCGGGCATTCGTAATAAGTGTACATCCTGTCAACTATAATATTTTAATCACTTTCACTTAATAAGAAGAATGTTCTTACCTCAATTTGTTTCACGATGAACTATAAATTTATTTATTTTTCCTAACACACACTGCTTACTGCAAAATTCAAAGACGTACTGACAAGATATGCTAACCGGCGATGACAGCTAGGTACGCACCTGTCACGTGACAGTTACATGCGAAGGAAAGAGGGTTGATACACACTGCAAACGCGCAAAATTCAAGGGGGTAATCTCACAGTGGGTCGAGCGAAGGCTCGAACACCTAAATAGCCTATTGCGCGGCGGAGGCGCGGCGACGGCGCGGTGACGGCATCGTGTGCAGTGCAGGAGCGTTTAGGCGCAATTTAGCACGCACCAGTCGCCGACGTGTTGCTATTATCGCGGTAGGTATATTAATTATTGTAGGGAGTGATGTATCTGTTACGAAGTAACTATTAAGTAATCTATGCTTTTTTTTTAAATGTAGGTGCACTGATATTTGTTATTTTATTTATTTAAGCCTTTTATTTCCGTACTTATAATATTTTTTTTACATTATAATTAGTATGTTAGTTTGCATTACATGTGTGCTTATAACTAGGTTAGTTTGTTGTTAGTACGGTCCCTTTATGGGTAAAAGCCTCCTCCAATTTTTTCCATGTTTCCTTATTTTGAGCTATTTCCATCCATTCTTTGCCCGCTGTCTGTATGATATCCTCGGACCATCTTTTCTTCTGCCTTCCTACCTTTCTTTTTCCCACGGGACCTATCCACTTAGTAAGTTGTTTAGTCCACCGTTTGTCCTGGTATCTCGATAAATGTCCTGCCCACCTCCATTTCAGTCTCATTGCTTGTTGAAGAGCATCTGTCAGCTTGGTTCTCCTTCGTATTTCTATGTTTTTTCTATTCTTCTCAGCTGCAGTATGCTTCTTTCCATGGCATGCTGACATGATAGTATTTTATTCTTTTTTTTGTTTGTGAATGTCCAAGTTTGGCTGGCATATATTAAGCTTGGTAGGATACAAGAGTCCATTATCAGCTTCTTCATCTTCGGGCTATAGTTCCCTTTCAGGATTTCTTTCTGAGACCAATATTTTTTCCAAGATATATTTATCCTACGATCTATTTCATTTTCATTACTGTTAGAATTAAAGGAGACCAGTTTTCCTAAGTAGACATATTCTTCTTCATAGTCTATTGTCTTCCCGTCTATTGTAATTGGTTTCTTCCAGCTATTGGTCATGAGTTTAGTTTTACTTGTATTCATTTGAAGTCCGACTTTTTTGCTTTCGATATTTAGACTCTGAAGCATCTTCTTTAGGTCTGTAGTCGATTCACTGAAAAGGACTATATCGTCTGCGAACCTAAGGTGTGAGAGACGTTGGTTTGCTATCCATATACCTTTGTTGCCCCAGTCTACTTTTTTAAATACGTCTTCGAGTACTGCTATGAAAAGTTTGGGAGACAGAGGGTCTCCCTGTCTTACGCCTCTTTCTATTGCAAACTCGTCTCCCTCACTTTCAAGTTTTATTTTGCTGACACTCTGGGAGTAGATGTTATGTATTATTTTTATGTATTCTTCTGGTAAATTATTGTTATTCAACGCCGCCCATATTGATGTATGTGTTATGCTGTCAAAAGCTTTCGCATAATCTACGAAAGCTATATACAGTGGTTTGTTAAACTCTTTAAATTTTTCAATAATTTGTTCTATGACTTGAATGTGATCGGTAGTTGAGTAGTTTGGTCTGAAACCTGCCTGTTCTACTGGTTGTTTTTGGTCGATTATTGGTGCTATTAGTTATGATATAATTGATGAGAATAATTTATATATTGATGATAATAGGCTTATGGGCCTGTAGTTACCGATATCGAGTGGGTTCCCTTTCTTATATAGTAAGATTATTCTTGATCTGCACCATTGTTTCGGTACTTGTTCCTTCTCTATTACCATGTTGAAGAGTTTTGCTAAGCATGGGATTAGTATGGGTGCTCCTAATTTCAATGTCTCGTTGGTCAGGTTGTCTGGTCCTGGACTCTTTCCTGATTTAAGTTTCTTTATGTGATTGTATATTTCGACTTCTTCTATTTGTATATTTATTTTTGTTTTTGTTAACTCGTCTTCTTTTTGGTTATTTTGAGGTTCTTCATATTTTGTTTCTTCTGGTGGTTTTTTGTATAATTTTCTATAGAAAGCTGTAGCATACTGAATAATGTCTTGTCTATCTTTAACTTCTGATTATCCTTCTTTTAGGTTTTGTATCCAGGTCTTGTGTGTTTTAAGCTCATTGTAAGCCCTTTTTGAGCTTCCAAATACTTTCAAATTTCTTTCTATAATTTCTTGTCTGTGATTCTCGTAGTCTTTTCTTATTGATTTGTTTGTGGTTTTAAATATTTGTTTCAGCTCTTCTCTTAGTTCTTTTGTTTTTGGTTTTATTGACATCAGTTCAGCTCGCTTAGATATAAGTGCCAGTGTTGGGTCTCTTAGTATATTCTGTTTTTTCTTTCTTGTTTTATTGTCTACTCCCTGTATTTTTAGACTACTTGTTATATTTTTCTCTAGCTCGTCGTTAAGGGTTTGCACATCTTCTGTGTTTTGCATTATTTGAAACAATGTAGTTGATTTTTCTTTGAGGCTTTTGAGATATATTTTCTTTTCTTCTTCAGACTTTAAGGTGTTTGGTGTGACATTAAACAATCTTCGGCTGGTTTTTGGCATCTCTAATTTTAAGGAGCATCTTAGCATCCTGTGGTCAGATGGGAAAATTGTTCCGAATATTTCTACATTGGTTATTGAATTACTGTTGTTGCTTAATATGAAATCAATTTCATTTTTTGTTTTTCCGTCTGGCGATATCCAGGTCCATTTGCGAGCCTCTTTTTTCATGAAGTAGGTATTCATTATCGACAATTTATGCTCATGTGCGTATTGGATCAGGCGTTCCCCTCTATCGTTCCGCTTTCCATATCCGTACTTGCCCATTATCATGTTCTCGTGCTGCTTTGGATGACCTATTTGAGCATTGAAGTCCCCCATTACGATCACTGATTTGTCAGCTTGCTCGTGTGCTTTATTTAGATCATCATAGAACTTGTTTAATTCTTCTTCTTTGTAGCTTTCGGTTGGAGCGTATACCTGGATTATGGAGAAGGAAATATCTTTAAATTTTAGTTGCAGTAGTAAAATTCACGGGCATATCAGAAAGAGCAGCCCACTCTTTCTGATATGCCCGTGAATTTTACTATGTTGGTTTTGAGGTACTTTTTTATGAGGAAGCCTACCCCGTGCAACCCTACTGTTTCGCCTATGTAGCATAGGATATAGTCTTTATGTTCCTCTATGTTGCAGCCTATTTTTCTAACTTCGGCTAGCCCAATAATGTCCCAGTTAATTTTTTCTATCGCATTGTTTAGTTGTAGTAGTCTTGTTGGTTTCGATAGGGATCTCAAGTTGTATGTGCATATTTTTAAGCTGTGGTAACTTTTTGTGATTGTCTTATCCTTATTTCTGTTTATTGGAGGGTTTTGGTCGATCTCCCCGCGGTGACCAACCGTATTGGGAATTAAAGAAAGCTGTTTTGTTTCTTTATCATTGTTGTTTGACTTGCATATAGTTGTTTTTGATTGATTCCGGTCCCTGATTTTGGTTATTAGTTTTTGAAATTTCTGATGCAGATGATGATCTGCCTCTCGCTACAAAGTTAAGTATATTTGGTTTGACTAAGTCTTTTGATTTCATAGGTTGCTTGTTTATTGGGTTTACTGCATGTATTTTTGCCTGAGTGGGAGAGCGTGGTGATTCTGTTTTATCCCTTTTCCTTTTCTCTCTATTAATTTCGTTTGGCTTTTTTATTATTAATTTATCATGTTTTATGAATGCTATATTTCCCTTTTTCCTCTCTTCTTCAACCTTTGGCTGTAGTTGTTTCCTTGTTTCAAGTACCTCCTTCGGGTAATCTTCTTTGATGTAGATGCCCGAT
Organism: Endotricha flammealis; assembly: GCA_905163395.2. NCBI lineage: Eukaryota > Metazoa > Arthropoda > Insecta > Lepidoptera > Pyralidae > Endotricha > Endotricha flammealis. The sequence goes on from LR990855.1 coordinate 15,346,325, forward strand.
GGGAGCTTTGATTTGATTTTCATGATTTGATGTTTTTTCCAGACAGATGCAAAAGTAACAACTACCGGGCGGTTTTTGTTAGAAGTCGCTCCAATTCTGTACACGTTATTAATATCTTGGCATACGATGTGCATTCCCGAGTCTGCTATGATTTCTGTTATGTAGTCTACTAATTCGTCCTCATTTTTTCCTTTCTTGTCTATCCCAAAAAACACTAAGTTATTTTTCCTGTTAGTCAGGTCTATTTTATTAAGTTTTTGCTCTAAGTTTGTTACTTTAATCTTAAGATTATTATTCTCTTCTATCACCATTTGTCACTTAATGCTTCCATTACGCTTTTCGTAACTGCGGTAACTGATATTTGTTACATGTGTATAATATTTACAGAATTCAAATTTAAATCCAGATAAAAACATCGAAATACTTGTTTATGTAAAAGGGCATCAACATACCTGGAGGTGGTACATAATTCCTTCTCAACTCTTGGTCAGCTCTCTCACATTGCTGTTTGAAGATATAAGCACTGCTAAGCTTCTGAATGCACTCTGAACATACTTTATCAGGTAGTCCGTCTCCTTCATACACCTGAAATCAAAGATATGATTTCTACTGTTCTTGTAGCAAAAAATTTATCTTGATGTGCAGTCAGGTGCTCGTCGAGTTTTACACTTGCAATACAATTTTAGCTCTTATGACATAGAACTTAAGAATGGTACAAAGTCCAATATGTAAAGGTCGACCTGCTCTTGACTGTACAGCCAATGTAGCAAAGCCGTAAAATTAATTCAATCAAATCAAATATTGGTTAAAGGGATTTACTAAAAAATTTATTTATCTGTAGTATTCATATTATACTATGTACCTACCTAATTACAAAGCTTTTTAACAATGCTTACATTATTATTAGCTTATTGATCTTTGTTTTTTAGTTCTCTGCCTTAATCATCTCCTTCAATGGTTAACTGTACATGAAGTAATTTGATAACTCTTGATTTTATTTCATTCATTGAAAAATAATTAACTTCCCAGGGACAGAATGGCATTTTAATAGTCGTTGACTGAGGCCCATTCTTATTTGGTGCTTGTTGGAGAGAGGAGATGTTATAGCCTACATTATGGTTACCATGATGCTATTAAAAGAATGCAATAGCAAAAGGCACTTTCTTATGGAAATTACATAGATTTCATCATGGGATAGGCGATTATTTACATAGCACAATTTACAGCTGAGAAAAATAACTTCTACTGGATACTAGCAATCAAAAGATTAAAAATTATACTCAAGTAAACAACATACCAAGACTAAACGAAACATTATAGTCCATTCAGGATTGTCAAAACAAAAGCATTAAAAACATAAAATTAAATGAATCTTTCATCGTATTTCGACACGGCATTATGCTAAAATTTCGAGTGTGAATTTATATAAACAATCAAACTTTACGAGTACTTACTTTAACTTTGGTGCATTCCATTACCATCTCCGCTAACTGTAGCGAGTTGTCCACCGTGAAGATGGAATAAAAGTCGCCCAGCTTCAGGCAAAGCCTGCATTTTCCGAGCTTGAGAGCCATATTGATTTGTTCTCAAATATTTCATGTCACTAGTTCATCACATCTACGGCAAAAATAATAATTTATGCATTAGATTAGTTTGTCCTAGTATGTGATACCTTCATATATTATATTTTATCAGTTTATTTAAAAGATAATACTTTGAAGATCGAGAATTAAAGAAATTACCGTGAATAGCCGGCTCCATTCTCCACTCCATATTGAAATTTCCGATTTTTGACTAAACTCGCGTGTGCGTTTCGTTTCATTCAGTTCTCTTTTATAATTTCGTCATGTCAAACTGTCGCCTCCAAGCAAGAGGTCTCTATCTCAAACACCGTCATGATTGTGTCTTGGATTTTTTTTCTAAGATTTTTCTGTTGTAACATGGCAATATAGGTAGACTAATTTTTTTGGAATCATCTCTGTCAAAAAGTCAAAAGAGATAAATTTATAGCTCGGTTTACATCAAAGAGATCTTGGATTGTTTGTTTAGCATCACGATAAGTTTTTCATTTATTTATTTATTTCCGAAGTTTATTATTAATTATTTATTCTAAAGCTTACACAGAACTTTTCTCTCTTTAAATAATGACACTTGTAGTCGGTAATAATTTATTTGGACAGTGGTTTGAAAGTGAATATTTACTTCCAGAATTCAAAGCTAAATCTCCGACAAGAAATATTAACAATGTAGATGATACCATCGAACTGGTTGAGATTAACTGGTCTTATAATATTTATCGAACTGAAAAGTCATTTTATGTGTCCGGTGCTTGGCGAGACAAGGAAAACCAATTTATTGAAATATCTTTACCGGAGGCTTGCAAAAAGTTTGACTCAAAAGATTTACTACTTTCTGGGAATGATTATAAGTTGATACTAATTCATAAAATGTTGTTAAAGCTATGGATAATGGATATTGAGGATAATAATGTAAGAGAGATTAGTTTCAATGAAGTGAAACATACTAGTTCTAAGAAAAGAAAAGAATATTTTAGTATAACAAAAGCAATATCTACAAATAATTCTTTATTATGTTTGACTGATAGTGGAGATGTGTATAATGGACTACTCCCTACTTTAGTGAATACAGAAGATTGTATTGGAACCGTATGTGACATCCAATGTGGTCATGAGCACTTTATGTTGCTAACTGATTCGGGCAGTGTTTATACATGGGGTAACGGAAGGTTGGTAGAAAAATATGACAAAGTAGAGATAAGTACTTCAAGGGAACTCTGCATGTTACCTTTTCACACTTGAACTTCTGAAATGATTTAATCGAATCCACGCCTGTTTGAAGAAGTCTTGTTCTCAGGATGATGATTTAATTTGACTAATCTATACAAATGATAATTTTACATTCCTTATTGTTTCCCGAAAAAGTCCACATGGATGGAGTCTCAAGCACATCCAGTTTCTAATAAAATTTATGCTATTTTCAGAAGGCTTCAATTAGGTCATGGAGACTTGGACAACCAGGACACACCCACAGAAGTAGAGGCCCTAGCTGGTATAAAAATAATTAAAATAAGTGCTGGTGGCTGGCATTCCATGGCTCTTAGCGAGTTTGGAGATCTGTATGTTTGGGGCTGGAATGACACTGGACAACTGGGTAATAAAGGCACAAGTCTAAACAGCTGTTCTATACCAACTTTAGTAAACATTTACGATGGAAATGAAGAAGAAGTAAGCATAAATATAAAAGATATAGCTTGTGGATCCAGGCATTCAGTTCTTTTACTAGAAGATAATACAGTTTGGACAGCAGGAAACAATAAATATGACCAATTAGGATTTTCATGTAATTTGTATCCAAAAATAAACTGTTTTAAACTTGCTTATAAGTGTGATAATAACTTAAGATTAGTATGTGGACCATGGTCCACAGCTTTAATAAAATAATTTATGAAGTTGTGGTTTCAATTCTTTAAAAAAATGTTATATGCCGGTTATTTAATAATTTTGTTCAAACTTGCTGTGAATTTAAAAATATTGTAACGAAACGCGCAACTTCTAGTGTTGCCATTTGCCATGTCTTTCACATCCGTCTACGATCGGTCCAGTTTATTTTTATAGCAACCTATGGTTATCAATTATCATATGGGCAAGCCCTAGGATGATGGAGGTGGTACTTTTCATCATTGATAGAATTTTTGTGAAAATTGATTTGAATAATTATCCTATAAATTAATATTAGCTCTTCTTATTATCAATGTCCACGATGCATCTTTTTCCGTATAAACGTGCATTATTCAGTTTAAATATACTGTATTTGTTGTCGCCAAACCAATTTTTACGAAAATTATATCAATGATTGAAATGCAATTTGTAAAAACCACCAAAAAATTTGAATTTCCCGCGCTGACCGAAACGTATCACCTTAGGGAAGTTTAGATAACCGCGCGGTTGGGGCGTTCACATGACGGTACATGTATGGCGCGCGGTACCGCGCGGTAATCACCGTTTACTTTGGTCTTGGTCCGCGCGGTTAGTACACATGAGTAAATTTTATTTACTCATGTGTCATATAAACTTAGCCTTTAGCCTAATACTACACAACATCCATGGGGCAACTCAGAGAGAAAAATAAGACATATAGAAAGGGCAACTCCAAAGCCCAAGCCAAGTGTTACCCAAGTAGTATTTATGCTTCTTAGGCAAGCCGAACCAGGAACCAGCAAACAAGTCAAAGAGGAGAGGATAGTAAGTAATATTTATTGGTAGGTGTAGAGTGGCAACTCCGGGGTGAAATCGGAAGGTGCTGCCACCGCAGTAACTAGTGGGTGAACTAAGTAGGTATGTATACCCACCGTTAATTATTTTATATTTAAACCACTTTTATAATGATATAATTACATACCTACGTAAAGTCTTCTAGTTGGCAAAACATACATTTTAATGATAAAATGTGCAGTTTTTTTTTCTTGATCTTTTTATTACTTCTTAAACTAAAACAGATTTGGATATTTGGATATTTTCGTCATACAGATTCATACAGATTGAGCTAGCCCCAAAGTAAGTTCGAAACTTGTGTTATGGGATACTAACTCAACGATATTATGTTTTATAACAAATACTTATATAGATAAACATCCAAGACCCGAGGCCAATCAGAAAAAGTTCGTTTTTCATCATGACCCGACCGGGGATCGAACCCGGGACCTCCTGGGTGGCGGTCTGGCGTGGTAACCATTACGCCACGGAGGTCGTAGATAAAACTAAACTAAACATATTATTATAAACAAATTATAATGAACCTAAAACTAAAAACCTTAAAAAATATAATAAAATAACTAATATATATTATTAAAAGGAGTCCCTTTAGGCAAGGTTCCGAAGATACTGGCAGCGTTCCCCCTTTGAATAGCTAGACTAATTCTTTGTCCGAGGTAGCTGCCAGCTCTTCGGTCTCCTGTGATGTCGACTAACCGTTTTGCTATTTCCTTAAAAAGTCTTATAGCCCAAGGACCCCACGGACCAAGGGTCTCGACACCGAATGGAAACACCCTAACGTAAATTTTCTGATATTTTCTTTGTTAGCGCCCCAAAGAAGTCTCCCATTCGACGGAATACATCAAATGTTGAGTATTTAAGTATCCAATTATATTTGATTAGTTATTTATTTACATTTTAAGTAAATGAATAACTAATCAAATAAATACGGTCAATGCTATCAAATACTATAGAAGACTAATACCCACAGCTCTTGACGTTTCTCATACAATGACTTGGCAACCGCCGTTCACCTCATGCCGCTAGGGGCGCTGTAACATTTTGCATACAAAAAACCTCCGTTCACCTCATGCCGCTAGGGGCGCTATAACATTTTGCATACAAAACGCACAAAAGTTTTGAAATCGTTCACCTCATGCCGCCCTCATGCCGTAGGGGCGCTAGTGTCGCGTCTTGCCCGAATTCTTCCGAAGCTGTGGGTCTTAGAGAAAGGATGAATAGAGGCGACACGGTAGGAGTGAGCGAGATGAGTAAATACAATATTCCCAAGGCCAAAAAGAGCTAGAGAAATATTTTTTGTCCTTATCGACGTATACTATTTTTTTGCTGGGCACAGTCGATAACTGTGCCCAGCAAACGAAAGCAGTTTTCTTTATTTCTCAAAATCTGAACTTTCAGGGTGAAAACAAGGCGAAAACTGTGTTCTGTGGTTGAGTTGATGTGTTTTTGCGTTCATAGACTATAGTGCATTGTAGTGTTTTAGGCTGCAATAGCCGCAGTGAACGTAAAATCGACAACATAACCTTTTATTCGTAAGTACACTATTTAGACTTTATTTCGGCCGTAATTGATAAAAATGACTACAGATTATATTTATTAAGACTCAAATGACGGCTTCAATGTACAGAAATAAAACGTAAATGGTCAAGAAAATAATCGTATTTTGTAGTATTATGCACCTAAATTAAGTAGGTAAGTAAAATGAAGCCAGGCGGCCACTTTCCTGTGTCTCCTGAATTTAGTCGGGTACCACGCGTATTGGGGATACCAGCAATTTACTTGAATTTACCCATGCAATATTACCCACAATTGAGGTAAAAAAGTGACAACCTAAATTAAAAATAATATCTATTTAATACAAACTGAGAGAGATCTGTAGTCACACCAACCTTCCCATACTAATAGGAGACAATAGGACTTAGCGGAGATACAGACAAACAGGCGCGGACAGCGACTTCGATTTATTTATACAAGTATAAATCGATCCCAATATATTGATGATTATAATATGAAAAAATACATCGCAAATCATCAATAGTCGTATTAGTTTATCGTATATAAAAATATAAAAAAAACATGGTGTAAATCATGGGGTAATATTCTCTTTTCTGGTAACACTGCGTAATCAATGTACTTTGTTTCTCTCCCTTACGAGTATACGCCAAATGACAACTCTATTCATCCTTTCTCTAAGCTGTGGGTATTAGTCAAGAAGCTTAAATATTACTACCACATTTAAGCTTCTTGGTATTAGTCTTCTCTATAGTATTTGATGCTATCGAATGGTCCTTAACTCCGTGACGTTATGTTACGTTACGTAATATGGCCGCCGTTTTTTTTTAAAATTTTAGTTCAACTACCAGCTACCAAATGTCGCTGTTGCCTATGAAAATTGACAGTAATACCAAATACTATAGAAGACTAATACCACTAATACCTAGGACCAAGTATAAGAATGGACGGATTGTATTTTAGACGAAAGAAATACATGGGTATTGTCTTTCACACTAATATGTGCCGTCTTAAGTAAAAAAGAGATAGATATATCATTGTCTATAACGTCTTTTGTGCTCATGAAGCCAGTATGCTATATAAACTTTTGTTTTTTTATATAGGATCACTAGAGATGTGCCGTGTCTTTATCGACTAATATCGATTTAATATTTAATGTTCATTTTAAGATCTGAGAACACTTGACAAATCAAATGATTAAAGACAGAAACAGATGCATAACCCCCTAGTTTCCCTATCGGGGTGAGTAGAACCATAAGTCATTTAGTCAAACCACAGCAACCTGATATTCGTTCCAAGATTACCAATGACGAACATTCCTATCGTTATCCCCCATAGACAGTCCGATGTTGGAGTGGGTATGATAACGTCGGCTTTTACGACATACCCTGGGAAGATAAGCAGCTCAAAGGGTTGGTCTATGTTTTTTATTCAGTCCCAGTCCAGCTATAAATCAATATTGCTGACAGAAATATTCTTTAACAATTAAATACACACTATCGACACCTATCGATAGGAATGTCAAATACGCATCTATCAGTAACTTTAGGTATTTATGTTTTTTTTGAAATATGCCAAATAAAAAGATTACCTACACTCAATGCGGGTGAAGAATAAATAAAGCAAATAGGTACTTATAAGGTTTTTATTCAAAATATTTAAATTAAATAAAATCATACATCATAATCATGATCATTTTGTAATCATTATACACACATGTAATAATAATTATAATATCTAATAGGAATTGTTAAATAATCCGTATAATGTCACCAATTTAACAATTCTTATTTAAAAAAAATCAACTAGGGATCAAAAAACAATAAACAAAGACTTACAGGAATTTACTTAAAGTGCTTGATGCTTAGTTATTTACTGCATCTACTGACCACTAAATAAGACTAGTTTATTAAAATGATTTCTAATATGTTTATGATTAAACGTCACATAATACTCCGTAGCGTGTTCATCTAAATTACCTGCCCGATAGCAAGATACATCGAAATGTAATGAGCACAGGCGAGAATATGGCGAAGGTGTCCAATTATCTGGTTTTATGTTCTTAATCCACTTGTTTCTTATATTAGTGTCAGGAAACCTGAAAAACACAAGATCTATATTACTTTGATTACTCTTATCTAACTAACCCTCATCCCAATGGGCAAGAGAACTAGGAATAAATTAAACCTTAATAAAAACGCATACAATTTATTATTTTATCGATACAATGTGACAACTCTACTTACAGTATTTAAGGTACATCATCTGTCAAAGCTCAATAAACGTAATGTATAAAATCAAATCTTTGTATAAAAGTAATGGGTTTGTTGAAATTATGCGTCTGCATCGTCTTTAGGGTTCAATTAACTTTACAAAAACCGATCATGTAATGTATTTCCTGCACAAAAAATATAAATCATGTAGTCGATAACTTACCTATGAAAAGATATCCTTTGATCGCTTTCCGTTGTAACACCCATTCTACTCTTACAACCAATGGCTACGCAAGCTATGGTTCAAAACGAAAATCCGTATCACAATTTTTCTTTATAAAAAGTCCAATTATCACCTCAAAACACAAAAAATCCAACACGAGCTTTGATATCCAAGCGGCTACCAAATGTCTCAAAAGTTGACACGCTGACGTTCTAGACGGTGATGTTTGTCTATGTTTGTTTCTTTTTTTCACACTGAATGTTGCTATAAGCAAGACAGAGAGCAAAGACAGTTTCATTGTCGTTCTAAAATTTAATCTGTTCATTCTTATACTTGGTCCTAGACTAATACCCACAGCTCTTGACGTTTCTCATACATTGACTTGGCAACCTCCGTTCACCTCATGCCGCTAGGGGCGCTGTAACATTTTGCATATAGAAAACCTCCGTTCACCTCATGCCGCTAGGGGCGCTATAACATTTTGCATACAAAACGCACAAAAGTTTTGAAATCGTTCACCTCATGCCGCCCTCACGCCGTAGGGGCGCTAGTGTCGCGTCTTGCCCGAATTCTTCCGAAGCTGTGGGTATTAGTCTTCTATAGTATTTGGTATAATACAAAGTGTGTTCCCCCTGCAGCGGCTGCAGCAACTGCAGCAAGATAAAAATTTCGAGCTGCGCTGCGTGCGCCGGGCTGGCGGCTAGTTATTGAGATGTGTGTGAAAGTAGTGCATAGAGAAAATATACATTGTAATTACTACAAGGATGTGATGCACTGGTATTGATTTTGCTGTTAATATTCGACGTATATTATTGATTCATTTGCAACAACCACTCTGGTTCTGACGGAAAGTGGATGCCTACCAAAGTTTGCAAGTGTAATTTTATATTGTTTGTGGCCTTTAAGTTTAATGTATCAAAGTTACATAAAGTTAAGTTAAAAAATGGAGGAGAACGCGAGACAATATATCGCCACTGCTAGGGAGTTGTCTTCCTGTGGCAGTTACAAAAAGGCTTTCGATATGTATCTTGTCGGATTCAGCCGGAACCCTGACCTACGGAATATTTTCGAGTTGGAGTTTTACTCTGTGTTGCACAAGTTAAATGATGCGCTGGGTGCCGATCAGAGAAACCAGGATATTTTCACAAATTTCGGGCGCGCAATGGAAGTATTCCCGAATAATGTCAACCTGTTGAACGACATTGGTAAGTATTTACACGAATTCGGTTTTCATTCCGAAGCCTGGGGCCATTTTCAGAAGGCTTTGAGACTAGATTATACATTTGTTGATCCAGAGAAGAACCTTAACTCTATTAAGAACTTAATGATGGAAAGATGGCATTTTAGAATGCTCAATGACAAGAACCGGAATGAAGCTTACCGTTCTGCTCTACATGACACTATTACCCCATCAGAAGAGACTGTCCTAGATATAGGAACTGGAACGGGACTACTTGCTTTTTATGCGAGTGAGTGTTCACCGAGGAAAGTCGCAGGGTGCGATAGCTCTGAAGTAATGGCCGGCCTTGCTGAAGATATTGCAACTGACAATCAGAAAACTGAGGTAGAGATAATAAACAAGAAATCTACAACATTGGTTGCTAGTGACATCGGTGGATATAAGAGTCTTATTGTAACAGAGATGTTTGATGCAGGACTCTTCGGTGAGCATGTGTTGCAAACATTAGCACATGCATGGGAAAATTTGATGACCAAAAATGCTAAAGTAATACCAAAGAGAGCTGAATTCTTTGTCACTGCTGCTTATTGTAAATCGCTTCATCTGAAGTATCAACTGCGATCCTCAAGTAAAGCTCTTTTGGGCGTACCAGATCTCAATGTCAATGTTGACACTTTTGAAGAAACTTACGACTGTGAAGATGTCCACTTTTATAAGGATATAGAGTATTTAGTTGAACCGGAGTCATTGGTAAAAGTGGACTTCAATGATTATGACAACATACAGAAGACACTCAAGCAGACTGCTCCATATCAAGTAAAATTTAAAACTAAGAAAGCTGGTAAAGCCAATGTCATCATTGGATGGTTCGATCTCCACCTGACTGATAAAATATCAATCACTACTAACCCCATGGCTCATAATAGAAGTGATGCTTGGCAACAAGCTGTTTTTTATGACAATACACCAAAGATGTTGAAGGAAGATGATGTATTTAATGTTGATTTTTTAAATAATAGTGGCAAACTAGGCATCCACTATGAGCATGATGATGACATAATGAGAATCTCCCCTGAAGTAATGAGATTTCTGAATGACTCCGATTTATTGAAAATTATTTCGAATTGTATTGCCACAGTTTATATATATTTGGGACAAATTGCTGACGTCACTACAACAAGTATTGTTGATTTGTGTCCATTCCCATGGTTTGGACTGCTGATGATGAAAAGAGGTGCTCAATCCCTGACCTGCTGTGCCAAAACGTATCAGGATGTTTTATTCTTTACAAAGGTTTTTGAAGCTAACAAAATATCAATAGACAAACTTACTATTCTGGAGGGAAACAATTGGGGGAAAGAAGTTTTTGATGAGAATAAATATCATGCTGTATTTAGTAATCTATTTGATTTATTTGGTGATATTGATATGCACAGCAGTGAAATGGCTCTTCACTTGAGGGAGTTTCACCTGTGTACTGGAGGTCTTTTTATTCCAGTTAGTGTACATATTGTCGCCCAAGTGGTCTCTTGCCCTTGGGTGGATGTCAACAATAGGGTACATGATGAGAACGTGAGCAATTACAAAATTGCAAGACATATAAATAAATATCAAGTTTCACAATACTTTGGTGTTGACTTTTCACATATAGGATATACACCATTAACCAACCCATTGGTTTTAAGCCCATTTAACGACGATGTTCCTACGCATGTTGTTCAAATACCTGTTATTGAATCTGGAGAAGCTAATGCTATCCTATGCTGGTACAACATCACATTTTTGCAAGACATGGAGGAAATATCAACGAATAGAAAAAATAGTTTTGTTGATGGTATAATATTCATAGTAAATCCAAAGGTTCCCGTAGAGTGTGGAAAAACTGTGAGTGTTACACACTGCAGGGATCAAGATGGTGCTTTTAAACTAATAATTGATAGCATAGCGAGTTAAATATAATTTAATTCTATGTAATATGCGAAAGATCTCATTATTGTGTATATTTTTTTTGTTATTAAGAATTGAGGATAGAGAGGGAGGCCTTTGCTCAGAATGACCACACCTACTAAAGGCTAAGAAAGAAATATAAATTGAAAATTTGAGTTTAATTACTTTTTCTTACCTACTCTATTTTAATTTTTACTATTTTTTTTGTAAAAAAGGAATTAAGTTAAAACTTAATTGTGTACAGACTGTAGATTATTTTTATATATTATAAAATCTGTATCTATGACAGGGTTTGTATAAAAGCCTATTTAGATAAGTCTCTCGAAATATTAATGCTCATATATGTGGTTACTGCACGAAGTAGTTATAACTGTTTATTATATAGGTACTTACTTAACTATGTATTACCAATTTTGACCGATTTCAAATTAGAATAAATAGTTACATCTGTGTTAGCGAACAGCGCCTTAGCGCACACAAAGACGTTATATCTTTATTCTGTCGTCTTTATCATTGTGTCCTCGCGGCAATTTAGAAACTGTCTTATCTTCTATTTCTGGGTTCACATCATGAACCTATAGGTTTATCTCTGCATACCACTGAATAGGCTGTGTAAGTACATTATTTCTTTAGGCGCAAACTGTCCAATAGCAATTTCGCAAAATGACCAACATCTAGAAAGTTCAGATTTTGATTTGTCCAATAAATAAAAATACATTTGCGAAAAATACGAACGAATTTTCACAAATGTATTTTTTTATCGCATATTGCGAATTATACCTACATTCTGCGCATATTGCGAATTGGGTATTCTGCGCCCAAAGAGCGCCGTGATCACGACATGACGGTGAAGTAATAAACTGCGAATTCTTTTGCGCTATGTTGAAGAACATTCTTGATGTTCTTCAAGTATGCAGAAATCGCTGTTATTTTTCGGGAATGTCGAAAGTTTGACACGTTTTCGTCTCATCTCAGGGCTTGATGCAGGGCTGTGAGTTTACTAATAAAATTCTTTTGTATAAAATATAAATTTTTAGGATTTACCAGTGTTGAAACTTGTGCAATCAATATCTTAAGATTTTACTCGATGGATTTTACTATTACAATGTATACCTTACTATTTCGATGTTATATGTAAAATTGATGTGATACATTTATCTATGTACTTCAATATGTATTTGAAATAAAGAACTTTGAATGTCTTTTCCCTTTATAATACCTTTTTAAATTAGTTGGCTTATACTAAATTCAGGGACCACGGGTAAAATATTTCCCGTGGTACCTTCCAGGGACTATCACAGGGACCACGGGCAATAAAGGATATTTTTTTTAAGGTCGCGACAATGATGAAGGAAAATTACTCACAAAGTATTACTTAGCTATGTAAAAACAGCTCAATCCCACGGGAAATACAAAGCATTTTCCTACTCTAGATGGCGCTATAAATCGTACTATAGTTTGGTTGATTTCTCAAGATATTTGAAAAAAAAAATTACATACGAAAAAGATTATCGTTGCATATTAGATGTATAGGAAACAAAAAAAAAAGGAAAAATAAATCTTTCCAGGAATCATATTTAAGCAGCTTATTTTTATAATCATCGATAGTCTTATCCCATAATATAGGCCTTTCCTGAATCAATGTAATTAATAATTCTTGATTTATGCCTTTTTTTGCCCGTGGTCCCTGTGATATGCTCATTTTATAATGTTTTATATCAAAATTGGGAATCGGCGTATGTAAACCGTCACGAATAAGTGCATACGCGCCGTCGACACACTCCCATAAGACTGCCATACAACATTGATGAAAATCACGCAGTGCGCGGACGCGGCGCGCCGAGGGGCAGACACGGCGCCGGCGCCGTGCCGTGGCGCCGCCGTGCACGTCTACAAGCTTCCAGTGATCCATACAACATTGACGACCGTGCCTACACACGGCGAATTAACCGTAGATTTTCACGAAAAACCGTGTATGTACAAGAGGCCTAAGATGAATTTTGGAATGGGAATATAGTTGCGATATCGGAGATAAGTCAAATAGTCGATAAATAATGCGGTAAATAAAACAGCAAAATTACACCAAAGTAGCGTATATTAGAAAGCACACAAATGTATAGTCGCGTCGACCGCCATAAAGGGAGTCCAGGCCCGGCGGTTTGGCGCTCCTTTCACTTGGGCTCAGCCACGGGGCCGGCGGGCGCTGACCGCAAAACTGACTCCCATCATTAGGCCCGAAGGATAATTTCGACTCTCTTGGAAATACAGAAGATAGACATCTCGCGATGAAGGCCAAAACACACGAGTTGTTCCATAAATGTGGGGGTGAAAGTCTTGTGGTTAGCGTTTCGCTTGAGCAGCTTAGTCGAAGAGTCCGAAGCCCATGTCATCGTCGCTCTCGGACTCCTCCTTCTCTTCCTTCTTCTCCTCCTTTTCGGCGGCGGCGGGTGCGGCTGCGGCCGGAGCGGAAGTCACTGCAGCTGCAGCGAACTTGCTCGGGTCCTGCAATTATTATTTTGCATTATTTTGACACAGTTCACGTTGATATTGTTGACATAACATTGAATAGTTTTTTGGGATTCGACGCCCGATGTCATAAACGCATTTCGTCATTTACGCAGTTGGACAGTATACGCAATTTGTCACAAACGAAATAAGTCGTGAAGGCAGTTCGTCATATACGCACTGCGTCGTATACGTACTTCGTCACCTACGCACGTCAGCGCATAAGCGGTTGGACACTATTTTCATTATCTAGGATTCCTTTTATGGTTAGATTAAGTAAATAATGGCTTCATTTTTATAATACTATTTGCTTGCACGGATTAAACAGCCCATGTTACTCGTGTGTATGTGTGGGAGGGGTGTGGTGTGTGTATGTTTGTAATGAATAAACTCAAAAAGTACTTCACGGATTTCAAAAATTCTTACACCATTGGGAAGCTTCACTATCCCCGAGTAACATAGGCTGTATTATATTATATATTTTTTTTAAATTGGAAATCCTTCGTAAAACCCGTGCTAAGCCGGGGCGCTAGTATTAAATATTGGGCAGCAGACTGTTACTTTTTCTCGTCTTTATATCTAACTAACAATTTTAATAAGAAAAATACTGACCTTGATGTACTCCTTGATGGTGGTTGCCTCCTCGAAGTCAACCTCGGTGACGGCGGCGATGGCCAGCAGGTTCTTGAAACCGTTGGCGATGGAGTGCGGCGCCGAGGCGAGGGTCGGGTACCCGATGGACAGCGAGAGGGCGGCCACGTTGGCGACGCCCTCCAGGAACTTCGCGCGGAGGTCCTCGGGCTTGATGTCGAGGATTGCCGGCGCGAAAATGGTGCCAGAGTCGTAGACCTATTTAAAAAAATGTTGTTATGACAGTGCTTGAAAGTAGTTGGAACATAAGGCAGGTGGGACACAACACAAAAGATCTACAAGGGTCGAAATGTTCCGCCGTATAATATAAATACAAATAAATTTTATAACTGATAACTCTGCAATTTCCTTCAAAGTATGTTATATTCTTTGATTACATTGATTTTTATATTATTAGTAAGAATAAAAATAATCGCATTAGCTTGATCAATGATTCGAGTTACGGAAAATAAAATGTTCTAAAAGTTTTTGACAAAAACAATTGAAAGTGCATTAACTAATTAAAAACTTGTCGCAGATGGGTTTACAATCCATCATGGAGATGACATCTACGAACACCATCTTGCAGATTATTTTCCAAATGTTAATTATCAGAGAGCATTTGTAAGTGCAATCTGTACTCAACACTTTGGGTAAGAAATGACAACCAAGTTAAAATAACCATCAGGAAATTTTCTTTGAAACACAAGAATATACACAGCAGTTTTCTTTCTACACAAATGACACGTTGGTCCCAAAGTAAGCTAGGCTTAATCTGCTTGTGTTAGGGTACCATACAACTGATACATTATTGTAAATATATACTTATATTACATAGAAAACACCCAGACTCAAGACAAACAAAAGCCATCACATAAATGTTTGCTTGAGCGAGAATCGAATCCGCGCCCTCTAGTACCACCCATACACCTACACGCCACCTGGTTATCAAGTTTGATAGAAAAAAAAAAATAACAAAAAAAAGAAGACATACCTGTTTAACCTCAAGACCGTATGAGAAGGGAGATATGTTCAACATGTTGAGCAGAGTGGCCTCGGAGGCGCCCACCTTGTCACCAGGCTTTAAGATTGGCACATCATTGATGATTTCAATGGAACCTGAGAACAACAGTCTTTTATAAATTTTGCACACAAAAACACAGATAAATCACTCCAATATTGAGTAAAATAATCTATTTTTAGAATTATAAAGGTATATTTTTGCAGAAAGGGAGAGGTCTACTAAAGTCTGGATGGCTACTAGCAATCTGGCGAATTATTTTATTACCTATTTGAATCAAGATCAAAGAAAATTTACGAAATTAAAATCTCAATTCTTTATTTGCCAATATTTTTGTAAAAACAGTGTAATTCCTACCTTATATGTTTACCACCTCATCAATATAGTGTAGGTGGCTATAGAAATGGATGAAAATGTATCTTCAAAATGCCAGTGCGATATCCATGATAGGATGAACACACTAGGATAAATTTGAAGAGTTAATTTTGTCTGAGCGAAGCCAGAGGAGCTAATGTAACACTCACTGGGCTTAAAGCAGACCATATAACTTTTTACACCCTTTATATTTTTATTCCCTTAACAGGGAATATGCAAGCATTGTTTTAATTTTTTTAATTGAAAGCTTGTATCGCTTAGTTAGTGAGGAAAAATAATGATATGATATAATATTTATATAAGTAGAATACACTTTACCATAACAAGAAATATGCATATTTTTAAATCCTATTAGTGCAATTGATCGAACTATGTTGCCGGAAGGGAAATATGCAAGCATTGATTTATTTTATTTTATTGATAGCTTATTATTTAGTGGAGAAGATATTAAAATACAGTAAATAAAGAAGATTAAAAATTTGTAGCAAAATTTAATTTAAATAGTCGCCGCAATTTAGGTACTTCGCCGCGCTTTATTTGAAACTAAACATTGTATGAATTAAAAGTTTTGTTTCAGCATTATAGCATAATTTGTATTGTGCCATATGTTAGCAGATTGCAGGCTAATAAAATAAGTAAAAAGTATAGAATTCACAATTAATTAATCATAATTAATTTATCTTTACTAATTATAAACTTTTCTTTGTCAATGAGTTTTACTTTATGAGAAAAACATAATTTGAATACTTTTTTTTCAGTTTGCAATCTAATTCAATTCACATTTCATACATTCAATACTGAAAATATAAACGAAACAATAATCTAATGCTGCTTACCCTTGGAAATCTTGGTGGGGATAGACAGAGCCTGGAAGAAGGAAGTCTTCTCAGGACCCAAGCCGGTGTTGTGCGCCGGGATGACGACGGCGAGTGGAGCGATGGCGCCGGGGCGAGCCGGGGCGCGAACCTTGTTCTCCAAAAGCTTATCGCGCACCTAAACAACAAACATCCATTCAATAATATGTAAATCACAAAAAAGTTTGCAAACAAAGAGTTTAGATCGTAAAAACGTCGCCGGTCGCGATTTTCACTATGACAGGAAAAGTAGGCTTTGACATTAAAGTAGTGTTGCCTGCCACCCCTGAATATAGGGGTGCGTCTCGATTTGCTTGCGTCGATTCAAGTCAGAGTTGGCGGCGATTTTGTATTAAATGCTATGTAGTATTTTAAAATGATTAGTAAATGTTTGCTACTTTCGTTCGCGTGTAAAGTTAGCGATTTGTTTTTCATAGCAATTACATTTTTAACTAATGCATGGGTAGAACTTGTGATTAAAATAAAAGATATCCCAACAGAACTTGTAGCAAAAAATTCAGCAAGAATTCTCTGGTGGTTGATTTTTGACATTACAGATTATAGTTTTAAAGAAATATAGTACATTTCATGTAGGATTAAAAGGCTTTCTATTGAAAATAAAAACATTCATGCAAATACGTTTTCTTATTCTCTCTAGTTAATTTTCTTGTATTTAAATATTTGCTGATTTAGTTTGCAGGCTACCATGTTATGAAACCTGATGTGTCTAATAGTAATGTCATATAAAAATACAAAATAAGAATCACACGCCCAATGTCATATACGCATTTCGTCACATCCAAATATTTATATTACACATCATACACGTCACATACAAATACAATAAGGTAAATTTCTAAATAATTATTAAAATATTGTATTAAAAACCTTTTTTCGTATAAATATTTGGATGTGACGAAATGCGTATTTGACATTATTGGGCGTGTGATCCTGTCAAATACATACCTACTATTTAATTCAATGCATACCTCAACAAGATCTCCACGGGTGAACACGAAGCCAACATTTCCCTTGATGTGAGGCAGCAGCTTCTCGAGAGACGGATTGGTCTCGAGATGGTCCTTGATGGCCTTGCGCATCATGGTGTTCTTGCCCATGAGCACAATGCTGCTACCACGGAGGGAGATGCGGATCTGCTGCATTTGCTGCGAGCCCACATTGTCTGCGCCCACAATGAAGCATTTTGGGTACTCGTCCAATAGTTGCTGTAGGGATAAAATATTTCATATTAATAATTTTGTGTGTGACTTGGACTGACATGTTACATACAATATTATTTAAGGAGAATGAAAGCATTTTAAGGTAGACATCATCATAAATCAATGACAGTTATTATTAATTTGTATCTTCAAAATGCCAGTGCGATATCCATGATAGGATGAACACACTAGGATAAATTTGAAGAGTTAATTTTGTCTGAAAGCGAAGCCAGAGAGCTAATATTACACTCAATGGTATTAAAACAGACATGGGTAATTAGGACTCAAAGGGACCATCTCCACGAGCGAGAGAATAGCAATGAGTGCGAATGAGAATCGCCCTGTGGAGACATTCATTTTTTCGTTCTAAAACAATGTATAGAATTAGGTGGCACGACGATATTATCGTGGCGATTCTATCGCTCGTGGAGATGGTCCCTAACGGAAGACGCGTCGTGTAAACCAAAAACAGACAAGCAGTAATATGCAAGATCTACAATGATTAGGGTCTTAGGGCCAGCGTTCATTTGGCGCAAGGTAACAGCAGTGCTCAAATGAAACGTTTTAGCATCAAATCTGTATGTAAGTCAATCCAATATGATCATTAGAGCGTTTGAATAGAATTTATTTAATTTTCTAAGTCCCAACTCCATTTTCAGTGCTATTGTAGGGATGGGCAGCATTTTTTTCTAGAAGTCTTTGAGGACAAAAGAAAGGGAGATTTAAAGAAAAAAAATCTAAGGGGCTAGTAACTAGAGACACTTGGTCATTTACATCAACTTCCTAATGGTCACCATTTACGAGTCAAAATTGGCCATTCTGTCTGGTCCTCTGGCTGTGCCATCTGGTCTTTTTGCAATATGGCGTACATCTCGAAAACGGTAGCCCGGACGCGGTTGGTGCGATGGAACCAAAAAAAGGGAGAAAGAATAAAACATTTTTTTTTTCGAAAAAATTTCGCCCAAAAATTGTCTCAAAAATTTTTTTTTTCATGTTTTCTTGGCGTCTCATAGTGCTCATATGCCTATACTCTAACTCTACCAACCTACCCCTAACGCGACTCTCTGACCAGGTAACCTACTCTACTGAGTTTATAATAAAATTGGGTTATTAGATAAACTATAACATAATGCGCTTCTAAGCTTTAGCATTTGAATTTATACCTAAGTGAACAGTAAGAAAGAGGCTCAACGTCGTGTGACGGCAAATGACGTATTTGTAGGTTAGGTTATACACATGTTATTTACTAAAATGCACAATACTTACGATAATTTTGGTGAAGTATTTGGACTTCCAAGTAGCCTTGTCCTCCCTGTCCATCGTTATGTGAGATAGGGACTTCGTAGAAATTTAAGGACTGAAAATAAAATGTGAAACTTTACAACTCGACAATTTTCGACATTTTGTTATGGTACGGAAATAACCATACAATTATATTTAATGCTATCTAAAATAACTCTAATATGAATTATAAGCTTTTATATTGTATGATTATTGAATTATTTTTGGATTTAGACACTTACCAAAACCAAACGCACATACTCTGTGCGGGACAAAATATGCGAAGACTTTTTTTTTCTTTTTAGTGACGTACCACAACCACACCACACACAACTCAATACAATGGTGTGAAGATATCGATTTCAATCGATTTTATTTGGATATTTTAAGAATGAATGCAAACTGTATATACTCGGAGAAATTATTTGAGTGTAAATGGGATTTAATGGATGATAAACACAATAAACTATTATTATTTTTATTTTACTTATAGTCACGGGTAGATTTTGTTCATTTCAGTACTATTCAGTAGACGCCCGAGATTTCTAACTTCCTTGGTAGTAGCACACGGATCTTTAGGATGTCATACAGATTGTACACATACAATCATACATTATCATGCCTCTTAAACAGGGATGTTTAAGCCAGTGGCTTGGCTTAGCTTAAACATCCATGGTCACTGATTTAATGCCAGGTTTACACGCTTGCCAAGGCTCGAGAAGCGTGTCCAAGCGCAAGCATGGAAGTAAAGAGGGCTTTTGGATTGGCTTGCGTGAGTTTGTGGGCCCTTGGATCCGATCTTGAAATATTATGGCTGGTATACACTTTGATTAGTCAAGTGCTAAGTGTTTAGTGTTAAGAAGTGATTAGGGATGTCCTATACTGTTAGTAGGCGGTGTTTAGTTCATTTAAAAAAATTATTAAACGTCTACGAAATACTTTGATTAGTGTTGATATAAACTAAACACTTAACAGTCACGCGTGTTTAGTTCGTGTTTAGAGCAAGTGAGGGGCGAAGGCGGGACGCGCGGAGGTGCTACTCGCAGAAAAAATAGAAACGCGCTGTAAATACTATACTTCGCTCGCACTATACACTTAATACTAAACAGAAACTGTCCAAACGTGTTTTTTGCTAAACACTTAACACTAAACAAGCCACTCGCACTTATCACTAATCAAAGTGTATATCAGCCATTACCAGATCGAAACCACTTTAATGGAACACATCTGGAACCCCTAAAGGCGTGTACGCACGACCGAACACGAACATGGTGAACATCGAACACGAACACTTTGTTCGCATGTGCGTACCACTAACGAACATCAAACAATTTGTTCGTCAAAGGTGTTCGTGTCGATCCAATTTGGTTGTTCTGTGTGGACGATGTTCTCAGCACGACCGAGCAAGAACTTTGTTAACACGAATATCGAACCAAAAGAGTAAGGCTTGGTAGCCTCTTTTGTTCGACACTATGTTCTTGTTCGGTCGTGAGTGGTTGCGCGCGAACACAAGTAGAACTATGTTTGTAGGTGTTCATGTTCGCTTTGCTAATTTACGTCCACACGTACGAACCACATGTTCCGTCTTCGTGTTCGATGTTCACCATGTTCGTGTTCGGTCGTGCGTACACGCCTTTAGACGTTAATCATATTTTACTTTATTTTTTTATGTAAGAGGTTGGCAGTCGAGCATGCGGGTCACCCAAGAAGCTGTAACGGTTTCTTTCGCTATTTCTTTTACCTGTGGCCATTTTGCTTGTTCCCGAAATGGTGGTAGTTTATTTTCTTTACATACAAGTTGTAAATGACAAGAAAATGTGCCTGTGAAGGTCTAATTTCTGAAATAAACGATTTTATTTCATTATAAGAAATACAAAGATACAAGTTTGGTGTCCGCCATGCTTGGATGTACGTACGTAGCTGCCCGGTTTACATTTTGAGCAGTAACAAGTGATAAGTGACAAATGACAAGTAGGTGTTTACACATCTGACAAGTAAAATGTTAAGCAGCTTCAAATACGATTAGTTCACGTTGTTTTCGAACCGCATAGAGGTCTTAACTTCTAGCAAGCAAGGAATATTTTCATATTTTAATTTTAATACTCTCTGACTAGAGAATTTATGTTTTCTTATTTAGGCATTGGCCATATCCAAAAATAATTGAGAATTTCTTCCAAAAACAATTTGGGGCGAGAGTGGGAGGGCGCGGGGCGCGGTGGGCGAGTGAGAGGAAGGCGGGGGTAGCGCGGGGCAGAGTTACTTGTCAGGAAATAGAACCGGCTTCTATTCATTTTTGTCTAATGTAATAATATTAACATTTTAAGTGTGCAAATGTTACTAACAAAATGGATAATATCTGAAATAAAGAGATTTGATTTGATATACTGACTCATAGCATTTCAAAGCGTGTAGATGACTTCCAAATGCCAAGCGAGATTTGTGAACGCTTAGGACTTGTGGACGCTTGCCAAGCCTTGACAAGCATGTAAACGAAACCATAAAGCCGGGTGCCGGATCCCCAGCGAAAGTTTTTTGAAAACATTCAACAAAATCACATACTTACACAAAACTTTGTTTTTGAAACATGTTTCTCTACACACGCCGCTGTCCATAGCGGCTGGCGGTCGCGTAGCTTGTGTATTGTGAACTATTGTGAAGCGAGGCGAGAGAGTTGTCAAAATCACGACAAAAATGGTGGATGACCCGCGCGGGGGCATTTTGTGTACGTCTTTTCCATCGGGCATGGAAAACAAAAACATTGTTGATGCAAACAAAAACGTGTTTTGAAACAAAGTTGTACGTTGACGATTTTGTTGAATGTTGACATGTTTTTGTTGATTGTGTAGGGCAAGACACGTGCTGTGGACCCGGCTAAAGCGCTTATTACACTACACGATTTCTCGGGCCCTGCCGGCAGGGTGTCCTGCCTACCAGTTAGGGTGCCGCTTATTAAACACTTGACCGTTATTTGAAGCTTATGTGTATATTATATACACAATGAGATAGGCCCTATCTGTTTTCCGCACATCTTTCCTCTCTTTCTACCCTGTAGCCCTCTCTCGCTCGCACACTATCCCCTCTACTCCACCAGGGCGGCCATACGGTTGGCGGCCGCGTTCTCATCATTGGCGTCCTGTTTTCCGCTGCGCACGGTCGTGCCCAGGATTCGGTGAAATAATTATTTTTCTATCTTTTGCATTTATTTATGCAATTTATTTAATTATTTCTTTTTATTAATAAATTTTTACTATTTTTTTTGCATTTCTTTTTGCAATTTATTTAATATTTCTTTTTATTATCTTCCCTGTTTCAATTATTAGATTAACGGTGTCACCGTTCGGTACTTTTACGTACGTAGGCTTTTAGTACCTACCTACATATTTTTTCAGTTTTGCTTAATTACATGTTTTATGAATAATTTGTGTGATTTTCTACCCTAGGTTTCTTTTCAGCACGTATTAAGATGGAAAGTGACGATAGTGTTTTAATTCCATGCTCGAAAACACCATGTGCTAGTGCTAGTGCTCCCGCTAAAAGTAACGATAAAAATCGCGATCGCGTGAATCAATTGGACTCGAGTCCTCAGAAAATCTAGACCGCGTCACCGTAACAAAAAGGCGGGGGGGAGAGCAAACGCCGGTATCAACGTCGCGAGTCCTGTAAATTAACACGTTAAGTAGATGACCTTCGAAATCAATCATTCATTTTATTCAATTTGCAATAATAATTTTATTCTGTATCTTGTTCCGCGGTACACATTAATGGGAATATAGGTGACGGGAACGTTAGTGTCGAGCTATACGCAGATCTATTGTAAATTCTGTCGAAGTACCGCCACCGGTTGCTCAATCAGGTTTTATGTTTAAAATTGAGACGAAATTGAAAGAACCTAGTATACTTAAGACTCCTCATGGGTTTCTTCAGACGTTAAAGGATTTGCAACATTTAGATAGTAGTGATTGGTGCGTGGTTCTATTTTTATAATGCTACCCCCGGTTTTGTCGATTTAAAGATAAATGACGAAATTAAGACATGATTCGTAACTCCCTTTTGCTCACGCTCACAAGTCATTTGCTGCCTTATCATTCTACGTTCATAAGCAACGCGAAGCCTTACAAACTTCTGTCAGAAGTTTATTACAGTGGGCGCGCGATTCGAATTTGACATACTAATAGGCGAGAAAGTTAACGAGCTGTTTTTGAAAGACGAAATTTTTAAAGTTTGCTCTGATCATTGCAATTAACTTGAATCGTCGTGCGGAGGTTATCAAAATGAGAAGTTGTTGTTACGATGTTAAGAACCACGTGAGCGTTCCCTCATTTCAAGGTCGCGCTACGTAAGATTCCCCGTCATGTCAGCACGTGTTTAATGCGGAGTTACTAGCCGCAGCACAGGAGAAGGGTGTTCGAAAAGCTTTCTTGCCTTTACCAAACCCGGCCATCTCTGCTTCCGTTGCGCAAACGGGTCAAAGCAAGGCCGCACGCCACCTCTCGAAGGGGCAGGCTTTACATAACGTACCTCTGCAGGGTACTACTCATGGATGTTGTGCACCTACGCATATTTCCCATGCCTATTTCCGCAGCGGCTGACGCTACGGGGGGAGGCAATAGCGTGGGAGCGCGAGGCACGCTACCTAGGGGTCCAAATCGACCGGTCATTGAGCATGAGGTCCCATGTGAACCAAGCCCGAAATAAGGCGAGGTTCGCGAGGGGCGCGCTCTGGCCGGTCCTCGCATCCAAAATGTCTCAGCGGACGAAGTTAGGCATTTATAAGACCTATATACGTCCGCTGATTACATATGCGGCCCCTGCCTGGTATGCCCTGTGCTCTCACGCACTTAGGGAACGCCTGCAGGCCCAACAGAACATGACTCTAAGGACGATTGTCAACGCGGGGCGCTACGTCCGTAATGACGTAATCGCGCGTGACGTCCAAATGGAATCAGTGGAGGAATTTGTGATCAGGTTGGCGCGGAAAATGTATGACCGCGCCGACCACTCCAAATTCCTCCACTTGAGAGGCATAGCCCCCCTTCACGCGCGACCCCCGGACGGACGTCGCGCCCCGCGGGAAATCCTCCCCGCGGCCGATATAGAGTAACGCAGAAATGTTGGGCCTGCAAGCACGCTGCATCATTTTGGCATTAACTTTTGGCTATCATGAAATTCAAAATTCAAAATTCAACCCAATTCAAAATTCAAAATTTTTTCACTCATCTTCATTCTCACTTTCATTCTCATATCATTTCATTCTCATTTCATTTCATGCTCACCCTCATGACTGGTGGGAGGCAGGGGCCGGTAATGGCACTCTACTTTTCGAAGTAGAGCACCCATGCCGGCAACATTATTCCACCAGTGATGACTGTTCATTATTTATTTATTTGGATATTATTATTTTATATATCGACGATTAATGTTGTAGCAATAGTACAGACAGGCCCCCCCCTACATCCACAATGTAATAACGTGTGGGAAAAAAAAAAAAAAAAAAAAAAAAAAAAAAAAAAAAAAAAAAAAAAAAAAAAGATGATGAATTATATTATTACGCAAGAATATATATACTCTACATATATAGATATATAAAAAGATTACAATTATATATAAAAAAAAAAAAAAAAAAAAAAAAAAAACCCCACACGTTACATATGTCCTCCTCTACTCCAGAGTCCGGGCCGGGGACGGCACTAGACTGGCCCCGACCCACCTCTGTTGTACATAATGGCCCGACACTTCCCCCCGATTGTGCCTTCTTCTAATACCTTTATATATTCTATGATATTATTTATATATAGCGCTGGTTGTGGGCCGCGAGCAACGCCCGCAGTGGCCCAGTTGTGGGCTCGCTGCGGACGAGGTTCGCGGAGCACAGCCATGTGACTTCTTCTTTTTATAATTCTTATATATTTATAGCTTATATGTATGTATACCTTTCTATAAAGTAATATGTTTAAAGGCCAATCGGAGGGAAGTCAAGCGGGCACCTGAAATATTATACTGTATATAGTGTT
The DNA here is from genome assembly GCA_905163395.2 of Endotricha flammealis. Classification (NCBI taxonomy): domain Eukaryota; kingdom Metazoa; phylum Arthropoda; class Insecta; order Lepidoptera; family Pyralidae; genus Endotricha; species Endotricha flammealis. The sequence continues at coordinate 15,371,589 of LR990855.1, forward strand.
TGGGGGACGAGGGCAAGCAGGAATATGCTTGCCCTCGTCCCCCAAACAAGTAAGATTAATACAATAAAAATAATAAGAAGAAGAAGAAGATGAAAATTAACCAAGAAAAAGAAGAAGAAGAAACACAAGAAAGGAGTCCCACCCCTCTGCATAGAGGGCCCAAATACCGGGGGAATGTCTTCCCCTGTGAACACCCGGGCAAGGAGTGTTAACTCGAGGCCCGTACGCGCGCTCGCGCGCATGAAACCCGTAGGTAGGCCCATGCCTATTATATCAATCCTCGCAGGGTTGCTGTAACGCTCGACCCTCGCAGGGTCATTGATAGATAGATAGAATAAGCTTTATTTGCAACACAGAAACAAGTGATACAATAAACACTAAAAGTCACAAATATTAGTCATTGGTCTGATCACGAGCCAAAGCAAGACCGCACGCCACCCCTTGCAGGGGCAGGCTTTACATATCGTATCTCCGCAGGGTACTACTCATGGATGTTGTGTGCCTACGCATATTTCCTATGCCTTCAATCAACCCTCGCAGGATTGCTGTAACGCTCGACCCTCGCAGGGTCATTGATAGATAGATAGAATAATCTTTATTTGCAACACACAAACAAGTGATACATTAAGCCGGCCATCTTTGCTTCCGTTGCGCAAACGGGTCAAAGCAAGGCCGCACGCCACCCCTCGCAGGGGCAGGCTTTACATATCGTACCTCCGCAGGGTACTACTCATGGATGTTGTGCACCTATGCATATTTCCCATGCCTATTATCAACCCTCGCAGGGTTGCTGTAACGCTCGACCCTCGCAGGGTCATTGATTGATAGATAGAATAAGCTTTGTTTGCAACACACAAACAAGTGATACATTAAGCCGGCCATTCTTGCTTCCGTTGCGCAAACGGGTCAAAGCAAGGCCGCACGCCACCCCTCGCAGGGGCAGGCTTTACGTAACTTACCTCTGCATGCAGAGTACTACTCATGGATGTTGTGCGCTTACGCATATTTCCCATGCCTACAATCAACCCGAGCAGGGTTGCTGTAATACTAAACCCTCGCAGGGTCATGTCATGGTTCTGATTACTACCGTAACAAAAGATGTATAGTTTGACTATCAGCCCGCAACATTCAGAGCGTCGCGTCTGGCTCGTTGGGTGGGTGCCCCAACTGTTCTTTTCACATCGACCGCCACTTGTAGTACCTACTACTGTTAAACGAGACTCGTTTCAATGCAATCGACGGATGCAATGTCGTCCATTATCACCCAGATGCAACACGGGTGTGTAGATATTAGATGTTGTCAAAGCCTCGCCAAGTTTTTGTACACACTGTTCCTTGTGTCAAAGGGCGACGAGTCGCACCGACCCATGTTCAACCTAGCGGCCTTGAACAGATATGTAATCACCGACAGTGTTAGATTAATAAATGTCTCTCGAGTTCCGGAGTACCTTCAAACAAATGATTGGATGTGGAAAATAGTCCTGTCACAGACCTATTTTCACTAGCTCCATCTCACAGACTAGACGGTTCTTTCCGTAGCTCCATCTCACAGATTAGACGGTTCCTGCGTCTAATCTACAAAGGAAGGTTAGTGAAAATGAAGTGCCTCCCATTCGGTCTGAGAACGGCCCCCAAGGTGTTTGCTTCTATCTAATTAGGTAGCACAGTCAATGAGGAATCAAGAGATTCAAATATTTGTCTATTTGGACTTGCTGCCTTGCCGGCGGTCTGCTCCTATCTTTAACACCGATTTAGCATTTTATATTTTAGATTTATTTTTATGTTGAGACAAATTAATGGCACTTTTTATTGACATTCCGCGTACGTAATGTTGTATGTATGTACCTAGTTTTAAATTTTATGTTGAAAAAGAAAAGTACGATATATTTTTAAACGACAAAAAAGGCCGTAACTGGTTTTCTTTCGCCATTTCTTTTTACCAGTGGTCATTTTGCTTTTGTTTCCGAAATGGTAGTAGTTATAGAGTTGATTAATTTATGCAAATCATTTATTACTGTATACTCTGACAAGAGAACGTGTTTGTGAAAACCTATTCTCTGAATAAAAGTTTTGAATTTTGAATTTGAATTTGGACTATTTTCGAGGTGTGAGTTGTGCATTAAAGTACACAGATATTACAAGTCCAAATCACGGTAGAGAAGTTGCAATATCTAAGTTTTTTAGTGACAAGAGCAGGCTTCACTTTCGAGTACTCCTCTCTTTCCTGAACACAGTCGCCACAATACCAATGTCAAACAGTTCATGTTTCCGGTTCATTGACTGAAGGAGCTAACATGGTAGTTGCAGAAACACCATTGTCTTTCCGATTCACTTCGTATTTCCAAGTGACTGACGTGACAGACCTTGCTTGGGGAGAGCAAATAGTCGACCGTTCATTCATGAGACCATAGAACTAATGAGAACTACTGGTACACTGCAACCAAAAGGAACTTTTGGCCTTACTCAATGTATTACAAGACCAGGGTCAGTCCTCGAGTCGTTCCACGGTTCTATTGCAGTGCGACAACAGAACAGCCTTATATTTCATTCGCAAGAAAGGCAGCACGAAATCAATAGTTCTCTTGAACTTGATGAGGGTGGTCTTATAATCTAAGCTAATCTGGAACAGTTCGCAACTGGACCTACTTTCATCGTTCTAGCGTCCATCTACGCGTAGTACATACAAAGCCGCATGGAATAGACGGCTAGGATTCGATTTTTGAGTCATTATTATTTTACGAATCACACAGTATTTATACTATTGCACAAATCAGTGGTGTCTACGCTCTGTAATACCGAATTTTTGGGAGTCTTAAGTGCTCACGTACTGGTTAAGCATGATATAAAAAACCTGCAACTCATAAGAAAACTATTTGAGATGTAAATTCTCTTAATTTTTGTCTTCATATGAAATTAACGAAAATAACTGTTTTGCTACCGGACACACTGTTATGTTGCTGCTTTGTTTTCTGGTAGACGTATCCATGACCTGACCCTTCTGGCAGTCAATAAAAAGCATTATATTGACAATACTAATAATTTGATTCTATGGCCCAGACTTGGTTCTAAAACTGACCGTTTGGATTTTAGGCAATCGGCCTGGAAATTGCTAAGAAATGACAATTCAATAATTGTTTTGGGTAAAGCAATGTGTTAAATTGTTAAATGAAAAACATAATTCCATTTTTATTTGTTATTTTAAGGCCCTCCTTGTGGTCCCTACCACAAGCCAGTAGCGCGTAATGTGAGCGCATAACAGAGGCTAGTATTGTCGCAACTCCCGGTAGCAAGCAGTCAGGTTCGCTCAGCGGTCGCCTCCAGAAACTGGCCCGATAACGTGTCCGTTGACAAATTTTGTCACGAGGTAACTAAAGGTCTGATGACACATTCCGTTGCTTCTATAGGCATGAGGTCATCCAGGCTCCTGTTAGCTCTGGGCTGTCAGACTATTTCGGCACAAATTAATCAAAATTGTGAAGAAGTTTACTATTTTATTATGTTGCTTGCATATTATTTCGTATATGTTTTTGTGTACATTTCCAGATACAATGATTGTAATTTCTATGTACATCAGAGTATTATTTGATTAAACAAATTTATTTAGTCTCACACACTTGCAATTTAATTTATATTTTCCTAAATATAAAATGAACAGTGTAACCTTCATAGTTACCGTTTACGCCTTCGGCTTGTTCATGTGCATAACTTCACATTGGCGTCCTCCTCCACCAGGCGATAACAAACAGGTCTCATTGTGTATATAATATACACATAAGTTTCAAATAACGGTCAAGTGTTTAATAACAGCGTTTTACCCTAAAATAAAACGCTTATTAAATACTTACCTTATTTGAAGCTTAATTTTTAAATCTGCCTGGTTTAATTCGACACAATGATGAGAACGCGGCCGCCAACCGTATGGCCGCCCTGGTGGAGTAGAGGGGATAGTGTGCGAGCGAGAGAGGGCTACAGGGTAGAAAGAGAGGAAAGATGTGCGGAAAACAGATAGGGCCTATCTCATTGTGTATATAATATACACATAAGCTTCAAATAAGGTAAGTATTTAATAAGCGTTTTATTTTAGGGTAAAACGCTGTTATTACACTACGCTGGAAATCGCGCCCTGTTTGATTTTCTCTCAGTTTGAACGTGAACATGAATGACTGTGCACGTCTGTCGCTATGGCGCCGACTTTATCGAATCATCAAAAAGTTGTTTTAGCGGTGACTTTGGCACTAACTACATCCATGAATATTTTTTATTTTTATTATTTCCTAGCCTGAAGGTCTTGTGTCCCACAGCTGGGCAAAGGCCTCCCTCTCCCTTTCTCCACTCGTCACGGTCCAAAGCTACTTCCTGGCCACCTGTCTAATGGCGGAAACACACTACCGTGTCGGGGCGTGTCGTGTCGCGCTATGTCGTGACGGTGGGTGTGCACACTTATGGCGGAAACACACTACCGTGTCGGGGCCTGTCGTGTCGCGCTCTGTCGTGACGGTGGGTGTGCACACTTATGGCGGAAACACACTACCGTGTCGGGGCCTGTCGTGTCGCGCCAGAAGCATATCGCGTTCATACATTTTATATGGTTAGGAGCACATTTGTAGGGCGTGTCGTGTCGTGACTCGCTCTGTCGTGGCGCGGACTGCTGGCCGCCGATTGCGCCACGGCGGTGGTGGGGGTTATGTCGCGACACGACACGCCCTGCAAATGTGTTTCTATACCCGCGCGCGGCTCGTGGCGCGAACAACTGGACGCTTTTTTTTTTTATTTGTTTTTCCAGCGTGATAATGAGTTACTAGGTAGTAGATTCCTGATAAATATACTTAAATACATTTTTTTTGTAAATAAATGCCATTATACATTATAGAAAACACCCAGACAAAGGCAAACACTGCGAGCTTCTATTCAGAAATGAAAGAAATAAACGTCTGGCGTTTATTTCGTTCATTTCTGAACAGAATCGCGCCCCGACACGACACGTAAGTGTGCACACCCACCGTCACGACAGAGCGCGACACGACAGGCCCCGACACGGTAGTGTGTTTCCGCCATTACGTGTCGTGTCGGGGCGCGCTTCTGTTCAGAAATGAAAGAAATAAACGTCTGGCGTTTATTTCGTTTCGTTCTGTTCAGAAATGAACGAAATAAACGCCAGACGTTTATTTCTTTCATTTCTGAACAGAAGCTCGCAGTGTTTGCCTTTGTCTGGGTGTTTTCTATAATGTATAATGGTATTTATTTACAAAAAAAAGTATTTAAGTATATTTTTTAGGAATCTAGTACCTAGTAACTCATTATCACGCTGCAAAAACAAATTTAAAAAAAACGTCCACTTGTTTGCGCCACGAGCCGCGCGCGGGTATAGAAACACATTTGCAGGGCGTGTCGTGTCGCGTCATAACCCCCACCACCGCCGTGGCGCAATCGGCGGCCAGCAGTCCGCGCCACGACAGAGCGAGTCACGTCACGACACGACACGCCCTACAAATGTGCTCCTAACCATATAAAATATTATGAACGCGATATGCTTCTGGCGCGACACGACACGCCCCGACACGGTAGTGTGTTTCTGGCTTAAGAAGGCATTCAGATCGTCCCGCCATAGCCTCCGCGGTCTTCCTTTACCTCGTCGTCGTCGCTCGTTCGGAACCCAAAAAGTTGATATTTTTTGCCCATCTTTCCGGTTGCATACGGCAGACACAGGCCACATCCACTTTAAAAGGGACCCTGACCCTGACTCCCTGTTTCTTTTACATTGACCTGTCCCTGCCGGCAGGGCCCAAGAAATCGTGTAGTGTAATAAGCGCTAACGAAACGGATTTTATATTATGGTATCGGCGACAGCCGCTGTCAAGTCAAATTTTCGAATTCGATCGCTCGCTTCGCTTCATTCATTCATTTTCTGCTTGCTTGGTCCTTGCTTGCTCGCTTTCTATACGATTTGTTCGTGTCGTTGATTCGTTGTTCTTTTTGGTTGTCCCTTGTTCTGTTGAAGATAACTTCATATATGCATATAACCGACAAAGTCTAAAAGATTTCCATTAGAACTAATTTACAATAAAATGGCGTTATTTCGTAAACCGAAGAAAATTCAGCGACGTGTGTTTTGTGCTGATGATGACGAGGATGGTGATCCGGAGCCCCCGCCTCCACCTGTGATCAGCAACAAAAAGGAGAATAAGCCGGTTAAAAGCAAAACATTACTTAGCTTTGTTGACGAGGGTAAGTTATAAAATTACCAGACAATTCCGGTCGGTCAGAGTCGCCTTAGATTTCACGAGTAGTTTAATTTTTCCTTTCTATATTCCTTCAATTACTCATTGGCTGCCGCTTAAATTTTTCTTGTTCTTATTGTTTTGTCTTGGATGTAGTCAAATTTTTAACTATATACTATTTATTTGAGTATTACGAACTTAAGTTCCAATTTGGTTGCAAAATGATAACCTAATTTTAATGAATTCCAGTATAATTATATTTACAAAACTAGCGAAACCCGCATTAAGTTGGCGTGTATCCCATATTCCTGTGGGAATATCGGAAAGTCTATGTCGAACACGGCTCAGTGATATCATTGCTCATGGAAGAGCACAACCCTGGCTTACAACCATTACCATCTGACAGATTTATAAAGATATCTTGCGGCACTTTTTCTCAACAGGGCATTTCTGAAATAAATTATTTTATTTATTTTTATACATTATTAGATGAATTTCTTATATTTCAGAGGAGGAAGGTGAAGTATTCAAAGTAAAAAAGTCATCGCAGAGCAAGCGACTTGCGAAGCAACGGGAGAAGGAGAAGAAAAAGCCCCCAGATGGTGATAATAATAAATATGACAGTACGATCACTGAGGTAATGTGCTCAAGTGACTGATACATGCAAAGCAATACAGATTTTGTAATATTTTACAGATTTCTGTAAATTATGATATGAACGAATTGTGTGAAAAAGCCACAATAAACCTTTATTTGAGATCTATAAGTTCCTAAAAAATACTGACTGACTAATAGACATTGTAAGTCTTGTATAGAAAGATCCTTTTAGCCATAAAAACTATTATCTTCAACTCAATCCTTCTGTCTCAAAACTATTTTAATTATAAAATTTCATCAATTTTAAAAATGGCCAGTTACTTATGCATTTATAATATTAGTAAGGATGTTCAAGACAATCTACCTAAAATCTAATAATCCCTGTTTTTTATAAATATTACTAAGGTGGCAAACCAGCGCCGCCTCCTGATTGTTAGCGATCACCGCAGCCTATCGATGCTTGCAACACGGGGGGTATCACTCACGCGTTGCCAACCCTGTAAAAATATGAACTCACAGACGTGTTTAAGGCACTGGGTGAAAGTAATGAAAACACATATATGCGTTGCTGGCAGTGAATGCGTTAATACTTCTTTTGTAGAACCCCATATTATAGTCTAAAGAAAAGACCTCGGCGGGGTCTCATTCCACAACCTCAGTGTTTCCTCTGAAACCGCGTGAATTACGTGACCATTTTGGCTCAAGAGTGTGAGGATGGACTCCCCGCTGGATGTTGTATCAAATACTAAATAAAATAAAATAAAATTTAGATGTAAATGAAGATTTTTTTTAGAAAAATATAAAAATAAGCATCAAGTTAGTATAATAAATGTTAATATGTAAACTGAAATAATTATTGTAGTTGCAAAAATAATGAGCAAATTTTAAATAATATAGGACGTAAACAATGCAGCGGAGGCGGAAGAGAAAAAACCAAAGAAGAAAATAACATTGGAAGGCTTGATTCTGTCCGGGAGGGAGGCACTCGCAGCAGACGGCGCCGGGGATGTCTCCGATGACAGCGTGAACGAAGAGGAGGATAATAGGGGGTTCCACCAGTACCGTGCGGACTCTGTGCGGGCTGCTCTAGCGGCGTCGCATATCCCGGATGCGGCGCTCATCCACGCCGCGCGCAAGACCAGACAACAGGTATGAGAGGTGAGGGACAGACCCAGGCCATCACCGGAATTGTTGGAGATCCAGCTTCCTGAATTTTCAAATTGGATATTAGGCCTCAGGAGTTTCTTTGTTTTATATAGGTTACGTTTGGGGGTGAGTCCAGCAGTGGACTTCATGTGGCTGTGATGATATTTTAGATTGTGAGATTGGATGGTGTTTTTATTTTCTACAGAAATTCTACATTTTGGTGAAAGCAAGTCATAATGTTGCAACTATATTTGGTTGTTTGAACTGTTTATTTGTATGAACCATGTCAAAAAGAACGCTTCATTCAGGATTTAAGTCAAGTCTTGAATTGATGTTATCAATATTAATTTGAGATTGTTTTGATCTCGATTATTATTCTTTTGACAATGAGGTGTGAGGGCGTGTTTAGACGACGCGAAAATTTGGACGTGTTAATAAACAATTTCGTTTCTCAGGATTAACTATGCGTAAGTCTTTTGTTAGATCGTATCTTGTTGTCTATTTGGTTTTAGTTTTGGTAAGCATAAAATTTTGAATAAGTAATAAAAAATGCAGAACCATTACTGAAAGGGCTATTTGTCACAAATTAATATTGATCAGAACTGTTATTTTACTGCCTCAACAAAAATCTATAGTTAGCCAATGAAAGAGACGACCATGATTACACGAATTGTTATTTATGAATCGTATTCACATTATATTTTGTAATTTAAATATACCAATGCTTACATTATTGGCATAAAAATAATTTGATTACCCTCATACTGCTTACTGTCATTGGCCGATTATACCATGTCATTACAAAGATCCAAACAACTGGCAGCAGCTGTCTATCGTTGCAAGAAACACTTGTTTATAACAGTATGGTTCTGCACTGCTATCGAATCATATTTCAATAAGTCCAATCTCTCCAGGCTCGCGAGTTGGGTGATTTCATTCCACTGCAATCGGAGGCGCCGCCCGGTTCCCGGCTGGTGCGCGAGGACGGCTCCGGTGATGACGAAGATGAGGGTCGGCTGTTGGTGCGAGGTTTGGACCTGCCTAGCGACAAGCCGAAACGTAAGTGAGATATAAATGACCGCCTTAAGGGCTTAGATACCTGTTTTGTCACTGTCCTTTTTGAAGAGGATTTAGTACTTATTTGTGTCAAATACAATTTTATAGGAGAAAAAATGCATTTTTTAATGTTATACGGCAGACAAACTGGTAAGCGGGCCACCTGATGGAAAGCATTTGTCACAAATACAAAAAGAAGCGCTACTATTTATAATTTATATGATGATTATTCAGTAGATATATTGTTGCAATGTGAATTTCACCGGCCGTGCTAAACGAAACACCTTAAAGTGCTGTCCGAAATAGGCTATTACATTCTCTGATGTACAGGTGGCACCACTGCGGCGGCTTCGGATGAGGAGCTGGACAGCGAGGCCGAGGAGTGGGAGGAGCAGCAGATGCAGAAGGCGATGCCTGCCATTGCTGATTTTTCTGCAGGTTTCTGTATTTTTATACTAATTGCACTTTATCTGCGAGACAACTGTGCAAAATTTTAGGTCTAAGGGTTAGTGTATATCTGTTTCATCGTGTGTTTTATCGGTAGCGTAATGGCAGAAACGCAAATTTCAAAACATTCAAACTTACAAACTAGAACGGTGATGCGATAGTGAGTCAAGCATACAAGCGATAATACTCTCGACGTTTTTCCGTTAGATATGCACCGAACCTAATGGTGTGATGTGGGTGTCGTCGGTCAGTTTAATACTATTTTTTTTTGCAATAAGATCCGGTTAGCCTATTTATTAGATAATTTGCCAGTTTTTATCTGACAAATGTAGATGATTGATGCATATGCGCAGGAGTGGAGCTGAACCCGTTCGCGCGCGCGCCCTTGCCCGCGCGGCTCGAGCCGCCCGCCGCGCTGCGCCCGCTGCAGCCGCTCGCCTCTGCGCACGAACTCGTCGCTGCGCTGCGCGCCAGGTATTAAAATATGTCTTAGATATGAGTGACATAGTACATGACATTGACTATTTTATTTAAGAAATTTCTTCTATTCGATGAAAACTCTTAAAATGTGATTGATTTTATATTATCTAACCGAAACCAATATATATGAGTTGGGACTCAAAAGCATGTTTGTCTCATTTCACGTATATTCAACCAAAACTGGCCACAAGAAATCCACTGCTGGACGAAGATCTTCCACAAATTCTTCCAGATTGACCGGCTGGCAGCGGCAGCTGACTGCATTCAGCGATTTCTTGCGACTTTCCTTAGATCATCTTGACCACCACGTGAGCGACCGTCCTACGCTCTTGAGGGCGGACGTTTCACGTTTCACTTTCCAATACGTGATCGATATTCCAAAAAGTTCCTGAGCTGATGTTTATCATTTTTAGATTAGAAGAACTGCACATGGAGCGCGATAAGGCCTCATCGCACATGGAGCAGGTGCGCGAGCGGCTGGCCGCGGCGGCCGAGACGCGCGCGACGCGGGCCGCGCGCACGCCGCGCCTCGACGCCGCCTATCGGCGTGCGCAGGCCGCGAGGGGATACCTTACTGATCTCATCGAGTGTCTCGACGAAAAGGTATACTACCCTTTCATTCTACCTTATTCGTAAACATTATTTTAACGAGTGGAGTGGTAAAGCATTTATGCAATGGGACAACTGGACCGGGAAGTACCACTCTCTCACAGATTATCAGCGTGAAGCAGCAATGCGTTTCGTTCGGCTAGAGATATCCGTAAGACAAACTCTTCCTTTCACTTATTCCTTCTTACCCTATTGTCTTCCTTGTTTGCCTGCGGTGCGAAAAAGAGTGTTACATTATTCACTTAATCCCGAATAACTTAATCCTTGTTGTGTATGATTAATCAAAAATAAATAGTTACTATTTACTTTAACGCTTGTATTAATCAAATTTATATTATTTTACGGACAGTTGCCAAGGATAGAAGCGTTGGAGGCGCGTGCGCTGGCGCTGCACCGGCGACGTTGCACGTTCCTGACGACGCGTCGCCGCGACGACCTTCGCGACCAGGCGCATGACGCTCTTCAACTTGCAGGTACGCTTTATCACAATACAATATTTTATTATTTTTAATTTAAATTTTACTATGGCAATCGTGTAAATGGTTTGCCCTTTAGTGGGATATTATGGGCTCCAAATAATAATAAGTCGTGGAAAACCAACCTGTTTGCAATTTTTATCTTAATATGTTATACATTCTTGCGAAGTTGACCGAAGTTAAGAGACAAATTAAAAGTAAAGACGAATAGCCCTTTTTTCGCTCAATTTTGCGAGCTCCCGCATTACAGTATTATGATGAGAGAAATCCATTTTTTCAAAGATCTAAAAATGATTCTTTGTAAATCGTTTTTAGGGTTTCGTACCTCTAAAAGGTAAAAAAGCGGAACCCTTCTAAGATCACTTTGTTGTCCATCCGTTCTGTCTGTCTGTCAAGTCAAGACCCTTTTTCTCGGTAATGCGTGGAGGTATCAAGTTGTAATTTTAACGCGATACTCAGGTCTACAGCCCCATGAGGTTGTGAAAATATCAAATTTACGTAAAAAAAAGATACAACGGTTTATTTAGCAAAAAAACGCTTATTTCAACATTTTGAAGGAAATCAAAACAAGTCTACTATGAAATGAAATTCCGAACATACGCACTGACGTTTCATTGAATTCTAGCCAGTTTTAAACCTTGTTCTAACTAGTAATGTCTTTTTTGACAGGAGTGTGTTTCGTTGTTTCTAATGGACACTTTCATAGTAGCTACCGCTTGTTTTTACTTTTCACTCGACGTTTGATATGTCTAATTATGACAGTAAATGTCATAATAAATAAGTGCATCTTTTCCTCTATAACAACGTTATGTTACATATTGTGAAATGAAATCGTTTATTTCAGAAATTAGACCTTCATATGCATTTTTATAATTACGCTATGTCGACGGAGCCCCGCCTCCTATTTCTGGGTGTGGGGTCACAAGGTAAACGAACCTGCTGTTACACATTCCGTTGTGGCGCACACGCTAGAATCAAAATGGTTACGTACTGAGCGGTCTCAGAGGAGTTTCCTCTCGCGAACGCTGAAGCTGTGGAATAAGATCCCCACCGAGGTCTTTTCTTTAGACTATAATATGGGATTCTTCAAAAGGGGCCATAAAAGACTTTTACAGGGTCGGCAATGCGCGAGTGATATTACCGGTGTTGCAAGCGTCCATAATCTACGGTGACCGCTTACCATTAAGGCGCTGTCCACGTGCCACATGTGCCACGTGGCCCACGTGTTCGTGCACAGCGTGCGCAGCGATGTGCACGCTTTGTGGAACAAGCTGTGTACCGCATTCACTGCGTGCATGGCGTTGACAGCGTTGAGCTACGTTGAGCAAGCCACGCGTGTATCAATGACGTCACTTGATGGTTAACGTGTCCGTGGGTTGCAGTGGACACAATCACGTACATCCTCTTGCAAAGCAAAGCTTAACACACGTGCGTAGCCTCTTCGTGCGCAGCAGTGGGACAGCGCCTTTAGGCGGGCTGTAAGCTTGATTGACACCTTAGGGTAAATATAAAAATTCTACGTACGGAACCCTCGGTGGGCGAGTCCAACTCGCACTTGTCCGATTTTATTTTTGTTGACATTCGTATTTGTAACAAAACTGTTTCCTTTCTCTTTTTATTTTACTTTAATACACCCAATTTCTGCTTGTATTTGCCGACAAGCTCATTTGACTTTGATACCTGTATTACAGCTCGCCCTGGCTCCGTGAAGCCAGTAGATTCAGAAGAGAAGATCCGTCGCGCGGCCGAACGCGAAGGACGGCGTCGCGCTCGGCGGCTCAAGCGCGACGCGGCCGCCGCCGCCGCGGGGACTACGGTGCGGCATCGCGACGGGGACTCCAGTGATGACGAACTGCCGCCGGCGGAGCAACAGCACGCGGCGCAGGAGAGAGGTACAAGATACGATAATATGGGTTCACCACGTCTCTGCGAAACACTTTTCTTTGAAATAAAAAACCAACCTTACAGCGAAGCCTTTATGGTGCGATGTCTCAATACTAAATGTTTTTAGTTTGTAAACATCGAGCACCTTGCTTCAATACCTTATTTCTCCGAATTTTCGTTTATCGATGTAATTTTACGTCTTTAACAAATTCAAATTGCCCTTTTCAAGCTTTTTAAAGTTTATTCTAATCAATAGTCGTGCTGTAATGCATGATAATTTGAAACATGAATAATTTCTTAATTTTTAAGACGCCTATTAGGTACGTTGTTCTTATATTGTTAACGTATTATTGGCGTAAAAAGAATTAATTAAAAAAATATTGCTTAAATGAACGCTTCATGCAGATACTTTATGTGAGTAAACTTCCTCCGACGAGTAAGCCCAATTTATATATTATTATGTTCTACAACTCCAAATACCGTGTTAATTTTTGAATTTGTTTTTTTTTTTAAATGTATGTGTTTCCACAGAGGCTATCCTGGCGGCGTCGGCGGCGGTGTTCGCGGACGCGCTGCCCGCGTGGCGTTCGCCGCGCTACGTGTGCGCGCGACTGGCAAGATGGCGGCGCCGCGACAGAGCGCTCTACCAGGACGCATACGTCGCGCAGTGCCTGCCCAAGCTGCTCGCACCCTACGTCCGACACCAGGCAAGTATGACATACTGACAAGCAGTGATCTGTTATTTACTATAGATTCGTAATGTTTGACACATACCCGCTGCCACGTCGACTGAGGCCACAGTCTTAGTTGAATTTCTTCCGACTTAGTCGTAGTTTGACGTTCAGTGAATGCGTATCTCACAATAATATCACAAAAATGGTTAAATGCACTGTTAAAACACGTATGTCGTGATCCCAAACTAATAACAAAGCAAGTGGTATCACTTTTCACAAATAAGAATGCTTAATTATGTTAAAATTATACCAAAATAGTATTAAAATCGAAATTTATATATTACGCATTGTTTTTGCCAACAGTGTTGCCAGTAAAAACGATTTTAAGTTTCCCAAATGTTGGGAGTTTAGTCAATGACGAACTCATACGCCTTTATGTATCATTAGTAACACAGTAGAAGTAAACCTACAACCAGGCTCAAACTAGAATTAATTATTTACTTAGAATTGATTGATACTAAAATCAATCGCTAGTGCTACGCACGTCAAGACAAGAAAAAACAAATCATTTTCCTCTTTTTGATATGGCTTTTAACTGACATTTGACATAATGATATTATTACTATGACAGTGAAGTAACAATTTCATCTTTTTCATTGTGGTAACGGTGTTTAATTTAAATTGTTTCTGCAATTATCAAATGTTCGATTGAGTACAATAGTTTTTTTGTTTTATGTTGTATTTTATTCAAATTATTTAAATTTATTATTTCATTTAATTTAAATTTCATTTTCATTTCTTAACAATAAAAAAAATCTACTGAAGACTTGGCTGTATGGGCATAGTTCCCTTTGCCTACCCAGAATGGGTGAAGAAAACAAAAAAAAATCTCTGCTAAAAGCTTAGAGAAAGGATGAATAGAGTTGTCATTTGGCGTATACCCGTAAGGGAGAGAAACAAAGTACATTGATTACGCAGTGTTACCAGAAAAGAGAATATTACCCCATGATTTACCCCATGTTTTTTTTATATTTTTATATACGATAAACTAATACGACTATTGATGATTTGCGATGTATTTTTTCATATTATAATCATCAATATATTGGGATCGATTTATACTTGTATAAATAAATCGAATTCGCTGTCCGCGCCTGTTTGTCTGTATCTCCGCTAAGTCCTATTGTCTCTTATTAGTATGGGAAGGTTGGTGTGACTACAGATCTCTCTCAGCTTGTATTAAATAGATATTATTCTTAATTTAGGTTGTCACTTTTTTACCTCAATTGTGGGTAATATTGCATGGGTAAATTCAAGTAAATTGCTGGTATCCCCAATACGCGTGGTACCCGACTAAATTCAGGAGACACAGGAAAGTGGCCGCCTGGCTTCATTTTACTTACCTACTTAATTTAGGTGCATAATACTACAAAATACGATTATTTTCTTGACCATTTACGTTTTATTTCTTTATTTCTGTACATTGAAGCCGTCATTTGAGTCTTAATAAATATAACCTGTATTCATTTTTATCAATTATGGCCGAAATAAAGTCTAAATAGTGTACTTACGAATGAAAGGTTATGTTGTCGATTTTACGTTCACTGCGGCTATTGCAGCCTAAAACACTACAATGCACTATAGTCTATGAACGCAAAAACACATCAACTCAACCACAGAACACAATTTTCGCCTCGTTTTCACCCTGAAAGTTCAGATTTTGAGAAATAAAGAAAACTGCTTTCGTTTGCTGGGCACAGTTAGCGACTGTGCCCAGCAAAAAAATAGTATACGTCGATAAGGACAAAAAATGTTTCTCTAGCTCTTTTTGGCCTTGGGAATATTGTATTTACTCATCTCGCTCACTCCTACCGTGTCGTCTCTATTCATCCTTTCTCTAAGGCTAAAAGTTAGTAGTAGCACAGAATAGATAATAGTAGTAGGTCTGCATCGGTTAGATTCATCAATGACTAACTTCTCCATTCCGCCATGATTCATTCTTGAAATATAATATGTATGTACCAATATTTACGCATCTATATATTTATTTCTTCCTATCTTTAATTCTTCTGTCACCTAAGAAACAATAATATGGTATAAAAACTTTAAAAAAAAAAAAAAGACTCATAACATTCATTCAATGGGAAAATTATTCATGAGCTGGCAACTCTGACCATTTTTCTGGGAGTAATGCTTTTGTCTCATTTTGACATAATTAGTTTGACTCTAGAAAAAAAGAGACAAACATATTTTACTTTGGCATATGCTCGGAATATGTATCGGTTTCAAAGCTACGTCTTTAACACTCTAAAGTGGTTGCGGCTTTTTACGAATGCTTTGTATGACGTTACTTCTCTTGTCATAAAATATATAAAATCTCATTGCTGACAAGGATCAAAGAGCATTCTGTGTCAATAAGTTTTTATTGTATGGCGATGGAAAAACGACCTATATTGACAGAGATTCTTTCAACATTTTTTTCTCGTTAATGGTCATTCCGAAATGATACAAAAATATGGAAGCCGCGGGGAAAAGCTAGTAATCTTGTAATTCTGTTTACAGCTCATATTATGGAATCCCCTGGCTGACGAGGACAATGAAGACTATGAGAGAATGGACTGGTACAAGTGAGCGTTATTTCATTATTTTACTACTAAAGGCGCATACTACAAACGTGTCTCGAAATAACAACTCGAAATTTTAAATAAATTTTCATTGATAAATTTAATACTTCAGTATGTTAGTAGCAATATAAATTCAGCTCTGCTAACTATGCGCCTATAAAGAAGAGAAATAAAATCCGTATAACTATATTATGTTAATTATGTGCCCCAAATGACATTGTAAAGCACTTGAATTTATTATGTCGCACTTGAATTGAATCTGTCGCGATTGAGTTAGATGTGTCGCGAATTAAAATGTGTCGCACTGGAATTATTTTTTCAGATGTCTGATGATGTACGGTGTTCGTGTGGAGAAATTGTCTAGTGAGTCGGAGCAATCGGACTCGGAGCAAGAATACACGCCAAGCGTCTCTGAGAGAACAGTGAGGGAAGACACCGACCTGATGCTCGTACCTACAATCGTTAGTAGGGTGGTACTGCCGAAGCTTACTGGTATGTGAATAATTTAGGTTTAATAGTCATTTCCATATGTGAAAATCAGAGGACTGGTGCGACTCTATTAAAAAAATATGATATTTGATGGAATATATTATGATGGTGCTGCGGAGAGCTCAAAACAAATATTATAAGTAAAAAAAAATAAAGTAGTTACATAATTTGGGTTGTCCAATTTATGTATTGTAACGTTGGTATACAAATAGTAAATGTTGGTATTCTCAGAGCTCGTGGAGCACGCGTGGGATCCGATGTGCGTGCGCGCGTGCGTGCGCCTGCGCCACTTGCTGCTGCGCTTGGCGGCGGCGCCGGGCGCGGCGCGAGGCGGCGCCTTGGCACGGCTCGCCGCCGCCGCGAGGGCGCGCCTCGCCGCTGCGTTGCAGGCGGACGTGTTCCTGCCTGCGCTACCGCCACAGTGAGATTTTACCTTATTTTCTTTTTATTATTTGGGAGTCTTACAGCATAATTATACAAGTACATATAATAATAACAAACTGAACCGATTGGGACGTTTATAGTGAAGTGGTTGCGTACAACGTCTATAAAATTATTGTAGCATTGAACGTCTGCATTATCAATTTCATGATTGTTGTTATATATTTCGAACTAAATGGCCCAGTAGCCAAATTTGGCGGGGTGTATACTTACAATAAAATATTTAAAATGCGTATTTGACCCGCGCTCTCACTTTTCGTTGTGCAGTAAATTACGCGAGTGATTTGGTTTATCGCTAACAGCAGCGTGTGACCCTTGCTTGAAATGATGAATAATCAGGGTGGTGGAGGGCGCGGGCGGCGCGTTCTGGCGACGCTGCCTCGGCGCGGGCGTGCGGCTGCTGCGCGCCGCGCTGGCGCTCTGTGCGCCGCCGGAGCTGCTGTGCGCGGACCCCGCTGTCATGCAGCTCATCGGTGAGTAATAACAAGGAAAACTCACAAAACAATGGGGTCGATTCGATGGAATTCTCGCGCTCTGATTGATGATGATTGATGATCTCGAGATTCTGAGCGTTTGCAATGTTACGTTTTCGGATTGACGCTTCGACTCTGCGTTAGTATGAATTAACCCTTATGCTCATGGACTTGATATTCGAAACTTCTTCAAGTAACCATGCATCCCCACAGCAAATTCACTTTTGTGGAACAACACAATGCCACACATACATACACATTACATTCTTCAACTTTCGCCAGTTTCTTTTTGTTTTTTTGTTATCAAATATTGCCCACTTGCTAGGGCCTTTTGACCCGGATTTTTGCAAATCAATGTTTCCAAGAACACGTCTTGGGCTCACTTGACGATATTGTTGATGTCGTAGAAACACTATGCTGTGCGGCGGGCGCTGCGCCGGGCCCCTTGGCGGCGCTGGCGGCGTCGGCTTTGGCCGCGTCTCTGCCCCGCCAAGGGCCGCTAAGGGCCATCGCGCTGCGCCGCCTCGCCGCGCTGTCGCAGCTCGCGCTATCAAGGCTACAGACCGACAACCCTATGCACCTGTGAGTCCTTATCAATATTTTGATAATAAAATAACACTTTAATAATGACTATACAGATATATGACAACTCGCGTCAAATCTTGTTCAAACATGGAATTGATACAAAAATACAAACTTTTTAATAGCGCACTCATCATCATGCGCTCACCACATTTGACGTCGACAGACGACATCTAGGAGATTTGAGACGTATGAGGTGGAAATGATCAGATAACGAAAAAATATCCGGGAACAAATGGTCAAAATATTGTCCGGCCGTCTGTTCAAAATTTTCCCGGTCATCAATGTAACCAGTTAACACTGTGACGTGAAATATATAGATTTATATGTCTCGAAGACACCACGCTGTCCTAAAGTTTATTTGAAATGCACAGCTTAAATCCAACCAGTCTTTAATAAAATAATTAAGAAAATATGAACTAGTGTTAAGTATCTATTATTTATTTTACAGAAAAGCTTTGGAGCAAGCGAGAGCTGTGATAGCGGAGGCGCGCGCCGTAGAGTGACACTTCAATACAAATAAAATATACTATAACAAGCAAGACACAAAACCTTTTTCTCTCATAACCGTCAAATTCGTTATTAAATGTTTTCCAATGCAGTTATTTAATACTATTTGTATATAAGTAACAAATAATTTGAGAATAAATAAATATAATTTTAAGTGTTCAACTGTTTTTTATTATAGCGTCGGAATCCCCAGACGTGCGTCGTATCTTTGCCTGCGAGTCATTCCCAATATGGACGAGTATGTCCCTCGCACATTTCCGATATGGACAGAGTGAGATCGGTCATTGTATCAACCAATAGGAATGCAGTATAAATTTTCGGTATTCATCAGTTAAGCTGGTTTGTTTCGCATGGCCCGTGAAATTCAAGTTTTTTTTTTACAAATCGCAGCTCAATCTCATTTCACATTCATAAAAATTATAGAATTAAAAAAAAAAAAAATAAAAAAATTATTTAGATAGAACGGCTATTAAAAAATGTTTCTCTGAAACTACTGGACCGATTTCAAAATTTCTTTCTCTAGAAAGCTACACTATCCTCGGGTGACATGGGGTTAAATTATGTTTTCCAAAAAATTGGAGATCATTAGTAAAAGTGCGAAGCCGCCGGCAGTTTATAAATAAAACTATTAATCTCGTGTCAAGATTTTATTACTTTCTTTGGATTTATAAACCTTGCGACCTCCGAAGTCCTTGTCGTCCGAAGCCAAAAACTCAGTGTCGAAAAAACAGATAGAAGTTAACACGAGGTTTTCGCCTCGGATAAATAAAATATCACATTGGTTAAAAAATAAAACAATTCGTTCGATTATGTTACCATTAAATAATTTTAAGTTAATCCATGGCATTGGAAGGCGACTATCGATATAAGGCCTGAATTATAAAGAGACGGCGTACAGCGCAAGGCGTAAGACGCAAGGCGTAAGACGCACGGCGTAAGACGCACGGCGTAAGGATCGCGATATAAATGATACTGAAGCGATGCCGGTTGGCCCGCGCCTTCACCGTACGCCGTTTCTGTATAATCAAATTCAGGACTAACTCGTTCACAACGCGAGTTTTTGTTAAGGGTGTGGCGTAGCCATACTTCTGTGACATGTGACGCGTCAGAAGCATTGGTATAAATATGCTAACTTCATAGGCATGTGGTCAAGCAAGTTCTTTAAATGGTTACAAAGGTAAATAACGTGTTTCTGACCATACTAAATTTAAATCGAAATATTTTAGTATGGTCAAAAACATTGTACACACATTGTTGTGTAAATGTATTACCGAATAATTTCTGACAAGTCGCACGATACAGGAGTTTCCGGCTTTAAAGCAGAAACATACCATTAAAACACCATGTGAATCTGATGTGATTGTATCAAATCAAAATGAAGATTTTTCATAATTTTTTAAACAAGAGACGCGACGCTCTAAAAGCCCCTGAATCCTTAGTACGAGTTTTTAACTTTACGTTCGAATAGTGATCACTAGGCGGTGCTTTATCCCTCTATATAAAATTCTAACGCGCTCATATTCGAACGTCATGTGAAAAAACTCGTACTACGATGACGTTGACACGTCGCGTCGCATGACGTATCAATTTAATAGTATGTCACCACTATACCCGCATATTGTGATAGTAATTCCAAAAAAAAATTAAGAATTTTATTTTAAATTCATTATAAACGATTATCTATTGTTATTAAATCATTCATACAATATACAATTCGACCCTATAGTATTTTTATTGGGATGCGCGTACGCAAGTCCTTGTTCTAGCGGACATCCTAAGGCCTGAATTATACAGAAACGGCGTACGGTGAAGGCGCAGCGCTGACACGACGTCGCTTCAAAACGTCTTCATACAAAATGTATGAAAGCTATGCGCGATGTAAATTATACTGAAGCGAGGCGGCGAAGGCGCGACACAGGCATGCCGTAGCCGCTTGGTCGCCTTCGCCGCGCCTTCACCATACGCCGTCTCTGTATGTTTTACGCCTAAGGGTCGATCAATCACCCACTCCCAAAGCAATCAGTACCAAAAATTAAACGATTTTACATTACACTTAATACACATTAGATCACTATTTTAAATTTATAATAAACTATTATTTATAACAATTATTTTATACTTGCGGTCTTTATAACGAGTCCCACAAATTATTTTCAACGAAATAATTTTCTATTTTTATAGTTCATTACTCCTTCTCCTTGAAGTTTTCGAGTGGGAGTATCATTTTTATAATAGATGCCCAAATTTCTTATGAAAAGGTACATAATGAAATGTAAATTTTGGCTAACATACAAATGTACAGTCAGCTGATGTTGTCATTTCAGTACCATGTCACTATAACATGGTCGTTCAAGTCTTCAGTAATTACATACAAGTGACAAGGTGCTAAAATAACAATATATTTATGCCGCCGACTGCAAATCTAACATGTCCGAGTATCCACTGGTATTTGGACACTATTCATTTTAATAGACGTTAGAGAAAGGTAACAAACATAATAGGAGCTATTCTTTCAACCGGGAATTACAATGTTTGCTTTGGTAACATTAGCGAGCGACGATTCGTGTCGCGTTAAATTTTTACCCGCAAGTATTGTAGAAGTTCATGCGCGTGCAAAACTATGCGTTACAACGATCTACCCGACACACCTTCGCGTCAACACGAATATTCGACGTAGCCAGCTAATGTAGCCATAACAGACAAAAAAAATAAAACAATCATATAATTTCGAGACGACATGATATAAATATAGCTATGAATGAGCAAAACAACATTATTATCAGAAGATGTTAAACTCTGCTTTACACTCGAATCTGTGTACCTAGAACTATACGCCTCGTGTTCCGAATACTATAACGAAATGAAGCATGACATGTTTTGAACAGTAAATTAATTCGGACGGTCATATCAAGTATATGAAAAGCACTACACAGTTTGAAATAACCAGCGAGAAGCGTTCCGGTACGTTTTAAACCAACTTCAGTATGAATAGACGCTGCGTCAAATACATGTCCTGCTACCAAGGGCGTTTGAAGACCAAGCATAATTGGTATGAAATGAAACCTTAACTGTTTTAAATCACGTTCAAAAACCGGGTAGCGCATACTTTACCCGACTTATCACCGTTCTCGTGCGACCGGTCGTTCTTTAGATATTTATCCCTTCTCAAAATTCGTATAAAAAACGTTATTGACATGAACCAACCGGTTATATGAGAACGAATCTTCTTGCTAGTTACGGGACAAGCCCACCACACATTACCACCGCTGTGACTCCTGTATAGCCAGGATCAACAAGGGCGACCTCAGATTGACAATAAGCAATAAACCTTATTGACGTACCGGGGGAGAAACTGCAGCTGTTTTGGAACAACGAATTTAATCAGAAAGAAATTAAGACGTAGTAGGAAGTATTGAAAGGACTTCCTTAGCAACAACGTAAAGTATCATTTAGTTAGTTGTCGGCATCAAAATAGTAAACAACAACTCATAGCATTAGGTCCCAATAGTAATGTAACAATAGACCGTGGTGCTCGGCAATCGAGCCTCACTTGATTTGCCATCTCTCTAAGGTATAATGCCTTTTTCAAATTGCTGTCTCTCACGTAGTTGTCACGGAGGGAAGTCCTTTCAATACTTCCTACTCCGTCTATCTTCTTTTTGATTAAATTCGTTTGATTTCCAAGACAGAACGTAGTTTCTCTCCCGGGACGTCAAACTTCATCGCTTATTGTCAATTTGAGGTCGCCGTTGTTGATCCTAGCTACACAGGAGACACATCGGTGGGAATGTGTGGTGGGCTTGTCCCGAATAGTTGTCGGCACCATGAGAAACGTTATAGCTTACGAGGTACTCATAAGGGACACATTTTCGTCGACTTTTACAGATAAAAATGTACGCAACTTTCTCGGGTTTTAATGTATGTCAATCCTACAAAAATAACTAGATCGGTCCTATAAGACAAATTAATTCGGTCACTAACATCCCATTTACTATTTAAGGTAATTTGATTACAGAAGCGGAAACGAGCGGGAGGGATGTTTACATTATGCACAATTATGTCGACAAATAAAACTATCAATATAGCTTGAGCTGTTATTACTATAGGTGCATATAGTAATAAAAGCTCAAATTATATTGGTACCCTTTTTTGGTAAATACCCAAAGTTTTTCTATCTGAATATAAAACATCTAGATCATGTTTGACTAAAACAAAGTACGACAAATTGCGGTTGAACACACACGGTGTGTTTTAACACCTATCGCGTGTTCACTCTCGGATATAGACTTCAACTCGCGCGGCGTGTCTTCCGAATTCAACATGTTTTTGTGATAAAAATAAAATTAATAATGTTACATTGTTTGAAAGGCAATGAAATTGACTCTTATTTCAAAATTGTTATGCGAAAAGGATCCAACTAATAAAATTTCACTTTTGAGATAAATAGCGTTGACCGATAGTCCAAAACATTTACTATCGATAGTCGAGTATCGATAAACATTCCAGCATTAGCTGTAATTTACTAAATTTAGACCATCACTGGATATTGCGATTAACATGTTCATAAGTCGATGTGATGTGGCGTCGAGGACACGAGCGGAGCCGCGGGCAGTGCAGCCACACCTGTACATAATAATATATTTGAAAACGATATTAGGCAAACAATAAAATATTTACTAACACAATCTGTTATTATTTATGACACTCCACAGATTTTCATCCGTGTATTTATGTGAAAATTATAAAAAAAATAGATGTATTAATATCTGATGGACAAAGAAGACCGTAACCGGTTTTCTTTCGCCATTTCTTTTACCGGTACTCATTTTGCACTTTTTCCAAAATGATGGTTAGTTTATATATTATGTGTTTTACTTAATTAGAATTAATTATTTAATGTTAAGATATACATGACTATATGACTATGCTCAACGCCAAAGCTTCTGGCACACAGTTTAAAAAACAATTGAAATTCGATTGTCGTTATGCACCGAGTAATAAGTATGAGTTTCGAACTTCGTTTTATGACTGCACACGCCAGGAGAATTGGCTTTCAGTACAGAGTAACATGGAGTAAAGTCGAATGGTGGACCAAAAATGGGGAGAGGTGTTGGACGTCCAGTAGCGAGATGGGTGGACGATATATCTAAAGTAGCAGGTCGTACCTGGATGAGAATGGCACAGGACCGTGTTGGTAGGCGTACTAAAAGAGAGGTATGCTCAACCGTGCTAGTATATTTACCGATCTCCCCGCGCGTATCAGTGTTGATGGAGAGCGAGCGCCCGCGGCGGCTGCGGCGGGGGCGCTCCGCCACGGCGCGCACCGACGGCGCCAGCAGGGCTTGCGTCTCAGACTCACCGGCGGCCAGCCTGGCGCACATTCCAATCAACACATCAACACTTTTGTACCATTCAAACTTCTCATTATTCATTTACTACTTGATAAATTGGAAAACTTACGTTTCTTCGTTTTCATTATTTGTTTGGTCATTGTCTTCATTAGGCTGTGCTGATTCCTAAAAACAATAAAATCTATTAGTTTCAAGTAAGCGTCTATTAACAATAAAATATTACACGATCGCTCACCTCCGGGTCCCGGGGCCTGTCGCGGCGCAGTCTGCTGCGCATCAGCCGCGCCGCCCTCACGAAAGGGTTCTCGCGTTGCTCCTCAAATGTGCCGCCCTGCACACACATTACATTGTTGGATTGACCTTTGACACAATATTATGGAGAGCTTGTTCTGTGCGCGTCACCTGTGTGGTGTCGTCCCGCTCTTCCGGCACGAGCGGCTCCGTGTCGCTGTCGGAGTCCGAGTCGCGCCTCCTGCTGGCGCGCTCGCCCGCCGCGAACACGCGCCGCTTGCACACGGGGCACACGCGCCGGTTCTGCGTCAGCCACGGGTCCACGCACTTCGCATGGTACGCTGTATACACAATGCCATTTAGTCTCGTAGCCATTTGGTAGAGCTTACTATAGTGCGCGCAGAAGCGTCGTGATCGTGACGTGTCTCGCTCTCGCTTGACTTTAGTCTACCGCTCACATCCTTCAGGCGGTGACTAGCTTCCGCGAGCACTATAGCTGTTTCGTCCGCATGATCAAGAGGAAGTGCCAATGAATTGCATTTTTTTTTCTGGTGGAAAATATGAATGAGTGTGGCATTGATAATTTTTATCCCACGGGATAAACAATCCCCACAAAATAATGTCAATCCGTTGCTTCATTTCGACGTAACACATTCACATGTATAATATTAGTATGGATAAAAAATAAATGAATAAAAGTTGCCATTTACCGTGTGCGCATGGCAACACTCTTAGCCGATCCCCCTCTTGGTAGTCGTCCAGACAGATGGCGCACGTCTCGTACGGGACCACCTTACTGAACTTGCAGATGGGGATCTTCTTCAGCGACCTCTTTGGAAGACGATGGCGACGCGCCCTACGGCGGTCTCTTACGCATTTTACAACCTGAAAAATTGAGATTTCTTATTTTATTGACAGTAAAGTCAAATCGTTTATTCGAAGACTAAGCCTACACAGGCAGAAGTCCTATACAGTACTAGCTTTTTGCCCGCGACTTCGTCCGCGTGAAGTTCCGGACCCGTTCCCGTGGGAACCACATTGAATTTCGGGAAAAGCTATAGCCTATGTCACTCCCTGATAATGTAGCTATCTACTGGTGAAAGAATTTTTGAAATCGATTCTGTAGTTTTGGAGCCTACTCAATGCAAACAAACAATCAAATATTTCCTCTTTATAATAGTATAGATTAGATTGTATAGCTAATATTCTTTATGGCACCAATATAACTATAACAAAACACAGTACTACATACTACACTACTGGTTTAATTTTAAATGTTTATTACATCTGATCTAAAATTTAGCACATGTTAGTCTTACCCTGGACTCAGAGGTATTATCCCAAACGATATTTTTGGGTTATGTACTCATGGTAAATATTCAAGAAAAGTACAACAGGCGGTGTTATCGCTAAAGCAATCTCTTCCAGACAACCGCAGGCCACCGCCAGAAGCATAGATAGACCGACAGAATAAGCTTTATTTCCATATGAATAGTAAACAGTAATTACAAACAATTGCAACAAGGCGGCCTTATTGCTCAAAGCAATCTTTTCAAGGCAACCTTAGGTACCTTCAAGGTAACGAATTTCTGTATGGAGTGGGCAGAGCTAACAAAACATAACAGCAAGACATATCAATATATCTATAAATAAATAATTTATATACAAGGCGAGTACATCATTGAACAATAATTGATTCTAATTATATATGTTCAGCCGTTTTAACAGCCGAGGTTGTTACCTCGGCTGTTAATGAAATGAAAATGCTGTTAAATGCTGTTAAATGAAAGCAACCTTGTCTGTTGACAAGGTTGCTTTCATTTATAATATCAGTAAGTACGTAAAATATATGAATCCATTTTGCTTACCATGCTGATGAGTATGACGACGAGACAGAGCACCACGACCACCGCGAACGGCAGCAGGAGGTGTGTGTTGATGTTGAACGGCATGTCGCCGTTCACCATAATATAGTAACTGGAATAACAAAGTTACACTTTATTTCATCTAATTTAAGTAGACAGATAGATCATTTATTCATATCTTTATGACATAGATAAGTAAACAGTTGAGAGACACAGCGGATAATCCGCTCAAATCGGAGCAGCCCATCTGAAAGAAGATCGTAGCCAAATAGCATTAGTCTCGGCCATGTTGTGTTCCTGGTCTACTGAGCTCCACTTATACAGAGAGCACATTTAGGGTTCGGAGGGTTGGTAACGCGCGAGTGATACCCCCGGTATTGCAAGGGTCTATGGGCTACAGTGATGCTTACCAACAGTCGGGCCGGGCCGTATGCTTGTTTGCCAACTTTGTGGCATAAAAAAAAAGACAATTGAAAGCATTTTTTTAATATTAATTTAATCAAGTATACAAGTTGTACATGAATAGAGAAATTGCTAGTGAAGGCTAGATAGACAAGTTAGATACTAACCCCCTTACTAATAAACGTAGTATAACGAGTATGTAGTTATTCACTGTTGTGTCACTGTCGTTCTTGATGAGAATTAAATGAAGTGTGAAAGTGACAAAACATTGTTTAACTATACACGCATTACACAACGTTTATTAGTAAAGGGGTAGCTAAATAAATTGTTTAAGTTTGTTAACTTCTTGGCATTTTAGAAAAATATTTTCATTGACTTATTATATTACTAGCGTAAGAACTGGCCGGTCGCGCTACACTGTCTCAACGTGATTGGTCCTAAATCACAGATTTTAGGACCGATTACATTCCGTGTCCTGAGAGCGAAAGAGATGCACTATATAACGCTTATCACGTGAAGGACGGCGATGCAATGACGCAACGTAGTATGTAATTAGAAAGTTTTTTATGTATGGCAGAAATGATGCGGTGTTCGTTTTTAAGAGCGCATCCTTACCTTTTAAATCAATTAATATTTTAAATATTTCTATGCATTCTTTCTTTCCATTAAAAATAAAAACCGTTTACGACAAATTCACAATTCTAAATCATAATACCTATAACAATTTTATTTATAAGCCCTGCAGGTAAAAAAAACCACGCACTTTACACAATACCTATAACAAATTATATAAAGCGAAAATTGCCCACACAGTGCCCCATGGTTTTAGGACACAGCTTGTAAATTCAGCGAATGAAGCATAATGCACTGTCGCACCCATAATAAGTATTCAAGCTTAGTTAGTTTACAAAGCGCTGTAGCAGCTGAATTGAGACGAATCGGTCATTTTGCGGATTGTCGTAGGTCATGGGTTTTTCGATGATTTGCAAAATATATATAAAGTTACATTGCTAATTTACTCACGAATTATTGCGTGTCCAACTTAGTTTTATATGTAAAGACACGTAATTTCTCACTGTATTTCCGACGATACAACTCACACTACGTAAATAATGTTTTAAACACCGATTAACAATAATTTTTGTAGAGTGTAATTAAACAGAAATTAAACACGTACAATGTTCCGGGGAAATCCATCTGTATTGAAAGCTGGCCTGTAGATTTTCTAGTATTTTTTTAAAGATGAGGGGGTAGCGGGGGCCGCTATTTTTCGGATTACCTACTAAAATTGGTTATTGTTATTGTAGGGGTTGTTCCCCACACTCTATAGGAATGCTATGATAAAATGAAAGACCGTTCGTCACGGGTGATAGATGTACACCCAGGTAAAGACGGACAAGTAAGGGTTGTATCACTCAAAACTAAAAACAATATTATCAAACGACCCGTCATCAAACTAGTCCCTTTGCTAGAAGCCGAAATATCACAACCTGAAATCAAAGAGGAGGAGGATGAATCTCCAAATGAAACAACAGCTGCGGCACCTCTACGTCCTAGCACGCGACGAGGAGGCAACAGACTTCAAAATTTCTTCGCATTCGTCTTCCTGTGTCTATCACCCGTAAAAAAAACAAAATAATGTAGGGGTTGTTCCCCACACTCTATAGGAATGCTATGATAAAATGAAAGACCGTTCGTTACGGGTGATAGATGTACACTGATTTATTAATTATAAAGTAGGTTTACAATAGCGTCGTGTAAGCAAAATGATGCGGCGCGGCGTAAATTACGTAAAAATGTATGATACAACTCATACATCCTGCCTCTCAAGAAGAAATGAATTAACAGGGAGATGAGATGCTGAGAGGAGGACTACATAAAATGAGTTTGAATATAATCATAGTTGATAATGATAAAGAGATGAGTGAGATGAGACAAGGTGATAACAAAGTTTCCTAAAATCTAAAACGATATCGCGATTGATTCTAAATTATAGTCACACGTGGGGAACCTCGAATCTAATCGCGCGACTAACCATTGGAGAGGTCCCCTTGTCTATGCTAATCTTCGACGCGCGTAATTCGCTCGGAACACTCTGAATGTCCCGCACATTCACCTTCACTTCACTAGCACAATCAGCCGTCGTGGCAGGCTTCGTGGCCTGCTGCAGCTCGTGCGCAGTGGGCGCGGACGAAGCCTCCGCCCTGGAGATCCGGAGACACCTTGCCTTCAGCTGCCGGTATATGATAAATCCAGCCACTGCCGTTAGAATACCGGCAATGATATATCCCAGTATGTAGTGGTGTACGTCGTGAATGGTCAATTCACCACTCGACTGTTCCTTAAGCTCAGTTAATTGCGTGTTGAGTACTCGCCACTTAGAATCGTCTTCAGGCTGTGTGATATTGTATAAACTAACAGACGTATTGATTAATTTGTTTAGCATAGACACCTCTGGAATCTTAATCTTTTCATTGATATTAATTCGATTGATGTAATTGTTGTGAGCGAATATAGTAAAGTCATTGCCTTTCATAGAGCACATATGATTAAGGTATAAGATTCCATTGTCGGTCAGCTGATTTGACGCCACTCCGTCTGGGCAAATTATGCGAACTGCGCATTCTCCACAGCACGCGAACAGCCAGGTGTTATCGGCGTGTAACTTGACCCAGCTCTCCCGGCAACTTGATACTTCTGAAGTACATGTTGATAAACTCGAGTCACTATTGATAATTTTTATGTTGCATATAGATTGTTTTATGTTTATGTCATACACGGGTTTATCTAATGAGCATAATAACTTCTCAGCAGAGGCATGTAGGCATGTCGAGAGATCTAATTCTGATAAGAATAACACTG
Source organism: Endotricha flammealis (assembly GCA_905163395.2). NCBI lineage: Eukaryota > Metazoa > Arthropoda > Insecta > Lepidoptera > Pyralidae > Endotricha > Endotricha flammealis. Next base: position 15,401,006 of record LR990855.1, read on the forward strand.
CGTTTCTTTTGATATTAAATGCAATGTACGGAAAGGTTGTGGAAATTCTGTAGCTCCTCTGATCACTTTTCTGTGGCACGCTGATAATTTTGTCTAATTGGTAAATGTCGTTTCCTAATAGTGGCACCTTAACTTCGATGATAAGGAACTTATCAATGATTCTCGCAGAGCTCCGTAAAAGTTTATACAATTGCATGACATCCGATATATCTATTGGAAGAACGACATCGTCAGGTATCCGTCCAGAAATTATATTTATTTGCCGTTGCAACTGTTCAGGCGGTAATATGTGTGTGCTGATGTGACCTTGATGGATATCGGTCACCGTGTCAATTAATGATTGTTGAATGCTTCTGATTTTGGTTATGATGATGTGAGTTGATAAAGACGACAATGAAAAGTAGATGCCATTGGCCGTGTCTGTCTCGATTCGTTGGGCTTCCAGCGTTAAGCTATTCAAATGTTGTTCGAAGAGAGCGAAATGCTTATTCATGATATCTTCATGTCTTTTTAATATATTCGACTCGGCTTCCATGACGATTGTTTGGTTATGAATGAGCTTTTGCAAGTGGTTTTCATTAAGTTGAATCTGCTGAATATCCTTTTGATACTGTTCGGCAAATCTCTCGTCTAAGACACCAAACAGAGCATTTGCAACATAGCCAATGCCGTTAATCAGTCCTCTTTTCTGCCTTCTGTTCAAATTCCCGGTTAAAATATTATTATAATGATCAATTTCCTCAAGTTCGTGCTCCAATTGCAAAAGAATGCTGTCATGCTGTTTATTGGTTTTCGAGGTATATACATAAGTTTCTTTCAGGTATGATAAGTGCGTATGAATGTTGTTAATGTTTTGCCAGTAGTCACTCATGTTGTAATAGATAACAATTTTCCAGTCATCTCGTATACTCTGGAGCAGCGACACCCTATCGAAATATAATCCCTGTTCATCAGTTATTTGTGTGATATTATACCCTTGTTGTAGACTAGGTGAAACGAGAAGTGATAGACACAGGAAGACGAATGCGAAGAAATTTTGAAGTCTGTTGCCTCCTCGTCGCGTGCTAGGACGTAGAGGTGCCGCAGCTGTTGTTTCATTTGGAGATTCATCCTCCTCCTCTTTGATTTCAGGTTGTGATATTTCGGCTTCTAGCAAAGGGACTAGTTTGATGACGGGTCGTTTGATAATATTGTTTTTAGTTTTGAGTGATACAACCCTTACTTGTCCGTCTTTACCTGGGTGCACTTCTAGCACTCGTCCCATAGCCCACTTTCCAGGAGGCAAGTTATCCTCCTTCACGAGAACCAAGTCATCGACTTCAATATTTTTGTTTGATGTTCTCCATTTCGATCGGGCTTGGAGCTGCTGCAGATATTCTGCCGACCACCGCTTCCAAAATTGTTTGTTCATGGATTGAACTAATTGCCATCTTTTTGGTAAGCTGATACTATCTGGATCCGGTTGCGGCCTTGATACTAACGAACTCCCGATCAAGAAATGTCCCGGTGTCAAAACTGGTTCATCGGGGTTCTCAGTCAAGGCAGACAGAGGCCTGGAATTTAAGCATGCTTCGATCTGATGTAAAAGGGTCGTAAATTCCTCGTACGTCAAATGCTGTTCTCCAAGCACTCTCTTGATGTGGTATTTCAGGCTTTTGACCGCTGCCTCCCATAGTCCTCCCGCACTTGGGTATGCTGGGGCATTAAAATGCCACGAAATGTCTAATTCCGCGATACTGTTAAAGAAGTCCTTGTTGATAGTAGATAAAATCGCTTGATACTCCATTTTCAGAGCCTTGTTGGCTCCCACGAAGTTCGTTCCATTATCGCTGTACACGTCCTTTGGAACGCCTCGTCGAGAGCAGAATCGCTGAAACGCGGCTAGGAACGAAGGGGTGCTTAAGTCTGATACAAGTTCCAAGTGCACCGCCTTCGTTGCGAAACATACGAAAACTGCTATGTAACCCCTTGAGGTACGTATGCCGCGTCCTTTGTTCGACTTTAACTCAACGTGTCCAGTGAAATCAACACCGACATGAGTAAATGGCCTGGAGGGCACGACTCTTGGCTGTGGTAAGTCGGCCATGATTGGTTGATATTTATTTTGACTGAATCTGCGACATCTGACACATTTCCTTAATTGACCTTTTACAGTACGCATTCCACTGATGATCCAGTACTTTTCTCTAATAAATGATAAAGTAAGCCTAGCCCCGCCGTGTAGTGTTGTAGCGTGCGCCTGCTTAATAATAAGTTCGGTGAGGCGGCTGTGTTTGGATAATATGATAGGGTGTTTTGTTGTCCAGCTAATGTTAGCGTTGCTCAGTCTACCCCCTACTCTAAGTAAGCCTTGATCATCGATAAAGGGATTGAAGCTTGCTAGCTTGCTAGATTTGCTAACATGACCTTTAGTTTTGATGTCGTTCAAATCATCGGCGAATTCATATGATTGCATAGCAATTATAATATAATTATAAGCGGTATTCAATTCGCTTGATAACAAAGTTGCTGATTTGGTGTTTACCGCGGCAGCGTCGCGACCTCGAGTTCGAGCGATGAAACGCAACACCCATGCAATTGTTCTCGCAATGAATGTAAGTGAATTACTTTTATTTAATAATTCAATTATCATAGCCTCTTGATTGAAACATAAGGCTGCGGACACACTGGATTTTTTACTTTCGATAGTTGGCTCTTGATACGTACTGCCGACAGGTATATTTTCGGGTTCGATTGTGTCGAGCCATGTTGGTCCTTGCCACCACAAACGATACTCTAATAATTGATTCATTGATATGCCTCTAGTGGCACAGTCGGCAGGGTTGTCTTCCGACGTGACATGATTCCACTGTGCAGCCGGAATCACATCCTTGATTTGTTGGACCCTGTTAGCTACAAATTGCTTCCATCTAGATTGATCACCATGGATCCAACCAAGAACAACCATGGAATCTGTCCATGCGTGTAAGACAACGTTATGAGTTGGTAGAGAGCCCAACACCTTTTTTACCAATTGTGATAATAACAGAGCTCCACAGAGCTCAAGGCGAGGAAGTGATACAGTTTTATTTTGCGGAGCTAATTTTGTTTTTGCTGCAACTAATCTTGATGTGTGTTCACCTTTATCTTTCGTAACACAATAAATGGCACAAGCGTATGCTTTTTCTGACGCATCACAATAGCCGTGCAAGTGATATTTTTTTTTCAATGTTACCCAAATGACGTGGTATTTTGATCTGGTTAATTTGTTTAAACTCCTGGCGTAGTTCGAGCCATTCCTGTATGACTTCCGGTGGTAGAGTGTCGTCCCATGATAAATTCAAGGCCCATGATTTTTGGAACAAGAGTTTCACCCTAATAGTGATAGGTGAAATCCATCCGATAGGGTCATATACCTTTGACATATTTGATAATAGTTGTCTTTTAGTAGGGCAACTGTCGTCACTGCATTTTTCAAAGACATTGCTGAATACGAACGTATCTGTTGATGGATTCCATTTGAGCCCGAGAGTTTTCCTAGACTCTGAGCAACGAAATTCGAACGGACTATTTATTTTGTCAGATGATAAATCCTTGACGAGTTCTTCCTCGTTGCTGGACCATTTCCGAATATTCATACCGGCACCGCGTAAAATGTTGATAAGCTGCGTTTGAATCTGTTTGGCTTGCTCTAATGAGTTATCACCTCCCAAGTAGTCATCCATATAAAAGTTGTTTGATAAAGCCACAGAACCCAGGGGGTATTTCTCCGCGTCGTCAACAGCCAGCTGCCTCAGAGTCCTCATAGCCAAGTATGGTGCTGCTTTAAAGCCGTATGTTACAGAGGTGAGGTGGTAGTGTTGTATTAAGTCGTCCATATTCGATCTCCATAAAACAGATTGTAAGGGTTGATATTCCTTACTGATATAAATCCTACGAAACATCTTTTCTATGTCGGCGGTCATAACATAGTTATATTGTCTCCATGTAATGATAAGGCTCTGTATATCAGCCTGTAGGTTTGGTCCACGTTCCATCAAGTCGTTTAAACTGCAGCCTTTGGAGGTCACAGCTGACGCATTGAACACAACGCGCAGATCCGTCGTTGTTGACTCCGCTTTCAGGACGCCATGGTGTGGCAGGTAACAAGTAGTTACGTCGCTGGCTGCGGCCGGGATCATTTGACCTAGATCTTGATATTCCGCCATGAACTGCTTATATTTTGCTGCAAATATATCGTTATTAGCCATTTTGCGCTCGAGTTGATAGAATTGAGCTAATGCCTTCGGTCTGGAAGCTCCAAGGTTTTCTTCGAATCCAGGTTTCATGGGTAATCCTACCTCATACATGCCATTTATGAGACGATTGGTTGTTGATTGATAGAAGTCTTCGCAGTATTGCTCCCCGCTAGACATATTCGATAGTTGGCTCTTGATACGTACTGCCGACAGGTATATTTTCGGGTTCGATTGTGTCGAGCCATGTTGGTCCTTGCGAGTAGGCCACTGAGTGAACTTCCCGGTGAAAACAGGAATGTCAAGTTGTGGAGTCGAATGCTGAGTATGAACTGTCGATGACAACTTCCTGTTTAATGCTCGTTTCAACAACTTGTATTGTTCCTCATGATAGAGAAATTCGTCGCCGTACGATGAATCACTGTCCTGTAGAATGTCGTCTATTTCTAGGTGCAGTCTGTCTATGATATCCCAACGAGACTTCAAGTTACGAAGCTCGTCCTCTAACTCCCACTTTTCAGAAATCTCTTCTACATTAATGCTGTTTATTAGTCGCCTAAAAGCCCTAAAATTTGTCCTCTGTTTTGATAACATTTCGTCTACCTTACCGGTTATAATAGTATCAGTAGTTTTTGCCTGCGGGTTTTGGTATGTAGACAAGGCATCTCGAATTGCCTGATACAGCTCTTTTGTCTTTTGATATATGTTTTCTGTAAAATAATCGCCACTTTTAATCTCCTGCGTAATCAACACCAGGTGATTTTTCTCAAAGTCTGTCCAGAGGTCGTCTAGCTTTTTTATCCTTTGCTCTAAGTACTCCGGTGTTTTCCTACTTGAGGAATCCTTCATAAAGTTAGTTCTGATAGTTTTTATGGAATCTAACAACGCACTTTGCTGAGCTAAAATACTCTCCATGATGATAAATGATAATAAGGAACAGTCTTACTTGATAAACCCGAAGGAGTGTACCACCCTTGCAGATGTTGCGCCACAACTCGTTGCTCGATGATCAAAAAAAAAAATAACAGCGAGAGTATCAATCACACTCTCTCTGATGATGATGATAATTATGATAATTAATAGTCAATGATAAAGTTTATGATAATTTGTCGCACTGTACACCGTACACACGCGGCACACAACGTGACAGTCACTTGACACTTTTTCGCACGAGGTCCTGATATTTTTGACCAACCGGCGCGAAAGGTCACACGATAGGTCGAAAGTCCTGATAATAAATCCAAAAATGCTCGAAGGACCAAAATAATGTAGGGGTTGTTCCCCACACTCTATAGGAATGCTATGATAAAATGAAAGACCGTTCGTTACGGGTGATAGATGTACACTGATTTATTAATTATAAAGTAGGTTTACAATAGCGTCGTGTAAGCAAAATGATGCGGCGCGGCGTAAATTACGTAAAAATGTATGATACAACTCATACAGTTATGACGAACTTGAGTTTGGCCAGCCTTTATTGTAATGGTCCTTTGTATAAAAATAGTTTTATATTAAGATTTATCGTCTGTATGTTTCCGAATAAAATAAAATAAATGTTATTTTGAATTTTTCCATCTCCATGCTCTCTTACGAAATACAGTGCGCGTGCGCAAAGGTGCGTTCGGTTTTAAATCATTAATTAATTATTATCAGACAAAAGAGATATACAATTTGATTTATTTTCATAGAAGTAACTACACCATTGGAATACTTTTATGCTAAGTACATACAGGCTATGTATGTTGACGATAGATGGCAGCTCTTATGTTGAGTCAGTGTTCGGAAGGTGGTTCAAAACACTGACCTCGGAAGTCTAGTTCTGTAGTACGCTTTAAGACCGTATCGATTGAAGTGTGTCCTTCGCAGAGGGGAACAAGTTGTAAATGATTTTATTTATTTATTTTTTATTTGTAGTTAGGTCGCTTCGATCTTCTGCTACGACAGTTGCCGGAGACTCTCACCGCTTAGAGTTTCCAGTGTTTGGTGGGTACCTCAGAGGAGGGCTCGTAATTCGGACTAGAACAAAACTGGAAGAAGAAGGTCGAACGGAGATGATTTATTATAATACTCACCCACTATTATACACGTATTCCTCTGCGAGCATGTATCCCGCGAAGTCACCCACGAACACCGACGGTATCACTATACCCTCGGCGTTCTTTGCTGACATCGTCTCTGTGAAAGTACACAATACATTTTTATTCTTCATATATTTGGTAATCTAACATAAATTTTATTTTCTTAAATGGGTAACAGTTTCAATACTTCCTACTCCGACTATCTTCTTTCTGATTAAATTCGTTGTGAGGTCCAAGACAGCTGTTTCTCCCGCGGGACGTCAATAAGCTTCATCGCTTATTTTCAATCTGAGGTCGCCGTTGTTGATCCTGGCTACACAGAAGACACATCGGTCACATAATGTGTGGTGGGCTTGTCCAGAAGCGAATGGGACTTTTATCGCTTGCTTTCAGTTTGTATGAACTATCATAAACGGATAAGATACGATATATATATATATATATATATTTATATATATATATGTTTCCACTAGCTGGTACCCGCGGCTCCGCCCGCGTGGTTAAGGGAAAATGTCAATAATTTTTCCCATGGGAATCTCTTTATGTCGTGGGGAAATGAAATGAAATCGTTTATGTCGTGGGGAAAAAAGTAGTCTATGTCACTCTCCAGACTTCAAACTATCCCCAATAAAAAAATCACGTCAATCCGTTCATTACTTTCGACGTGAAGGGAGGACAAACAAACACACTTTCACATTTATAATATTAGTATGTATATTACCTATATCTTACGATATGAAAATTTGATCAAGCGAATCAAGCGATGCAACGATATCGTCTTATCTCTATATATAAAAGGAGAAGCTGACTGATTGACTGACTGACATATCAACGCAGGGCCTAAACTATATGGGTTAGAAACTTGAAATTTTGCACAGGGGTTCCTTTTATAACGTAGGAGAGCACTAAGAAAGGATTTTCCCACGGGAAAGGGAGATATACGCAAAGTTGCGAGAAATTTACTAGTTTAAAATAGAAATCGTTATGAAATAAACAGGAATCCATCGTGAATCATTTTAATACGATGACAAAAGGTATGAGTAGTTCAAACAGTGGAAATCTTCAACTGCGACTGTGGAGCCCCAGTCCAAGATATGGGCGCACTTAATAGCTTGCCCAATGTGCTGAACTGAGTGTGCTCGGGAGGACCTTCTCATGGCAACAGACAAGGGTAATGCCGTTGCCAGGTACTGGTCAAACCTAATCTAATCCCCGCGCTGGCCCTCACAGCGTAGGGGAGCGTCCCCAAGGTGGCGGAGAGGGGAATGGTCGGTAGTACAGCCTAGCTACACTAACCGGCTAAGTCCGATGGACTCGCTGACCAACGACGGGTGTGGTCCTCCAGCATTTCGGGGGTTGTGCGGCGGGTTGACACCTCGCCCACGTAAAACCAATGTTGCTGGTGAAGCGTATCCCGTTAGCGCTTCACTAGCTTGCACAACATCGTCAAGGAAAAAAAAACCTAATCTAATTGTGAGTAGTCATTGATTCGAAAAGAAGAAGTGTAAATCGTATGCTAAGTAAATAAGTAACTTAGCAGATAGATAGATTATAGAAACTGTATACAATTTCTATCGACGCATGTTTTACCACTCGCAACTATTACAAATAAAGTCAGGCGGAAAAGTTATTGGTTTAATTATAAAAGAAAAATGTTACCTTATGTTTCATTTTGGACGACAAAATATAAAGATTTAACTACTTTGTTTATTCATATTATGAATGATCGTTAAATGTCGGACATAATCCGCCCCTTTATATTGTTTGAACAGTAAACCATAAAACCACAATATTGTGAATTTTTCGATTACAAAATATTTTTATTAAGTTTATAAAATGAACGCTTTAACATGATAGTAAAGTCACTACACTATATTATGCCACATTATTTGTTTAAATATTTTTCTTTTTACTTTTTAGAGTTGATCTAAATTTTTAGTATAATTTTTAAAATTAGTCTATGATTAGTCTTAAGGTCTCTGTATACGTAACGTGTTTTTTCCCGGACGGGACGGGAAGTTAAATATAGTTCCATACAAAATGTATGTGAATATGCATATGCCGTGGCCGTGTCGAACAAAAAGTCACGTCCCCGTCCCGTCCGAGGTATTATCCCGTTGCGTATACAGAGACCTTTAGAATATTTTTCGAAAATAGAGCAGTTATTTTTTTTTAAATCTTTATTTTTACACGCTTTTTTATATTTTACACATTAATTGTAGCTATTTACTGTAGGTAGTGTACGAGACAAGCAACAAAACAAATTATATTTACAATGAATCGGTCAATTGTAAACAAGTTAATTGCACTGATAAATATAACAGTGAATTTGTTTATGATATTTTTAACGTTTGAATTCATTTATGAATTGGTAATAGTTTTTACAATGTATTTTAAGATAAAAATGTTGCTTTGTATCTTAAAAACAATCTTATCAATGCTTTATTAAGAGGTTCTCCATATTATACTAGCTGATGTCCGTGGTTTTACCCGCGAATTCCAGTATACTACTTTTATACCGAGAATTTATCTAACTCCAACGGGAACCCCAAAAAGCACATTTTTCTAAAGTAGGTGGCGCTGCAATCGCCGAATTCTAACGATTGTCGCGCTGTCGTTTGCTTATCTCAAATCACACGAGATCTATATCAAACAAAATTTATCGCGAGAGTAGCTGCGGGCAAAAGCTAGTTTTTCTATAAATCTATGCTGAAATTATTTAGTGTTGTGACAATGTGCAGTTATCAATAATTTACACTTGCCTGTTCATTTACCTATTCTGTAGATAACAAGTCATAGGCTTCCTGTGTACGATAAAAGTCGTCATATTTGTTTTCTTGTAACATTTTACGAGTATACAGTATGTGTTTGGAATCTCAACAAAAGCTCGTAACTTAGGGACACAAAGTCCAACCATAAACTAATAACACACCATGCCACTCTTCATTTGATTTTGGAGTAGATGGCGTAAGCGTCACGTAGGCGTTCTCAACGTCTTTACTGTATGCAGAGACAACGCGCCGTCTGTTCATCGAACGCCTACGGTACGCCAACCGCCATGTGTGAAGGAGCTCTTAATATCTATCTAGGTTTATGTCTTGGGTCGCGTTAACATCTACAAGATATTGAAGAACACGCTGAAGTCGTACGTGAGTTTATTGAGCACTGCCTGGTGACGCGTTGCTACCCAGACCCCCTGTTCTTGTAACAAAAACCGATTCTATTTCAATTCAAATTCAATCGCTGTCTCACTCATACAATATAGGAATTGAATGGGACAGCGAGTGCGTTTGAATCGAAATAGAATCGGTTTTGTTATGTGAGTTGCCCCCCAGGGCGGGGGCTCGATCCCCGGAGCAAATATTAATGTGATGGCATTTGTTTGCCTTGAGTCTGGGGGATTTATTTCTATGGGTGTTTTATACATATATGTTAGTGTATATTTACAATAATATATTGTCTGGTACCCATGAACACAAGCATATAAGCTTACACTTTGGGAACAGGTGGCGCCGATTGAATTGTGTAGAAATGACCCGCTCACCTAGATCACTGGAATTGACGTTATGTACAATGGCGCAGTCATAGCCGGCCGCCTGCGCATTGCGGATTTTCACCTCGAAGCTGCAGTTGTATCTGTGGAAAATAAATAGGCTCTGTCAGTTGCTCAAACGCAATTGTTAATAACACACTGTCACTGTCAAACTAAAGAAGACAGAAAGAGATAATTTGAGACTTAATGTGGAATTGTAAGATCGACGAATAAGAGAACTTTGTTGAAAAATGTAAATAAATACATATTACACGGCGCGGGATTTGAACTTTGTGAAAAAGAATTCATTGCTAGCCATTTAACCACCGGGTCTGTCTATACACAGCTAAAACAATTATAAGCTAATTTTAGAAAGCGGAAAGATTTCTATTTTTGTTTGTAACAAATAAACTCATAAACTACTCGACCGATTTGAAAAATTCCTTCACCATTGAGAAGCTGCTCTATCCGCGGCTGACAAGGCTACTTTATATATATTTTTAAAATAGAGATCCTTACAAAAACCCGTGCCGAGACGGGGCGCTAACAGTAAATAATATTTTCTAAGGCTGAGTTGCACCATATTAGAAGTTATAGTAAAGGTTTGTGTTAAATTTGACACTAACAGTAACGCTGAGTTTAACGGCTACAGCAAAATGTGTTGCACCGGCGAATTCATTAGCTTTGTTAAAGTTAAAAGTGTTGCAAGTCAAATGAGGTGTGATTTACCCCAAATTCGTTGGGGGTAACATTTTTAAATATGGTATCATCATCTAGCGCTGTCCAATAGTGTCAAATTTTTGACAGTTCGGAGTGTTTGTTTTACTTCAACGCGTTTGACAGTTTGACGGATAATTTAACACTAACAATAGCACTAACCAGCGAAAAGTGAGCGGTTACGGTTAAAGTTATGACGTCATTTAAGTATTTGTCAACTGGTGCAACTCATTTTTAGCCTAACCGGTACTTTAACTGAAATTTCGTTGTTTGTTATTGTTAAAGTAAGATGGTGCAACTCAGCCTAAATATTATAGTGTACACTACCTGCCGACCAGCACGATCCATTTGCCCGTGAAGTTGTTCTCTTGCGGCGGTTGTGTTAGGTTCCCGCATCCGTCCGGCGGGTTGCCCACCACGAGCAGTCCACGTAGGCCATCTGCCGGGACATCTCCACCGAACGACGCGGGCATATCGTAATACTCCTGCGCTATCTGAAATCACAATTACATATTCTTTGAGAGGGTTGTATATCCTCATTATAATTGTAAATAATGTAATTTTTGACGAGAGATAGTGTCTGTAAGTACGTTGGCCTCGAAGATAGGAGGACCATTTTAGAAAAAAATCGCTTGCACATCTTGTAAGCGGATTTTTTGTCAGCTCCGTCCTTTTTTTTGTTACCAAACAGGGTTTTTGTTTATTAGAGCCACATGTGTCCACTAGGATGTTGGATGTTGCAACCAAAAGTCATCCTAAAGATGGTACTGCTATCCTCGAGGCGACTGTACCTACTCTCTGAACAAATATTTTGAACTTTATTTTCTCTGTCGAGCCGGAATCCTACTAATATAATAAAGGCGAAAGTTGTATATGCTTGTTACTTCTTCACGCTCAAATGGCTGGGCCAATTTTTATGATATTTGGTATGTAGGTAGCTGATACCTTGGATTAACACATAGGGTACTTTTTATCCCGAAAAGTACGCGATTCCTGTAGGAATTGGTCCAAAATCTGATATAGATGGCGCTGCTGTGCATAAATAAATACACGCAAACGAAGTTGCGCGGGTTTCATTAGTATTTCATAAATCCTCTACCATTATAACTACTAGTATTTTATTTTATTTATTTATTTTGGCAACAAACAGGCATTTACTTTATACTTTCAAGTGTAATAACAATCCGTACTAATATTATACATGCAAAACTTTGTGAGGATGTATGGATGTTTGTCACTCTTTTACTCAAAAACCGGCTGGACAGATTTGCTTATTTACGTACACGTATAGTTTATAACCTGGACTAACACAAGGGATACTTTTTATCCCGGAAATCAGTCCGGGAACGGGGATCTGGTGTCTTTAATATTTTGGCACAAACAAATTTATATTAATCTAATTTATAGTGAACAAAAACATAGATAAAATGTTGAAAATTAAATTTGAAATCTGACGATTGTTTGTAACTTTTATGGCAACTGTAGTGGAACAAAATTTAAATAAAATCACAGCCATGGTATTTTATTTCATTGAGATTCTCACAGACTTTCATTGAAATCTTGAGATTATCTATTAAATAATTGTTAACCCGTTAATTGGTCAATAGAGATAAGTAGAGTTATCAGTAAATGTATATGAGATTGCGTTATGTTTTATTATTTGATTATGTACATAAACGCTTAAGAGCAAATGACGAGTATTAAACGCGAGTTTTCGTCGGATTTCATAATCCATTGCGGAGTGTTCATTGTGCAACGTTATGTCTATCTTACAAAGAGTTCAATGTAGTACGATAGGCGATGTCATCGCGCGTTCATGGTGTACAGGGTCTAAAGACTAATTTCACTGTATTTTTTTAGTACATTGACTTTTTGTGAACATTTACTTAGTCGCTTCACTGTTTGCAATAACAACTGCTTTTCTAAAAATTATGTTGCTAAAACATAATAATTATGTTAGAGGAAAATGTTTTAAAGATCATTGTATAATTATGAAAGAAAACAAAGAAATAACTTGAGATTTCACGTGGAATAAATTTAAAATACATTGTTGAGCAACTAACATTTAGGAGTTTATAACAGGTTCCTGACAAGTTCCAGTGAGTCCATTTGGCAGATAAATTCACAATTTGATATTATTTTTCGTCAATTTGACTAAGTTAACTGTAACTTAGGGTTTACAAAAAGTAAAAGCACCTTTACCACATTGTATAATTAAGGAAAAAAGAAAATAAGAGATTTTAATGTAATTTGCACCTTACTATTAGTAAAAAATGCATGCATTTATTTTTATTTAAACCTACATAAATAAATTTATTTCCAGCCAGGAAGTCTTTCATTATTTTTAAAACCTTTTTTACTAAACAATAGAAGTTGAGATAGCAAAAAAAAAATACTAACAAAATGTTGCAAGCCCATCACGTAGAACACTTTCACGGCATAATGTGGATACATTTTTCTTTTTTAACTTTTGGTGACGAAAATGTAATTATTTTTAAAAACTTTTCTTCTTCACCCATTTATGCTTATTTTTCTTTCTTTAACGTTTACCACTGTATAGTCACATTTCAACTTAACAGTTCACATTTTTTTCATCCTATGCCACTTTTTTTTGGACCAGAACCCTTAGCAACGTTCATGTATGTGGTTTTAATCTGACTGATTAATAGACGCTCTTACTAGCGAAGCTAATAATTGATAACATAGCTATGTACTATTGATAAATGATTAAGTGGATTGACATTGGAAAATTACTGGCTTTCGTATTTAATAAAAATAAGGGACGGCCACGTAAGCTAATAGAAGTTATCAATATTCTTGGACGAATCACACAACGCCATCTTGCCCCAAACTAAGCAACTAAGCTTGTACTATGGGGTACTAGATTGCTGATAAATTATTAATACATAAATACTTTTAATTTGTAAATAAACTTATTTTACATAAAAAACCTCCAGACCAAAGCAAACAGATATGTTCATGCACACAAATATTTGACTTGTGCAGGATTCGAACCCGCCGCCCTCGGGATAGTGACCATTGCTAGCCACTCAACCACCAGGCCTGTCACATGCTTAGTTTACGTTTAATTCAAGACGATCAATTTGGAAACACTTGATTAAATTTAAGTAATTATAACTTGACTCTGCAAATAGTGTTGCAAATAAGTACTTCTTTCTTTCTAAGATACGAATAAACAAAATGTAATCAAATACGTTCAAAAACATATGAACAAATGAAAGAAAGAAATAAAATTCTACACAGTTCACACAGCTTCATCTGGTACCACAGTATCAGTTATTAATCCGTATAAACTATCCCCTTTACTAATACACGTTGTTTAAGAGTATAATAGTTATACACTGTTTTGTCACTGTCGTTCTTGAGGAGAATCAAATGAAGTATGAAAGTGACAAAACATTGTTTAACTATACACGCAACGCATTACACAACGTTTATTAGTAAGCGGGTATCTGTGTACCAAATTTCTAACAAATCTGTCATGCCGTTTTTGCGTGAAAGAGTGACATACATTACATAAACATGTTACAGGTCTTAGCCTAATGAAATAGTATAACAGTGGTGTTAATTCTGTTGTACATTTAACTAGACTAAACTAATTTTGATAGGACTAGAAGTGGTGCTATCTTTGTCACTAATTGTAAACTAAGGAAGGACAACAACACCTTTGGTCCTGTCGAAACTAGTTTAGTCCAGTTAAATGTACAACAGAATTAGCGCCAGAGTAGTGTAACTTTTTTAAATTGTTGAGATGTAGTCAATAATCTCTGATTGGTCTACGATCACAGCTATTGCATTTCTCTAAAACGTGCCTTAGGCCGCAATGTATATATAATTATATACAGATAAACTATTGTTTTTGCCTTGATTACATCGTAAACACGATAATCTTATCAGCACGCATGGGAAACTACTCTAAGTAGTGCACTGAGTAAATCTAACTAATGGCTATTCTAACGATCATTATGTAAAGTTGGTAATATTAACTAATGTAGTCTATATTAATATTATAAAGAGGAAAGATTTGATTGTTTGTTTGCATTGAATAGGCTCCGAAACTACTGGACCGATTTCAAAAATTCTTTCACTAGTAGAAAGCTACATTATCAAGGAGTGACATAGGCTTTAACTTTTCTCGAAATTCAATATGGTTCCCACGGGAACGGGTCCGGAACTTCACGCGGACGAAGTCGCGGGCAAAAAAGCTAGTGTTATAATATAATTATTATATTAATGGGTACCTATAGTGTGAATATTTTATTTAAATTTATAATCCGTTCACTCACTGACTATATAAGTTCAATTAAAAGCGTCACACACGGAGGAGATATTATAATATTATTTTTATCTTATGATAAAATATCGCTTGCCTTCAGTTATCATTTAGCATACCTACGTGAGCATAGAGAAAGCATTTTTGAAACAATCCATTGTAACGGGTATATCTGTGCGGCTAATTCTGTCCACTATAAAACACGATATTTGGATATTCCCATGGGACGAGAATGATGAGACGTCACGGATATAATACAGTATAATGTAATATTGTTTATAATTCACTATGTACTGTATGTACCGCGCCTTTACTGGGGAAATTGTTACGCGATTGCCACTCGGAAGTAATTTTATACGCCAATATCGCAACGTAACATTCAACTTACATTAACTACTATAGCAATGGGCTGTTCTTTGTTTAAACATAACAATGACACCATATTTATACATTTTTGATTCCGGCCTATCGTCTGTCCCGAAAATCAATCGCTTGTTTTGTATGTACAATCCGCGCCACGAGAGATGACACCTGACGTATCTATCACGTGACTTGACTTGCGCAGTAGATGATTTCTATACCATTTTGATAGAAATTGTCTACTGCGCCGAATCAGCAATCAATCAGGTCTCATCTCTCTTGACGCGGATTGTACAAAAACCTCGATTCGGTAAGGCGCTTTCACAGGAGCTAAGCGAGGCGAAGGAAATGAACAATTCGAATGGTTTTTAATTCTGGCTCGTCTTGCTACGTATTTCGCTCATTGACCCCACGGATCAAACTGACAGATGCCTATTTGTTATCTTATCTCGTTATCTTCCTTTTTTATTATACCTATGTTAGTTATTTTTAAGTTTTTACATGTACTCCATAAATATGTAAACACTTTAGAACCTCGTCACTTTCGTATATCATTTCAATTAGGTACAAGACATTTGAGTGAACATGTCAACAATGTTATAGTGACAAGGTCCTAAAGTGATTACATATTTATGTATGGAGGTGACTGTACATACGTTTGTGAGACAATAAATAAATCATTTTCTTTCTTCTTTCTCATCTCTGGTGGAAACGTAAAATGCCTGTTTACGTTTCAAATATACAATATTCGTACAGTTTTAACAGTTTTGGGTCGGGTGTCTCGATTTAAAGATCTACACTCGACCCGTGCACACGTTCTGTGTTTTGACATTCATATAAACCAAATGAACGACCAGTGCCAATCCGGCCGCCATACGCCATCAGTACGATCACTGCCCCGCCCCGTATATGGCGGTTTATACGCCCAAATCGCTCACATCTCCTGTTAAGTCTACTAAAAACGAATACTTACTGAATGTGGTGTCTCTCTCGTATATACAATGACATTGCCGCTGGCCACCGCGACATACGCCAACAGCGCTACGATCACTGCCCCGTACATGGTGGTTTAAACGCCGAAACCGCTCACATTTCATTTAATACTCCAGTTTTTTTATGCGTTTGAGATTGTCTCATTGTGTCAACCCCTGTGAACAAAACAGGAATATTATACTTTATATTGACGGTGCGGTGGTGCGTTGGCAATCCTATCATTCCTATCTTAGGCACAAGAAGGCGCGGGTACGATTCACGCTCGTGGTAAACATTCATGTGATGGCATTTGTGTTTTTTCTCGAGTCAGAGTGTTTTCTATGTGTGTATCTTCTTTATCTTTACATAATATAATATATATATATTGTCTGGTACCCATAACACAAGCAGGTTAAAAGCCTAGCTTACTTTGGGACCAGATGACGCAGTGCGTATTGTGTAGAATATGTTTATCAAACTGAGTCACTAATTGAATGATTCATTGGTGCATGACATGTAGGTAGGAATTTGTGAGAGGGATTGCACATTGCCCAGACGATGAGTGTCACAAGATATACAGGGAAACCTGTTTAACTGGGATATCAAGGGACTTAAAATTATTTATCACTAGATTTTCCCCGCGGCTTCGTTCGCGTTAATTTATGACTGTATAGATCTCGTTTGACAACAAAACAACCCATAGCGCGACTTGTGGCGCCATCTGTTGACCGATACAGCGCCCTCTATAGTAGAAAAATTATTTTCCCATTAGAACGACATACTTTCACGAAATAAAAAGTAGCCTATGTTGGGCTCTGTACCCCTGACAATATATGTACAAATTTTCATAATGATCGGCTGATTAGTTAAGCCGTGAAGGATTAACAAACAAACAAACTCACTTTCTCATTTATAATATTAGTAAGGATTTATAGAGGTTTTTCATTTACCCAGTTCCTCACTTATACGGGTTATTGTGCTGTGAAGTCCAAATTACAGATGTAAAAATTTCTATCCTTAACCTAATAATATTATAAAGGCGAAAGTTATGTGTATGTTTGTTACTTATTCACGCTCAAATGGCTGGGCCAATATTTATGATATTTGGTATGTAGGTATCTGATACCTTGGATTAACACATGGGTACGTTTCATCCCCGAAAAGTAAGCGATTCCCGTAGGATTTGATCAAAAGTCTGATATAGGTGGCGCTGCTGTGCATAAATAAATATACGCAAACGAAGTTGCGTGGGTTTCACTAGTAACATATAAACGAAAAAATCAATGAAATCTAATCTCAGTTAACAGAGGCATATCTGTGGCAGAGGTACCTATTTCAATTCAATGCAAAAGTGTCGGAACCATATTGATAAATAATAGACGTTTCACTTATCTAGGGCCCAGTTAAACAGGTTTCACTTCACATAGATATACAGAGAAAATTATCCATTATGATTGCTTTTAAAGTTGGTCAACTAATACTGAACGGTTCAACTAACCATTCTTATTTCGAAAATATTACTTTCCCACGGTGGGATTCGAACCTACTACGTCCTCTCGAAATAGGGCCGAGGGCTCTTCCAAATGAGCTACCGAAATACCGCCTTCAATTATTCGAATATCCCTCTATTTCATCCTTACTTCCTTACTAATATTATAAATGAGAAAGTGAGTTTGTTTGTTTGTTTGTTATTCCTTCACGGCTTGACTAAGCAGCCGATCATTATGAAAATTTGCATACATATTGTTAGGGGTACAGAGCCCAACATAGGCTTCGCTCGCAGTTAATTTTATGACATAGATCTCGCTTGACAACAAAACAACCAACATAGCGCGACTTGTGGCGCCATCTGTTGGCCGATACAGCGCCCTCTATAGTAGAAAAATTATTTTCCCATCGGAATGACATACTTTCACGGGATAAAAAGTAGCGTATGTTGGGCTCTGTACCCCTGACAATATTTATACAAATTTTCATAATTATCGGCTGATTAGTTAAGCCGTGAAGGAATAACAAACAAACTCACTTTCTCATTTATAATATTAGTATAAGTACTTCTAGTACGCGATGTAATTTCGTTAAAATCTGATTAGAGTTACCTCAAACTCAATTCTTAGTTCGTGTGGGAGGTCAGGTATCTCTGCGGTTGTCTGTATATTATTCTGTACCATGAATCCATAGGTTAAAACTCGATATTACACTTGACACTTTAAAATATTACACTTTGGACTTCTGACTACACAACATAGTTTAGACACAAACACTGTTAACAAATATAGACACTAAAAATGTATATAAGTTTACACTGTTAGCAGATAGATTAAAATGTATAATTTTTCTTTTGTTCAAATATGGGTTGTGTTACTATTAAAAATATTATACTACTGTATATACATTATATTTAGGAACACAAATATCATTATGATAATGATTCTATTAACAAATTAATAAACAAGGATAAATGTTTGCTATAAGTTTTATTATTTGTTATTAAAATGAGAGATAAAAGTGACCCACATCTTAAAATGCATTATCAACATGTTAAAATACATTACAGATAAGCCATTGGATTTTAACAATATTAAAATTATAATCTTAATAAATGTTGTAAAGAGGTTAAAGTTTGTGAGATTGTATGGGATAATGTGTGGTTTTACAGAATCGATTTTGAAAAAGGTATATATATAGAATACCAGCGTCGCGGTACTGCTGAGTGGAGGCCTGTTTGGGTGCACAATATTTATAGTCTTTATGTAATTTTTATTATTTTTTAAATATATTGTATAGTGCCCAATAAAAACATATTTTCTTTCTTTCTTTCTTTCAAAAATCTTTTACCATTAGAAAACTACGTTATTTGTGAGTATCATATAACCAGTTTTTGAAACGCAATTTTAAAGTTAATGCCGAATTAAAATGTGTTTCAAAAACTGGATGTCAAGCTCATAAATTAAAAACGGAAAACGACACGGGCGGAAAACGGAATAGCTAATTTAAATTTGATTTGATTTCGCTTCTATTTTAATTTTATTGGAATTATATTAATTTGTGTTGATATTTTGTGCAATAAGAATGTTTTAAATATGGACTAATGTCTGAAAATTAATGATGATTTGATTTGAAACCGCGGGCAGTTGCTAGTTGAATATAAAATAGTTTAATTCAGAGATTAGGCCTTCACACGCGCGGTTTCTAATCATATTTTTTACACATTTCAATGTTATTCCACATGTATTAAACATTAGAATCATTAGGTAAATAAGCTACTCTATAAACTACCACATTTTTTAATTAACTTATTGGATCTAAATAACAAATATATTGTATTATCTAATTCAAAGTTAAACAGATCCTCCTGTTTTTAAAAAAGTCACTGTGTTTTTGACTTATTTCCTCCATACTTTTCATACTACTCATTGAGTGTGTGTCAGTAACATGAAGAAATTACTAAGCGGAGTTGCTACAATGAGCCATTGCTGACGGGAGGGTGTTTACCCTCCCATATATGCACATATGCCGCACCCCCGCACAGCCCGACAATGCTTGACGTCAGTGCCCAATTGAACGTGCTGGGACTACATTGTTTAGGGCAACTACTCTCAGTAATTTTTCATGGTCAGTAAGGGTAAAATTAAGGGCACATTGGCTGCCTAATTGCGGAGAAGGTCCGCAAGACTACAAGTACAAGTGTGTCAGTTCCATTGTGGCTAACAGATAAATAGTTCATTATCTCAACCAATAATCATCCCATCCCTTCAATCGAAGGGGATTAGATCACTCTTTTCCAATGTGGATTGGCAGCGAGCAGTGTTTTTTAAAGCCGTCTGAACACCGGTCTTCCCGTCCGTGGCTTAAAAACTGTCATCCATAAATAAATAGTTAACAATACTGTTATATCCATATCATTATCCTTTTTATAATTTAAAAAGAGGTTATTTGAGTTAACTGAAGGTGACTGAAAAATTGAAAGTTGGCAGAAGCATAAAAAATTTTTGGTTATGGATAAATGCCAATTATATTGTTTTTCAGACACAAACACCGTTCTTATGATTTACATAAACTTTGTCATTGTTTTTTGAGGTTTAACAAAACCATCTAAATATATAAATTGAAAATGATACTATTGTAAAAAAACCATATAACAATAGAAAAACAATTCGGACAAATATGGTGGTGAAGTGGTTAGGAAATCAATCTAGAATGGTGCTATCTAGAATAAGATTTTATTAGACTTAAGTTAATGTATAGTTCCAATACTCCAAAGGGTAATTTCTTCTGTTTACTACCTACCTATTAACACTTAATACTGAATAAAAAGGTTTTCATTTTTTCTAAATAAATTTCTATTAAAGGAATAGAAGTCTGACGAAGAATAATTTATATCTCAGAATCTTTATGGGCCAAAACTGTAAAGTGTCTTCAAATAAAATTAGGAACTTTTATTGGTGGAAACTTTTAAATCAATTCCACACTAGAAACATTAGACACTTACATCCACCTGTAACACGACATTACAATGTTATTGTAATGAAACAGAGAGTATGCAGCCCTTAGAGCCGTGGTTCCGAACCTGGGGGTAATTACCCCCGCGGGGGTAAATCTGCTTTTTTGTAGGGGTAACAAAGAACCTAATAATTATGATATAATATCTAATACAATGATGGGTCGCCAAGCAGCATCTTTTTCTAGCTGCCCTCAGTTAAGACTCCAAATCTAAATGTGTTAGTATTTTGTACATAATTGTATTGTATTTTAAAATTTCAACCTCAATTTTGGTTGCACGCGTAGTAATTGACAACTGAGATTCGTGGACAATTATTTTTGAAGAAAATGACAAACATTATGTTTCTATTGGACACCTACGCACTGGTATGAAATTATTTTGTTATTTTTATTTTGATTGATAATATTTTGAGGATAACTTCAAGTAAATACTGTGTGCATTGACAGCATTCATGTAAGTTGCATACATACATAATCAACACTTCAGTGGTAACAGGAAAACAGATATTAATCGATTTTTTATTACATAGACAGAATTTTTATATAACTATGCTTCAATTTGCATTCCAAAGTGGTGGGTGTATTGTATAGAATATTCATTATCATTTGTACACTTTAAATAGTAATAAACAATTTTTAGCTGTCATTTTTATAATATTAAATAGTTATAAAAAACGTTTAATTCCATAAACAGAAGATTTTAATTTCTTTATCATGTTCAATGTTCATTGTCTGTGCATGCCAGTAGGGCATTTTGAGTTACTCACCAAATGTGAATATTTCAACAAAGGGTCGATATTCCAAACGTTTAAAGGCTTGCAAATCTAAACAATGTGTAAGGTTATTAATTTTTAATGACACATGTGAGCAAATAACTTGAACAAAAGTAGTTTGCATGTACAGAGTTGTTTCCATAATTTTCTCTACACAATGAACATGTTAAAATATGAACTATCTATGGTGTCAGTCAATCTGGTTATTAACGGAAAGTTACAGGAAGCTGGAGGCAGAGCGCTTCCAAATGGTTGTACTAGAAATGTCTGGGGGAGTGCTATGTCCAGCGTGAACTTCAGGTAATGACTCAGATTGATAAAATTATTTTTGGATTTTAGGACTTAGTGCTTGTTTTAGTTAAACTCTGTGACTACACACTATGTTACAATATATTACTATTAGACTATGTAACACTTTGGGGTCAGAGAGTCGTCGCCTCAGGATGGTATGACTCATAGATGTCAAGCAAAATGAATAGCAGGCGCAGATGATTGAAGAATATGATCTTAGTGACAAGACTCTTATAAGACTCTTATTGAAAGTGCATAAAGATAAAAATTATCTTTTTTAATTAATATAAGATAATAAAATATTATAGACATAATACAGGTAGCACACTGCCCTCATTATTGTTATATTATCAGATTTATGCGAGACAGTCGTCTATTGTAACACTATTGGTGCAAATACAATGATTATAGACGTGTTCGCACATTGGATTCTCTTAAGTCGTAACCAAAATAAATACATATTTTTTAACATATATCATGTACATACATGATTCGCAATGTTTGTAACACCCAGTTAATTTGATTATTAGTGTCACAATGTACATTGCTGGCCTTGGATCACGTGTTTTAATCGACAACAATAATTTTTAACACGCTAACACACAATGCAAACTTCAGAAAATAAAGAATATATTTTACGAGTCAAAACATAGTTACTTACTTCTAATAATAACAAATATAGTTCCTGTAGTCACTTAACAACAAATATATGTACACAACACTGCTTAACATTAGAATTTGGAGTAGATAAAAACAACGAAAATTAATTACGACTAAAATTCTCGCACCAGTGTTCACAAATTTTCTGTCAACGAAATGTCAAATAATGTCAATTTTGACATTGACGTTTCGTAGTAGTGTTGCCATAGAATCAAATAAAAAAGTGTGCCACACCAAATATTTTAAAAGTGCTAACTTTTACGTAAAAGTTAGCACTTTTAAAATATTTGGTGTGGCACACTTTGTTTAAAATAGTATCGTAAAATAAAATCACACGTGTGATTTTATTTTACGATACTATTTTAAACAAATTCAACCAATACATTATGCATAGTTCTATTTGGAGTACACAAAGTACAACCTCTAAATGTTAGTCAAACGAGAAACGAGATCACATGAAAAATACATTTAGCTTCTATCCATATAATTTTTCACCCAATTAACCGGATATGCATTGTTATTTATTGCGGGAATATAAAAGGAGAACGAAACCATTAAATAAATATGGGGTCAAGAGAATGAACATGTTTAATCCTCTATCACCTCCATGTTTATTATAAGGCATTATAACGGACTGCCCCGGCTTTGCACGGGTTTTAGTAAGGAACCCTAATTTATTTGAAAATGTAATATAGCGTAACTATGTTACCCGGGCCCGGGGGGTATTGTAATCCCAACGGTTAATGAATTATTGAAATCGGTTTAGTAGTTTTTGAGTTTATTCATTACAAACATAGTTACCTACACACCCACACAAAAATACAAATCTATCCTTAGATAAGTGTAGACTAGTGGAATCCGCGCAACTTCGTTTACGTGTAGGTAACCCGCTTTCTCGTGGGAATTTTGGAAAATCTAAAAAATAATAATAATAATGATGGGAACACCCGTGTCGTGGTCCACCCTAGGCGATTCCACGTCCTTGCTAGCGTCCTGGAGGGCGGAATGCGCAATCGTCTAATGCTATAATGCTATACGTATTTTGTAACATTTGTAGGTAGACAATACTGTTTTCACCTCACAAGCTCGGAAAGAATCTGTTTGTCATTCGAAATCTGAGCGCAAAAGTGCATTTTGTGCCCTAGCGTGGAAAGAATTTTTAAAATTCGAACCTTTCTATTCTTAAATTTTTTATACCGCGAGTCCTCTGAAAATGCATTAATACTTATTTCATGCCAGTGTGCCAACCTTATTTTTAAAATAATCGAACTGGCCAGCACGACACCGCATGAAAAAAAAAACATTTATTTAATATATTATTTGCGTTTTTCTTGCACCTAGGATTTTCCTCGCTGTAGTGAGGTGAAAAATTTTGTGTTTCGCTCGGCAGCAAAGTTATTCTGCGTCTCGTACCTTTGAAACCCTCGCTACGCTCAGGATTCTATATTTGAACCACTCGCTTCGCTCGTGGTTCAATCCTAGAATCCTTCGCTAGCTCAGGTTTCAATTTAAGTACTCGCGCCAAAAAACAACTTTGCAGCCTTGCATAACAAATAACTATTAATAATTCTAAAGATTTTAAATTACATAGTCATTCTGAACAAAAGAAAATACATGTTCGTAGTACGTTTTCTATGGTTCATTTATTATGTCCCTGGTTATAAACAAGGATCATTGTAGTCAATTATAACGTCTTTGTGGATTAATTGGCTCGTAATGCATTAGATCCGGTTCCTAATTAAGCTGGCTTGCTATGGGAAACTTGTCATACTAATGGTCACAGATGATTAGCTGTTGTTTCAACTATAATAGCTGCGATTTAAAAGTATTAAAATTTGCATGTAAAATTTCCATCAACTCTTATAGACTATAGCGAAATACGAACTTTGTTTTCGTGTATTCCGCTTTCCCGTGGAAATTTTGGAAAATCCTATATTATCGGATGCCTACGTCATACAAAGAACACGTAAGAAGTTTCAGGTCGCGACATTCAGTTTCAGGATCAAAGCATTTTATATGTTTACTACGAAACCGGCGCAACTTCGTTTGCGCGTATACCTCTTTCTCGTGGGAGTTTCGGAATGTATTATACACAATATATAAACCTTCCTTTTATATCACTCTAGGTATACATAAAAAAAAAACTGTATCAAAATCCGTTGCGTAGTTTTAAAGATCTAAGCATACAGACAGACAGCAGAGCGGAAGCAGCGACTTTATTTTATACTATGTAGAGATAAGAGAGGTAGGGCACAGCGGATAATCCGCTCAAATCGGAGCAGCCCGTCTGGGGAAGGACCTCCACCTTACAGAAGATCGTAGCCAAATAGCATTTGGTCTCGGCCATGTTGTGTTCCTACGGTGAGTATGGTCTCCAGAGTTCCACTTGGGGGGGTTGGGAGGGTTGGCAACGCGTGAGTGATACCCCCGGTATTGCTTACGTCTATAGGCTACGGTGACGGCTTACCATCAGGCCGATTGTATGCTTGTTTGCCACCTGAGTGGTATATAAAAATAAAAATTTGTCTTACCACAGAATAATAAATAGTACTACGGTCTTACTTTGAAATTTCGACTCACTAAATATTATGAAGTTCTTAATTATATTATGTTAACTTTAGTGTATGTTATGACAATACCAGGCAAACATATGCTGTGTTCATATTACCTATATTTTTTCAAATCATGTTCAAATAGGTGCGCTCTATTTTGTATAGGAAAGATACAGCGCTACTTATTGTTGAAAAACTCGGTAGGTAGTACGTACTCAGATTACAGAAATTATATCTGCAAACAATACTAAAAATAATTAAACTATGGTTTTGTTTTAAATTAAAACAATAATTATTACATAATCTACATTATATATAAACTAATATTATAAATGGGAAAGTGTGTGTGTCTGTTTGTTTGTCCGTCTTTCACGGCAAAACGGATCGACGAATTGACGTGATTTTTTAAGTGGAGATAGTTGAAGGGATGGAGAGTGACATAGGCTACTTTTTGTCTTTTTCTAACCCCCCACTTCCCTAAAATGGGGGATGGAAGTTTTATGGAGCATTCCGCAATTTTCAAGGTAGAAAGCTAAAAATTGGTATGCGGACTATTTGTGACTAACAAAAAAATCATGCATAATTTTTTTTTTGAAATCTGCCCCCAACCCCCATCCCCTTAAAAGAGGGGGTGAAATATTATATGGGACTTTTCGCAGTTTTCAAGGTAGGAAGCAAGGGGTGTTACCCCGAATTTAACGCGAGCGAGGCCGCGAGCAAAAGCTAGTATAAAATAAGAATGCTAAGAATTGATCGGAAAGGTGGGCTCGAGTCGTCACATCATGGTTCCCAATTCCCAACAGACGAAATTTTAAACTGGGTTTTTATTTTAATTTTACACTTGATTTACTTAATTGTTTTTTATTAAGAATGTAACACAAGTATTGAAGTAAAAACACGTAAAATAAAATATTAATCCACGAGAAAACGTTTAAAACATTTAAAATTAAGTAAGCAATTCTTAAATAAGTATCACCATTACTTGCGAATTTATGTTAATTAAACATGACAAATGAGTCTATTCATTTACCTATTTAACTAAAGTAGATGTAAGATTTCCTGGTATACCAATCATAATTAATTAAATACGTTTCATTAGTTCCAGTAAAACACATAGGTAGTGGTTATAGGATGCTGGTTGTCAAGATTGTTAGGTAGAGTCCAGTTCTGGTGTCCGGGCCTACTCCACCCGTTGATACCGGGGGCAACCTCCGTATGGTGGAACGCGGAGGCCCTGCAGACACTGGGTCTCGCCAACCCAGACACTGCGGGGGGCGTTAAGGGTTGGGTCACATGGGCGAATGAGACCACCCTGGAAGAGGGAGTGCGCGGTGGCGCAAAGTGTCACAGAGTCCACTAAGTACGTAGTGGACGCTGTGGCACCTGGAGTGGCGCTGGAGGCGCGGTGGAGGGTGAAAACCTCGTTAAAAAATTGAAGAAGAGGGGCGGCGGCTCGCAGAGCCCGGCCTGCGGTCGCACGTTGTTGCGACCGCAGAGATGGAGGGGACCCTTGCCCAGCCGAGACGGCGAGCCGGGGAAGGCCCGTCGTCTTGAGGGGGCAATGGTCCTCGGTGTCGGCAGTGCACCTGGATGCGGTGTGCTGCTGACGGGGCGTTCCGGGGAGAGCGGGTCCGGCCAGTTTAACTTTGGCCGGACGGCCCTGGCGGGGTCGCGGATGTATCACAGTACTCGTGGCCCCCGTCACTTAGGGGGCGAATGGCATCCCGTCAGTTTTTTAGTGGTAAGTCCCACAGTCCCCACCGCATATTCCCCGCGCGGTGGGGCTGGTGCAAAGCATTTTTCTGACGATAATAAAAAAAAAAGGTAGAGTCCAGTCCGCACACAGTTAAAGGTTATCAAGATAATATAGTTACCTAAAAGTTATTATGTGAACTAAGCCGCTCTGCTTAAGTCGCGGAGTTAGCATTTAATTTACAAAATAAATGTACGTGAACCGTATATAACAACGTCAGCAAATATTCAGCTTGCCAAATTGCCTGATTTGTTTGAGTCAATTAATTTAAATAAGTCCGATGAAAATTGTAAAGGAAAATATTGTGACCTAAAATTCTGAAAGGAAGGTTTGCGTTTTAAATTCGGTCTGAGTTGTGTTTTCGAGAAGAGGATAACGAGTCCGATAGCTACTTTGTGAGTGTTAGTTATGCCGGCTCATACATACGTCTACTTTACACTTAATTAACAGCCAGTTTCTGAAACTTATTTTAATTTTACATGAAGTATCAACCTATCTCTTTCTTTCTTCTTTAGTTTCACAGTAGGTAACAGCTACAATTTGATGTGGCATTAACTTTGAAATGCGTTTCAGAACTGGCTGTAAGTACACTTCCGGACACATGAATCGAGCCACCCTA
This sequence comes from Endotricha flammealis, assembly GCA_905163395.2. NCBI lineage: Eukaryota > Metazoa > Arthropoda > Insecta > Lepidoptera > Pyralidae > Endotricha > Endotricha flammealis. The sequence goes on from LR990855.1 coordinate 15,428,324, forward strand.
CATTTTTATGTGTAATGACATAGAACATAAAAATATTCTTAGGTTAATCAAAAAGTTTTTATGCAGTTTTGATGCTGGTATATTCATAATGATTTTGAAGTGCTGTTGTTCCAATTTTGAATTTATCAAATGGAAAAACGAAACAAAATCCAAATTCGTGCATTCTTTTGAAAAGAAAAGTTGATCTAAATTAACATAATTTTTTTATTTAACTCCATAATTTTGAATTCACCGTAATTGTTTTGAAATTAAGACATCGTAAAATTGTTGTTATTTTTAATTTGAGCCATTTAAACGTTAAAATTATGGATACACCGCCTCTTCTAGCCGCGCAAGCTGTGGCGCTTCTACAGTCGGGCCGAAGTCAGCGCGATGTAGCATCACAGCTTGCTTTAAGCCGTTCTGCTGTGCAAAGGGTATACCATCGATACCTCGACACTGGTGGATACGTGCGCTGTCCAGGAAGACCGCGATTTCGGGTAACTTCAGAAATACAGGATCGATTTATCGCGACAACCAGTTTACGAAATCGTCACCTCACCTCTGTACAGATCCAAGAACAGCTTCGAGACTTTCATGGAGTGGCTGTTTCCGCGCGAACAATTAGATGAAGACTTAAAGAACGTGGTCTGAGCCCACATAAGCCAGCCAACGGGCCGAAACTGACAAGAGCTCACCGAATGGCGCGCTTACAGTTTGCACGCGAACATTTGCATTGGACTCAACGCCAATGGAGCAAGGTACTCTTTACTGATGAGACTAAGATTATGCTTTATGGTAATGATGGAAGGAGGAAGGTCTACCGAAGGAGGGGAGAGCGCTTTGTTCGGTTTAAAGATTCTTTATTCTCAAAAGACACAAAAAGCAGTCACTTACATGAGAGAAATAATTTTCACTTAAGTACATACTAAACAGTTCCGTGTTCCGTTGTTCAGTATTGTATTGAAGAGAGAGTGAGTTATGGCGGGAGCTCGTGGATAGTCTGGGGAGGAATATCTGCCGATGGTAAAACTGGGCTAGAGGTTGTGACAGGACCACGTCTACCAACACTAAATGTCCGTCGATACATTAACCATTGCCTAGAGACTCATGTGATGCCATATGCTGGATTTGTAGGCCAAGGCTTCATCTTTATGCGTGATAATGCAAGAGCGCACACTGCAGGAATCGTCAGGGCATACCTTCATGATGTTGGAATCACGACAATGGAATGGCCAGCAAGGAGCCCTGATATGAATCCCATCGAACGTCTATGGGACGAATTAAAGAGGCGTGTTCGAGCTCACCAACCAGCACCACAAACTTTGGAAGAGCTGAGAGTTGCCATCGAGGAGGAATGGGAGAACATTCCACAACACTTCATAATGACGTTGATTAACTCCATGCCAAATCGCATGACTGCAATCATAAACACTCTCGGAGGCAATACAAGTTACTGCATATTTTTTTTTTCCAATAATTCCTTTTTTTTTTCAAAAATTCAACCCGAGTCTTGTCTTTGAGAAAGGTTATACAGGACAAGTTTCACTTAAAATTGTAATTTTATCAAATTATTGAAATTTAAATTTGGAATTAAGTATACCTTATTAATGTAAAGTGTACCAGCTTCCAAATTGCATAAAAACTTTTTCGTTGATCATATACTTTTGTTAAGTTACCAGCAATCAAAGTTGAAACTGCTGGGTGGCTCGATTCAAGTGTCCGGAAGTGTATATAAAGCCATCTACCATCCATTTTGCTTTATTATCTAACTTCTTCCTTTATTTTTCTAACTTTTTGTTGTTTCAAAACCATGATTCGTCTTATTCCCGAAAGAAAATCTATTATCCAAGTTACCAATCTGAACTTTAGTATAAATTGAACAATCAGAAATTTAAAAAAAAATTGCCGATATTATTTTTGAGACTTTATCTTTTTAATGTAAGCAGATTGTTTATTCTCGGCCATTACTATTTTAAATTCCACACGAACGAAGCTGAGGGTGAAAGCTGCAAATATAAACGAAAGTTTTGCATCGACGGATTGTTTTTTTTTATGTAGCTAAAACAACATAATGTAATTTGATCTATCTTCGGATTAAAAATCGAATTGCGTAACTTCTAGTGAATTTGGCACCAACAACGTCTTGTTGGAATAGCCTAAATAGTATTCATATTGTAATATGTAATTACAAATTTTATAGTAAATCCATTTACGCAATATTTAGAAATCTTTAAAAATATTAACGGCCCAGGTGAACCCTTTCCTTTGTTGATTGTACTGGGATAATGTCTTCCGTGTGGTCGTTTTCCCTGGATTTTTCTTTGCACTGTTTTTAGCAGATTAAACTTGTCAGTAAGTACACATAATAGGTATGTCCGACGGAGATATTGTAGTTTGCATTTCTTAATAACGTTTTTAATAAAGTTAAGTTTAATGCTATTTTAAAAAGTATTCTCGAAAGAAAACTTGCCTAGTTTCTAGCCTAGGAGCATGATTCGTCGATAACTTTGTAAACTGTATCCTCATTGGTCTACGTACAGGCGTTTTGCCGCACTGCGCCGTCTGTATCTCCCTAGGCGATATATAAAATATTCGCGTATAAAGCCGACATACAAAACATGGTATTTATTTATTGACATTTAAAATTAAACTGTAAAGCCTACGTTTTATAAAGTTATTTTTACAAAAACCTTAACAACCATCAAAGCATTCATGTGTACCATCTGGCAGTACACATTCGATTTTGCTTGGAGTGGTCGCGCCAGCGCGTGTTTATTTTTGTATACACGTAACTTTAATTTATTTATTTCAAAAGAAAGTGTTATTTGATAGTTTTTGAGTTATATGTGTAGTGAAATTAAGGTGAATTTGTTTTGGAATTTTAGACAAGTGTTGGTTTATAAATAAACACAAGTTTAGATCTATAATGGTAAGTTGGCACTGGTTCCCGTTTTTGTTTTGTTCGTTGCAGGAATGTTTATCTGTGAATCAATCTACAAGATTACAAAAGGACAATGTCCTGTATAAATATAGGTAACTAAAGTATTAATATTGGTTATGTTAAATATTTCAATTATATATGGGAAATCTTTGGTGAAATCGTGCGTGAAATTCTACATGAATAATTTATGCGATGACAAAATATTATTCGTACTGTCTGCTTGAAAAATAACATTAAGTACGTATTTTTCATCTTATAAATATAATATTACTGTAAAATAAAATGTAATAAAAATCACATAAACGAATATATCTATACTTATTAAATAATTTATATACATAGCATCAATAGTCTATCAAAATACAATCTACGCAATCTAGAAAGAGTTGATGGTTGTTTAAACATTTGACAAGTTTCAGCTAACTCCACTGTCTGTCAGAATTTGCAGTTGTTGTGTGATTTTTGACGATTTCCGTGCCGTAAGTAATGGTTACCTTGCCGGCCCGCCGCGCCACCCAGGACAGGAGGTCCCGGGTTCGAATCCCGCTCGCGAGTTATGATGAAAAACGAACTTTTATTTGATGGCCTAGGTTCTTATCGTTTATCTTTAGTAATATAAAAAAACCGGGCAAGTACGTGTCGCTACGCACAATGGGTTCCGTATTTGCTACGCTTTGCTTGCTATGCTTGCAGATGAGTACAATGCCATTTTCTACCTACTTAACCGTTATAGTTTTCCTTGTAAGTTCACTATATGGACTACTACCATGAATTTTTTCAAATTTCTAAACTCAAGACTTTCGAAGATAGAGGGGGGGCGACCACCGTGCAAAACGAAAATTGACACGTTAAATGTAAATAATTCGCAAACGGATTATTGTATCGGAAAATGATCCTCCCACACCCTCAATGTCAAAGAGACCTATCTACCGATACCTCACAAGATGGGGTCAGTGCGAAAAAAAAATTTAATCCCACTTCACCTGGAGGCACCCGTAAAAAAAAAAATTTTTAACAAAATTTTGTTGTACCACTTTGTTAGCATTGTTAATATGAGTATACATACCAAATTACAGCTTTCTACCATCAAGCGTCTAGGCGCTAGACCGCGGACGGACGGACGGACATAACATGGCGAAACTATAAAGGTTTCTTGTGGTACTACGTTATAATTCAATGCGTCATTAACTTTAAAAATACGTTTTGATGGGTGTTATTGACCAATCGTGTCAAAAACACAATACTTTGGTTCCAAAATTGGCATTACTTGATGTCACAAAAATGCTAGACTCAGATGGGACTGAGCCAGATACGTTTGCTGCATGCCTGACGAGCTTTCAGCCAAAACCACTATCTTCTAGTTAGACCGAAAGTGCAAAACGACGACATCGAGGTAGATCAAGACGGCGGCGATGGTTTGATGACCTAGAGTCGTATGATATAGAATGGCCTAAAAGTGTAATAGATCGGGAGTATAGGAGTCTTTGCCCTGCAGTGAGACAGCATTTGCTCCAAATAATAATATAGGACAACTCGTAGGACGAATGGCAAGTTGAAGAGTTAGAAGATATTTACCTGCAATTTCAGCAGTAAATAAAGAATAAAAAAAATAAACGATTGTTATTGTACATTGTTGATTGTTGTTTGTCAGTTGTCGTTATCAATGATAACAAACAATTGTCAATTTCGCATACAATGTCGAAACAATACAGTGATTTTGTATCTAACAATAACATATTTAAGTATGAAAGTATATACTTAAAGAATTTGTCCTAACCTAATAAAAGTATTTTTATTTGACGACCTCTGTGGCGTAGGTAATGGTTACCACGCCAAACGGCCACCCAGGAGGTCCCGGGTTCGAATCCCGGTCGGGTCATGATGAAAAGCGAACTTTTTCTGATTGGCCTCGGGTCTTGGATGTTTATCAATATATGTATGTATTTGTTATAAAATATAGTATCGTTGAGTTAGTATCCCATAACACAAGTTTCGAACGTACTTTGGGGCTAGCTCAATCTGTGTGATTTGTCCCTATATATGTATTTACTAGCTGACCCGGCGAACTTCGTATCGCCTAAAGAACCTTCATGCTGAATTTCATTCGAATAACTTTAAAAAACGGCAAAGTTTCATACTAACTTTGCACCCCCGTTTAACCCCCTAAGGGATAATTTTTGAGAAAAATATTTTACTCGTGTTTCATGCCTTTCAATAAAGAACCTTAATGCTGAATTTCATTTAAATAACTTCAAAAATGGCAAAGTTTCATACGAAATTTGCGCCCCCGTTTAACCCCCTAAGGGATTATTTTTGAGAAAAATATTTTACTCGTGTATCATGCCTTTTAATATAGAACCTTCATGCTGAATTTCATTCGAATAAATTCAAAAACGGCAATATTTCATACTAACTTTGCACCCCCGTTTAACCCCCTAAGGGATAATTTTTGAGAAAAATATTTTACTCGTGTTTCATGCCTTTCAATAAAGAACCTTAATGCTGTATTTAATTTGAATAACTTCAAAAACGGCAAAGTTTCATACTAACTTTGCACCCCCGTTTAACCCCCTAAGGGATGATTTTTGAGAAAAAATTTTACTCGTGTTTCATGCCTTTCAATAAAGAACCTTAATGCTGGATTTCATTTGAATAACTTTAAAAACGGCAAAGTTTCATACTAACTTTGCGCCCCCGTTTAACCCCATAGGGGATGTTTTTTGAGAAAAATATTTTAATCGTGTTTCATGTCTTTCAATAAAGAACCTTCATGCTGAATTTCATTCGAATAACTTTAAAAAACGGCAAAGTTTCATACTATCTTTGCACCCCCTTTTAACCCCCTGAGGGAATGAATTTTAAACAAAAATTTTACTCATGCTTCATGCTTTTCAGTAAAGAACCTTCATGCTGAATTTCATTCGAATAACTTCAAAAACGGCAAAGTTTCATACTAACTTTGCACCCCTGTTTTACCCCCATAAGGGATGAATTTCCAAAAATCCTTTCTTAGTGAGCACCTACGCCCCAAAAGGAACCCCCATGCAAAATTTGAGACTTCTGGCACTTGTGGTTTCGGAGATTTCGTGATGAATCAGTCAGTGATTTTCTCTTTTATATATATAGATTTGTTTCATCGAGTATATATCCTGAAAGGACATAGAAGGAAATGAGGAAGTGGAAAAAGAGAGGAGCGAAGTGTATTTTGTAAAAAAGTTTTATAAAATGTGGCTGCTGGACCAAGAGCACATGAGTAAATAAACTGACGGATATTTACTCATGTGCCAAGAGTTAGGCCTATAAAAAAAAAACAGTCATAGTATAAGGCAGTGATCTGTTATTTACTATAGATTCGTAATGTTTGACACATACCCGCTGCCACGTCGACTGAGGCCACAGTCTTAGTTGAATTTCTTCCGACTTAGTCGTAGTTTGACGTTCAGTGAATGCGTATCTCACAATAATATCACAAAAATGGTTAAATGCACTGTTAAAACATGTATGTCGTGATCCCAAACTAATAACAAAGCAAGTGGTATCACTTTTCACAAATAAGAATGCTTAATTATGTTAAAATTATACCAAAATAGTATTAAAATCGAAATTAATATATTACGCATTGTTTTTGACAACAGTGTTGCCAGTAAAAACGATTTTAAGTTTCCCAAATGTTGGGAGTTTAGTCAATGACGAACTCATACGCCTTCATGTATCATTAGTAACACAGTAGAAGTAAACCTACAACCAGGCTCAAACTAGAATTAATTATTTACTTAGAATTGATTGATACTAAAATCAATCGCTAGTGCTACGCACGTCAAGACAAGAAAAAACAAATCATTTTCCTCTTTTTGATATGGCTTCTGACATTTGACATAATGATATTATTACTATGACAGTGAAGTAACAATTTCATCTTTTTCATTGTGGTAACGGTGTTTAATTTAAATTGTTTCTGCAATTATCAAATGTTCGATTGAGTACAATAGTTTTTTTGTTTTATGTTGTATTTTATTCAAATTATTTAAATTTATTATTTTATTTTATTTAAATTTCATTTTCATTTCTTAACAATAAAAAAAATCTACTGAAGACTTGGCTGTATGGGCATAGTTCCCTTTGCCTACCCAGAATGGGTGAAGGAAACAAAAAAAAATCTCTGCTAAAAGAATATGTTTTACGGTTGGCGCCATTTTCCAAAAATACGTTCAGTGAATGCGTATCTCACAATATTAACACAAAAATGGGTAAATGCGCTGTTAAAGCATGTACGCCGTCGCGGTCCCAAACGAATAACAAAGCAAGTGGTGTCACTTTTCACAAGTAAGTATGCTTAATTTTGTTCAAATTATACCAAATTAGAATTAAAATCCCTCTACACTATCGTGTGTGCCTTTAGTCGCCCATCATGGCCCATTGTGAAGAGGAGGCTTTACAGTTAATGAAATACATAGGTACAATTTATAAACTAACAATAAGGCCAATAACAGGTTTCCCTGATTATGCCGATAGTTGCGTACGTGCGGGTAGAAGTCGGTATCCGACTTTATTAAAGAATTTACTTACAAAACTTCTATTTTACAATTTGCTTCTGATGACAAATTTAAATATTGTTCTAAATTACCGTGAATAACTTTCATCAGTATTACAGTCTTGAATGGTCTATAATTTTCTAAAGATTTTTTTGTCATCCGCGAACATAAAAAAATGTGTAAGTTTAGGTACTAGTGGTACTACCTACCTATTCATTTCGATAAAATGTCTTAGTTTCCTTCCTTATTGATATTATTTCTACTGTGTTAGTAAATTAACGTAATTTCACTCATCTTTAATTTGTTTACCAGAAATAACGAACTATTAATATTATTTAATGATTTTTGGAAAAAAAAAGGTAAAATCTTTCATTTATTCAATGGGAAAATTATTCATGAGCTGGCAACTCTGACCATTTTTCTGGGAGTAATGCTTTTGTCTCATTTTGACATAATTAGTTTGACTCTAGAAAAAAAGAGACAAACATATTTTACTTTGGCATATGCTCGGAATATGTGTCGGTTTCAAAGCTACGTCTTTAACACTCTAAAGTGGTTGCGGCTTTTTACGAATGCTTTGTATGACGTTACTTCTCTTGTCATAAAATATATAAAATCTCATTGGTATAAGGTATGAGGAGCTTTTTTTTTTTTTTTTTTTTTTTTTTTATTTATACGCGGGGAATGCCTTATGCACGTTACCCTCCGCCGGGCCTGTGTGGGACTCGCACCCACTAAACCCCGCGGCGCTCCTTCCTTGCCAGAGTGGAAGTGTCCGTGTGATAGCGTCGTTGTGCGTCGCCTTCTAGAACGAACACGCAAGTTAAGCAACGTCGACTGATGATAGTTATGCCAAGTCGTTGGCTTTTAGGCGGCTTTAAACACTGGCCTCTGCTAATCGGCATTGGAGCAGCGTGGCAGTGTACGCTCTAATCAAGGGGATTAGAGCAATTCGACTCGCATCATGGCAGTGGGATGATTATGGGTTGATATGATATTGTATTGGTATTCAAAACAAAATTAAGAAATATTTTTTACTTACTTAGCTTACCGTACGCCAAGTAAAAAATATGTCTTAATTTTGTAATATCGCTAAGATCTCGTTTGACCACAAAACAACCCATAGCGCGACTTGTGGCGCCATCTGTTGGCCGATATCGCAATTGCACAGCTATCTATAGTAGAACAAAAAAATCCTATTGGAATGACATACTTTCACGGAATAAAAAGTAGTCTTTGTTGGGCTCTGTACCCCTGACAATATATAAACGAATTTTCATAGTGATCGGCTCCTTAGTTAGTCAAGCTGTGAAGGAATAACAAACAAACAAACTCACTTTCTTATTTATAATATTAGTATGATAAGAAGGATCGTGAATATACATAAAAATATTATCCCTATAGGCACACTTACATTTAAACTTGTTTTATGATCCAATAGGTACAAAATTGGCTATAAATATGCCAAGACGGCCGGCGTCTTTTGAGCTGTCTCTTGTGAAACTTTGTATGAAAGAGCTATGAATATTGCATGGAGCCTGCATAGGGCCCAAAGAAAAATACCCTTGCTTTCATTTCCTGCCAAGTCCACTAGGTAATTAGTTCACCGCTTATGTGGAATATTAAAAATAGTTTTCACGCTTCTAATTTGTTGTTGAAGTGTGTTCCTGTATAAAAACTATTTTAACATACCAAATATCATAAATATTGACCCCGCCATTGCGTGAAGAAGTAACAAACATACACATAACTTTCGCCTTTATAATATTAGTAGGATTTCGAACGGAAAGCGTTGAATGTTGGTTAATAAAATTGTATTAAATTTTGCTACATTTGCTACTATTATTTATTCTGTGCTTTTGCATACAACGACTTGATTGATTTATTAGAAACGAGCTGTTACCCGCGACTTCGTCCGCGTGAAATGTTCAAATAAGGATAACTCCTTTTCCTGTCATGCAATTTAAATGAAACAAAGTCTAAATTCTGCTCCAAGCCGAGCTCTATCTCCCTGTGAAAACAGGGTTAAAATCCGTTCAGTAACTTAGAAGATGTGCGCGTTCAAACAGACAGACAGACAATAAATTAAAAAAAAAAAAATTCGCTTTTATTTTTGCCAAATATGTTCAAAGTACAGACACGTACAGACATATCGAGGTCTACTGTTTTATTATATGTATAGATTTATTACACGGGTAGTTTATCTATACATATTAATACATACGATAGTTTTTACCTCGTATCGTAAGTATATCATCCCGAGAACAGGAACTACGGGCTACGGGATTTAACGGGTTAGCAACTCGAGTTACCCATCTAATTCTGCGGTTGTCTTGTGATGTTAGTCAATTAAGTAATGATCTAATCTTGATCCACTTAATATTATTTATATAAATTACTGTTCGTTTAAAGGCACGTACATCTCATAAAAATTAATTGTAGCTTATTATTCTAGACGTTTATGTACATACAATGTTTTATTCAATAACTTATTTATTGCGTTTTCCTCATGCTGGCTGCTAATTCACAAGAGCTATCGCGAGTTATTGCAAATAACTAGCAATAAGTTGCTTATACGAGAACTCGTAGGAACTCTCGTGCAATTTATTACGGTCCACACCTCAGTTATTTTTGTAGAGCAACAAAATCCAACACGATAAGATCTTATATTTTTAAATTTTTGTTTTATTTTTTTCGACTAATCCGATCTAGTAAACATTTACGTAATTGAGCTGAGCGAGCCGAAGGCGAGCGAAGCTCTCCATACCAGACTCTCCTCATTTGGTTGTTCGTCTTCTCCTCCCAAACTACTCCACCAATTAGAACCAAACTTGGCACATCTTAAGAGACAGTTTGTGGCAAGGTTTTAAAAAAATAAAAATGAAAATAAAATGTGCCAAAATGTGCCAAAATGTGCCAAAACCAATAAAGCTGATTTTTGGCGCCAAAACTTTCAACATTCGCTCAGCTCAACTTTGCATCGCGTTACGCCATGCACCCCTAGTATTTAGAAATCTTTAATCATATTTACGACCTGGGTTTACCATTTCCTTTGTTGATTCTACAATAAAGGATAGAGAGAGAGACTGGTGCCTGTATAAGTCTGGGCCTATATCCTGAACTAAGTCCAGGCCTATCCTAGACTTAGTTCAGGCACCATCTCTCTTTACCTACTCAGTGCACCACGGTCGTATTAATTTATAGCAAGCAACTAGCTACGAGTTTATATTTTGCAAGGTCCTATATCTCAGTACACATCGCACCAATTTATAGCGAGAAGCTTGCTATCTATATATCATAGGTTAAGGTGCTGTATTACTAACAAATGGAGATATTTCATAAATATGAAATCTCAATAAAAATCATTTATTATTATAAAAATTGCAAGTTTCTTTTCGAAAGAACTTTGGAAATTCTCGCAGCAATTTCCATCTAGCGTCCCGTCACAGCTTCGCAAGGGTTTTACTAATGTAGCTATAATATATAATATAGCCTATGTTAAACGGGGTTAATGTACCTTTCCAACGGGGAAAGAATTTTTGAAATCGTTCCAGCGGTTTTTGAGTTTATTCGTTACAAACTAAAATACAAATCTTTCCTCTTTATAATATTAGTATAATGAGTGTCTGATATTCATCTCATGCCTAAAATGCCTCCAATAGGTTTGTCATCGATATGCGCAAGCGCACCTATTGTTGAATAAATCGTTGTGAACCTTTTCACAATGGTGGACAACCCGTTTATTCAAATGACACGTTACAATTTAATACAACGTACGAATATGTCTCATATACATATTATATGTACGCATTGAATATTTATACATTATTGTATTATTTGATACTAGCTGTGAACTGTGGCCCATGGCACTCATATAACGTGCCTTCCTATTGGTAAAATACTTTTCAAAATCGTTTCAGTAGATCCAGAGATTACCGCCTACAAGCACACTTTTACCTCTTTATATGGATTTGGCCATCAGTGAGTACAAAATATTTTTTTATGACAGAGAAGGATAAATGAGCAGGTGACCTGATGGAAAGCATGGCAGCATAATGTATTATGATGTGTATCCATGACTCGAGTATTGGTCGCGTTGCCTATGCCGTTGACGATGTCTGATATTTTCTCCTCTATTGGAAATTCCCAAAATATAACTTTGTAGACTACGAATAGTGTGTACTGTGATAGTTTGGGTATTTCCTGATCCAAAACGTGATATGGTTTAGGTTAAAAAACTATTATTAGTTTATTAGGCAATTAAAATTATGTAAATTGAAATAGAATCATATATGAATGAATAATTAAAAGGTAAAGATAGGCCATAAATCGGTTCAGTGACCTTTTTCTCTTTTTTTTTTTAATTTTCGTTCTTCTTTAACTAAATCTGTGCAAAATGGGTGTCATTTGTGTTTGATAATCAGGTAGATTTGGAGTTGGTAGAGCATTTTTATTAAATGGGCTATCTCAACCGGGGAAGTACCACCCTCTGACAAAATATCCGTGTGAAGCAGCAATGCGTCTTGTTCAGTGAGCGAGATTCTGAAGCCCAATTTCTTTTTCTTATCCCTTCTCTACCTAAGTCAAAAGTGAAAGAATATGAGTATACTTTAATGAAATATAAAGCTATGAGCCCGTCTAGTTACCATCGATATAATTACAGTTAATGAAAGAGGTGACCAGGTAATGAACTAAGATGGATAAAAAAGATTTTTATGGTAATAATATCAGCATCATATTTATTATACTGTGGCATCGTTAAGAAACTTTGTAAATACATTTTTTTTATGCCACAAAGGTAGCAAACAAGCTTACGGCCCGCCTGATGGTAAGCATCACCGTAGCCTTAGACGCTTGCAATACCGGGAGTATCACTCACGCGTTGCCAACCCTCCCAACCCCCCCAAGTGGAGCTCTGGAGACCTTACTCACCGTAGAAACACAACATAGCCGAGACCAATGCTGTTTGGCTACCATTTTCTGTAAGGTGGAGGCCCTTCGCCAGACGGTCTGCTCCGATTTGAGCGGATTATCCGCTGTGCCCTACCTCTGTGTGTGTACAACTTGATACAATATGAATACTATTCATAAATCAAAATTCGTGTCAATCCAATAAAATCCAATTTACGCAATATTTAAAAAACTTGAATCATTTATTGCCTTGCTCGCCTGATTCATTGGTTGACTTCAACATAATTGGTTCAAAGACCATGAACTTGTGCTTCTATGCTAATATTGCCCTATTGGCCTTCGTCACGCGAGAGATGTTATCCAACGGGTCAATACTTAGAGAAAATATTCAACACATTTCGCACTAATTATAATAAATTACGGAAATACCGACCATATATTATATTTGGGTACCTATTATTAACAAACACAGTTTATGATTAAGTATTTTTAATTCCAATATAAGGTCATAATTTATGAATGAACTTCCTTTTAACACATGACTATTTAGGTTACATATGATCGTTTAAGCAAGGAAATAATGGTCTAGTATTCAGTAAAAAAAAATTTGACTGTATTGTAAGTACATAGTTAGAAAAATTTGCTTAGGTACTACATAAATTCATCCATATTCAACCATTTTGATTTGTGAGACGCGTTGACGCGCCCTTCGCACCGCACCCCTAAACAAGAGAGGCGCATTTTACCGAGTACCTATTTCTAAATTTAATGCCTTTTTTTTACTGAATACTAGACCATTATTTCCTTGCTTAAACGAACGGGATTTGAACCCGGGACCTCCTGGCGGTCCGCCACGGAGATCGTTAAAAAAGTGTTATTTGACAAATCACACAGATTGAGCTAGCCCCAAAGTAAGTTCGAAACTTGTGTTATATTTGTATCCCAAACTCAACGATACTATATTTTATAACAAATACATATATAGATAAACATCCAAGACTCGAGGCCAATCAGAAAAGTTCGTTTTTTTACCGGGATTCGAACCCGGGGCGGCGGCGTGGTAACCATTGCGCCACGGAGGTCGTCTATTATATCGCGATTTGCTTCATAAATAAGGTTTTATCACAAAATGATATATAATCATACATGTTCATTTCAGGTAACATAATGTTGTGTGCTTCATCGCAATAAAGTAATTATTATTAATGTTTAATTAATATCGATTTATATTTTAAATCAGACTACTATTTAAATTTTGTGCCAAGAACATTGGAATGGAATTGAGGCTTCATGTTTTTTTTAAAAGGATGATCTCTTTATACCAATCACTGTTTCTAAGAATACTAACAATAGAATTAATTACATACTATTTTGTAAAGATTGTTAATTCACACGCACGAGATGGTCATAAAAACTTGATGAACATGTGTTTAGGGTCGTAAGATCAATTGATGTCATATAATCCTTGGTACCATTATAGCAGCGTTTCTTAAACTATGTGGGTCGTCATGTCGTCATCCACTCCGATACCCGTCGAGTCGAGTACCAAATGCCTGATTTTAAGCTGGTCATGGATCGTCAGTATTTTTGATTGACCGAACAGAATTTTTATTTATTACTTTCATAATATTTATTTGTATTGACTTTAAAAATAAATATGTTTAAGTTACCTTTGTGAAAAATCCAAATATTCAGCAGAAACCAGTAGTTTTGAATACTAAGTTCAAAGTATATGTAAATTAACAGCGAGTTTAAAAAAAATTGGCTTTACGAAAACTTTTAAAGTAGCTTTCTCTTTTTCTACCTTAACTGAGGTTACAAATAGTTACATTAACAGGGTCAGATTTAATTCATTAGCTTCAAAATTCCTACTTGTCACTAACTTTTTTATTTTTGCTACGCACTCACCGCACCGTGCGTGAATATAGCGTCAGTTATCAACAACCAATTGAGCTGAAATTTCTCATATTTCAGTTGTGATTGTTGTGAATAATTGCAATTTGATTTGCAAGAATTGAATCGAACAAACAAAAATTACCTATATTAACGATAATATAGATTTTGCATCGTACGGTGACATAAGCTCTTGTAAAAATAAAATAGTTCGAACAAATAAGACATTATGTAGACTATTAACAGTACTTACCTACAAATTAGCCTTTTTTCAAAATCCAAGAGGTGTCTACAAATCTGTAGCCTGAACTGGTAGTAGGAAAAAAATTTTGTAATAGGCTTATTTAAATAATAGTTATTTGTTATGCAAGGCTGCAAAGTTGTTTTTTGGCGCGAGTACTTATATTGAAACCCGAGCTAGCGAAGGATTCTAGGATTGTTCAAATATAGAATCCTGAGCGTAGCGAGGGTTTCAAAGGTACGAGACGCAGAATAACTTTGCTGACGAGCGAAACACACAACTTTTCATCTCACTACAGCGAGGAAAATGCTTGGTACAAGAAAATCGGAGTTAGTATCATATCGGTGCATTTGTAACTCGCCTTTATTAAATAAATGTTTATTTTTTTTATGCGGTGTCGTGCTGGCCAGTTCGATTATTTTAAAGATAAGGTTGGCACACTGGCATGAAATAAGTATTAATGCATTTTCAGAGGATTGGCGGTATAAAAAATTATATACTACATTTACACTCTCGCCTCGTACCTCGTCTCGTGCTTCGTCTCGCGCCTCGCGTGATCGATGGTTTTTGAGTTGTCTGTTCACACTCTCGTGTTGTGTTCGAGCTAGCCAGAATGGAGGACGTCGAAGTGTTAGCGGCAACATAGTCTTTTTTAACGCGGCACAAGGTTTAAACTCGAATAAAGCGAGAGCGCGAGTGTGAACACCGCGCTCGCATCCCACGCGAACCCCTTTGACTCGTGCCCAAAAAACAGCTCCGGACGCGAGCGCTGCGAGGCGCGAGGCGAGGCGCGAGGCGAGCCGCGAGTGCGCGTTTACATTCGCGTCTATAGAATAGAAAGGTTCGAATTTTAAAAATTCTTTCCACGCTAGGGCACAAAATGCACTTTTGCGCTCAGATTTCGAATGACAAACAGATTCTTTCCGAGCTTGTGAGGTGAAAAAATAATTGTCTTTGACTTGGCCTTGAAATTCGAAGGTTTTATGTATCATAGGTGTACAGTACTGAGTCTGAAAGTACAATTAACTTAAAGAACCACTGGTTTATGGTACTGACTACTGAGTAAAGTGGGATTACTTAACTGACTGTCGTTTAATTGAACATCAACCAATTTGTGTAATAACCGGAATCTAGATGCGGAGCCGTACGACGTATTATGTCGTAAACGGCCAATATTGTGCGTCTACCAAGCCTAGCTTTAGTGGAAATCCTAATCCTAACATATTATAAACTAGCTGACCCGTGCCCACTTCGTTGGGCATATGTTAAAAAGCTTTTTTATTTTGTGGTTTTTTATATAACCTATGACACTCAGCAATAATGTGGCTTTCTATTGGTGAAAGAATTTTTAAAATCGGTTCAGTAGATCCCGAGATTACCCCTTACAATTTAACAAATACACAAACTTTACCTCTTTATAATATAGAAGATGAGAAAGTGAGTTTGTTTATTTGTTATTCCTTCACGACTTGACTAATCAGCCGATCATTACGAAAAGTATACAATATTGTCAGGGGTACAGAGCTCAACAGCTATTTTTTATCCCGTGAAAGTATGTCATTCCAATGGGAAAATATGTTTTTTGCTATAAATGGCGCTGGAATTTGCGATGTCGGCCAACAGATGGCGCCACAAGTCGTTCTATGGGTTGTATTGTTGTCAAACGAGATCTATCTCATAAAAATTAACCGCGAGAAGCTAGTATGTATATGTAAATAATAAATATTCTTGGAAGAATCACACAAAAACGCCACTTATAGTTAACTAAGGAACTAAGCTTTTACCATGTGTCCATACAACATAGATTGCTGATAAACATACTAAAATACTTTTTTGTGGACAAATACTTATTCGATTCGAAAGAGATTATATTAGGCCTATTTGAATAAAAAATTTTGACTTTGACTTATTATACTTTATACTTACATAGAAAACATTCAGACTAATCCAGAACAATCGTACTATCTTGTGAGACTTCTATTATTATTTACAGTTTATCGTAACTTGATAGATGGGCTTGAATTTCGTGTCATTGATACTGACATAATTCCAGAATTCGTTAAACGTGGCCGCGAAAGACCAAAAAGACAATTGTGGGATGAGCTCGCTTACTTGGATGACTGGCCGGTAGTACAAACTGTTCAAATGTTTGTAATATGAGAATAGACTATCATAAATTAAATTCATTATTAACCATTGAGAAAGATAGACTGTGGTAAATTGGAAAAAGGGCTGAAAAAGTTGTGGAGAGACCTTTGCCCTGCAGTGGGATATAACTGTCTGTTAACGCATTCACTGCCGGTAAAAACCCTAAACCTTCGCCAGGTGCGGCACTTTTCTGTGTGCCGCAAACGCACAGGTGCGTTTAACCCAGTATTAACCCAGTGCCTCAAACACACATGTGAGTTCATACTATTTTGACATTGATTTGATCCCTATGGTACCAATTATTCTAACAAGAGATTGTCACTTCAGATAAAGGGAGTAACATATTAAATATAAGTGGAGCATAATTAATGGAACTGACATGTGCGTTGACGGCACTGGGCGAAGCTCGCAAAATATATGAACTCACAGACGCGTTCAAGGCACTGGTGAAAGTAACGAAAACGCATATATGCGTTGCTGGCAGTGAATGCGTTAAAAAAACTCGATTGATGTATCAAACTGTTGTATTTGTTGAATGAGATAAAATAGCCATACTTATGTCGACCAACGACATGGAAAATTATAAGTTCTTCAAATACTGGGCCAAGGTGATTGATACGCATCGGCATAATATGGTCAAATCGAAGAAATACGCAACTCTAATAATTACAATTACCTGAATATGAGAATTGAGTAGACAAAACAGTGGTAGCAAAGAAAGGAAGAATATATAAATTAAATGTGTAAATATTAAAAATTAAATGTGTAAATATTAAAAATAGCATAGTACAGACGATGAAGTATATACAAGTGTCAGTTTTAAATACCGAAAGCTATCTATCAAAAACCTATGTGTTTTTATTATCTGCCGGTATGCAGTCAATTTAGTTTAACACATATTTATGTAAAATATTTTATATATAATACTAGTTGTTACCCGCGGCTTCAACCGCGTGGTTCGGAGGAGGATCGGCCATACTTTATTTTTTCCCGTGGGAATAAGTTGGTTTTTCGGGATAAAAAGTAGCCTCTGTCACTCTCCACCCCAGACTAGCTATCCCAAAAAAAAAACATGTCAATCTGTTCGTTACTTTCGACATGAAAGAAAGACTAGCAAACAAACACATTTTCATTTTTATAATATTAGTGTATGGATATGGATGTATACCCAGCTGTAACTATTGCTAATATGGTCAGCTGCTGACAGTTTAAATTCTACATCTTTAATTCTACAGAATTCACACAGCGTCTGGTCCCAAAAAGCTAGGCTCAACCTGCTTGTGATAAGGGTACCAAGGACTTTTTAGAACGTGGGTCAGAAATACCCCATTTCTGACCCACGTTCTAAAAAGTACTTGGTTATGTATAAGGTAAAAAAAATGTATGAAAAAAATTTAAAAATAGTTCTTGACCGATTATTTCATTTGGCCTTTGTATTGGCACTTTAAGTGAAGATTGTTTGAGCAATCCACTAGACATACATATCTTGCAGACTGATATATACAACATATACTGATATATACGACAGTATACAAGTTACAACAATCTTCGAAAACATGAATACTACTACTACTACATAGTTTCCTTTACTTTGTCTTCTAACTTCGTGCCTTTCTTTACTTCGGTTAAGTCCGGGATAATGTAGAGGTCGTATTAGACCCATTTCACAAAGATCGACTTCGCTGCGATTAAATTTTTAATTAAATTTTGAATACCTATGTAGTTTCTAAACTAAACTTAGATAAAAAAGATCCCCATATTCAAGCATTGCGATGAATCACACATAATAAGGCAGATCTGGAGGGCTACAAAACGTAAATCCGATACTTAGGCCGAAGTATCGGAAGAATTTTAACCATGAAATAGAAGGTATTTCATGGTTATAATTCAACGAACTACTTAAATAACCATAAAAGAACAAGATACTTTATGGATAGAATTCAACAAATTATTAAAATAACCATGAAATGCCTTGTACTTCATGGTTAAAATTCTTCCGATATTTCGGCCGAAGTATCGAATTTACGTTTCGTAGTAGCCATCCAGACTTTAGATTAACGGAAACATAAAGATTTATGTATTTAAAATATTAACATATATGTATGAAAAATATATTGGATTAACATAAAATATTTCACACTTCCCACGCTAAATTCAAAACAAACTGTCTAAACGGATTCCGCAAATGTTTTGAAATTCACCGTTTACGTTTGCTCTTGTTGATAATCTCAACATTGATTCCTGCAGTCTAGATAGTTATCTACAAGAATACAAAACGAGAAACTAGTCGAAGTTTTGTTTCCGTCAACCGTATCCATTTCATCAATACCATTCGCAACGGAATATTATTTTTGTGAACTGTATTATCTTATCACAGATAATAAGTAGGTATTTAATTATTAACTAGCTGATCCGGCGAACTTTGTTCCCCTCTCACCCTTTAAACCTTCCCTGGGCTTCCCCGAATATTTAGAGACTAAAATCACCCAAAGCCAAGCCGTTCTCGAGTTTTAGCGAGACTAACAAACAACAATTTATTTTTAAATTGTATAGATTACTAGCGAAACCCGGGAATTTTGGAAGATCCTTCCTTATAGGATGCCTACGTCATACAAAAGAAATTCTCTACGAACAGCGGTTTAGGCTGTGCGTTGATCCATCAGTCGTTCAGGACAAAGCACATGTACTTAGATTGTCTTAGATAATAGTGCTATATAGGTTACCATACACTTTATACCTTTCTCTAAGAGAGTTATCAAACATTATTTGCACATTACCAAATTGAAACAAAAACGATAAAATTCTGGTGGACAAAAAATTTAACGGATAAAAAATCCCTTATTGTTTTCAAATTTCAAATCACACACAGATTCCAAGAACTAAAAAATACTAATTATACAATAATACCACGAAAGGATCAAAGTAATTTGATCAGGTACCTCTAAACAGGATAGACAATGATGTCTTTTTTACAATAGCTATTTGTCGATTTTAATTGTCATCCTCAACTTGTAAATCATTGTACAGTATCACAAACTTATCTGTTCTGGTGGCCAAAACTAGAACTAATGAATATGCCTTAATTACCTTCATAAGCTTCGATCCTAGCGCCCCCGCCATCGGCACAATTAAGTTTGCGGCACTGTATCCAAATTGAACCTCTCAAAAACCGATGAATGGAACGGTTTTTATCGAGTTATATTTAATCTTAAGGTGATTAATGATTCAGTTGATCTGC
The DNA here is from genome assembly GCA_905163395.2 of Endotricha flammealis. NCBI lineage: Eukaryota > Metazoa > Arthropoda > Insecta > Lepidoptera > Pyralidae > Endotricha > Endotricha flammealis. The sequence goes on from LR990855.1 coordinate 15,448,210, forward strand.
AACCATCGTAGGCATATATCGTGTTTATCTGTAGTACTTGATAAATATTGATACGCTTTGATTTCACAATGACTGTGAACGAAAAGAAGGAGTTGCACTCTCAGGTGTTTTATTTAATATTTTCAATTATTTTTTATAGCCATAAGCAGTGGTTAGGAACAGACGTCGACTGTACTGTACATATTAACTTTAGAATTTATAGTGAATTTTACCGGGGTTGCATCAAATGATCGTCCAATGATCTAGATAAGTTCGCACAAGTTATTGTGTGCGGCATGGGTGTGCGGTCTTAGTAGTCACTCGGCAGTGAGTCAAGTCGTTGTTAATGATTCATCAAGGTAATGGTTACTGAATGAGTACAAGTGAAAAAAAGAGGGGTCATAAGTAGTAGAATTTTCACTGAAATATAGTAAGAAATGGACGTGCAGAACTGTACTTTGTGCCTGTTATAATAAAATTGGTTATGGTATGGAGATCGACAAAAGTTTCAAAAACACATGAATGCCAATAAATATTTTCAAGACAAATGAATCCTGTGATTTTATATTCTAATTTGACAAAATAAAGTTGTTCAATTCATCATTAATGAGTAGATTAATTAAATTAAACTGCTTTTACGCTATAAAAAAACTTCCTTTTACAGGAGGCGAAAGAAGAACTGAACAAGAAGGATAAGAACGATGAAGAAGACATCCTGGACAAGATATTATACCACGTGGGGGAGATGGGGTGCTACCAGAAGTGGTTGTTCGTGGGCATGATGCCGTTCGGTGTGATCTTCGCATTTGTTTACTTCGTACAAATGTTTGTTGCGGCAACACCCCAGCGACATTGGTGCAGGGTGCCGGAATTGCAGCATTTGGACTTAGAATTAAGGTAATATAGCTCGACCGGGGAAGTACCACCCTCTCACAGAATATTGGTGTAAAGAAAGTGTTCGGTGGAAGAGAGATTCCCGGTCCGGTCATGATGAAAAACGAACTTTTTCTGATTGGCCTCGGGTCTTGGATGTTTTTATATGTGTTTGTTATAAAATATAGTATCGTTGAGTGAGTATCCCGTAACACAAGTTTCGAACTTACTTTAGGGCTAGCTCTTAATTTTTAATTTTCTTGAATTTTTATTTGGGATTGTGTATCTCAGGTGTATCTAGTTTTTTTATCGAAGCGAAAATATGATAATTTTACGATGTTCGCCTGCTGACCTTTTCATACAAACCTGACATTAATAATGTTAAAGTAGTATTTCGTAGGATAAAGGTAGGCTTCCATTTAGATACCTATCTAATAGCTAATAATTAATACTTGTCGCCCTTGTGAAGAGCAATGAAAATAACCGGTGAACATAATTTGCATTTAAAGTAACTAGATAAACACTAACTAAATAAACTTTTTCATCACAAAGTAAATACTAATCAAAGTGCTTAGGGGCCGCTACAACTTTATTTCAAACTAGCGAAATCCGCGCAACTTCATTTGCGTGTATTTATGCACAGCGCCATCTACTTATAAAGCGCCGTTGACTGTCGGACTTTAGACCAAATCCTAAGGGAATTACGCACTTTCGTGATAAAAACCCCATGTGGTTAATCCAAGGTATCAGCTACCTACATTCCAAATATCATAAAAATTGGCTCAGCCATTTGAGCGTGAAGAAGTAACAAACATAAAAACTTTCGCCTTTATACTACACTGGGCGTTAAAAATAAGTAGTACAGTTTTAAAATTGCAATTACTCTTAAACTATAGAAGTTAGAGTTTTGAAATAAAAATCAATCTTTAAAAGACGATATTATGCATAAAGTTTTTATTTAATAAAATGAAATTGTCTTTTAACTTTTTTTTATTTCAAAGGTCTTCTGTAGTTTAGGAGATATTGCAATTTTAAAATTGTACTACTTATTTTTGACGCCCAGTGTATTAGTGGAATATTATAAAAATATAATGTAATTGATAATTCTGAAAGTTTTCCAAACGCTGCTACTTAAATTATCGTCATCTACAGTCAAATGCTGAACAGAGTTTAGCTGTGCTGTAATCGCCAAATACAACAATTCATTTTTCACACAGCCATTCTCGTAATAAAACAGTCTATTTTCAATCTCAGCAAGTGCAATCTTGCTCGTTTTACATTTTGCATGAGAAAGAGCCGCAGCACATAGCGTATTTTAAATGCACAGAAGACGCGTGTTTCGTGCTACATTGAGCTCTTTGTATGTTAGATCTCACAATGAAATGCTTTCAACTCCGCCTTGGATAATAATAAGTACGCGCGTCATCTGCGACTTTAAAATGTACGCCGTGTGCTGTGTTGGTAAGATAGCTCTTGAGAATGACACTTGATTATATTAATAAAATAGTTGTTTTTATTACTAGAATTTAAAATAGACCCGCTGCTGACGCCATAATTCCCGAAATTAATTTGGACAATCGAGATCTAAGTTTTGTCACTCAAAATTTGTTTATTTATTTCAATTTGCATGTTCAAATTCATTGTCATGTTGAAAGTACCGCGTGCTGCACAGCTAGTTTTACATTAATGTTTTTCCTGGTGCGCAGAGTTTAGGTCAGTGCTAAAACAGTTCTGACTATATGATAGCTAATAGGATCGACTGTCCGGCATTGTTGTGAAAAACACATCCCACAATACCGCATGGAGAGACGTCTTTAATAATAATAATTAAATTAAATTTAGTAAATTATAGGTATAATTTCCTGAAATATGCTTAATTTTTAATTTAATTATAGGCGGAATCTCTCAGCGCCACCATTGGGAAAAGAGTGGAACCGTTGTGCAATGTACGATGCGAACTGGACCCATGTGTTGGAGACCATGCAGCCGCCGGAGGGAGCGCCCACTGTCTCCTGCAAGGACGGGTGGGAGTTCGAACTTGGCGATATACCTTACCACACAGTTGTTAGTGAGGTATGTGTTACACACGTATTTGATGTCCGTTTTTACCAAGCAACCTTAAAGTTGTCTCCTTACTTCCTTCGTTCTTCGTCATCATCCCTCTGCAGGGATCAGGATTTCCCTTCAATCAAATGGGATAAGAGCGTACTTAATCATATTAACAAATGTCATCCATCGACAATAACCGAGACCGACGTGTTGTTTAACTGGCGTGTTCGTTTTTGTTTACCACATAGTTTTCAAACAAGCATACGACCCGACTGATGGTAAGCATCTCCGTAGCCTATAGACGCTAGCAATAGGGGGGGTCACTCACGCGTTGCCTTTTACCGCCGTTAAGGATCGTTTCAATAACCCGTGCGAAGCCGGGGAGGTTCGCGCTAGTTTCAGATATATACGCAGTTAAAGTCAAAATAAATGTTTATAATGAAATACATGATGTTTCAGCGTGGCTGGGTGTGTGAGTTCGCTGGCTATGCGCCGATAGCGCAGGCCATCTTCTTCGGTGGATCATTAGTTGGAGGACTGTTCTTCGGGTGGCTCGCTGATACTTTCGGAAGAGTGCCCGCATTGGTTGGTAAGAAGTTATAGTAGAATACTTTTTTAGTTCCTGTTTTCATAAAAAAAACAATCATATTCATTATAGCGTTAGAGCATTCGAGACAAGCGCACGCGCACCACACATTTCCCCCACTGTGTCTCATGTATAGCCAGGATCAACAACGGCGACCTCAGATTGACAATAGGCAATAAAGCTTATTGACGTCCCGAGAAACTACAGCTGTCTTGGAATTTAGAGCGAATTTAATCAGAAAGAGTATTGACGGAGTAGGAAATATTGAAACAGTTAGAGCATTCATTCAGGCAGTTCTACCGGGAAACACAAAATATCGGCATGAAGAAGCAATGGATTTTTATTGAGTGAGTGATCTCGGATCGGAAGACCAACTCCTTCCTATTCCTTTACCCTCTGTTCTCTTCTTTGTAACAGACAACGCATTGGTAGCTCCCTTCGAGCGGATGAAAACCATTTTCCATCAGGAATGCTGGCATGTTTGCATCCCGTATGTCATAAAAAATCAAACAAACTGTTATTCTCAGTCTCTCAAGAAACTGCAATAGGTATGAAAAATCAGGTCGATGGCCTAGTATGGATTAAATATGGTAAACATTACGTTAAAATGAATGAAAGATAAACGAAGGCAGCGTAAACGATAATAATGCAAATAAATATATACTATACGATACGCTTACTGTTAACCAATCCCCACAGTATAAGAGATTGCACTGTACAACGGGTTTTCATGTGTAAATTATATAGATTCCTTATTGAGCATGCATTCTATTCCGTTAATGACTCTTGGAATCTAAATTTTAACATTGTTTGATGACTGAGTGCCTGATTACAAAACATAATTATGCATTTGCAACTTTGTATGCCTATAAGGCTGATCACAGCTTGCTCCAAAATAATGTAATTGTAACATCTGTATCTTATTTACCTGTGGATCACAAATAAATTATTTCATTTGATTTGACCAATACATATAATGGCACAAAATTTTGTATTCTGTAGTGTATATTGAGTACCTATAATAAAATTGCGTCATCATAATATATATTCTAATATGGCATAATTTAATTTATTGTTTATAGTTTCGGTCAAGCACTCGCCATTGTCTGGGACAACTGTTGGCGTTACTGAATATAAATATTTTAGAACTACCGCTCTATCCCGGCTTGACTCGGGGCAATGTTTTAAACCCAAAGTGAAAAAAATTGCCTAGTGGACACCAAGACTTGGATTACCGATTGTCATCCACCGATAACAGCCAGGACCAACGTCTCAGAGATAACGAAACCCAACGAACTCTGTCTAAGGTTGATGTTGCTTAACTTGAGTGTTCGTTTTGTAGTGAGACACACGTGCCAAGCTCCTGTTTAACTATGAATAATCCTACCATATTGTAGATATTTCGTCATAGTTCTTTGATTTCCAGGAACGAATTTGATCGGTTTTGTCGGAGGCATCGCGAGCATGTTCACCACTGGTCTCTGGGACTTCGCTTTCTGCAGGTTCCTCGTTGGGATGGCATACGACAGTTGTTTTATGACCATGTATATTTTAGGTGAGAGTATAATCCAATCATGGTTATTTTACCACATAAATTAGGTATAAGAAATAACTGATGTAAATGACCTCTTGAAAATAATTCCGCTCGATGGGCATTGGGTTGTTATTTAGATACTCTTCACAGACTAAACTATCGTTAGGTAAATACTGGATTAAATGCAATCGGATTGTACACTACATAATCAAACAGAAAAGTACCGTCGTCAGATCTGGTGTGACGAGTAACATTATTACATGTGTCGGGTACCTATAAAATTTAAAGGGAACGTATTAGCATGTGTCAGGATGCGATTGCCGCCTTGTCAACGAAGGTCGTCAAGATGGCGACCTCGGATCCTCACCGTACCACGTTGTACTTTTTTTTTTGTTAATAAGTGTCAATTTGAAATACTCGACATTGGCGAAATTGTCTATGTGTCGTTAAGACACGACAGAAACGCCATTAATTAAGAGAAGATTAAGATTAAGAAGCATTTGTCAATAATTTTAAATTGAAATTTTATGGAGTTGAAATAAAAAAATCGATTCTATTCAAGAGTTTAAGGTAGCAGATATAATATTAGAACTATTGTGCAGATATAAGATTTGAAGTAAAATAGATAGAACTGGCTCTTACTTATGTGTTTTGTCCTTTTCAGTTCTTGAATACGTGGGTCCTCGTCACAGAACATGGGTGGCTAATATGTCTATCGCTCTATTCTTTGGCTCTGGGTGCATTATGCTGCCCTGGCTTGCAGTTTGGATAGCAGATTGGAGGAAGCTGCTCCTCTTTACCTCACTACCAATGTTGCTAGTATTAGCAGCGCCGTTCCTGGTCCCAGAGAGTGCCAGGTATACACATTTTTTTTTTGACAATTCATACAGATCGAGCTAGCCCCAAAGTAAGTTCGAAACTTGTGTTATGGGATACTAACTCAACGATACTATATTTTATAACAAATACATATATAGATAAACATCCAAGACCCGCGGCCAATCAGAACAAGTTCGTTTTTCATCATGACCTGACCGGGGATCGCGTGGTAACCATTACGCCACGGAGGTCGTCTATTCGTCGTCATTGTTTTATCTTATTTATTTTCATCTCCATTTTGCTTATGAGTCAAAATGATAGATTTTGGAATAGTTTATTTAAAAAGATTTTAATGTAATGAATAGATAAATAAATTCTACACAATTCACACAGCTCCACCTGCTGGTCCCAAAGTAATTGTGATACATTTTTTTGAGGTTAAATTGACTACAGTTTTAATCTGGAGTCGGGGATAACGGGATGACGAATGACATAGCTAGGTGGAATTAATGAAACGAAATTATTTATTCAGAGAGTAGGAAACTTTACAAACATTTTCCTTAGTCCACATGTACAGGCATTCATAGTAGTAACGAAATACTTTTTGACTTTACAGATGGTTATCTTCCCGTGGCCGCGTCAATCAAGCTGTGGATGTGCTGAAGAGGTTTGAGAGGGTCAATGGAACAAAGATCCCTCAGGATGTACTGGATGAATTTATTGTACGTAAAATTATCTTTTTTCCACATGAAAACCAGACACTTGATAAGATTATCAATACGATCATGATTTTACAACTTAACAATATAAAGTGATCACTTAGTGTTCGGTCATGCTATGCACAAAGTTTTTTGTTGCTGCGCGAAGTAGATAAGATAGGTACTTTGTACAAAATCATCTATTTGGAGTATTTTTATCGCACCAAATCTTGATCAAGCAGATCTGGAACAAGAAAATGAATTCTTTTTGAGAAGGACACCTAATGTATTTGCATACAACGAGCAGCAGTGATTGCTCACTGCTACTCATCATAGGTATAACGGCACATGCTCGATGCCTGTTTCCATAGACTGAGGAACTGGTCGAAATATTAAAGAATTTTACTTCATTTACGACGATTTGTAGTTATTGAGTAGCATTTTATATTGTGCCATGATTTTTTAAGGTGTCATCCCGTCAGACAAGAAGAACGAAAGAATCCCTAGCATCAGTATTCAAGAGTCCGCCATTAAGAAATGCCATGATCTATATGGTGATGGTGTACATGGCGTGTGCCGTGATCTTTGACGGGCTTGTGCGCATGTCTGAGGGTTTGGGCTTCGATTTCTTCATAACCTTCACGTTGACTTCATTCACTGAAATACCATCAGTTACTTTGTTGGCATTTGTACTTGATAGGTACGTATTATGAAATTATTATGTTCACGGGCCAGGATTTTTCAAGGCAAGCAACCCAGACCAGACCCACCCAGACCTACTGTCCCTTTCAATTCCTATTTTGTATGAGTGAGACAGAGATTGAGTTTGAATCTGTTTTTGTTACGATAATAGGGGGCGAAGAAAAAAGTAAATCAACAATAGTTTTTTATACACTGCTAAAGTAAATCTCTTCAATAGAAAAATATCTGGCACAACAATTGCTCATATTATTATTATCATATGTATTTTAACAGATGGGGTCGCAGAGTATTGTGTTGTGTTCCTATGGTTACATCTGGAGTACTAACCTTAATTGCTGTGTTTTGTCCTAAAGGTGAGTTGTTTTTATGAAAGGCTACCCAGTTTTTTCTATCACTAAGGTGGCAGGCATACGACCGCCATGGTAAGGTATCACCGTATGTATGGATATTTGGAATACCAGGAGTATTACTAACGCTTTAGACCTTGTAAGAACCTCACTCTTTTCGAAGAACCTATCTATACATTTTTTTTGCGATGTTTTGACTAAATATTCCGGGAACTAAAGACCCAGAACAGGCCCTTGTTTCATAGGAGTAGGTTAAAAAAATATAGAGCGTGTAAAACTGAAAATCGTGATGCTAGACGACATTATCTATGCTTTTACTTATTCTTTTAGGTATACCACAAGTGACTCTTGCAATCATGGCACGTTTCGCCATAAACATGTCTTATAACGCTGCCATTCAGTGGAGTACTGAACTGTTGCCGACAGGGGTGAGGGCGTCGGGATCCTCTCTCATACACGTCAGTGGATATGTGGCTACTGTTGTGTCGCCATTCATTGTATATTCGGTAAGTCATTATTGTCTCTAGTGTATTCCAGAGATGCTGTGACAGACTTGTGCTAGGATTTTTCCCGAAGACAACACTGTGTCAAAAGAGTTGTTACTATGTGTGTCAAAATTTGTGCCAATGGTTAGGTTGCTGCCGTTATGGCTGATCAGCCAATGTTTAGTTCTACAGTCTTCAGGAATTCTATAATAACAAACATATTATTATGCTAAGAAGTGTTAACAAAATAGGAACAAATAGGTACTTTAAGAACTTATTGTAACCTATTTTTTTTCTCTAATAAATGCTCTGATACTAATCTGAGTCTTAATTTGAAAAAGGTATATAAGAAGGAGATATGAGCAGGATTAAATTGATTTAGAAAAGATAAAGTAAAATTCATTTATATTTCAGGAAAGAATATGGAGTTCCTTACCCCTACTTATCCTAGGATTGATAGCATTTGTAGCTTCTTTCTTTGGAGTATTGTTGCCTGAGACAAAAGGCCTCCCGATGCCACAATCCATTGCTGACGGAGAGAAGTTAGTTAGGGAATTCTCGCTATGTGGTGGGAGGTAAGATTATTGATAATTATATGCCCAAACAGATGACATAATCCGATTGAAAATAGCACATTCTATTTGAGCTTTACAGAGATAATAGCCGCGAAATTCCGTTGTTCCCATTCCCGAACTGATATCCCCGGATAAAAAATCTATGTCTTAATCCAGGTTATAGACATACCCTATAACAAATTTCAAGCAAAAATTAGCTCATATAATTTTAGTATATTAGTAACAATTTTTCTTACTATCTATATTAGTATTATTAGTACTTAGCCTAAATATGGTTTTTATTATTATTTTTATTTATTTTTCAGTAAAAAGGACAAAAATGATACAGTTGTTTGGAAGAATGGCACAGACAAGTCTCTCATTACGTAGTCAGAATTGAGAAATGAAAAAAATGGTGCTTCTATCTAGTAATCCTACCATAAAGGTGGACCAATCAAGTCAGAAAATTGTATACAAAGAAATGTGATGAAAGAAATGTATGCGTCTGTAGGATGACGAGAGAGTTCGTTAAAAAGGTAATAAGGGATAGTCCTGCAGACTTCTATCAGTTCTCTTCTAAAAAATTTTTTTTGGTAAGGTTGGTCCTTTGTTACATACAATTTCTGTTTATTTTAACGTTGCGACTTGCGTTGGTATAAGGAATTTGATGACTCTCTACTTTACGGTCAAGCTTACAATGGGCTTGGTTATTTACCAGTATGTTGACATTGTGTTTTTTAATATCCTTAATCATTTTATTTTTATCGTATGTAAAATGGTTGAGAGGCGCTAAATATTTTGCCTTCTCGCGGATCCTTTAAAAATAAGTAGCATACATACCTACTTAATTATTTTGGAATGTGCATCAATGTTAGCAATAGTAAAACGCAATTTTCTACAATCTTTATCAACTCGACTGTAGATTGGTCACGTAATAATATTACAATAATGTATTAAGCATTGTAAATATTTAAAACAAGATAAAAGTACGCAATTAAAACATATCAATTGAAGCCTTAAATTGTTGAAAACTTAAAGTAATGTACAGTCGACTCTCCGTAGTGGGTATATCTGATAAATCTTTCTTATAAAATAATGAAAATATGTATTATCGACTGTACGTACAATGTACTTAAAATGTTGTTATTTATTCTAGATGTAACATAATACATACAACTAAAGAGTCCGTTTCCAATTAAGCGATTTTTCACTGCGTGTCTGGTGTGCGTCATAATGAACTGCCCGCATCCTATCGTTACAAATTTGCACGCACGTGCGTGATGTGCGTGTTCAACAACGTGCTATCACTCGCACGCTGTCCACATTTGCACGCGTATGAAAATCGATTGTCAATTATTCAACCTCAACTAAAATGCAAATTGAGTGGCGTATTTACTCTATGGCAGGGATGCCTAGAGTTGGTTAATACAGGTTTTCATTCATACTTTCTTATGCGCAATATGATGTAAAGCAAGGTGAGTGAGTGATATGAGAATTTAATTTAGTTAATAGATAATTATAATTAATCTGTATTATAATAATTATTAATAATATAGACTGTGATAATTTTTGTGTGTTTAAGATAACAGATCATTATTTTTAAAAGCCTCTATATTTAATTCCCAATGTTTGTAATTACAATATTGTTGGCAAAATGGGATATTTGATGTTGCCTATGCTCATTTAGGAATAAAAAAATATATTTTAAGGGTTATTGAGTGTGTCACAACCAATGAATAACTTACTTTGCTTTGTGAACTTGGTCAATTAGATGTATGTAACATCCATTGCTTTTCTACAATTACTTGGTGGTTAATGCCCGTTTTTCAACGAGCATTGTAATGTGAGTGATACTGTTCGATCATTCTATGTGATATCGAGATGGGGAGGATAGGCACCGTGCTCAGTATTTTTCTAATTAGACAATACAATAGGGGCTTTATGATTTAATTTAAAGTCATAATGATAATTAAGTACTTAACAGGATATAACGTACAATAAAAAATGTAATAATTTTATTAATTTTTATTTCAGTTATAAAATTAATTTAAATTTTGTCTGTCTTTTAATTTATTTTACCTTATTCTATATCATACTTACATATCTAAAAAGTAATTAAGTTTAATATAAATAAACGTGTAAGTACACACAAACTATCTTATAGTTTGGCTAAAATACATGCGTCCATGTGCGGCTGTTATTTGAAGGCACCTTCGCCACGTATACAAGTATAATATAATAAAATAAAAAAATATTTACATTAATGGAGAGCGTATATTAATAAAAAAAACTAATAATAACTCATACCGGCCACACCGCAACAAATTGTATTAAAAAATGTTCTTAAATCACATTTGTTATACATATCGATCATCTAGTGCAACAATTATACAATTTTGTAAAAATAAATATATTACTTTAGGGATATGATGTGTTACAGACGAGCGATATGATGCGTCGCGGTGTGGCCCGCTGTATTCGGCTTTCCATAAATTGACGCTATCAAAGGCCCTTAAATAAAAATAAAAATTGTTTATTTCAGATAATTCAAATCATTAGCTTAAATCTACATTTGGACTAAAATACATCGAGGATATATCCTGATCTTCTTTTCAATTCATTCAACAAAACAACTCTTGTTTCTTTTTACTTGAGTCTGGCTGCGGAAGAAATCTCTTAAAGAGATAAGCTCACCTTTGTACACAGTATCTGTTACTGTAATTATTTTTATTTATATGCAATAAAGAATTAATTAATTATTGCTATTGCTGGAGCAGCAGGCTTTAGAAAATAAAATAGAATTCTTACGAATATCGGGATACATATTAGATTCTAGAATACCTACATGTATAACAGTGTTATGGTTACAAAATAACTACCTATAGACTAAAATAACTCACTTTTATTTTTATATAGAACTAGCTGTTACCCGCGGCTTCGCCCGCTTATGTTGGGCTCTGTACGCCTGACAATTTTCATAATGATCGGCTGCTTAGTCAACCCGTGAATCAATAACAAACAAACAAACTCACTTTCTCATTTATAATATTAGTATGATAATGCTATATTAATAGGTACATATACTTACTGTAAAAGATTTTTTGGCATTCGATGAAAATGATTTGCAATTCTAATTACACGTATAATTCTCGAAGGGAATTGCAGGTCACACATTTCTCTAACAAACTTTTATTTAGATTAGTTAGGCTAGCTAATCACTTCACATTCATAAACTCAATGTTTCACTGGAAGTATATTCTATATCTTAACAGTTATGGAATACCAGGAACATTTTTATCACTCAGCCTAATTTTGACCCTTCATGAATAGCGCACATTACAACAGGCCGCGTACTCCTTAGTACCTAAAGCCCGCTATGCACAGTCCATCCGCGCTGCAAAACACACGTGCGTAAGCTTGCTGGACAAACAATATTATCGTCCAGCAAGCCTACGCACGTGTTTTTTGCATCGTGCATCGTGCACGGACGTCCTGCAATAGGTAGGTACGCACTATGCGGCTCCGACATACGGTCAGCCGTGCGTGCGGTTGACAGCACGTTTTGATTATAATCCGCCATAATGAGCGCTATCCAAAATGCCACTATAACTTAAATCTTACGCTGCATAAGTTATAAAAACAATTAAAATAATTTAAGTAATTTGTGAAAGGTTAACATTATTGTCTCAATGTGAAACGATTTTTTATCTATCTATCTATATTATAGGAATCGTGACTCGCTAGATAACGTTTAGTATAGTAGTTTTTCATTGTTTGTATTCCTTGGATTTTAATGGTGGTAACTCTTCCATATCTTCATCACTTGGTGGTCGTCTGTAACAAAAAATTGCGAGTAAGTATTTGAAATAATATACACAAATAAAATGCTTTGTTCTGAATGACTAAACCGCTAAACGTTTCGAAGGTTTGTTCTTTGAATGACACAGAAATCCGAATAGAAAGGATCATGTCTTATTTTTCTCTCTGGAAAGGATTTTCAGAAGTTTCCACAGAAAAGCGGGGTACAAGCACGAAGGAATTAACCGGTGGAGAGCGAATGGTCTCACGTTGATATAGAAACACAACTCACTACTTAATGGCGGGGGGAGAGGAAAGCTACGCCGGCTGCCATTGGTTGACGCCAAGGTCACGAAAAGACAACTAATTTATTAGGGTAGCATCAAACTAATTTTAAAAAATATATCGATATCGATAATTTTTTGATAAAATGGTTGTGGTCCAAGAGTTGATCTGCGAGATAAAGATTATGATTCGATTCATTTGTGTGCATGAACATGTCTGTTTGTCTTGATCTGGGTTTTTTCTATGTATAGATTTAAAAAAATTGAGAGGTGTCAAGGGACACCCGGATGGAACGAAGTTATATATATATATACTTCTTCTTCTTCGTCTTCTTCTTCTTTATCTTCTTCTTATATATATATACATATATATAATATTTACATATAGAGAGAGAGAGAGAGAGAAAAACACGCGCACGCCGCACGGCTTACAACTAGGGCTTGTAATATTCGTCCATTTTTACTATTCGAATTATTCGAATATTACGAATTTTTCGAATGCTTTTTATCTAAAAAACAAAATATCCTTCTAAATTGAATGTAGCACATAATATCGTAGATTTTGTAAAACTCTGTAGAATATGATTGATTAATAGATTGATTTGTAAAGAAAAACTGTAGTTTATATAGCATTTATTAGCAAAGCACTAAGTAAAACATAATCAGTCTCTTTTTGTTTGGAAAACCATCAGTTAAAGATCTGTTAATTTCTTTTAGCAACAAAAATATAATAAATATGCATTTTAAAAGAAGCACACGTATTACTTCTCAATCATTTAGATTACTAACAAAAACGAATAACCAACTTCTAGTTAACAAAAATATCAAGAGAGGTAGGGCACAGTGGATAATCCGTTCAAATCGGAGCAGCCCGTCTGGGGAAAGACCTCCACCTTACAGGAGATCGTAGCCAAATAGCATTGGTCTCGGCCATGCTGTGTTCCTTACAACTACTATAGTAAAAACATAACCCTTCTTTGCAGTCGGGTAAAAAGTGTCGTGATAACTTTTGGTCTTAATTTTTTCCGTCTAGCCTCCTTTCGCAACGCGCGTTAAGGAACTTCGTTCCAAAAAAGTCTTTTTGTTACGAAATATTTATCTGTTAACTAGTAGGTACCCATAGTACAACTTACTTTACGTACTTTAAACCTATTTTGAGACTAGATGGCATTATGTTGTGTAATTCGTCCAAGAATTTATTTATTTTATCTCGAGAATACATCGATAATATTCGAGAGTATCTAATGTACCTAATAAAACATTTAAAAACAAGCCTTTCAATTAATTAAAACGTAATATTATACGTTTATGTATTTTGTGTGATAAAAAAGTTGTGTGATATTTGTTTTTGGAAATGAAATTTGAATTTGACCATTTTGACCGCACAATTATTTTGTATCCAAAAATATCGATAACTATTTTACGACTGAATGGTTACAGCACGACATACACGTGCCAGAAAACTTCAGTGCATGTGCGAGTGAAATGTCATTATAAATTAATACGGTGAAAGAAAGGGACAATTCAAAAAAGACATCAACGGGTCATTTTTAAGTGCATAGTTTACTTCGGAAACGACCAGTATAAGTTGAGCTCTGTTTTGAAAATAAATTAATCAATTATATAAAATAAACATTCACCGATGGAAAGTTATCCCATCTTTTTTGTAACTTGATGTAGTAGAATACCTTCCACACCATTTAATTGCGCAACTAGGCATTATTTTCGTTTTTATTTGTCGAATAATATTGAAATTTATGATGTGCAAACGGATCACGGCAATGGATGCGACTGACGAAAATATTCGTGCATATGCTAGATAAAGCATATGTTTGGTGAGCGCGCCCCCGCACACTCTCTCCACGGGTTATTTGCTCCATGGGTACAAGCAAAAGAAGTCGCGCGGGTTTCGCTAGAATTTTAAATATAAGAAAATATAATATAACGTAGAGCTTCTCTCGCACAATAACATAGAAAAAACGCATTAAATCTCCTGCTATTATTGTCTAAATAAGGCCACAACAACCAGGGCCACATTTAGATAACTAGGGCCCCTAGGTACAGCATAATTGCGAAATCATCCCTTTTAAATTTAGGAAATGAAATGCATGGATATTGCATGCATACTGCCACTGAAGAACCTTCGCTCGCCGGGCCCATATGCTGCCCGGACCTTATGGACCTAGAGGGAAATTCGGGACTAAAAGATCTTTCCTGATCTTTATGATTTTAAACTTACATGCACATCAAAGTCGACACTGCTAGCTTCTCTCCATCAGCTATGGTCTGCGGCATTGGCTGGCCCACGGTCTCCGGCAGCCGGAATGATAGTGCTGCTCCAACACAACATATCAAACCCATCGTAAATGCTGGCAACGGCCTCCAATAACGACCCTGCGGACGTCGAAGGGTAATAAAATTTAATTTTTAAAAGCATTTTTTAATGGGCTAGGTTGATCAGGGAAGTACCACCCTCTCACAGAATATTGGCATGAAGGAGCAATGCTTTTAATTATGTGAGTGAGAGAACGGAACGAGCTGCTCCTCTTTCTCTATTTTCTTGTTACTTCTATACTTACTTTTAAAAGTCGGCAACGGCTCAAGGACCTTGTGTAAATTTTTAACTATGTGACTTTTTATAGCGAGTAATTTTTTAAATTATATTTAAACATGGCGACTGTACAACTTATACTCTCGGGATCGGCCTGCCTCGGACTGTCTCGGCGAGAGGGTACAGCTACCATTACATCAAGTGTACATACACAAAACTCACCGAGAAAACAATATACGGTGAGACCATAATACAGGTGAACATAGAAAAGTGTATGATTGAGGTGACGGTAGCTCTCACGGGGGTCGGCAGTATCTCGGGGGCAATTTGTATCAATGTTATCAGGGCCATGTTTACGAAGAGACGAGCAGTCACTGCCATTATCATCTGATAAACCCCTGCAAAATAATCAAAGTTAGGAAGACATAACATAATAATCAAAGATAAAAGTAATAGTCCCTTGTTCAGATAGCAACAACGTAAATAACAGATGTGAATTAACCACCTGTGCCATCAATAAGTTGAAAACAAGTACCCCCCTACATCAAGTGTTTATGCAAAAAATTGTTTTGCATTTAGCAGACATTTTTCGTACAAAAATAACATCAAAGTTAAAACGAATGGATTTTCACTCTATACTATAGTTCCATTATCCATCGTGGAGTTCCAATCATATAATCGTGAGGTTTTATACAAAAGCTCAATGTAGCACGATACGCGACGCTAACGCGCGTATTGTGTACAGGGTCTATAAAATGTAGTTATTCAGTCTATTGACACTTGACACTCTCGCACTTCATAATTTCTCACAATAATCACAGAGACAACATTTTATTAAAATCTAGTTGAGATGGCACTTAAAATTTAAGCTTGTAAAAGAATAGCTCAATTACTTTAAGAAGTCGTTGTAACGATATTTGAGAACTCATGTAATTAGAGCGTCGCAAATAAGGTAGGTAGGAGACAGGCAGTAAAGGCCTTATCTATAGTCATATCGCCTCCACGCTGTGAGAATATGCAATAAACCATTATCTATGCTTAATTATAAACAAAAAAAAATCGGGCCAGTAGGTACCTACGTGTCGGGCCATGCACAATGTAGGGTCCCGTATTGGCTAAGCATTTTGTTCCTTGTAGATGAGTACAATGCCATATTCTATGACATTTGTACGTTTTCGTCAAAGAAATTTTACTTTATAAGTTCGTCGACTATTACTCGGTAACTAGTAGTGCCTACTAAACCATTATAGTTTTCGTTGTACGTTCACTATATGGACTACTACCAGGATTTTTTTCAAATTTCTAAACGCAAGACTTTCGGAGATAGAGGGGGGACCACAATTGACACGTTAAATATAAATTATACGCAAACGGATCATTGTATCGCAAAATGATCTTCCCACATCCTCAATGTTTTTAAGAGACCCACAACATGGGGTCGGTGCGAAAAAAAATGTTTATTAGCTTTACCTGTAAGTGGGGAGGCACCCCAAAAAATATATTTTTAAAAATTTATTCTAGTATTTGTTAGCATTGTTTACATACCAAATTACAGACGGACAGACGGACATGGCGAAACTATAAGGGTTCCTTGTAGTTTACTACGGAACCCTAAAAAGATGAATAATTTTAGGTATTAACGAAGATACTCACCTCCAGGTAAGAAGGCACAGATGAAAGCAAATATTGCTGAGAGCAATAACGTAACCATAATTACTGGACGACGACCATATCTGGAAAAAGATACATTTAAGAATCAAACACAAATATCAGTTAGAGCCTTTTTTACTTTACTAATAAACGTTACTCGTTTTAGTCATTTTTTAGAATAAGATTTTTTGTTTAGATTTAAGATGGGTATTTTTATAGCACCAAAAATATTTTCTTTCTTTCATATAGGTAGTCTATCTCTTAGATAAAATTTGAACGAGTTATAGTTTACAACTTAAAAGCTATACTGTGAGTGGTGTAGCAGGTTTTGGGTAACAAATCTAGGAAATAACAAATTTTTTGAAAAAAACAAATTAGAATCCATTTATCATCACTCACTATTAGACTATTCAACCAATGCATGGTCAAGGTAACACTACTATAAGAATCAAGGGCAAAGCCGTTGCGACTAATTATAATATAACATCCTTTACTAACTTATATTTGCGAAAGATTCTGAGTATGTATGGACGTTTGTTACTATCACGCAAAAATGGCTTGATAGATTTGCTTGAAATTTGACACAAATTATATAGCAGGACAAAAACTATTCTGTGTGTATAAACTACCGTTTATACACACAGAATAGTTTTTGTCCCGGATATCAGTTCGGGAACGGAAACAACGGGATTTTTCGGGTAAAACCGCGGGCATTAACTAGTTAAAAAAATAAAAATCTACCATAAAAACATATAATAAAATAAAGTAAAAACAAAATACATACATTATAACAGTTTGAAACTCAACAATACGAATGTCAAATTAAAAAAAGAAAAAGAAAAAGAAAAAAAAAAATTAATAATATTGATATAAATGTAGTGAGCTAGGCTTAACTTACTTGTGTTATTGGTACCAAAACAAAGAATATACAGGGTGTTTGGTAGAGGGTTGAACATAGGATAATGACAGAAAGGTGAGATGGTCAGCTTCTTGCTGAGCTGAAAAATTTTGACCTAGGGTCCATAGTTTTGTTAATTGTTTTTTTTTTTATATTCACCAAAATGTTTTCCTTTCTGAACTTGAAGTACTATTGTTGAAAATAAAAGTGTTTACCTGTCAATTGTAAGTGTAACGAATAACATAGCAGGCATCTCGGCGAAGGCAGAAGCAGCAAATGCGATGAAGAAGTTGTATCCAACATTCTCTGTGAGTCTGATCACTATATCTATACTCAATTGCCCAATCACAGTCACAATTAGTAACACTAAAACACAATTCCTTAATGGGATACATCTTAATAACTCTTTGAGGACATCTGTGATGCTGCTTCCACCTTTATTTACATTTACCTGCAAATTAGGATGAATATAAGTCATTGGCTCAATTAGCAAAATTTTTTAATATGGTTTGCTGCTTTTTGACGATACGACATACAGGTTGGTGTAATGTTCTCACATAGCTTTTTGTCTAGCAAAGTAACAAAGAATTATTTTTTCTCGCATATTAGGATTTCAGCTCGATGGCGTCGCTGTGTGTCGCACTCTAAAATTAATACAACTTCTATCGTAATGTTTGAATGGGAATTCCGGATATCAGTCCGGGAATCGAAACAACGGGTCAACCGTGAGCACCAGATAGTATAAAATATGGTATGTATACTGATGCTAGCCTCGCGCTTAGTGTAGCGTGATACATCCCTAATTGCATTGGTAACTTTGTCTATAAACATACTTACTGTAAATTCGTACATTAAATCATCGGGAATTTTCACTTTGTTTATCTTTTCAAACTTTCTCAATACTTTAACAGCTCTGTCTAATTTGCCTTTTGATGCCAGCCATCTGAAATAATGATATTTTAATTGGCAAACTTCACAATAATAAAAAAGGACGGGTTGCACTCCGGGAGTGCCGACAGAAAACTTAAACATTAACTGCATTTTTGTAATATTTTGGAATGGTTAGAAAATCTTACGCTTTTTCGATCAGGCTACGGATCTGACGCCAGTTTAAAAATTTTTACCAATCTAAAAAAAGTACCAAACGCCGCTAAAGAAGTTTTCACTTCAAAAATAATAAAGTTAAGACAAGAAACACAGTAAAGTTTTAGTTTTGTTTGAGTTTAATTTTTAATGTTAGTTTAGTTTAAAAAAAATATATTCATTCAACTTTACCAAATTAATTACTGCCGTCTGAATTGGTGCTTGTAATAGACTTATTTGAATTCAAATGTTAAATGCAAAAACATTTAGATTTACCTGGCGCTTTCTGGCACAGCAAAAAGGGCAACTAGAGCTAGCAGCATCGGAAGTGACGTTATGAACAGTAGTTTCCTCCAGTCCAATAGCCATATTGCCAACGGAGGTATGGACATTTGAGATCCAGCCACGAATAAGCCGTATGACATATTTGTTACCCAAGTACGGTGACTTGGTCCTACGTACTCCATAACTGAAAGTAGAGATTGTGAATAAGAACCTCGATCTAAACTAAATGACTAACTACGTAATAGCTGATTATATAATGCTTGATGATTTAATGAGAAGCTCGATGGCGTCGCGTGTGTCGCACCTTGATATGAACATGCAAGTCAAGCGACGTCGACCCTAGCCAGCGTTTGAATGGGTTTCCTTATCTCAAGCTTCTCCGTGCTTCGGAGGGCACGTTAAGCCGTCGGCGCCGGCTGTTGTCGATGGATGACAGTCCTTAAGCCAAGTCGATGGCCTTAGGGCGGTTTAAAATCACCGGCCTCTGCCAATCCGCATTGGAGCAGCGTGGCAGAGTACGCTCTAATCACCTTCGATTGAAGGGAGACCCGTATCCCAGCAGTGGGATGATTATGGGTTGATAGGATATAAAGCTTTCGAGTATGAGTTGTCTAGTGTGCACTATAATCTTCTATTACATGATCAATTTAGATCGACAATCATGATCAGTGATGCTGAATTTTGTGTTTGTCGTAAGTCAGGATTTTTTCTATGTATTGTACTTATGAGTTGGTATATATTATTTACAATAATACATATACACTACATTCGTTGTCTCGTACCCATTGTACAGTCATGCCACTGGGTCCCAAAGTAAGCCTAGTATACTTTGGGACCAAATGGCTTTGGAAATCGTCTAGAATTTATTTTTTAAAAGGAAATGTTACCCCTAACTAACAAAAGCTATTTAAATTGCTCCTTAGCAAAGCAGTATTCAACAAAGTTAAAAATATGATAGAATATGTTTTAGGTATTTCGCAATACACATAGTTACAACAGAAGAAAGAAATAATAAATTACAATAACACCTTACATACTAGTGAATTAGCAACAAGGCTAAGAGCAATCTTTTCAAGGTAAGGAAATAGTAATAAAAGAGAGTATAAAATTATACTTACTCAGAATATAAATCATGATGAAATTAGTGTCGTATGCCAGCCCTGTGATGAATCTGTAAATGGCAAAGTCCAAGACGGATGTCGTGTACAGTGTACCCACTTCACCGAGAAAAGATATAACGTTGCAGGCTAAAACAAAAAAACATGTACATACGAGATAATCAATGGTTTGCAGAAGTATAACACGTTAAATCTGATGCTTGTTTAATTTAAAAATTAAAAAGGTTTTTGTACAACTTGATGTAAGAGGGTTAGAGAAGTTGAACTCTTTTTGCACTAAGAATTCTAATGGAGCCTTGGATACACCCGGCACCATGATCGCCACTGGGTGATCTGCAGGAAAATCTTGCAAGTTCGCGCGGGAGAACTGCAGAAAACATGCGTCTATTGCAAATAGGTGCGATTGCACGAAATATTCGGAAATGAACATCCATAATCACAGAAGTCATGAAAATGGTGCAAAAACGATTCAGACACGTTATTAACGACTTGTATTCTAGCAGGAACTGGCAACCTGTTGCGAAAGTACTAGCAATTTCTTGTAGGTGTAAACGCGGCGTTAATATCAATGTAACTCACATACAAATGCAGGAATTCTGCCATAAGCATCTCCCATCCATCCGAAGAACAAGCATCCGAACAGTGAACCCACAAAGAACATCAGCTGGCCGAAGGGAGCATTCCCGGCGCGGTTGCACACCCAATCTTGCTACAAACATAAAATTACTTAAAAATAGAAATTACACTAATATTATAAACATTAAAGTTATGTTTGTTACTCTTTCTCTTTCGAGCAGGAATCATGTTGGATAGACTTGGAACTTCGGGCGTAGTTTATTATTCTGATCTCGTAGTGAGTGAGATATACTATCAGGTATTTAGACATTTTTGCAATCTATATTACCCCGTTCGCGTCTGGTCAGGAGACACAGCTGTGAGAATGTGTGGTAGACTTGTCCCGATTAGCTCTACCACTAAAAGGGCTGTGAATTTGTAGTTATGTGTGGGATCCCATTATGCGTATAACCGCTATTGATTTTTTTACCTCGCTAGTAACAGTCGGGTATGGTATATCATTGAGCAGATATTCCCAGCCATATTGACAAGGAATGGTGGCTGTGTCATTTGGAGGTGGCCTGAGGGTCTCCAAAACTTCAGTCCAGTTTGCATCATACACTGCACAGCGTTCCCAGTTAGGTCCTTCTGCTGCACCCGGTATTGAGAGATTTCGCCTATAAAATCATATATTGTCTCGTATTTTCGTTTGGAATGCTTTGCATTATGCATTTAATGCAACCATAAAACAATTATTGGTTGATTACGTAATTCATAAAGGATATAATAAAAATATATTGTGGTAATTTAGTATCTGATAAGTGATGAGGATAAATGTAATTTAGTGCCATCGATTCGCCTAAATATCATAGTCGCAAAAATTTTGTAGGCGGCATGTTACCAGGCAAAACACGCAGGCTCAGGTTGCCGGCCGACATATATTTTCTAGCCCGCTGGGTGGTGTCGACGGGTCAGCCGTTTTGATGTCAATAATTTTATTTTCAATTAACAAATGTAGCCTGGCGATTCCATTTTATTTACATATTGTAATTACCTTATTGAGTATCAAAACTCACCTCAAATCCATTGATAAATTCCGTAATTCAGGAACGAAACACCAGTGTTGCATTGGTGTAGCAGCTATGAACATCTGCACACTAAACATGAGTCCAAGGACTGAGCCAAAAGGCAGCATGTAGAGGACCAGCCATTTCTGATAGGTACCCATTCCACCCAAATGCATTATGATCCTTTGTAAAACATCCCCATCGTTGTTTTCTTCAGTGTCATTGATCGTTTTCGCAACCTGAATGTCAACATATTTTTTTAATGTCATATAGAAAGCAAACAAGCTTGTTGTGTCAACATAGCTTAAAAGTCATTAATAGTTTTCATGATTGCATTGCATGTCACCAGTAAAATGTGTGGTGAATGATGTCACTTAACGATAATAAAAGTGTAATGACTCGTAATTTTAATGTATGTATACAGGTATTCGCGTACCTACGAAAATGTTTGTGTTTTATTTGAGTTTAATAACTGATTGTTGCAAGTAAACCAGTATAGAATAGGAGAGAGTGCACCATTTACATTGTTAGTGTTGCGACACTGGCGATTAAAATTAAAAATCAAAGAAGTGTCATCAGCAAATAGCACTGCTTCAATATCTGTCATGTTCTTGTCCATAAAAGGGAGGTCATTAAAATAAATTAAAAATTGGAAAGGACCTAAGATCGAGCCTTGGGGCACCCCAATTCTCACATTTGCACCCTTAGATTTCACACCGTTGATATCAACGGTCTGCAATCTATTGGCTAAGTAAGACGCAATCAATTGCGCATTATCTCTAACTCCGTAATGATTTAGTTTGAGCAAAAGCGTCTGGTGATCTACACAATCAAAAGCTTTAGAGAGAGCGCAAAATACCCCGATGGCATCCTGATGTGTATGCAGTTGGTTTAAATAAAATATTTTTACTTACTTCGTAGTCATATTTATTGGGGTCAATTGTCTCAATTTTTCCCATTGTTGTCTGTTGTTAATAGTCTGAAAAGAAAATTTAAATTAGTTATTCATTCTCAAAAGAGCGTTAAAAATTTGATTAGTTACATGAAAATGCGGAAATTCGTCATCCATCGCGCGATTTACGGAAACCATCTCTTTCATATTTTGATATTCATACGCGTCGATAGTTTGGTGACCTTACCATCGGGTGGCGCCACAGAATGGGAAACTACAACATTGGACATCGTGTCGCCCGCAACCGCAAGGTTATTTTGTAGAAAAATGTTACGACGCTTTTACCACGATATGTTCTATTCATTGCTCTTTTACCATTACGCAGTCGATACCGCCCGCTTCTTAACACGCAATGTTACCTATAACGAGTTTTTACACTTCAGTTCAGTTTTTAAGTATATTCATATTCGATAATTTGTTGTTCATCATAATATTTTAGAATCAGTGTGATGTTTTAGCAGCATGGTTGTTTTACAAAAAAGTACAAGTCTGAAAAGTTTCTAAAGTATAAAGTTTGACGTGATCTTAACTGTATGAACAAAACTAAGATCATAGTGATTAAATCTAATTTATATCACTTCCGCAAATAAACATTGGATCAATTAGTTTTATTCGTTTCACGCGGTCACGGATAGTCTGGTTAAAGGTCGTAGCACACATATCAACTCGAATAGGGATCGTCATCGTATCAACTCGAGCCGTTCAGTATCATTAGTGAAACACCCTACTGCAACTTACACTAATCAGAATCGTAACGTAATCACCTCGCCTCGGGACAAGTGAGATATGTGTGCTACAACGCCTACAACCCTAATGCACGTTGTCTTGAATGTGATTTTCTTATCATTTTGATTTTCCATAAAATTGTTTTATTTTTTACACCTTGTTTAACTTCCCGAGAATGTAGAGTCGGCATTAGTGTGTGCTATAGAAGCATGATATTTATTTATTTACCTTTATTGACTACAACATAAAAATACTGATACAATATTAAGAGAGGTAGGGCACAGCGGATAATCCGCTCAAATCGGAGCAGCCTGTCTGGGGAAGGACCTCCACCTTACAGAAGATCGTAGCCAGATAGCATTGGTCCATTCTGTGTTCCTGCGGTGAGTAAGGTCTACAGAGCTCCACTTGGGTGTGTTGGGAGGGTTGGCAACGCGTGAGTGATACCCCCGGTATTGCAAGCGTCTATAGGCTACGGTGATGCTTACCATCAGGCGGGCCGTATGCTTGTTTGCCACCTTAGTAGTATAAAAAAAATATGCATTCTCTACCAGTCAACCATAGGTGCAGAAAATCATGAATTTCTGCACCTCCCTATGGTTATTCAATTTTTATTTTGATAGTAGCAGTTAATGTTGACAGTGATTACGGTTAAGACAGCGACGGCCTTAATCTAGTAACAAAAGAAAAAACAAATCGGTAAACGTTTTTGCAATGTCACGGAAAAGATTAAAGGCCAGTTTCATCCAAGTACAGTGCTACAATGATATTTATGAACGTGAGTGACAGTTGTGCGAGGGCGTTACTGTGTCATATTTTCATATATTTTGTCGAAGGCGAAACTGTCAAGTCATGGTAAAATAGACTATTCGGGACTTTATTTAAGAAAGTGGTATAACCGGCACTAATATCTTTTTTATTTAGAATTTTTTTTCGGGAATTAATCAATATTCAAAATATTTAGTTCAAGACAGACAAATCATATTAAATAAAGAAAGAGTATGTTACCAACAGTCGAACACAAATATTTTTTGTACGAACCTACACGAGCCTCGACCGTAGATGTAAAACAGTCACACGACCTAATAACCCTTGAGCTCTATCAATACTATAAATTCTTTTTTTAAATTAAGTATATTCGGAAACTTCTGCCGCCAATCCATTAATCGTAATCCATGTATTAATGAAAAAGTTAATTCATTTGATATTTATTGAAAAATGACAAACCATAATGTTTGTGTATGACTCAACAATTGCACGTTAAAATCACGTGAATGATTGAAATGTGTTAAATGTCTCATTATTGTACCTAAGTTATGTGAGCTCGAAACTCGTACAAAGAAATAAATAAAGAAATAAAGAATTAAGTAAATATCTGTATTGGTTGACTGGTAAGTATAGATAATAATGCTTTTAGAGTAAAGTCCGCCTTTTGTAATGTCAACGTTTACATATCGAACTTTGTGTCATTCTGAAGTTCTATGTCATTAGAGACAAATTGTACTGCCTGTGTAATTGCATCTGACTGTACTAGTACTATTTATTATTCTGTGACTGTACCTAATATTGTCGTCAGGTCAATTAAGTTTAAATATACAAAAAAATATTACTATTTTATTACCCGAGAAACTTTTTGGTGGTTATAGATATAAATCATTACTCATGTGAAATATTTTTAATATCTATCAATTCTCTTCTGATAGCCAAGTACATAGGAACCAGCTTATCAATCCGATGGTCCCCGGTTCAAATCTCTGTAGTGTAAACATAGACTTAGTGCCGGTTTTTTAGGTCTATGGGTGTAACACTTAATTCGAGTTTTATCATCCACTAGTTTTTTTATGCCAAAATCACCTTAATAATAGGCGACCTTAACGCAAAGATTGGTGCTACAACATCTGATGCACACATTCGTCGACTCGTTGGCAAATACGGCATTGGTGAAAGAAACGAAAGAGGTGAACGTCTGATTCAATTTTGTACTGAAGAGAACTTCACACTAATGAATACCTGTTTCAAACATCATGCGCGCCGCGTATACACCTGCGTATCGCCGGGGGACCGATGTAGAAACCAGATTGATTACGTGATGATGCAGACGCGATGGAAATCCTCTGTAGTGAACACGGTGACCTATCCTGGAGCCGATTGTGGCATTGACCACCAACTGCTTATGGCAGTTATTAGGATAAAGTTCAAGAAGCCACACAGAACGGAAGCAACAAAACGTCTCAACAAAATGGACATTAGTAACTATAGACAGGAGATCGAGCGCAAACTGGAAACTGTTGACTCGGGATACCAAAACGCGGAGAGCAATACTAAGTGGAAAGCCCTTAAAGAGACCATAGTGCAGACAGCCACCGAAAACTTTGTCCCCCGAATAGTCATGTAGGACTTTATTTCATCTGACACTGCAAAAGTCATCCTGGAAAGAAGGAAACTGAAGGAAAATGGCTTAATAACACCCGAAGACAGAGAGCATTACTCGTAGCTGAACAGAGAGGTAAAAAAACGCTGCAGGATGGACAAAAACGCATAAATTAACAATATATGTCTCGAACTAGAACAACATTCCATAAAGAACGAGACAAAAGACTTATTTCGCAAGGTAAAAGAACTCACAGGAACACGAACGCTAAAGGCTTACACAATTGAGGATGAAGACTGGAAACTTCTTGGGGAGCTGGACAAGGTGCTAGACCGCTGGAGGCGACACTGCACGGACTTGTACGATGCCGAAGAATCCCAATGCCTCGAATGGAGCTTCACTGAACAGGAACCTGACATCCTTCCATCAGAAGTAGAACAAGCTCTGATAGCTCTCAAGAACGGGAAATCGCCAGGGAAAGATGGCATACCAGCGGAATTACTTAAAAGACTCGGTCCTAGGGGAACTCAACAACTCGTGGACATTTGCAATGCAGTGTGGAAGTCAGGTAAATGGCCTGAGGACTGAACTGAATCTGAGTTTATACCCTTGCACAAAAAAGGCATAGCATTTCATAGCGGATAATCCGCTCAAATCGGAGCAGCCCGTCTGGGGAAGGACCTCCATCTTATAGAAGATCGTAGCCAAATAGCATTGGTCTCGGCCATGTTGTGTTCCTACGGTGAGTAAGGTCTCCAGAGCTCCACTTAGGGGGTTGAGAGGGTTGGCAGAGCGTGAGTGATACCCCCGGTATTGCAAGCGTCTATACGCGCTACGGTGACGGATTACCATCAGGCCGACCGTATGCTTGTCTGCCACCTGTGTGGTATAAAAAAAAAGGTTCCAATAAGAAATGCGGAAATTACAGAACCATAGCTCTCATATCGCATGCCAGCAAAATCCTCTTACACATCATAAACAAACGGCTAAAGCTGCGGCTTTCTAGACTGCCAAATTCCTGAGGAACAAGCAGGTTTTGTAAAAGGGAAAGGTACGCGGGAACAAATTCTTAATCTCCGACAGATTATTGAAAAAAGTCGCGAATTCAACACCCCGGTTGTGATATGCTTCATAGATTACACCAAGGCCTTTGACTGCGTAAGATGGGATAGACTGTGCGAGGTGTTGTTTGATATGGGAGTTCCTAAACATCTGGTGGGCCTTATACAGATAAGTTGTTTGTTGATGTAAAGGTTACAGAACCTTTACATCAACAACCGAACTTTTGTAAAAATTGACTCCTATTGTTTAAATATGTTCAAAACAAAGACAGGGATGCATACTATCACCTATGCTCTTCAATATATATGGAGAAAATATCATCAGAAAGGTTCTCGAAAACTGGGAGGGGGGTTTTGCGGTAGGAGGAAAGAGAATATCCAACCTGCGTTACGCCGATGATACAGATCTTCTAACAGTGTCCATGGAAGATATGAGGGTTCTGTTTCAATGATTAGAGACCGAAAGTGAGGCTATGGGACTATCCATTAATCGCAGCAAGACAAAGCTAATGATAGTTGACCGCGTCGGAAAACTGACGGATACCAACGCCATCCCGGGCATCGATGTTGTACAGAACTTTATGTATCTGGGTTCCCGTATAAGTAACGATGGAAACTGTGTGCCGGAGATTAAGCGGAGAATGGCTATGGCCAAGGATGCAATGTCGCGGCTGCAAGGTATCTGGAATAGCAATCAAAACTAAGATCCGTCTCGTCAGGGCCCTCGTGTTTCTCGCGTCAACTCGTGAACGGGTGCTGCCTGGGGGGACTGGTCTGCTCACTCTTGTCAATACTGACTTTATTTTATTTTATTGTAGATTTAAGACTTGTTCATTCCACACCATTGTGTATAACATTCCGCGTATTCTTCTTATAAATTTTAATGTACTTATTACCTACCTACCTACATTGTAACTAATGAGTGGAAAAAAAGGAGAAAAAAAAGTACAAAATGACAAAAAAGGCCGTAACCGGTTTTCTTTCGCCATTTCTTTATACCGGTTGCCATTTTGCTTGTGTCCGAAATGGTGGTAGTATATAACGTAGTTTATTTTCTTTATTTAAACAAGTTGTAAATGACAAGAAAAAGTGCCTGTGAAGGTCTAATTTCTGAAATAAACGATTTCATTTCATTTCATTTCATTTCCGATATTTTCCTATGGAGTGGAAACATGGACTATAAAAGCGAAAGAAAGGCATACAATCGATGCATTCGAAATGTGGTGCTGGATGCGAATGCTACGAATCCCGTGGACAGCTAAGCGCACAAATGCATCGATTCTAGCTAAACTAAAGATCAAAGATAGCTTATCCACCATTTGCCGTCAACGCATCCTTGCCTACTTTGGGCACATCGCAAGACGAGGAGACCGTAACCTCGAAAAGTTGGTGATAGTCGGAAATGTGGAAGGGAAGAGGAGCAGAGGCCGATCCCCAACGAGGTGGTCCGACCAACTTGAAAAGAAGCGGTTCCATTTCCACGACGCGGTTAAAATGGCTACCGATAGATGCCGATGATACATCCGGAAGATGACAACAGAGGCGTGTGATCACGATCTTCAGAATTGAAGGACCGACTACAGAGAGAGAGTTTTTTATGCCCGCGACTTCGTCCGCGTGAAGTTCCGGACCCGTTTCCGTGGGAACCACATTGAATTTCGGGAAAAATTATAGCCTATGTCACTCCCTGATAATGTAGCTTTCTACTGGTGAAAGAATTTTTAAAATCGGTCCAGTAGTTACGGAGCCTATTCAATGCAAACAAACAAACAAACAATCAAATCTTTCCTCTTTATAATATTAGTATAGTAAAAAGATAAAAAATCTGAGTAAAAATTGAGATTCTATTTTAATATTATAGTTAAACAGAAGTTTTGTTTATTTATGTAGATAAATATACCCATAACATAGCAACCAAGATAACAACAATGGCTAATAAGAACTGTCATTATGCGTGTGTTTTTATATCTATTTATTATAATTATTTTTTTATTTTGCAATATAATATATAAATAATGATGCTCGCGTGGTGGTTAGTTTAATCTGCACGTGACCAAGAGGAAACACTCACAATAGCCTACTAGGAAAATGACTGTACCTATTGCTAAACTATACATTTTTAACATAACAAAAGCATAGGTGGTATAGTGTCCCATAGTGCACTTCGACCTTTGGGAAAGATGTAGTTCGACAGCTATGTCCATTTCACGTGGGAATCAAAACTAAATAATAAAGTATTAGATGGATGGATTATTACAATAATTAACTAGATAATGGTGGTAGAACTAAACTAATTTTGACAGGACCAAAAGTGTTGTTGTCCTACCTTGGTTTAAAATTAGTGAAAAGGATAGCAAACTTCTAATCCTGTCAAAATTAGTTTAGCCTAGTTAAATGTACAACAGAATTAGCACCAAATTATCAAGTTAATTAAAACTAAACTAAAAATAAAAACTAACATTAAGAATCAAAAAGGCATGGTCTCTGTGGCAGGTGGCCAAAATGCTAGCAGCGTTACTTCGCCGAACGTCGATAGAGATGCGTTAGCGTTGAGTAAAGTTAGTTCTGAATTCTGTTCAAATTATGATAAACGATAAATCTAACAATTGATTTAGACTTTGAATTCAGATTGACTATCTACTTCTATTACTTACACCGGGAAAACATCTGCCCCCAGAGGGATTCTCATTCTCGCACCTCGGCGTAGAGCGATAGTGGGAGATGAAAATCAAGCGGGTTTCTGCATGGTTTCCGTTATACCATTATATTCTATGGACTGGCCATAGTTGTAAATAAAGAAATAATATAGTTTGATCTATTAATTTGTTATTATTTAACGAGGCGAGCAATAGAGGAGAGGTCTTTGAAGTGGAAATAAACCATTTCGGTAACAAAAGCAAAATGGCCATCAGCCAATTTTTTTTTGCAGATTCACGAAATACAAGCGTGGCCGGTTCAGTTGTAATATTGTAACTAAGTACCTTCATTTTTTTCTAATCTTTACAAAGTATAAAATTAAGTTTCATCCGCTGTTTGTTCTTATCGGATTATCGGTTATCGGATTTTAATGCAGTATCAGCTATCGATAGAGTGATTCAAGACGAAGGTTTATAGTATGTAATACATACTAGGATTTCTCGGAAATTCCCACGGGAAAGCGGTTACACACAAACGAAACTGCGCGGATTTCAATAGTTGATTATAAATTATTGTGTGATTACGATTTTTAAATTTATTTCAACCTATGACACTCACAAATAACGTGGATTTCTTTTGGTAAAATAATTTCCAAAATCGATTTCAGTGGATACAGAGAATACCCACTTCAAATTCCTTTACTTCTTCATAATATTTAGGAGTAACAGTACAATATGGTATCAATGTAATGCACAAAATGTATTGCAAGCGTCTCTAGGCTACGGTGATGATCCGGTTTTGCCGTATGCTTGTTTGCCACCTTTGTGGCATTAAAAAAAACTTAAACGCTGATTAAAAGGCTCCACTTTAAAAAAAAGTACCTAACAGTTTTAGAATATTATTTCAAAGTAATAATTTCTTGCCATGCAGGCGTTTACGCGCCGTATTTCTAACCAATGAAATATTATGTTGCATTTTGTTGTGTAGGTCTACTGCCAAAGCTCACATAGCTTTGTTTGACTATAAATACCATGGATAAATACTATCCCATAAGTATATCGAAAAATCATGTTCTGAATTTCAGCTTTTTTGGTCCAGGAGTTTTGGCTGGGCGTCAGTTGAGTTGATCACATTAACATTAGTTTAGTTTTAATTTTAGTATACCTATTTAGTTCTAGGCTCCGAATATGATTTTGTCCCATTCGGTGTCGAGACCCTTGGTCCGTGGGGTCCTAGCGCTATAAGACTTTTTAAGGAAATAGCAAAAAGGTTAGCCGATATCACAGGAGACCGAAGAGCTGGCAGCTACCTCGGCCAAAGAATTAGTCTAGCTATTCAAAGGGGGAACGCTGCCAGTATCTTCGGAATCTTGCCTAAAGGGATTCCTTTTAATAATATATTTTTGTTATTTTATTATATTTTTTAAGGTTTTTAGTTTTAAATTAATTATAATTTATGTTTATAACAATATGTTTAGTTTTGTATTAATTTTGTTCTAGTTTAGTTTCTAAGAAGATTATTAATAAACTTGCTCTTTTAAGTTAACTAACTTTATGATGTATGTGTAACGGTATCAGAACTTTATTATTATAACATGTGGAAAATTTAAAGAAAATGTTTACTATAGAATTCAGAATTCACGTGTCCTATAATATAACAAAATCGGTTCTGTACATCCAGAGAACAATGAGGTAGAATACGTCAGAAGTTACTGATAAATATATTAAATAATAAAGTATTAATAAATAAAACAAAATAATATAAATGAAAAAAAATGAAAAATGTTTATTCAATCAACAGAAAGGGAACAACATTGTGGCTGGAGCCTCCATTTAAGTACGTAATATACATACTAATACAGCTGATTAGTGCAAAAAAATATTTCTTCAAACAATTTTCATTTCAAAACGTCAGACATTTAAGCGTGTAAAATTGATTGTAAACTTACCTATTTGAATTGATGAATTAAAACGGTTTTTTTACATTTGTGAAAATAATAATAAATATTATTTTATTCATACACAAAAAACACGTGCACTCATAAACCCGGTTAACTGTAAAAATACTAGTTTATTCTTTCAATACTTCGACAAGATGATAAAAAAGTGGTGAGTTTATTCTCCTCAATGGCGATGGAGTGAATGCCGTTCAAGTCTAGTGTAACCGAATATAATTAAAACGTGACGTACGTACGTTTGTCCCACGTGAAGTTATTATATCATTTTTGTAAAGTGGAGTATTTATTCTTATATTACCGGTATTAGTCGGTATTTTATTATTGCAATACAAGAGTTTCGTTTATCTTCACTTGATGTAAATATTTTTATATTTTCGTTGATAAAAAATATAATAAAATAGAGGTATTTTTCAGGTTTTTTCATGTAGAATGTCCTTTCAATACTTCCTACTCCGTCTAATATCTTTCTGATTTAATTCGCTGTGAGTTCTAAGACAGCTGCAGTTACTTCCCCGGAATGTGAATAGGTTTCATTGCTTATTATCTGAGGTCGCCGTTGTTGATCCCGGCTTTACAGGAGACAGGGCTAAGAGAGGTAGGGCACGTGGGCACAGCGGATAATTTGCTCAAATCGGAGCAGCCCGTGTTGGGAAGGACTTCCACCTTACAGATGATTGTAGCCAAATAGCATTGGTCTCTGCCATGTTGTGTTCCTACGGTGAGTAAGGTCTCCAGAGTTCTATTTGGGTGACACCTCGGTATTGCAAGCGTCTATAGGCTACGGTGATGCTTACCATCAGGCGGGCCGTATGCTTGTTTGCCAACTTTGTGGTACAAAAAAAGACAGGGCAGCGGTGGGATTGCGTGGTGGGTTTGTTCAAATTTTCATGTAGATGAAGCCGGGATCCTTTGACATACACAAATAATATCACTTTAATGGTATAAAAAGTATATCATAGTGTTGAATAAAATTCCAATTTTTATTTCAATTTTAAATAAATGGCAAAATAAATGCTAATTCGTACTCTTGAAACTTCAAATTTTACTTTGCCGTGTTTTGTATTTAAAAAACATTTAAGTATGTAGGTAACACAATGTCTTATCTCATTGCGAGTGAACTAATTTTGTGCAATAGACACGTTTTAAATTTATTCTAGGATATTGTAAATATTTTACTTTTAAACATAATCTATGCGATAATGATAATATCGTCGAAAACTGTATGAAAACTACCATGTGAAAGTATTATTTTAGCATTTAATTGAATAACTATGTAAACTTTGAATGAATATTCATTCAAAGTCATTTTTTTTTCTTTATAGTTAGGAAATTGCATTACTGCATGTCCCGCCACTTGAGGATACGACAGGGGTCTGTCGGGCTCACCTCTCTAGCCAATGAGGGAT
Organism: Endotricha flammealis; assembly: GCA_905163395.2. Taxonomy (NCBI): domain Eukaryota; kingdom Metazoa; phylum Arthropoda; class Insecta; order Lepidoptera; family Pyralidae; genus Endotricha; species Endotricha flammealis. Next base: position 15,481,235 of record LR990855.1, read on the forward strand.
ACCGACTAAAAACCTGACTGTCTGCCACCTTCTCCGACTTCACAGTCAAGTGGCGGGGTCGCGGGAATTGTAGATACTTCGCAACCCCACCGACGCGGCGGCGGCGGCGGGTGTCCGTGGACCGAACCCATTTGGGCACGGCTCTACCATTACTATATCTAGGCATCGACATGTGCGACATGTACTGTATTAGAGGGTGTTAGACAAACATACAAAAAGGTATAATATGTATACTGTTGTAAACTGTATTACGTATAAAACTAACTGGTATTAAATGTTTTATCTAATCGAATTATTAAGAGCTAATCTTTTTACAGCAATTTATAATAATTACAATGATTGATAAAATATAAACCCAGTTAAGTCATGATGGTTTTATGATGTCTACTTGTGGCATTTCAACGTTATCAAGACCACAACCTATGCTTTTTGATTGCCGACAAACATGCTCACAACAAATGCTTGCAATGACGACTATTGCCAAAGTTCAATTTCAGTAGTTTATCACATAAAATGTCATTTCGCCATTTTCCAATCCACTAATGAACTTTTGTAACAACAACTTGAATTTTACTAACTTGGTCAACCAGGAGGGCTACTACGAAACGTAAATCCGATACTTCATGGTTATTTTAGTAATTCCTTGAATTCTATCCATGAAATACCTTGTACTTTATGGTTATTTTAGTAGTTCATTGAATTATAACCATGAAATAACTTGTATTTTACGGTTAAAATTCTTCCGATACTTCGGCCGAAATATCGGATTAACGTTTCGTAGTAGCCCTCCTGGGTCGGCAACGTGCGACTCGCGCGATTGATACCCCCCGGTGTAGCAAGCGTCCATATGCTTCGGTGACTGCTTATCATCAGGCGGGCCGTATGCTTGTTTGCCACCTTAGCGGTATAAAAAAATATATTATAGCAGTGTCATCGGCAAGAGTGGCAATCTGTTAATTATATTACTTCCTAATTCTGTAATATTACAGGTAAAAAAGATCGGACCTAAGACACTACCTTGGGGTACTCAAGTTTTAATTTCCCTTATATCATAGGAAACATCCTCTTACCTGTTTCTTAACATTCTATACCTAACATAAAAAAACCACTGACTCATTCATTCTGAACAGTATACTCGTGAAGATACTGTAACTTAAAACAGTGAAGAGACTTTCGAATTACCACCATAAATTATGATAATAATTTATTATGGATATTCAACAATATTATTGATAATTATTATCAATACGTAGGACAATAGTTACATTAAAATGATTTCCTATCTCTGAAACAGACTTGTGGTATGTTTTTTCTAACTTATATTGCAAACAACGATCGTAAATAAATTTAAATTCGTTCCATTTTCATTTCTTGTTTTTTTACCACCAGTAAAATGATTAATTCAAGTATCTTTGATACTGTTGCAGTTGTCCGATCAAGCAATGGAGCCTAGTGGTAGGAGGGGTCCTGCGGGCTTCCTCCGCTAGTTGACATCTTTATGTGGCCTCTTTGCGTGCGAAGAGTGAAGACTAGATTTCATTCCAGCTATTCTTATGTCTCCTGGAAATCGGTCTGCGAATTGACTTCTCTTGAAAACTGTCTGGGTTTCCCAGGTAGGTTAAAAATACTGGTTGAAATTTGGGTTGTAAAAATTTGAAGCGTCTTTGACTCTAAAAAGGCTGGGATAAGGAAGTTCAGTAAATAATACTTTAATTAAATTACAGATGGTAAAAGCAGAAATGTAAAAGTTCTGAATGTTATGTAATTTTTATTAAATGACATCAAATTAAAACACTTTACAGGCTAAAAATATCACGAAAACAACTTAGCTACCATCAACATCACATTACTGCTTACTGTACAAAACTAATAATTTCGTCTACGGTCCAACTCATGTTACCTTTTTATTAGTTTAGTGGTTTTCCACTAAATCGTGTCTGATAAGAGCCACTTCCCTAATTCCATTGGCTTAGTTTAGCAATCATTTATCGGATATGTTTAAACAATGTCTGTGATGATAAAAACGTAAACAAGTTTCTTATTATGATGTACTTTCGTGTCTCCTGTGTCTATTTATATGTATGTATATGTATATAGTTTAGGTTAGGTGGTGTATATTTCCGTAATTAGCAGGGCAAGTCCGATATAACCCTATCGACTATGCTCTGTAGGCGTATAATATAAATATATAGGGGAATCATACAGATAGCGTAAAGTAAGTTCGAGACTTGTGTTATGGCATACTAACTCAACGGTACTATATTTTATCTATACAGATAAACATCTAAGACCCAGGCCAATCAGAAAAAGTACGTTTTTATCATCACCCGACCGGGATTTGTTCCCTGGACCTCCTAGGTGGCGGACCGGCATGGTAACCATTACGCCACGGAGATCGTATGCGTAAAGCATTCCTGAAGTGGTGAAAAATAGAGGTGTATGTTCTTTATATCGCCAGTTCCCGTAGCCCCACAGCCATATCGCGGAGAAGGTGGTAGTCGGTATATCCCTCTAGTCAGGAGAGGAAGAACCTGACAGACCCCCTACGTTTCCCCAAGTGGCGGGACTTGGAGTACGAGGTTCTTTTTTGATTAACTATCTATAGTAGGACCATGAGCAAAAGAAAAATAGAATATGCTTTATTTACAACTCACGGACTATTAACATTAGAATACAAACAAACATAATACGGTGAACACAGAATAGCTTACAGACTAATGTATTAGCAACAAGGCGGCCTTGTTGCTCAAAGCAATCTTTTCGAGCCAATTCTCCCTCGTGGTCCTACTAATAGGACAGAATAGTAAGACCACGAAAAAAGGATTAAAAATTGGATTATGTGATGAAGATAAATAAAACAATTATTATTAGACATTAGATTATATTGCTGGATAGTTCTAGATTAAATTGTAATGCTAAATCACATTTTTAGGCACTTCAGCCGTCACGTATACATAACTAGTATATTAAAAATATTAAATTAGGTAATTAAGTAAGTACTAAGTAAGTAATTTTTACTATTTTTCGAGATTCTAATGTCTGAATAAAAGTTATGAATTAATTTATTATTTTACTTATCTACGGGTCTAATGCATTCCAGATAGCCGATAGCAGATCTGATCAGAATCTGATTTAGGGTGACTTGCTCAAAATCATTCTTAAACTTAAAATGAGACATGGGTGTCACTGTCAAACTAAAGAAGAAAACAGTTTGAGACAGTAGAATTAAATGCGTTATAGAAATAAAACTAGTAGCATTATTATCAATAAAATAATATTACTTATACCTACTTAAGTAATGGAAATTCCTAATAATTTGTCATGTAATTTATAATATTTTATTACATGTCATTTGTAGTTCAAATAATAAATAATAAAATAAATATAAAAATTGTAGATTCGAAACAATAGGAGTGATAATATAGGTACAGTCAGCAATGGAATTAGATTAACACTTTAGTATCGTTGGAAATGTAGACAGATTCTGACAATTGTTGGGATCGTTGTAATGAATGGTACTAAAGTCTTAAGGCTCATTTAGACGACTCCAGTTTCTTGCACATGAATTCAAGCGCAATAATTGCATGCAATCTAGTGGGAGCAATAATTTGTCCTTCAAAAATTGTAAGCAACTGTCGTTTAGATTAGAGGATGCATGTCAATTATTGCTTTGATATTATTTGACATTATTGTATGCCACAGGCATTAAGGCGCAGTCCCACTGCTGCGCACGCTGCGCACGAACACGTGGGCCACGTGGCACATTACAGCTGCGTGGATGACTACGTGGGTCTACGTTTCCATTGCAGTACAAGCTATACGCGAATATAAAACCACGACTACGTACAGCTGTAGCGTGGCCCACCACGGCGCACGGAGAGGCTACGCATTGATTGTCATAGTTTTTGGTTTGTGATGTGACACGTGGCCCACGTGTTCGTGCACAGCGTGCGCAGCGATGTGCACGCTTTGTGGAACAAGCTGTGTACCGCTTTCACTGCGTGCATGGCGTTGACAGCGTTGAGCTATGTTGAGCAAGCCACGCGTGTATCAATGACGTCACTTGATGGTTAACGTGTCCGTGGGTTGCAGTGGAAACAATCACGTACATCCTCTTGCAAAGCAAAGCTTAACACACGAGCGTAGCCTCTTCGTGCGCAGCAGTGGGACAGCGCCTTTAAACTGGCGTCGGCTAAATGGACCTAACACCCGTTTTTACCAACGCCTCCTAGCGTTAGCAATAACCTAACTGGAACTTTGTATGACATAAGGTTATTCCCATCTCTTTCCCATTAAAGTGTTAATCTAAGTAGATTAAAGCCCAAAACAAGACGGTGAAACCCAAATGTGACGAAACTGCAACTTCTAGTTACTTTTGAGTTGCATTTGAGTTTTTGTCATAGACTCCTTTGACGGACCACACATGAGGCACTTGAGGCAGCCCTTTTTGAAACGCGTTGCAAAATAGTTTCATTGAAATGAGCATGTAGGAAATGTAAAACAATTGACACTCACAATTTCACTTTGGTATCATTGCAATTGCATTTCAGTTGCGTTTCACTGCCTATTTTGGGCCTAACACATTAGTACCATGTCATTACAAAAAACAGAAGTCTGTTGCTGACCGTACCAACTTAAAATTAATGATGTTTATTTATACATTTTCGAGAAAAAAAGTAGGAAGAAATTGAATTAATCATTTGGATTACCAACTTCTTCCATAAAGATTTCCTAGATCTATAGAGGAAATAGCTATTACTAATCAGTATCGAGTCACAGCACTAATGTTTCAACGGTCGTTTAAGAAGCGACCTATACAATACTAAATCTTAAATGAGAAGGGTTCTAAAGTCAGCTTGTAATGGAAACTTGACATTTAGAGCGATAGCACAAAGCGGCGTAGGTATTTTAAACGCGCAGACGACGCGCAGATGACGCGCGTACACCAGCTTTAAACGAAATTTGAACGCAACCTCGTAAACTAAGCACACGGGGCGATCGTGAAACGCGCGAATATAGCGATACAGAATAACGGCTTGGATAGAATACTCCCCCTTCTGCCCATTTGTTCTGTACGCATGTTTGTACGCGCGTATTTTGAAATGAAACGTTGAAAATACGCCGTGTGCTATCGCTCTTATGTAGGTATAGTTACATACAACCAGTGGTTACAACTGTCTTTCACGCCGAGTCACAAAACTTTTTTTAAAGAAGTATCCCTGACTCCATTCAATCCATTACACTTACTAGTAACAATGCTAACTACTAATTTACATAGAAGGCACATTGCAGTGTTATGATTTCAGTGGTGGAAGTTCTTCCATCTCTTCGTCAATTTCGGGTTTGCTGTAACAAATATTTGCTTTTAGAATAAAATACAAACAAGCTCTTTCGAGACCTTTTATGCCAGTTTTCATCAACATCTAGCGTAGGAATAAAATGTCTTACAAATGTCAAACAATTTGTTTGACTTAGGTTATTCCTACGGCTCGGAGGCGTTGGTGAAAAAGGGCATTAGACCTTCTTAGACCTTTTAGATAAGATAAGATAAGATAATACGTTTATTGCATAAAACATGGTAAGAAGAAGTTGTTACAATTTTTTTAAAGTACACAATGTTTTGCTATATTTAGAGCATGCAATTTTAGTGACAAAATTAAACGGATGAGAAAAAATAAAACAATAAAAGTATTTTCAATAATATAAAATAAAAATTAATTGAAAATTGAATATTAAATTATTCTGTTATATAATTCACAATATATGTTACGCTATCCAGCTTCTCTATCACTCACCTGCATAATAATGAAGTCTTGACCAGTATCTCGCCCTCAGAAATGGTCTGAGGCATAGGTTTGCCAAGAGTCTCCGGAAGCAGAAACGATAGTCCTGCTCCGCAGATGCACATACAGCCTACGATGATGCAGGGGAGTGGTTTCCATATACGGCCCTGAGAAAGGTATAACGATATGACATGAAAACTGCAAAAACACAATGTTTTTAAAGGGCAACAAAGGGCACAAGTGCCACAGAGATGGTATATCAGCATTTTTCAATAGACTAATGGTAATAGTATTTAGATGTAGATCCTTGATATCTAATTTTACTCTTTATTTAAGACAATATAAATGCAAGTATGATGTATGGATCTAAAGAAAAAGGTTACTCGCTCACTAGAACCCTGAAACCTCCAAAACTTGATAAGCATTTGGAGGAAAATCAAATACCCAAACAGGAATAATGGAATTATGTGCGTCGACAGTCAGACAGAATAAACGATTTTATTAGTATAGAATAGATGTTCAAGTTCCTAGCTAGATAAGCTAGACGATTTTTTTCATAAAAAAACATTAATCATTGATAGTGAGTATTTACGTGAATATGTAGTGTTTTTCCCTCTTCATAGATACCCGGGCGGCGACTACAGATTGACAATAAGCAATGAAGCTAATGGACGTCCCGGGGGAGAAACTACAACTGTCTAAGTTTTGGAACTCACAATGAATTTAATCCGAAAGAAATAAGACGGAGTAGGAAGGATTGAAAGGACTTCCCTTCTTTCTCATTAACCAGCAATTGCAGCAAAAGAAACAAAAGGAAAATACCTACCTACTATTTGTGGCTCTAGGCTAATGTTTGATATTATAATAGTGTTATTGTGTACTCACCGAGAAAACTATGTAAGGTGATATCATTACACACGTGTAGACGGTGACGTGACAGATGGAGGTGCCAGTTGCTCTCACGGGGGTAGGCAGCATCTCAGGGGCCATTTGTATCAATGTTATAATGGCCATGTTCACAAAGAACCGCGTTGTCACTATCATTATCATTTGCACCAGACCTGTAATCATAATTTTATGGAAAATCATCATCAACTTTTATCATTTTAATATTATGTTTCTCACAACAAAAGTATGTGTGTATGAGTGGTAATTGACCAATCAGGAAGTCGCTTAATAGACTTTGGACTCAGGTCGTTCGATGACGGGCCAGTCTTCATTGAACCATCCCAGACCAACTACGATTATGGAGACCCAGACCAAGATATGGCACACCTAATTGCCACTGTGCCCAACTGAGTGTATACTTCGAAAAACCACCGCAGCAACCGAAAAAGTTATGCCGTTGCCAAGTATTGGTCAAAAATATAATCTGTGAGTGTGAGTCATCAACAAAGGCTCAAAAATTAGAAGAAGAAGAAGGATGATATGATGATAGGTAATTAAACTTACCTTGAGCAACGAACGCAGTTATGAAAGCAAATAATGCTGATAATACAAATGTTATGATGACCATTGAGCGACGTCCGAATCTGAAAAGAATTTAGATATCAATTATTTAACGAAGACAGGTCCGAAGAATAATTATTATCACATTTCCGTCACGAGTTTCCATTAATGTATTTCAAGAAACTGTCAGAGTTGTTAACATTTTTGCCAGGTTTAATTTATAGTATTGATGATGTAATGTAAAGCAAACATCGGTTAAAGTGCATAGTGATCAGAGTTTATGATCAGGAATTATCAAAAATACATGATCGTTTTGGCATTAAAATTAGCCTTGTCTGTAGTAATTTAGAGAATTAAGAGAGGTAGGGCACAGCGGATAATCCGCTCAAATCGGAGCAGCCCGTCTGGGGAAGGACCTCCATCTTACAGAAGATCGTAGCCAAATAGCATTGGTCTCGGCCATGTTGTGTTCCTACGGTGAGTAAGGTCTCCAGAGCTCCACTTGGGGGGGTTGTCAACGCACGAGTTATAGCCCGGTATTGCAAGCGTCTATAGGCTACGGAGACGGCTTACCATCAGGCCGACCGTATGCTTGTTTGCCAACTGTGTAGTATAAAAAAAAATTAAAAAAAAATTTTGCTATTATCTTTCTTCAGGGCGTCTTGACCACTAAACTGAGTCGAGACAACATGAATCCGCAGCTTTGACACGAATACGTTGCTGCTTTTTAACTTGACACTGTATAAATTTCATAAATTATGAATGCAGTCTGCAGAAGCCGTAATATATGTACAACGATGTCATTTAGTTGAAGAAGTATCCAGATAAATTGCAAATAATAAGGATGCAGATATTATAATAAAAAAACTGGCCAAGTGCATGTCGGGCCATGCACAGTGGGTTCCGTATTTTCTGTGCTTTGCTTTCTTGCAAATGAGTCCAATATCATATTCTATGACATTTAATTTTGTAAGTTTTCATCAAAGAAATTTTATATTATTAGTTCGTCGACTATTACTCGATAACTAGTAGTGCCTACTTGACCGTTATAGTTTTCCTTGTAGGTTCACTATATGGACTACTACCCTGAATTTTTTCAAATTTCTAAACACAAGACTTTCGGAAATAGAGGGAGGGGGGACCTCCGTGCAAAACGAAAATTAACACGTTAAATGTGAATAATTCGCAAACGGATCATTGTATCGAAAAATGATCTTCGCACAGCCTTAATGTTTTTAAGAAACCTGTCTAACGATACCCCACAACAAGGGGTCGGTGCGAAAAAATATTTTCATTCACACTTTACTTGTACCCCTAAAAGTAAAGTGGCACCCAAAAAAAAATTTTTCAAAATTTTGTTCTACCACTATGTTAGCATTGTTATTATAAGTATACATACCAAATTACAGCTTTCTAGTATCAACCGTCTAGGCGCTAGACCGCGGACGGACAGACGGACAGACGGACATGGCGAAACTATAAGGGTTCCTTGTAGTTTACTACGGAACCCTAAAAAGATACGCAACAGAATAAACATTACCTATCAATAGTCAGTGTAACAACCAGCATGGATGGCATCTCAGCGAAGGCAGACGCAGCGAAGGCGATGAAAAAGCTATAGCCTACATTTTCTGTAAGCCTGATGACTGCATCTATACTCATATGCGCCATGATAGTGGCTAAGATCAAAACGAAGATGCTATTCCGCAATGGTGCACTTTTTAACACATCCTTGAGGTGTTTGGTTGTATTCCTGTTTTTGTTTGTGGATAGCTGAAACGTTATTATCAAATTAAACTCTTTATTTGATCAAGACATGAAAGGTACAGATAATGAAAGAGGTAATCAAGGTAGAGACAAAGATTTAAAACCACTGAAATCAGCGCTGTGACTACGTCGCAGCACCTTGCTGAGTGGAGACCATGATTCAACTCCAACAACTGTATAGATATAACTACAACTATTGTAACCCAATTGCATTGTACAACCTAATGTAATTAATTAATGTAACTTTTGAATTGTTGGATTGAAATAAAGAAATTATATTCTATTCTATAAAATAATATATGCATCGTTACATATGAAACTTTGTTATTACGTAGTACGATATGAATAAATAAATATGTAGTACAAATCACACAGATTGAGCTAGCCCCAAAGTAAGTTCGAAACTTGAGTTATCGGATACTAACTCAACGATTTAATTTTTAATCCTAAAAACTAAATTCAGATTGAAAAACTATTTTGTTTAAATTAATTAGAATTTGTTATGTATAACACCGAACAAAACAATAATGTATACATGTAGAGGACGTGCCTGTGTATCTTTATTATATAGTAAACGATTTCATTATCAAAACAGCTTGAACTACGAACGAATGAAACGCGGATATTAAACGACGCAGTCTTATTAATTGTGCAATTATAACTGTAAAAATTTTACCATTATTAACAGTTGCAAAATGCACAATTTACCTACTGAAAAATTTTAATCTCAATCACAAACGGTAATTGGTTTGCCAATATGTGACGAGTCAAATCAATTTCTAATTTTCTAATAGCTCTACCACTGTAACGCGCAATTTCTGAAACTCATTTTAATTTTAAGTCTAAAACGTAAGGTAGGTATAAATTTCATTACTGTCCTGCCTCTTTTTTTGGGTGATGTCAGTCCAATGAGATTTTGTGTCAGTCTGTCAAAATGACTGAAACAAGTGAATATCGTGTTTGCGAAAACAAATCCCTCGTCCATCAATTTTAACTAACTTACATTGTCCAACAAATGGCGCTGTTACATTCCTGAATCGCGCTATGGTTTCGTTTCTCTAGTACTTGATATTAATGTCACACCATAATAATGTCAAACCGGAAAGCTTATACGTCAGAATTTTTGAAAATTGGAACCCTTTTGTGTTCCAATTGTATAAAGAATAGAATAAAACCTCTACCACACAGGCGCGCCTCCAACCGTCGTATTTTATATAACAAATACATAGATAAACTTCCAAGACACTTGCCAATCAGAAAAAGTTCGTTTTTTATAATGCCCGACCGGGATTCGAACCCGGGGCCTCCTGGGTGGCGGCGGTCCGGCATGGTAACTATTACGCCACGGAGGTCGTCAAAATGGCTGCTTGTCTTTCTCCGCTACTTAGCAAACATGACGACACATCTGATCAAATTTATAAAAACCTTCGACATCCGAGGGTCACATAAGATTCCTGTAGCTGAATAATGCTATAAATTAATTAATTTTAATTTCTATTTATAAGTACACTTACACTAAACTCCAACAATATGTCTTCAGGTATTTTAGTTTTGTTGATCTTCTCAAACTTTGCGAATATTTTGAGGGCCCTTTTCGTTTTACCTGTTGACGCAAGCCATCTGAAATACTCTGTGTTTAGACGTATCTTTGGAATAGACAGATTGATAAAAATAATCTCTGCCTATAATGATTTACAGAAAATAATGGAAATGTAAAAAAATCCTAACAAATTCTAGTTGTTTTTAATTAACTCTAAATTGTATCTCTGCACGCATCAACTTAAATGTTTTTTTTAAATTTATTTTTTAAGAGTAACATACAGAGCTTCTTTCGCATTTATTATTTTGCTTTATACTCCGGTCAAATTAGACCAAAAAATCCCAATTTTTTTTTTACACCCCTGTGTAGCTGGGTATTTCTTTGAAAATGTGCAAATTGCTGTTCCAGTTAAAAAGAACTTATTACATTACATATTTTTTTAACTTTTGGCCAGTATGGAGATGGACCAGTATCTGGTCTAACAGGAGCAGTTATCAGATTAATGTTAAATTCAATACGAATCTTGTGTCGAAATTCACATTACCATTCGTGTCCCTCTCCCCAGATTTTAACACAAAATATTTTATTTCTCGACTTGTACTAAGAAGAACGTAATATAAGCAATAAATTCCATAAATAGAATGTTGTTATTAGTTTATAATACAATATAAATACTTAAAAGACTATTTTACAATGTTAAAAAAGTGAATCAACAAATGTTCCGGCGCTACACCCTCATTACCGTTCGAGAGTATTGTCGCCTTAATATCTTTGCTCCTAGTTGGCCTTGTGCGTTCGCCTTAACTGTGCGGGACAGTTCAGTCGTCGCTCGTCCGTTGCACGGAGGACATGTAGCGAGCGAGTATTTTTTCTACGGAAATATCGGTATTTAGTGCTCCGAACGGTTTTTGTTTCGTCAAAGTTCTCCATACAGTTTTTGTATTTAATGGTAAGTAGACGTGTGATATTTAATCATTTAGGGTCTTATCATCTTCATAAAAGGGCTTATTTTAAGTATTTACTTGTTTCAAAATGGTAAATGACATGAAAATTGTTCAAAATGTATAAAACTATGAATTTCTAATTACCATTTTTCTAATTACCAGTTTTTACCATTCCGAATATGAAGTGCAACGAGTACGGCATCGGGTGACTAGTCGCGGAGGGTAGCGGGATCCGAGGCACGGTTCACCGCTGGCCGACCGCAGGTAGTAGGGGACTCCTATACAGCCTATTGCGTGGACCTCTTGCTGACAACAGATCCAGACAGGTACTCGGTGACAATTTCTTCGCCATTGGGGCGCTCTGATCAATGTCTGATGAAATCGGTATCAGCCTACCACCCGCCCGATCCCAGCCTGAAAGGCAACCGGCGGCGGTTATGGCGATACAGATCAGCAGACTGGGATGAGATGCGGTCTTTCTATGCATCCTTCCCTTGGCAGTCTGTCTGCTTCTCTTCTAGTGACCCCAGCGTCTGTGAAGATGCCGTTACTGATGTGCTTCGTCAAGGGATGGAATACTTCATTTCCTTCTCCAACGTGCCATCTACTAGTAAAGCTCGCCCATGGTTTGGGCCTGAGTGCAGCCGTGCCGAGGCGCATAAGCATCAGGCATACCTGGACTGGGTTGCAGCTCGACAGCACAAGGCGTCTGATGTTCGCGAAAAGAAGAAGGCCTTTAACAAGGCTGCCAAGTCCTGCAAGATGGTTTTACAGAAGGCTCGATTTGATCATATTGGCCGAATAGGGAACAAATTGGATTCTTTCCCAGCGGGAAGTAAAGCGTTTTGGAATCTAGCGAAGGCGGTCGAATCGAACTTCTGCCGCCCCCCTCTCCACTGCAGAAACCTGACGGATCACTTGCTCACACCGCTGAAGAGAAAGCAAACCTGTTGGCGTCTCTGTTCGCAGAGTCTTCACGTCTTGATGCTGGTAGCGCGATACCTCCAGTTTACCTGGCAGCACGGTGGTAATGCCGGAAATCCGGTTGCGCCAGGCTGAGGTTCGCAAAACGCTGCGCAATCTTGACGTGAACAAGGCCAGTGATCGAGACGGTATCCGCTATTGTACAGAGGACATGTGCACCCGAATTGACACCTGTATTGACCCGCCTCTTTAGGCTCTGTCTAAAGTCTGGGAAAGAACAGAGTTCCTGGAAGCTCGCTAACGTGCCCAAAAAGGGCAGCCGTGCCGACCCTGCCAACTACCGGCCCATTTCGATCACGTCCATACTCTGTAAGAATATGGAACGTGTTTTTGAACCGCAGGCTCCTAGCGTACCTAGAATCGAATGACCTCCTCAGTGACCGACAATATGGCTTTCGCTAGAATCGGTCCACTGGGGATCTTCTAGTGTACGTCACCTACGTCTGGAATGAGGCTATTGAGGAATTCGGAGAAGCCCGCGGTTGGAAGCTTGCGGTTTCCCTCGATATTTCCAAAGCATTTGACGGTATGGCACGGTAGTCTTATTAGCAAGCTTCCTTTTTACGGCCTGACCTCTAATTTCTGTGCGTGGATTTCTGACTTTTTGGGGGATTGATCTATTCGGGTGGTCATTGATGGCTGCTCGTCTAAACGAAAGGCTTTTAATGCCGGTGTCCCTCAAGGATCGATTATTTAAAGCATTTGTTTTTTGTTGTTTGTGAAATCACATGCAGTGTTTTATAAAGTTCAAACTATGATTGTTATTAGTGTTTATGAAAGAAATTAATAACTAAGTATATATTTTTTATATTTAAATGTTTAAGAAACTAACATTGGGTCAGTTTGGTAAAGAAAATAATTATAGTCTTAACATGTTAGAAACTTTTAAATTGTGTTATTATGTCGAGTTGTCGTTGATTGACAGCTAAGTGCGAAAGTGTGAAGTTAATAAACGTTGATTTTTAATTATTTCTTTTATTTTTCTCTGTTATCTACTCACCATTTGAAATTCTTCTCTTTACCGTTTGTGAACCTCTTTACCATTTATGTAAATTACTCATTACCGTTTGCAAAAAAAAAGAATGGCTCATATCTTTAATACTAAAAGACTTTTCTGGGTCCGGTTCAAAAAAATGTATATAACTCATACCAAAGAACGCGACTAACACTTTAAAGAACCGTTCTTCGAACAAAATTTATCAATCTCTTTTATTAGGCTAATGTGCGCATCCTCAAAGAATTACCCAGCTACATTAATTCATGAGGAGCTTAGAGCTAATTAATTTATGCATATTTTTTTTCCATACAGATATATGGGGAACTTTCAAATTTTATTCATAATCTATATATATAAAAGAGAAAATCACTGACTGATTCATCACGAAATCTCCGAAACTACAAGTGTCAGGAGTCTCAAATTTTGCATGGGGGTTCCTTTTGGGGCGTAGGTGCTCACTAAGAAAGGATTTTTGGAAATTCATCCCCTAAGGGGGTAAAACGGGGGTGCAAAGTTAGTATGAAACTTTGCCGTTTTTGAAGTTATTCGAACGAAATTCAGCATGAAGGTTCTTTACTGAAAAGCATGAAACATGAGTAAAATATTTTTTTTAAATTCATCCCTTAGGGGGTTAAACGGGGGTGCAAAGATAGTATGAAACTTTGCCGTTTTTGAAGTTATTCTAATGAAATTCAGCATGATGGTTCTTTATTGAAAGGCATGAAACACGAGTAAAATATTTTTCTCAAAAAACATCCCTTAGGCGGTCAAACGGGGGTGCAAATTTAGTATGAAACTTTGCCGTTTTAGAAGTTATTCGAATGAAACTCAGCATGAAGGTTCTTTATTGAAAGGCATGAAACACGAGTAAAATATTTTTCTCAAAAATCATCCCTTAGGGGGTTAAACGGGGGTGCAAAGTTAGTATGAAACATTGTACCGTTTTTAAAGTTATTCAAATGAAATTCAGCATGAAGGTTCTTTACTGAAAGGCATGAATCATGAGTAAAATATTTTTTTCAAAAAATCATCCCTTAGGGGTTAAAACGGAGGTGCAAAGTTATTATGAAACTTTGCCGTTTTTGAAGTTTTTCGAAAGAAATTCAGCATGAAGGTTCTTTATTGAAAGGCATTAAACACGAACAAAATATTTTTCTCAAAAATCATCCCTTAGGGGGTTAAACGGGGGTGCAAAGTTAGTATGAAACTTTGCCTTTTTGAAGTTATTCGAATGAAATTCAGCATGGCGGTAAATGAGTACGTGTTTCAGGATTTTTCAAAATTCAACCCCTAGAGGGATGAAATGGGGTGACCTACTACCTAGGCGACTACACGTGTATTATCGAGGGCGCTCAACCTAGAAAGCTGAAATTTTGCATAGAGATTCCCTTTATGATGTATACAAGGATAGAGACGTGACTTTTTTAAAATTTTCACGAGAACATGAATAATAAGACTACACGTGTGTTATGGGGTGCGCTCAACCTAGAACGCTGAGGTTTTGTATAGAGGTTCCTTTTATGGTGTAGACAAGGATGAAGACGGGATTTTTTTAATTCAAAATTCAAATTGGTCTGCACGTGTGTTATTGTGGGCGCTCAACCTAGAACACTAAGATTTTGTATTGAGGTTCCCTTTCTAAAGTAGAGAAGGACAAAGACGGGATTTTTTAATCAGGATAATAAATCAAGATCAGGAATAATAAATAAGACTACATGTGTATTATCGGGGGCGCTCAACCTAGAAAGCTGAGATTTTGTATTGAGGATCCCTTTATGATGTTGACAAGGATAAAGATGGGATTTTATGAAATTCCCACGGGAAAGGGAGTAATAGGACTGTAAGTGTATTATCGCCGGCGCTCAATCTAGAAAGCTGAAATTTTGTATAGAGGTTCCCTCTATGATGTTGCCATTGTTGACAAGGATAAAGTTGTTTTTTTTTAAATTCCCACGGGAAAGAGAAAAATATGACTGCACCTGTGTTATCGTGGGCACTCAACCTAGAACGCCTAGATTTTGTATTAAGCTTCGCTTTATAAAGTAGACAAGGATATAAAAGACGGAACTTTTTAAAATTCCCACAGGATTCGGAATAATAAGACTACACGTGTATTATCGGGAGCGCTCAACCTAGAAAGCTGAAATTTTTTATAGAAATTCCCTTTATGATGACAAAGATAAAGTTGTTTTTTTTTAATTCCCACGGGAACGAACTTATTGCCATTTTTGCTTGACCACGCGGGCAAAGCCGCGGGCACAGCTATCTATATATATAAAAGAGAAAATCACTGACTGATTCATCACGAAATCTCCAAAACCACAAGTGCCAGGAGTCTCAAATTTTGCATGGGGGTTCCTTTCAGGGCGTAAGTGCTCACTAAGAAAGGATTTTTAGAAATTCATCCCCTAAGGGGGTAAAACGGGGGTGCAAAGTTAGTATGAAACTTTGCCGTTTTTGAAGTTATTCGAACGAAATTCAGCATGAAGGTTCTTTACTGAAAAGCATGAAACATGAGTAAAATATTTTTTTTCAAAATTCATCCATTAGGGGGTTAAACGGGGGTGCAAAGATAGTATGAAACTTTGCCGTTTTTGAAGTTATTCGAATGAAATTCAGCATGAAGGTTCTTTATTGAAAGGCATGAAATACGAGTAAAATATTTTTCTCAAAAAACATCCCCTATGGGGTTAAACGGGGGCGCAAAGTTAGTATGAAACTTTGCCGTTTTTGAAGTTATTCAAATGAAATTCAGCATTAAGGTTCTTTGCTGAAAAGCATGAAACATGAGTAAAATATTTTTTCCAAAATTCATTTCTTAGGGGGTTAAACGGGGGTGCAAAGATAGTATGAAACATTGCCGTTTTTGTAGTTATTCGAATGAAATTCAGCATAAAGGTTCTTTACTGAAAAGCATGAAGCATGAGTAAATTTTTTTTTAAAAACATCCCCTATGGGGTTAAACGGGGGCGCAAAGTTAGTATGAAACTTTGCCGTTTTTAAAGTTATTCAAACGAAATTCAGCAATAAGGTTCTTTACTGAAAAGCATGAAACATGAGTAAAATATTTTTTTCAAAATTCATCCCTTAGGGGGTTAAACGGGGGTGCAAAGATAGTATGAAACTTTGCCGTTTTTGAAGTCATTCTAATGAAATTCAGCATGAAGGTTCTTTATTGAAAGGCATGAAACACGAGTAAAATATTTTTCTCAAAAATCATCCCTTAGGGGGTTAAACGGGGGTGCAAAGTTAGTATGAAACTTTGCCGTTTTTGAAGTTATTCAAATGAAATACAGCATTAAGGTTCTTTATTGTAAGGCATGAAACACGAGTAAAATATTTTTCTCAAAAATTATCCCTTAGGGGGTTAAACGGGGGTGCAAAGTTAGTATGAAACTTTGCCGTTTCGAAGTTATTCGAATTAAATTCAGCATGAAGGTTCTTTAGGCGATACGAAGTTCGCCGGGTCAGCTAGTCTATATATATAAAAGAGAAAATCACTGACTGATTCATCACGAAATCTCTGAAACTACAAGTGCCAGGAGTCTCAAATTTTGCATGGGGATTCCTTTTGGGGCGTAGGTGCTCACTAAGAAAGGATTTTTGGAAATTCATCCCCTAAGGGGGTAAAACGGGGGGGCAAAGTTAGTATGAAACTTTGCCGTTTTTGAAGTTATTCGAATGAAATTCAGCATGAAGGTTCTTTACTGAAAAGCATGAAACATGAGTAAAATATTTTTTTCAAAATTCATCCCTTAGGGGGTTAAACGGGGGTGCAAAGATAGTATGAAACTTTGCCGTTTTTGAAGTTATTCGAATGAAATTCAGCATGAAGGTTCTTTATTGAAAGGAATGAAACACGAGTAAAATATTTTTCTCAAAAATCATCCCTTAGGAGGTTAAACGGGGGTGCAAAAATAGTATGAAACTTTGCTGTTTTTGAAGTTATTCAAATGAAATACACCATGAAGGTTCTTTATTGAAAGGCATGAAACACGAGTGAAATATCTTTCACAAAAATCATCCCTTAGGGGGTCTAACGGGGGTGCGGAGTTAGTATGAAACTTTGCCGTTTTTGAAGTTATTCGAATGGAATTCAGCATGAAGGTTCTTTAATGAAAGGCATGAAACATGAGTAAAATATTTTTCCCAAAAATCATCGAAACTTTCCGAGTCTAAGTATATAAAAGAAGAAACTGACTGATTGGCGACTGACATATCAACGCACAGCCCAAACCGCTGGGTCTAGAGACTCCACATTTCGCGCATAGGTTTCCTATGAAGTCTGGGGGTGCACTAAGAAAGGATTTTCAAAACTCATATCCTAAGGGGGTGATACTGGGGTCTAAAGTTTGTATGAAGAAACTAGATTAGTTAGACCATTTTATTTGAAACTTCACTGGAGAATACTCCTGGCGGTAAATGAGTAAGTACGTGTTTCAAGATTTTTCAAAATTCAACCCCTAGAGGGATGAAATAGGGTGACCTACTACCTAGGCGACTGCACGTGTATTATCGAGGACGCTCAATCTAGAAAGCTGAAATTTTGTATAAAGATTCCCTTTGTGATGTATACAAGGATAAAGATGTGACTTTTTTTAAATTCCTACGAGAACAGGAATAATAAGACTACACGTGTTTTATGAGGTACGCTTAACTTAGAACGCTGAGATTTTGTATGGAGGTTCCTCTTATGATGTAGACAAGGATGAAGACGTATTTTTGAATTCGTTTTTTTTTAAATTCCCACGGGAACGAACTTATTGGCATTTTCGCTTGACCACGTGGGCGGAGCCGCGGGTAACAGCTATTAAAATAATAAAACAACAGGATTTTGTACACAGTAGGTAGCCAAGATTAACAGCAAATGAGCAATAAAGAACACTGACGTCTCGGGGAAAACTACAGTAATAGGAGACTGTTCAATCCGTCTATACTACTTAATTAGTCACAAGTCCAATTCCACGCGGGCGAAGCCGCGGGCACAGCTAGTTATATTATGAACGATTGTTCCGATTTTCGACTTGTTGGGAATTAATGTAACTTGGAAGGTTTAGTGGTATATAGTCAATTTTTTTTAACAACAGTACCGAAAATTTTGATTCTATGCTATTGGTGCAATTCGTCCATGTATTCATTGCTATTGGTCGAGTTACGATTGCGAGCATTGCTCAATGACTTACATTTCACTCTGTTAATATCGGAAATGCGAGGACCATACTCAGTAAGTTTGTTAAAAAAACAGACTATAGTAAAGATTAGTAAAGATTTATATCTTTACTAATCTTTACTATATCCACTGACTTTTATGACTGTTTTCACCATCGACTCCTAGCGTCATCTAAAGTCAAACTTTGTTGCGATAAGTTATACCTAACGCTAGGAGAAGTTGGTGAAAACGGGCATATTAGACTACCTACTTCTTACCGTGCGCTCTCTGGTACTATCCATATAGCTGGTATGGCAAGCAGCATCAGTATTGACGCTGCAATTAATAGTCTCCGCCAGTTGAGTAGTAAAAGAGCTAGCGCTGGTATTGACACTTGCGACCCGGCGACAAAAAGCCCGTACGACATATTTGTCACCCAAGTCCGGTGTTGTGGGCCTATGTATTCCAAAACTGAAAAAACATCATCATTTCTTTCTAAATCAATATTTAGAAAAAGTACTTGCACAATAATCGACGTGCTCCACGCCACAAGAGATGAGACCTGACTTATCACGTGATATGACTTGCGCAGTAGACGATTTCTATACCGTTTTACTAGAAATTATTTAGTGCGCAAGTCAAATCAGCAATCAATCTCATATCACGTGCCGTGGATTGTACTACAACACAAATTCTTCTCATTTACCATCATATCAAAACTAATTAGCTAATACTTAATACTTTATTGCGCCATGTAATCTTTGACGAATAGTGAGAAACTAAGCTCTCATCCTACACTTCCTTTAATAATTTTCTGTCTTGAATATAGACACTGAAAATTGGTTATATCAAGACTTGCTAACTTGACTATCAGCCGTTTTTTGGTCATAATGAAAATTCGCTCTCTGATATGAAAAGTTGACTCTAGAAAACATTGTGACTTACTAAGAATGTAGATCATGAAGAAACAACTGTCGTTGGACATTCCCGTGATGAATCTGATCACTGCAAAGTCCCAAACTTCATATGTGTAAGTTGTGGCTATTTGTCCTATAAAACCTAGTACATTCGCACCTGAAAATAAAATTAAAGGCAGCTCAGTAGACGAAAAATTTTGACTCAAAAATTGTACTTCAATTTATAAATAGTTAAACACATTGCGCAGAATGAGGCTGTTATATTTCCAATTGAGTTAAAAGAAATTGTTGTAGGTACACAAAACAATTTGATAATAATCTCAAGCAGTATGCCTAAAAAAATATAAATTTTGAAATTTTCGTAAAAAAAAGCAAATAAATCCAACAAAGGTTTTTTTTGAGGGCCATTCTATAATAAGGTAAGGACACGAAACTTTTTGTCTTCTGTAGAAGAATATAAGACGTATTTGGCCAACTACCTAAACAAACCTCCGTGGCGTAATGGTTACCACGCCAGACCGCCACCCAGGAGGTCCCGGGTTCGATCCCCGGTCGGGTCATGATGAAAAACGAACTTTTTCTGATTGGCCTCGGGTCTTGGATGTTTATCTATATATGTATTTGTTATAAAATATAATATCGTTGAGTTAGTATCCCATAACACAAGTTTCGAACTTACTTTGGTGCTAGCTCAGTCTGTATGAATTGTCCCTATATACATATTTATTATTATTAAAAAAAAAAAAAAAAATTGTGTGCAGGCAGAATAGGTACATTTTTGCATGAATACAAAACGAAATAATAGCGTTTGACCTCTAATTTATATATTTAATAGGTACGATGTCACTATTGACTTAACACAATATAGAATCGACTTGATTAATCAAGTCATTAATGATGATGTTCTATTCGAATGAATTAAGAATTGTGTAAAAAAGTTGTAATTTTTTTATGTCTCCTGTAGAGATTAGCCACTATTATGAACTGTTAGGTAGTGGCTCACTAATGGGCGTGACCTAGCGTTGATATACCACTGTGTTTCGTACGATGAGTGAGAAAGCCAGAAGCCCAATAGCCCTCCTGATTCTTACTCCCTTTTTTATTTTCCTTTCCCCGTCCTTCCTTATTCATCCCTTCATAGGTAGGCAACACATCCAAGATCTTGTAATCGTGGATGTCCATGGGCAGTGGTGATTGCTTACCATCAGGTGACCTGTTAGCTCGTTTATCTTCCTGTGTCATAAAAAAATGAACACTAACTAACCTACGAATGCTGGAATCCTCCCGTAAGTGTCTCCCACCCACCCGAAGAATAAACAGCCGATGAGAGAGCCCACGAAAAACATGAACTGGCCAAACGGCGCGTTTCTGGCTCTGTCGCACACCCATTCTCGCTGTAAAACAAGCAAATAATTTTATAATTAGGTTTTCCGGGTCATTTTGTTTTGCTAGATATCAGAGTGTAGATATTCTAATGCTATCATTAAGTTTGGTCAGTCTAACACAATAATGACAATCGTATCATATAGCTTACCTACTTCCTCAATAGGTGCAAACAATAATTTTCAGTCAATTTTCCCTGATTGGCAGGACGAGGACCGATAGTGAAATGAAATATTTTTAAAGACTATTTGAAGCCCATCTATATTAATACTCTAGCTAGAGGAAAGATTTGTAAATTTTTTTTGTAACGAATTAACTTAAAAACTACTGAACCGATTTCAAGAAACCTTTCACCGTTGGGAAGTATCCTATCCCAGGGTTACATAGGCTATATTTTATTTTCAAAAAAATTAGGAATCGCTGCTAAAACACGTAAGATGCCGGGCGGTGCGCTAGTTATTCGTATGGCAAATAGTCAGTGAGTGCGTTCTGAACAATATGCTACAACGTTGTAGAACACAACATTTTTACCCTACATATAAAACCAAATCATTTATGCGTTTCGTGCGTTTCAGAAATTGGCTTTTAGTGTTTTTAAAATTTTATTTTTTTAAATCTCTGATTCCACAACTTGTCTTTAAACATCTGCACCTAGTAATCTTCATCGAGGAAGGAATAACAAGGAGAATAATTAAATAGTCAAACGAACTTACCTGGAAGTGAAGTTCGACTGTAATTATTCGACTTGTTATTCCTTCCGAAGATGAAGAGTCCCACCCTACCCAGGGTAATTTTCAAGAAAATTACATAGACCCTATTTTGTAAAATCAAGAGTTTTTTAGGCTTTGAACTTAATGACCACAGATTTGACATATTACCTCACTGGTCACAGTCGGATACGGTATATCATTGTACAAGAACTCCCAGCCGTATTGACAGGGGATGGTGGCAGTGTTGTTAGGGGGAGGTGTGAGTGTCTCCAGCACCTGTGTCCAGTTCGCGTCATACACTTTGCAGCGGTCCCAATGTAGTCCATCTGCTGCACCTGGTATTGACAAGTTTCTCCTGAAAATGACAATGAAATAATACTTAATAGTTTTATATGAAGGTAGATTGGCAGAGGCCAGTGTTTTCAAGCCGCCTGAAAGCCACTGACTTGGCTTAACGATTGACATCTATCAACAACAACCGAGACCGACACGGCTTATTGTACCTTCCAAAACACGAAAAGCTCAAGATAACAAAGTCCTTCCAAACAGTGGTTAGGGTTGACGCAACTTACGTATTCGTTTTAGAATGCGATGGCATCGAGTCAAATTCTTACATAAATAAAATTATGTAATAATTTTGTATATTTACCTGAGATCTATTGTTAAGTTCTGGAGTTCAGGTACCCTACACCAATGCTCTTCGGGCGACGCCGTTATAAACATCTGGACGGAGTAGACATATCCCAGCACTGCACCGAATGGCATCATGAAAGCCACCAGCCATTTCTGATAGGTTCCCATCTCTCCCATGTGATGGATGATCTTCTCCATGACGTCTCCATCTTTTAATGGAGTGTCGTTTATGCTTTTTTCCACCTGAAAGGAATACTTCTAATGTTTATTCAAAAAAGTCAAAACTTTTATTTAAAGAGTAAGGTCACAGGGACAAACACTTCCTCTCTTCAAAGACCAGGGGCCGTACCATGACCGTTTAAAACAAAACAAGAACGGCTGAGTAAGGGAGACAGCGCAATACATGATGTAAGGCGACGTCTCGTTTACACAATCGTTATAAAAGGTCGTGGTACGGCCCCAGCCCTTATGTAATAATATTTTTTACTGTAATTAATCTACTTTATAAACTACTACCATTTCGGATTCCGTAGTTTTTATGGCGTAAATAGATGACGATATTGTCAAGGGACATGAAGGATAAGCAGCAGCAACCCAAGTTTTCCTTGCTTGCTTGAAAAACCGTGTGCCTTTGAAGCAAATTATGATAAGAAAGTGTTAACAAAGATCCATACCTACATCCAGACTTCCATACATACATATTAGTAGGAGTAGTAGGATTGGGGTACCACTGCCACAGATTACTAAATAGTTACTCCACTGCTCTGAATGAGGAACTCGGTGCGTGTCATTTAATTTATTTGTTTCAATTTCAAGCTTTTAACCATTGACAATTGTTATAAATGGAATAGATATTTATAGATTGGACCTTGGAACAGCACCTAGGTCATCATTTGTCAATATAATTGTGGTGATATTGTCTGTTGTCAAGGAAAGAAAATATTTTCTATCTGATATGCAACCGCGCTTCCACATTTTTACATTATCTATCTCCTCATAGGAGATGGATGGGAGAGAAGAAGGGGACATATTTTACCTGTACCCAAAATTCACGCGATCGGAGTCGCTCGGAGAGCACTATTATTGTAATAAAATACTTAAAATATAATTTCGGAAAATATACCAGAGCTCTTTACTAATTTAACATAACATAGTTTTATTTTCAAAAGTAGCACCCATCGTAGAAAAGATGAAGAGTAGGAGATTGGTATGATATGTTATGGGCATAATGTGAGAAGGGAAGAGGGTAATGTCGTCAGTATATCTAACATAAAAGTAAGCGGAGTTAGGAATAGAAGACGACCAAAGAAAAGATGCTTGTTTGTCACGTTAGTGGTATAAAAAAGATGGAAATAAACAAAAACAAAATGGTGGATATGACGAACAATAGGGCAAAGTGGAGAAGGCTTACATGTTATATCGAACCCCACGTGTAGTGGGATAATTGTAGGAAGAAGAAGTTTTATTTTCGAAATTCCTACGGTAACATGAACTATGTATAAATTCGCATAGAAACTGCGTGCAATCGCTATATTAAAATATGTAATTTTTCAATGATGCAATTTGATTAATGTGATGCTTATTGAGCGACTAAATAAGGTTGCACGGGTTGTGTGCTCATCAAATAAATCAACAATTCAAACGATACAATCAAGTAATCAACTCGGTTTTGTTAAGAACAAAGCAAGCGCTACACGGTCTATGAAAACGACGTTTAAATGAGGTTTAGCAATTATGCATGGTCTTCAAAAGCACTTGGGGCCTTTGTACCAGGGCAGTTTGGGGTTGGTTTTATGCCATTTAGCCGGCAAGCAACGTGTAACTGGCTGTTTCAAACTAAGTTTAAACCGTGTAGCGCAAATTTAAGGCACGATATTCAAGAATTGTGGTCATATACGTATTATGTTTTTAATTATTTTTTCTCACCTACATGGTGGGTAGTAGGTATTGTTTTTGTAAAAGTGCAATTTTTTTTAAATATGCTTATTTGCAAAAATCTTTCTTAAAATAACTGATCTTTGCTCAAGGCTTCTTTTTCTTTTATATATTGTACGGAATAACAAAACATTATTATGTTAAACAGTATTGTGCAATTCAATAAAATAATGTGTTAAATAAAAGAATTTTCAACGTAAGCAATTGAAAAAAACATATGACATGTGTTGATACAAAACTAACGAATTGTAGTTTGAAAGTGGGTCAGAATTTATTATACCTACTTATGCAAATTGCGTCACAAATTATTTTTTTATTAGTCACAGTTAATTTAATAAAACAATAAATCATACTTCATCATCAGACTTCATACTCATACTAATATTATAAATGAGAAAGTGAGTTTGTTTGTTTGTTGTTAGTTATTCCTTCACAGCTTGATTAAGCAGCCGATCATTAAGAAAATTTGTATACATATTGTAACGGGTACAGAGCCCAATATAGGCTACTTTTTATCCCGTGAATGTATGTCATTACAATGGGAAAGTATTTTTTCTACTATAGAGGGCGCTGTATGAAGGGCTATCGGCCAACAGATGGCGTCACAAATCGCGCTATAGGTTGTTTTGTTGTCAAAGGGCTATCCGCCAACAGATGGCGCCACAAGTCGCGCTATAGGTTGTTTTGTTGTCAAACGTAATCTATGTCATAAAATTAACCGCGAGCGAAGCCGCCGGGAAAAGCTAGTGGTATATAAGGTAACAAAAGGATCCTTATATATAAGTAGTCTAGTATAAGTAGTTAGTGACCTTTTTATGACAGAAGAGGACAAACGAGCTAGGTCACCAGTGGGGCAATTCACGTAACAAGAACCGATTCTAGTTCGATTCAACGACACTCGTTGTCCCGTTCAATTCCTATTTTATATGAGTGAGACAGCGAGTGTCGTTGAATCGAACTAGAATCGGTTCTTGTTACGTGAATTGTAGACCTGTAGCGCTAGGTTTTGATGTTTCAAAAACATTAAAGTTGCTTGTATTTGGCATATAGTTTTCGGGCCATTTACCCAACCTAATACATTAGTTTGTGTCATCCTAGGTACTTGCATAGGTAGAAATTTAGGTATTTGTCTTTTCGATCCGTTTTGGACGAAAAGATAATTAGAGATAAAAAAATTACTTTCATGATAATAATGAAGTACTAACTAATATACACAAGCATTTTGTGTCATCTCTGTCCACGAAAATCCTAATATTTAATCAGTACCTAACACGTCACCCAACTAGCTCTAAAAAATATTACAATAAGTTAAATATATGTTAAGCGTTTCAAATTACTGATATCTGTTATTCAAAATATTTTGTGTCGAATTCATCCACGATATTTATTGATTATTTAATTTTTTATTACAACACTCTGTAAAAGCCACAAAAGAAAATGCAAGTTACTAAAGTTACGTCTATAAGATTATTGTAGTGTAACAAAACACTATTCATAATTTGTGCTGTTTTTATGCACGAAATCTTATTATTTCATTAAAAAAATAACCGAACTTCGCGCGAAGGGCGAGCGCGGCGAAGAAAGCGGGCGCGCGGGAGGGGCAAACAAAATTCGCAAATTAGTTGTGCGTAGCAGTTGGTCCAACAGGAAACGGTGATTATTTTTATCTCTATAGGTAGGAGAGGCACATATTTCACACCCCCAGAGTAATAAAGACATAAGTGGTATTACGTCGAAATCCCAATTTTACCATATTTGAAAATACTTTTTTTTTTCATATTTTTCCTGTTAAATTAACGATTATATGCACGAAACTTTGTTTTAAAAAAAATTGTGAATGTGTGATTTTCGAGAAAAAGGAATTTGTGATAAAACGCAAAGAATAAATTGACCAATAGGACTTAGTGAAGATTATGATGCTTTTCGTTAAAATTTAATACCTATACAAAATAAACAGTAGGTAATAAATATTATGATCTTATTCCGATTTGTCATTCATAATGCTAGTCTTTATAAACACTATATTCATAAAAAATAATTTTAAATATCGCTTTTTTCCTCTAAGAATAATTTGTTGCATCGATTCACAACACTGAATACTGAGCACGGGGAGCCAACGGAGGCAACGTAAGGGTGAACACGTCTAGAAAGCAGCTTTTCTCTGATGACGTTCCGCCACCTGTTTCTATCTTCGACGGCGTGAATAGCTCCATAAAATTATAAAAGTCGAGAGCGGTGCGGATTTGGTCAGACCAATGCATTTGGGCCCCCCTAGGTCTCCTATCGTCCCTTTGCTAGTAAAAATAAAGTCGTTTGAGGACGTCTTTACGTTTCCTGGCGATGTGGCCGAAGAATTCAAGAATTCTACGGAGGCAGATGATAGAAAGCCTTGTAGAAATATTGAGCTCTTTGAGTAATGATGCAATGGTCCGTCCATGGGATTTACAGTAGTCTCCTCCATCCGCTTTCCTTGGGGTCCAGGTCTCGGCACCATATATGAAAATTGAGAACACCGGAGTGGTCACCAACTAGCGTTTTGTATTTATGGAGATGTTTCTTTCTACTCAAACTCTTTGTAGCTGTGACATAACATTCTTAGCCATTCCGATACGTCATCATCGCAAGGAGCCCAGGTAAGTGAATCTGTCCTGGTTAAGCGCGCCAGTGACCTCTGGCTTCTGCGTGCGGTGTACCACCATGATCTTAGTTTTTGCTGTTTATGGAAAAGCCAACTTCTTCACTGACCTGTTCCATTCTGTTCAGTAAGGTGATCATCTCGCTTTCGTTGGCAGCTAACAGTGTGGTATCGTCGGCGTAACGTAGTAAGTTCGTTATTTTCTCGCGACCAATCGTGACACTACCTTCCCAGTTTTTGCAGGTACGCCTTATCAATGTATTCACGATAAACGTTGAACAAAATAGGAGACAGTACCTGCCTTACTCTCTTAAAAGTCAAAACTGAAAGATTTTGACGTCAGTTTATCGACTCATATGATTCCCTGTTTGTTGCAGTATAGTTTCTGCAGCAGCGCAGTTAGATGCGGCCGCACGCTAAGCTTAAGCTTCGTTAGAATTCTAGTTGACGCAGTCGAAAGCCTTACTGTAGTCGACAAAACACATAATGGTAGACGTGTTGAACTTATATGCTTTTTAAATAATAATAAATAAATATATATATAAGGACAATTCACACAGATTGAGCTAGCCCCAAAGTAAGTTTGAAACTTGTGTAATGGGATACTAACTCAACGATATTATATTTTATAACAAATACATTTATAGATAAACATCCAAGACCCGAGGTCAATCAGAAAAAGTTCGTATTTCATCATGACCCGACCGGGATTCGAACCCGGGACTTCCTGGGTGGCGGTCTGGCGTGGTAACCATTACGCCACGGAGGTCGTCAATAAGTTGTTGGAGGTTCAGGATTTGTTCGCGTGTACTCTTTCCTTTCACAAATACGGCTTGTTTTCGCTGCATTTGCCAATCCAAAAAACGTGAGGTTGCGATTGTTCAATATGTGGCGCAAGGAAAATAATGCTGCCATGAGAGATCAGAGCAAGAGTGCAATAGTTGTCGCATTTTCTGGTCGGCCTGACCAGTCTTTAGGCCAGTCGCCATGTCGCCAAGTGTAGGTGCAGATTTCGTGCAATTAGTCGATGCCCGCGTCTCCTAAAGCCTTCAGTATTTCTGACGTAATATGATCTGGTGCTTTCCTCTTTTTTAATTTGTTTATTGCCGCTTTGATTCCAGAACGTAGTATGGGTGGTTTGGTTGCTGATTTAGAAGATTCCAATTCAAAGGCGTATCATTGTTGATAGCAGGTTCTTTATAAATGTCTTCGCAGTAGCTACACCATCTTTCGGCTATGGGTTCAAGGTCGTGTATTGGGTTACCGCGAGCATCTTCAGTCACCCAGGAGTTGGAGAGCGGGCGAACTTTCTTAAAGAGGTCTCTCGTGTGAAGTTCAAGGGCCAATGGTACCCAAGGTACTGGCTGTGACGTAAGGGTTGGCATTATTTTATCGTCTCTTCCAACGTGCCCTGAAAGATCGACTGTTCCGGGGGCTCCAAGGCCTGGGCTTAGGTGGTGTTTCCCTTTTGGGAGCCTTAAGACGAGCAGTGAAAGTGGCCACAAGTAGGTTGTAATCCGAGCCGCGCCCAGCACCGGGTAAGGTCTTTACATTTTTTTGGATCCCCACCGTGTGTTTATTATAATTTAGTCAATTTGGTTGGTGTAACGATTGCCGGGGACTCTACATGGTGTAGAGGCGTTTTGCATGGTATTAGAAGCATTTGTTTATAATGCTTAATTTGCTTTCAATGCAAAAGTCAAGAAGTCTTCCTCTATGTTAATTTCTAATGCCGAGACCATACCTTCCTACAACAGATTTTGAGTGATCGTCGGTCTTACTATTTCCCAACTTTGCGTTCCAGTCACCAAGGATTATAGTGGTTTCCTGGTTGGGTATTGATTGAGATGAACTCCCTATATGCTTATCATCAATTTATTATATTAAGTGTTTTGTTTTTTTAGTAATAAAAAAATAAAAAAATATATAATTATGTTATTTTTATGAATCAAACCAAGTTTGTACCTATCTTGATTATTTTTTTCTAGATTTGAATGAATATAGGAAAACTGTAGGTAGATAAAGTTAATATTTACCAAAAGTACATCGTTTTTTCAGTATTGTTATTATTATATAGTATACAGACATTGATTATTATTGTTCAAAAACAAATAATTCATGTGAACATTTCGTTGCTCCTTATTTACTTTTGACATTTAACTAATTCCTTGGTATTAATGAGAGATATGGATGTCACATTTTTAATTACCTATATAATGGAAAACATCAATATCATTACCTATTACTTAAGTGCTTTTGACAAATATTTAAATTGAAAAAAGGAGTAAGTAACTAATATGGGGCTAATTAACAAATTTGACACAGGGAAAAATGGAGTAAGTTTAGTTATTCTCGCAAAATTGTTTGGTACTATAAATTCATTACTGATGTAATCAAACATACTTTTTGTAAATACATTATTATAAAAAGAAATTTGGCTAAAACTCGAAAACTTAGTATGTTATATTTAAAGTCCATTTTGATAAGTAGCATAATATTTTAATTTTCTTATTTCTAAAAAACCATAAACTATTGAACTGACTTGAAAACAACCACCAATGCAATATTTTTTCTCCTTTTTTTGATGTTAAAATCATTCTTCTACGATTAAAAATAAAGCTTTTACTGAAAAATCTACTTTTTCGGGTTACGTCCTTTTTGAATTGAATGAGGGTGCGATTTGTTCATCATTATGAAATCGTAGGTACCGAACGAACTTGTGTGCGTGCGTAGCGTATACCCCCGCCCATCGCGCCGCCTGCGCGCGTACGCCCGTTTCGACCGAAATTATTGTTTTGGTGTTTTATTCATTTATAACGTGCATGAAAATGACACAAATTTACAATGTAGATTTTTCATGCATTTATGATATTAAATATGTGAACTTTAATGACTGTAATATTTTTCTGCAGCGTTAATAGCTTTAAATAGGAAAATAATTGAAAATATTAACATTGCATGTCTTAATTTGGCACAAATTTATTTATTGGCCTTAAGTAAGTGATCTGAGATAGGAAATAGTTATACAACCTATTGTAATATTTTTTTTGTACTGTTATTACATATTGACCCTATTTCAGTTTTGCTCTGGCCGAAGATGACACAAACTGGGTTTGCACACTCCGCAGGCTATCCTAGATATGATACCATAATTATTTTAAACTTTAAATTAATTTTGTCAGTTTTGATTTGAATAAGTAAAATCAACCACAAACCATCGAATTGCGGAAAATGCAAGTGACAGATGTGACACAAAACGCAATAATAAGGTTCTTAGGTACGACCGTGTCCACAGGCGAGAAATTAACAACTTTAGAGTTTTTGAAACTTAGGACCTCATTTTAGCCCAGCGCTATCGGTCTATTGCCCCCTGATGGTAAGCAATGACCACTGCCCATGGGCATTTACTTAGGTTACTTCAGGTTCACCGCTATTTCACGTCGATAGTCTGTAAAAGGGTGGTACTGCCCCGATCGAGATCGAGTTCATAATTTAGTAGCCAGGCTCTACCACTCGAAAACTATGTCGAATTTTTTTGGACGCAACTTTTTTAAGCTACAAAGGTGGCAAACAAGCATACGGCTCGCCTGATGGTAAGCATCGCCGCAGCCTATAGACGCTAGCAATACCGGGGGTATCACTCACGCGTTGCGAACCCTCCCATACCCCCAAATGGAGCCCAGCCAGTCTAACATGCTTCCACTCGAGATAGTTTCTCGCACGCGACAAAGCTTCTTCGCCAATAGAAATGCCTGTTTTGTCTACTGTAGACATAACCAAGATACGCTATTGGCAGAGCGGAGTGAGAAATTTTTGTCGCGTTTGTCATGTTAGCTCAGCTGGAGACCTTACTCACCGTAGGAACACAACATGGCCGAGACCAATGCTATTTGGCTACGATCTTCTGTAAGGTGGAGGTCCTGCTTCGATTTGAGCGGATTATCCGCTGTGCCCTACCTCTCTTAGTTTCTCTTACCTTCTGAACTGGCAGAAATTGATTTTTTGGCAAGGATGTAAAATACCGTAACCACAGAATCATAGATGTGTTTGATTTATCTACGGTCAGAACCAATTTTTACTCTACCTACATAATAGATATAATTACTCGTTAAATATTTTTTTTAAAGTGAATAATATTTAGTTTGAATATACCCAAACAGGTGATTTTCTTTCCAATATGCACATGTTAAAAATAACGCTAAACCTTTATGTTTACTCCTAGACATCTGCCATCTATCACCCAGTGTAGTCACGTGTAGTCGACGACCTCGCGAAGGTTACAAGAGGTCGTTAAACCCTTACTTAACACAGATATATTATGGCATACTTCCAATATATTATACAGCGGAAAGATACAGGTTTTTTTTTCTAAAATAACTATTCACCTAGCATTAAAGGTTCGCATTAGTAATATGTCTTTGTCAAGATCATTGCTACTAATTTCGAAGTTTTAAACTGATAAAGTCTATACGAATTAGTCCACGGTTTCGCCTACACTATTATAATATTAACAATTAATTCACTAAATCATATAATTATTTACATCTATTTTGTTAATAACAATTCTCTTTTATATGTTAGTGCACACACATGTTTTTCTGTAGCGAGATTCGAACCCGCGGGATAAAGTAGCATAGCAAGCCACTCCACCACAGAGCCTTATAGAATTTAATTTTTTTCGTATTAAATCTCAATCTACAATAATACCTATAATAGCAATAAAATCTATCAGGATCGCCCGTTATACACTATATATTTATTATACAAGATGTAAATTTGTTACATATACAAGTTTTGAACATATGACGTCATTCCAGACGACACGTGGAAGTAGGACGGGTTATCTTAATTACAGAACGGAAAAAATACTAGTAGGTCATCAACAAAGTTTTACAACTCATCTTAGCTTTTTTTTTATAAAATATCGATACAGTCAGCAATAGAAATATATTAACAATTTAGGACCATTTCAAACCCAGATGATGGTAATATAGAAAGCTGCTGTAAACTTTTAAGATCTTTGGTATGGACATGGTGCTAAAGTGTTAATTAAACAATTACTAAAAGTCAATAGTAATCAGATTGTATATTTTTTCGTTCATTCTGTGTGCGTCATCGAGTACCCTTCTGGTGCAGTAATATCGAAATACGGGAATCTATACTTCTATACTAATACTAGTGAATTCCTCGCAACTTCGTTTGCGTATATATATATTTCGCTTTCCCGTGGGAATTTTGAAAAATCCTCTCTTAGCGCTCCCCTACGTTTTAAAAGGAACCCCTGTGCAAAATTTCAAGTTTCTAACCCTTATAGTTTAGGCCCTGCGTTGATATGTCAGTCAGTCAGATTTCAAAAATTCTTTCACCAGTAGAAAGCTACATTATCAGGGAGTGACATAGGCTATTGCTTTTCCCGAAATTCAATGTGGTTCCCATGGGAACGGGTCCGGAACTTCACGCGGACGAAGTCGCTGGCAAAAAAGCTAGAGCATAAATTTCAAATTCATGTATAGTATTTTACAGTCCTTCTGTTATTTTTATTTTCTATGGTACTCAACTCGCACGTGTTTGAAGAGTGATCTACTTTGGGTCCAAAGACCAACATTTTTGCTATAATAAATTTTTCACAAGTCATAACGATAAACGGCAAGCTCTGCAGGAATAGCCTACGCTTCCCGATTCAAGATACTAAGTTGAAAACCAATCAACACAAGTCAATATCAGAAAAGTTCAGGTTGCAACTGAAAACCAATGCTTTGCTCACTCTTGGCAATTTTTACACAATGAGGTGCGAGTGCGACCTATATATTGTATGTATGGCTGTGGATGTGCTAATGGTTTATAGATATAGTTGCACGCTGTATTTTTGTTTGTTATAATGATTGTATTTTTGCTTATTGTGTGATGTATTTTGTAAATGTCTGTTCCAATTCAAATTAATGATTTATCTATCTATCAATCAAGCGTTATTGGTATATGAAAATATAACCGCGAAACTTTCGACTACATCTAATTGAAAAAATACGTAACAATTAGTACATAATAATAACTCACTTCATAACTGTCCATCGCCATTACCACGGATGGTAATGTAACCATACACTTGTGTTATGTCTGGTTGCCAACTGTAAACTGGTTCGTAGAATTAACTATTTGTTTATGGCAGGCCCACAACATGTATGACCGATTTTATCGCCAACAACGACTGCGAGCGTCGTCAACTTGAGTCCATGATTTAAAATTTATTTTCTACTAGCTTTTCCCCGCGCCTTCGCTCGCGGTTAATTTTATGACATAATCTCGTTTGACAACAAAACAACCCATCGCACGACTTATGGCGCCATCATCTGTTGGCCCACATCGCAATTGCAGCGAAATCTGTAGTAGAAAAAATATTTTCCCATTGGAATGACATACTTTCACGGGATAAAAAGTAGCCTATGTTGGGCCCTGTTCTGTACCCCTGACAATATGTATGCAAATTTTCATGATAGGCTGATTAGTCAAGCCGTGGAGAATTAACAAACAAACTCACTTTCTCATTTATAATATTAGTTAGGATGATATGTAAATGGAGGTGAGGGAGGGCAGCTGTCCCGCAGAAGTATGGAGTTGTCCTGACTCAAGTAACTACACGATTGGCGGTGGGCGGTGTGTTTTTATACTGTAATGTTATGTTGGCTCTACATTCTCGGGAAGCTGTGTGAAGTGAAGTGAAATTAGGAACGGAATTAGAAGACAAATGATAATAATTTGAAGCCTAAGTAGAACGGAGAGCCCGTCCACATTCTCTTTTCCACTCAATTTTGCGAGTGTAGAGCTAGCATTAAACAGTAATACTATGGGGATTTCAAGCGGATTTACTATGAGAGGGTTGGTACTGTCCAGGTCGAGCCATCCCATTTACGAGCCACTACCAGTTCATAGTAGTGGTTAGGCTCCACCACTCTAGTCTATGTATATAACGACAATGTTGTGGGCTTGCCTTACACTGACACTGAAATACGGTGAATTGTACCCGCGTCTTGCTTTTTCATGAACAAAGAATCTTTTAGTATTGTCACGTCAAAGTTATTGATAAGAGTTTCAAGGTCGTTTTTTCAGTTAACTAGTAGCAAATAAAAATATAATATGGTGTTTTGTAATATCTGGTATTACATAACTATTAAATTATGTTTTATTTGTGACATAAAAATATATTGTTGTTATTTTATACTTTCCTTACGGCTTACATCACCGCTGGATTTTTGTTATAGCCTAAAATAAATCCCCTCTCCTTGTCACCCTTACTTACACCTTCCTACCTTTCCCCTCTCCAACTTCCCCTTTACATGGCACCCCACTTTTCACCCTTTATGGAGTGATTTCTGTGATAAAGACTAACTTCCTTTCTCTCAAAAAATGTCTGGTGTGTCCAAACCTAGTAAACGAGTTCTACAAATATTAATAGCATAATAAATAATTTAAATCTTTGAATTATTTGATTAATTTAAAAAACAATTATTATAAGGTTGACCAACAGTGCGTGTTTGAACAAAATACATACGAGATAATACAATTTGCTATGAAATATTTCCTGAAACGATTCATAATTGTATCCCTGCCTGCCCCTGATAACGTGAGAATTCACAGTGAAAAGATTTATTGTAATATAAACTATATTTCCATATATGTATGAGTCATATTGCAATCTATCTAAGATTGTTATGAGAGCCAAGTGTTCAGTCCACTGTAATTTATAATTCATGTTGATTAATATGAGTGGTTCTCTGTTCATTCGTAGCAATTATGCGACTAGATTTTGCACGTGACTGCAGAGGTTTATCATGTGAGGCATGATTTTCCCCCTTCTCCCCTCTCTTCACTTCTCTCTCCCCCTTCTTTACCTATCCCGTCTCCGAAAAATTACTTGATTCTCCCCTCTATTCACTCTACCACTCCCTTTTTTCCATCCCCACTCCAAAAATTTACAATCTAGTTTCAAATAAAACCAAATAAACTTTCCCCCCACTTTTTACCTATATAAGCGGTGTTCTTTGGAATAAAACTCGGATCTCAAACTATCCCCAAATGAGACATCTCAATAGGTTCATCAAGGATCTGTTTTAACGTGAAATGGTAAGAAGAGTTACTTTCGTATTTATAATGTAAAGACAGCGACTTTGTGGGCGTGTATCCCGCTGTCGCTGTCCTGTGCGAATTTCAGAAAATCCTTCCTTTCGGATCGGATGCTTACGTACAAAGAACACACCCTAATTTCAGGTCTCTACGATCAGCGGTTTAGACTGTTCGTTGATACATCAGTAATTAATAAAGACCTTCTTTTAGGCAATATTAATGCCTGCGCCACGAGATCCCGCTCTTCCAAACCTTATATATCAGTCATTCAGGACAAACCATTTTATATAAGTAATATATTATTAGATACTCGATGTTTAATGACGAACCCATATGTGACGTCATCAGTGACAGTGTGTAGAACTATAGACGTCGCCCAACTACAAAAATAATCTCGTCTCGTTCGCTTGGACTGCTCCCATGGGTCCAAGGACAAGGTCAATGGAACATAATGACATAAATCATATAGATAACACGCATGAACAAGGCACTCTATGATATAAGACCAAACTGATTACTTTGAAAAACTCGATAGAATAGTTGCAGTGTCCCATCAAGTATTTTAGTTACTCGATGATGTTAGCAGAGGGTATTCGTGGATTAACGTGGAAAAAAGTCGCTTAGGAACCACTGGGGGATACCTGGATAATTTCAATCTGGAGTGTTTGCTTATTTTACAAAAATTTTATTAATATAGATAATAATATTGATATATTAATTACACTATTTAATAGTGTCAGTTTTCCGCTCAACGTAACTCACAGTTACAGGGCCACCTCTAAATAAATATTTTTCAAGATTTGATACCATTTTGTTAGGATAGTTAATATACGTGTAAACTTGCCAAATTACAGATTATTAGTACCTCTTAAGGGAGTCGAAGCTCGACCTTGGAACAGTCATGGTGAACCCGTGAAACCATTTTCAAATAGCTATTCGGTAATATTGGAATGTCTCTACTTCTGTTACTGCGGGGTTTAATCTCGTCTCAATTCTCAAGCGCTATTTCGCCCATTTTCTATTTTGTATGAGTAAGATAGCGCTAGCAACAATAACTACCTGATTTTTTTATGTAAGAGACGAACATGCGGATCACCTAATGTTAAGTGATCACCGCCGCCCATGGAGCACAGAGACACCGGGGGAGTCCCTGAGCCGCTGCCGGCCTTTTAAGTACATGTATGCTCGCTTCTTGAAGGTTCCCAAGTCATAGTCATTCGGAAACGCCGCTGGCATGGCGGGAGTTGGTTGTTTCGGTCACGCAAAATACACATCTATTTCGAATTAAATCCGTGGTCCGACTCTTCGATACAATTTGACGTTTTTCCGTCTGACGATGCTATATAATAAATTATGTTCGCGAAACCGGTTTACCAAAGGCATATATCGTACGAATGTATTTTTTGAGTGTCAGAGAGATTAGTGTTTGAAGTAGTTTAAATTAATATGCATAATATATATATATATTTGAATTTCAACAAGAAGTTTTTTTCTCATATTCCGATGTTTTTTTTAAATCGCCTTTTTTCAAAAAATATTAACCTAACAAATCTGTCACAGACTTCAGACAGATAAAAAAAACTATGATTTGTTGTAAATCTTGGTAGTATAGAAAAAAGAAAAGTACGATATATTTTGAAATGACAAAAAAGGCCGTAACTGGTTTTCTTTTGCCATTTCTTTTTACCAGTGGTAATTTTGCTTTTGTTTCCGAAATGGTAGTAGTTTATAGAGTAGATTAATTTATACAAATCATTTCTTACTGTATACTCTGACAAGAGTACGTGTTTGTGAAAACGTATTCTCTGAATAAAAGTTTTGAATTTTAATTATTTATGCTCATACTTAACGGCCTGCAAATAATCTTCATATAACCTATGAGATATGTGATTAAAATTTTGATGACATCGTGATGAAACGTGAGTTGCACAAAATAAAAGTTAATGTCATATCAAATTATAGCTGTCACTTTCACAGTGAGTTTCTGCAACGCATTTTATTTACCTATACATTAAGTCTTTTCTTCTCTGGTTTGACAATGACAGCTATAATTTCATTGTCTCATTAATTAAAAAAAAAAGTGCGTCATAGAAACTGGCTGTCAAACTAAAAACAAAAAAGAAATAGCTTGAGACTCAATGTGGAGTTAAGATTAAAATACGTTTCTTCAACTGACCACTGGTATTTCTGGTTAAAAATGCCCTTTTTCCACTCCGACCAACTGAACCGATCAACTAGTTGTTCCGAATGGAACTCGACTGTGGTATTTGTTCCAAAGAAACCAACTAGTTGTTCGGAGGACTCATTTAATGTTTTTAATTCCTAACTGTAAAACTGAGCTTCATATTAAAAACTACAAATACCTCCTACAGTAAATCTTGGTGATAAATGATAAATTTGATACCAACCTCACTGAACGTCATTATTGCGGCAAACCAAACTCTGTGCACCGCCTTTAAATTATGTATTAATTATTTTTTAATCCACTAATTGTTCATTATATTTTTAAAGGCACTGTAAGTACTAAGTTATAATCTTATAACTATTTAAATACTGGAAATCTCACTTTAAATAAGTATTTTCAGAGACTGAAAAAATTCAAATACACATAGCGTGAGTGAGTAGTGTGTTCAGTTTATTTTTTAATTTTAATTTAGTTTTGGCTGTTTTAATAAAAATAAAATAATTAGAAAAAATCCGTTAAGTATATAAAAAAATGCTGCGTTTCTCTAATGAAATCATAAAATGATTGGATGTAATTTTTAAATGTAAAGTTACGAATATTATAATTTACAATGAAAATTAGAATAATTATGCAAAATTAATGTAGATAAAACAATCAAATACTATTTTCCTATATAAGAATAAAAAATAACACTTTATTTTAGTAATAACAGACTCAAAAATATTTTTCACAATTACTTAATTGCATACAATTTATAACCAAAAAGCTTATTAATTTATCGAGAATCTAACACAGAACACTACTCACTCTATTTACAAATATTTATCACACTGTTTTCTTTTTAATTAACGTATAGTTTTATTAATTTTCACTATTTTATTAAAATTTGTTTACGCACGCTATCGGCCGGCGCCGGTGTTGTGACACGCACGCGCGCTACGCCGTGCTAAAGAGCAAACTGACAGAAAATATTTTCAGCTGTAGTGAACTCTATACAGTTTACTGACAGCCAGACGTGTTTTTGTCGACGTGGCAGAGGCGTGGTCGTATTTCTGTTGCCATGGAAACTTTATGAGCCCATCCACAGGCTCGGTACCTTATCTGAGTCTACAGGCAAGGTTTTATCAAGGAATTTTCCAGCGGCTTCGCGTGAGTTTTTTGGCGCCCTCTGGTGTTGAAAGTAAAGTAACCCAGGTGAAACTGGACTTTTAATATTTTCTTCTACTTTATTCATACATAATTAATCAATGACTTGGTATAATAGTTTAATGTGATTGTAATTACAGTTTTCTAAGGAGCTAGACCGCGGACAGATGGTTGGTGAAACTATAGGGAACCGTTACACTCGTTTACTGCGGAACACCAACAGCTTTAAAAAAAAAACAATTGATAGTGGTAGATTATGTTTATTGCTGGTCGTTTAGTTTGGTTCAAATAATAAAAAATATTAAGTACATACATATACAAGGAACTACTTATTGCTACATTCAAGATTTTATTTGTAGTTTTTATTAAGCGTCAAACCGCTCCATAAGCTTCCTTCCCTACAAAGCCGCGTCCTTCTCGAGTTAAGTCGCGACTCAAGTTGGCACGTCTATTGTTCATTAATTCGCTTTTTCGCCATTACTTTTTTAATTTTATTAAATAACATTCCATCGAGTTTTGTCGCTGACGCGGCACCACCGCGTTTGCTGAAACAAACATTATGTTAATATTTGTCCTTCTCCTGCAGGAATTTCTGATAAAATCTTCCATAATAAATAAATTATACACGATTCACACATCACCAGCTGGTCCCAAAGTAAGGCTCTATACAGAAAGAAAGCTGGAAGCCTACCAGCGCTTATAGGAGCCGATCCGCGCAGGTACCTAACAGCTACATAAACCAAGCAGATTGAAGCAGAGACTAAAGAAAATGTGTATGGCGGTGCCAGCGCTGACCAGCGCGTGTTGAAGATTGTCGGAACTTGTCGGCGACGTTCGGCGTTTATCGGCGCTGGTTCATAGAGACTGCCTGCGCCGGTTACCTGCGCGGATCGGCTCCTATAAGCGCTGGTAGGCTGCCAGCTTTCTTTCTGAACACGGCCTACCTAGGATTAACCTGCTTGCATTATGGTGTACCAGACATCGGAATATCCTACTAAAATTATAAAGACGAAAGTTGTGTGTATGTTTGTTCTTTACGCTCAAATGGCTGGTCCAATATTTATGATATTTGGTATGTAGGTAGCTGATACCTTGTAACACGTAGGGTACTTTTTGTCCCGAAAAGTACGCGATTCCCGTACGATTTGATCAAAAGTCTGATATAGATGGCGCTGTTGTGCATAAATAAATACACGCAAACGAAGTTGCGCGGGTTTCACTAGTTGTAAATATATATATTTATATATAACATTTAAAAACATTAATATTTGCTACAAACGCAACTTTGTCATCACATAAAAAAAAACCGAGCGGAAATCGAATCTGCGAACTCAAGTGCTGAAGGTAGGGTCACCAATAACGCACCACCGGGGTATCTCTGTCTTATTTGGTTTTATGAACAACTTACCTGTACAATAAAGACGTTTTGACCATATGCTCTCCCTCTGGTATGGTCTGTGGCATAGGCTTACCAACAGTCTCTGGCAGTAGGAAGGAAAGACAGGCACCACATATACACATGCAGCCTACTATTACACAGGGCAACGGCTTCCATATTCGACCCTGAGAAAGGGTACAAGAATATTTAACTCATTTCTTTTTTCTTGATTTACTCAGTAAAGCTGCAAAGTGCCCGCTGTTGTTATGGTTCTAGTATTTTTGTCATCTACTATAATACGCTGACTCAGTGGCGGAATTTCCATACAAGCCAAAAAGCCGGGCTTGGTCTACTAAAATAGGTACGCAATATAATATACAAAAGTCAATAAAGCTTAACTACTTTTTCAAACTTCTTTTTTTGTCAAGCGATTGAAATAATATTCAATGAGTATTGAAACGTATATTGAAGTCACAAGCCTTGAGATTTGTCCAGAGTTTCCCTATACGATGGACTCAGTGAATCCATGAAATGCTAAGAAGCCTGTAGATTTAAACTTGCTTCTTAAATACGACGACCTCCGTGGCGTAATGGTTACCACGCCAGACCGCCACCCAGGAGGTCCCGGGTTCGATCCCCGGTCGGGTCATGATGAAAAACAAACGTTTTCTGATTGGCCTCGGGTCTTGGATGTTTATCTATATTGTATTTGTTATAAAATATAATATCGTTGAGTTATTATCCCATAACACAAGTTTCGAACTTACTTTGGGGCTAGCTCAATCTGTATGAATTGTCCCCATATATTTATTTATTATTATTTATTTACCCAGTGAACATAATACTTATGGATGAATGCAGGCCATTGCCGATCATACTGGAAGCGTTTGGGGAAGACCTATGTCCAGCTGTGGACTTCTTGTGGTTGAGATGAATTAACAAAATACGTACAGAAAATACGATAAAAGGGGAGATCATGACAAACGCGTAGACGGTGACGTGTATGAAGGAGGTGCCGGTGGCTCTGATGGGGGTGGGTAGCACTTCGGGGGCCACCTGCACCAGTGTTATAATCCCCATGTTCACGAAGAACCGTGTGGTCACTATCAAAATCATTTGCACCAATCCTGTAAAATGAAAATATTTTTTTTAGCTCAGCAAGTAGCCGACCATCTCACCTTTCCGGCATTATCCTATATTCAACCCTCTACCAAACACCCTGTAGGTATATTATGTAAAACATGACAAGAAAATGTGAAGGCGGGTGCATCCCAGTAGTCCCCATACCAGTACTTCTATAGAACTGTTGAGGCCTCATATTAATGTTTAGTATTCCATCAGTAGTATACAGTGCTGATGGGTGAAAAGCATGGTGAATATCCCAACAGTTCTATATAACTCCAGGTACGGGATGCACCCGTGAAGGCTTACTCTCTGAATTAAGATTTTCATTTAATTTGCCATTTTTTTTAACAATGATCATGACAATGATAATGATTTTCTGAAAAAATTCGCCTCCCCACCCCAAGTGGGATTCGAACCCACGTCCTCTCGAAATCCGGCCGAATGCTCTTCCACCTATCGGGAAAATTAGTAATTGTAGCAAATTTTTCATTTCTCGAAACTGCGTTAAGTCGCAGTTAACATGTTTAATTATTTTTATGAGTATAGCTACTGGTACATACATAAAATATGATACATACGAAACACCCAGAATCAAATCAAACATAAATGTTACCGACGGCATCATCGATCTGTAATACTCACCCCCAGAAGTAAACCCAGTTATGAAAGCAAATATAGCAGACATGATAAAGGTTACAATAATGACGGGACGCCGTCCAAACCTGCAAGGCAACGCTTATATCAAAGTGATGTAAAAAGCTCAGTCTTCTAAACCTAAAATACGAGGGCGACACTGAAAGTTTTTAGAACTGGCCACTTGTATACAATTTAATTGAAAAATAAGTTTATATTTTGAAATTGGAACTCTTTTTATGTTTCTTCTGTTTTACGTTTTGGCGGCAAATTGAAAATTGCCCGAATCACGTCAGCAAGAATTTATCGCGAGTAAATTTTCGTGCCATGATTTTTTATGACTTTCGATGTCATTTAAGTCAACAAGAATGTTATAATAGACTTCGAATGGCCTTTCATGATGAAGCCCCATCCCGTGCCACAATTTACAACTGCTATAATGAGTTCAAACGTGGTCGCACTATTCTTACCGATGATCTGCGTGAGGAACGGCTTTCTACGGTGACGACTGAAGTTAACATCAGTGTTGTGCGGCGTATGATAGAGAATGACAAACGAGTGACCTATCAGCAAATTCGGACAAGCTTAGGCATCTGTATGAGTCAAGTGCACAGAATTCTCCATGAACAGTTAGCGGTTAGGAAGCTTTGTGCCCGGTGGATACCTCATAATTTGACCGACCGTCGAAGAAACCCGAAAAAGGCGAGTGGGAAAACTGCTTGGTTTCATCGGATGCAACGATGCATTGATGTGAAGGGACACTATTTTGAAAAGATATAATAAAACTAATAACTTTTATTTTGCCCAGATTCTATAAGAACTTTCAGTTTGACCCTCGTACCACAAATATTTCAAGATCAAAATTAGCCAAATCGGTGCGGCCATTCTCGAGTTTTACCGAGACTAATGTACAACAATTAATTATTATATAGGTGTATAAATATTACTAGCGGTTCGCCCGCGTGGTCCAGAAGATCTACCAGTACTTTATTTTTTAATAAGGGTTTTTTGGGATAACAAGTAGCCTACGTCACTCTGCAACTCTGCAGATCTTAAATCTATCCCAAAAAAAAGTCAATCCGGTCGTTACTTTTAGACGTGAAAGAAGGACAAACAAACACTTTCGCATTTATAATATTAGTGTTATTAATATGGATTATACCACTTCTTCCCCATATCATCTTTCTTTTACAGTCAATTGTCTTCCTAGT
This sequence comes from Endotricha flammealis, assembly GCA_905163395.2. Classification (NCBI taxonomy): domain Eukaryota; kingdom Metazoa; phylum Arthropoda; class Insecta; order Lepidoptera; family Pyralidae; genus Endotricha; species Endotricha flammealis. The sequence goes on from LR990855.1 coordinate 15,523,857, forward strand.
CATCAAGTAGTGAAAACAAATAGGGCAATGATCACCTGTCAATAGTAAAAGTAACCACAACCATAGCTGGAATCTCGGCAATCGCTGATGCAGCGAAAGCGATGAAGAAGCTATACCCGACCTTCTCCGTTAACCTGATGACCGCGTCGAAGCTGAGTTGACTCATTATCGTGCAAGCGATCACGGTTATGGTTGCGTTCCTTAGGTAAACGCTATGAAACGCCTCTTTGACACTTAACATTGTATTTTGTTTTTTGGGTTTCGTTTCCTGTAAAAAATATCCAATGAAAGTCTCACAGGTATATTAGACTACAGGCCCATGACCAAAATTGATGGGTCATTTGAACCACCAGGTGACCTATCTAGAACGAAACAAGGGCATAATATAATAAGATTCAGCACTATAAAAATGAACTATTAGATTTGTACGGCATGAACGTTTTTATAATCTACTAGCTTTCCCCGCGGCTTCGTTCGCGGTTAATTTAATGATAATGATCTCGTTTGGCAACAAAGCAACCCATAGCGCACCCAAATCGCAATTGCAGCACCACCTATAGTAGAAAAATATTTTCCCATTGGAATGATATACTTTCACGGAATAAAAAGTAGCCTGTGTTGGGCTCTGTAACCCTGACAATGTGTTTACAAATTTTCATAATGATCGGTTGCTTATTCAAGCCGTGAAGGAAAAACAAACAAACAAACTCACTTTCTCATTAAAAATATTAGTATGAAGTATGATTGCATTAAGTACAAATAAATTATCTAAATGGCCTATAAAAAATATCGTATTGAATTTCACCTAAAAGTACATTTCGTTCGTACGTTCATTCATGCCGTACGCGCCGTTATCACAATCTGAACCTGGGCTGTTTCAGTGCGGAAAACCAATGCTTACTCTAAACTCAGTCAGTACGTTTTCTGGAATCTTCGTTTTGTTAATCCTTTCAAATTTTGCGAATATTTTAAGGGCCTTTTCCGTTTTACCTTGAGACGCTAGCCATCTAAAATATTTTCAATGTTTAGTCGTATTTTCTTTTAATTCTACTATTATTATAAATGCAAGTTCTTCCAAGCTTCCTCTTCTTCCGAGACATATTACAGATATAAACGCAGCCTTGCTCTACCACCAGTTCAGGAAACCTTGATTAGTGCAGCATCATAGTAAAGGTGAAGTCATTTTACTAGGATACTATGAAAAAGAAGGGTTAAGGCCCATTTAGATGACGACAGTTTCTTGCACATTCAAGAGCAATGGAAGCAATAATGTGTCCTTCAAAAATTGTAAGCAACCGTCGTTTAGACGATGCATGTCAATTATTGCTATGTGTATGCCACAGGCAATAATATGATCTAAATGGGTATTTTATCATACCGCGCGCTCTCTGGCACGATCCAATAAGCAGGAAGGGAAAGCAGTATCGGCATTGCAGTGACAATTAGAAGTTTTCGCCAGTCGAGCAGTGTGAGGGCCAGCGCCGGTATCGTAAGTTGCGCTCCAGCAACGAACAGTCCATACGACAAATTCGTCACCCATGTTCGGTGTTGTGGGCCTATGTATTCCAAAACTGAAAAAATATAATCTGTTGATCGATTTTTGAAGATTTGGCCACCGCTTTGATAAAATTTAAGATAGAGCTTCGATCGTTTTGATAAACCAGCACGTTAAATATGAATCATTTGTAACAAACAGATGATGAAAATGAAAAATGCTCGTCCCAATGTTTTTAAGAGCTATGTAACGACATCTAACACTATGGGGTGAGCATACAAACAAAAATAGTACGAACCCAGCGTCTTTAGTACTTAAGTTGCAGTTTCATTTCAATCACTTACTCAGTATGTAGATCATGAAGAAAATAGTGTCATTACACATGCCAGTCACAAATCTGGCCAGCGCGAAGTCCCATACGGCTCGAGTGAGCAATGTAGACATTGATCCGACAAAACCTATCGCATTTGCACCTGAAAACGGTCTAAAGCTTATTGATATGTAGATTTTGATGTCAGCTCGAATGCCTCAAGAACTTTGTACGGGACACGTACATTGCATATTTGGCAAATGCATTATTGCATATTTAGGTAAATCGACCAATCCAGAATAAAATTAGCATTCGAACATATCATTTCAAAGATAAGCCTGTGCCCACGGGCCACGGCTTCGCTTGCGTGGAAATTGGATTATTTGTGGTAAAAGAGTACCGACGGATAAATCGAAGTCGGTGACATCTAGTGAAGTTTTGAGGAACTTAATTTCATTACGTCGGGCCACTTTATCCACGTAAATGAAGAAAACTTTTTTCCCCTGATATCCGATTTAAAGGAAATAAAGTCTATGTTTTGCTCCAAGTTAAGCTCTATGTTCCTGTGTAAACAACATTATAATCCGTTTCGTAAAACTAAGAAGATGTGCGCGTACAAACAAACAGACAAACCGACAAAAAAATTTAATAAAAAATTTCGCTTTCATTACTTTTCTTTTACAGTTCCCGATCCATTTTTGCCAAATATGTTCAAAAATATCCCTACTAACCTAGAAATGCTGGGATCCTTCCATAAGAGTCTCCTATCCACCCAAATGTTAAGCAGCCAACAAGAGACCCGAAGAAGAACATAAATTGAGCGATTGGTTGGTATTTGGCGCGGTTGCAGATCCATTCTCGCTGAAATTAAAAAATAAATAAATAGAAGTACTTACAGTAAGTACCTGTGTTCACAGGAATTATTTGAGACTAGCTTTTGCCGGCTTTTTGACTAATAGTGATTGTCGATTCTGCGATTCTGAGGTAACCAAAAAACACTAATCCCATTCTCCTCCGACGCTACAAAAATGAAGCGACACAACTGCGACGCAAACGCAACGTTGGATACATGCATGCTACTCGAGTCACTTGTGAATTGCGTCGTGGACGAACGGACTAACAATATCCTATCCGCAGTTGCACACTATGGCGATACCAATCGGCACACAAGAACTACAGGAGAAGTTCCACAAGGCGAACAGATGATAGCGCAGTCAGGATTCTGAATCGCGCATACGGAGATTTAAAACAACCTCCGACATAGACATTACCGGAGTCGCGGTTCCCCCGCATCATACCCAGCATGGCCGGAAGATCTTCCCTTTGTGGCGGTCGAGCATATAATATAACCATCGCTCCCGCTACAGTGATGACTGGTGACCCCTCGTGATACAAAGTAGTCGTAGTTTACCTCACTAGTAACTGTTGAGAATGGTATATCGTTGTACAAGTACTCCCAGCCATGTTGGCAAGGGACAATTGGGGTATTCTCTGGAGGAGGCTTTTTCTCATCTATCACCTTCTTCCAGTTCGCAACATACACATGACAGCGGTCCCAGTGTTTTCCTTCGGCTGCACCAGGTATGGACAGGTTTCGCCTGGAAAAGTCTTTCATTCAGTTCATATTTGTTTATTACATATCGCCCTAGTTTTTATAGTTGTAGCCTATCCAGGCCTTTCAATACTTTCTACTTCGTTTATTAAATTCGTTGTGAGTTCTAAGACAGCTAGAGTTTCTCCTCCGGGACATCAATAAGCTTCATTGCATCAATCTGCGGTCGCCGTTGTTGATCCTGGCCATTCAGGAGACACAACGGCAGCAAATACCGCACAGGTTTCAATAGGTCTTTGTAATATGGTTTTTACACTTTACCTCTCATCAATAGGCAAGCTCTGCAATTCCGGAACCCTGCACCAATGATCTTCGGGTGTCGCCGTTATGAACATTTGGATCGAGTAGACGTATACCATCACAGATCCGAAAGGCATCATGAATGCCACCAAAATTTTTTGGTAGGTCCCCATCTCTCCTACGTGTCGAATGACCCGGTCTATCACGTCTTCATCTTCTGATATAGGGTCGTACGACTTCTGAATTTCAAAGAATATATCAGCACATTTTTTACAAATTAGTTATTGTAAGAGAGGATTTCAATACTTCCTGCTCCATCTATTTTCTTTCTGATTATGAGCTCCAAGACAGCTGTAGTTTCTCCCCCGCGACGTCAATAAGCTTCGTTGTCAATCAAGGTCGCGGTTGTAGATTCTGGCTATACAGGAGACGGTGGGAATGAATGGTAGGATTGTCCCGATATCGTAAGGGAGGGTGCACCACGAGCGATACCGGTTGCCTCAACCTTGAACTCCTTTCCGATGCCCGAGGTTGGTGACGTTAGTAGCAATGCCGTGTCATGTACATTGTACATACCCGAACACGACACGGCACTGGCGTATACACAGCGTAGCGACATGATGATGTCATAGAAGCGCTTTGTGGAAAAGCCACTCTTATTGTAAAATAATTTGAAATGCCATTACTAACCGATGATGATGTATGTCCCTCTTCATCTCTAGATTCTTTAGTGATGTTGGTGTCGGAGCCTCCCTTGGAGGTAGACTTCTCATTATTGATATTCATCAAAATTTCGAAGATTAAGTTGGATTTAAAAAAAACGCCTTGAAATGTGAAACTAACGGTGCGTCCCGAATGTCAAAAACTATATCAGGCATAGAGTATTTCTTTGTATCATAGCCACGCATCATTGTCATCTTAATATTCTCTTTGATCATTGCCGGCCAACACATTGGCAATGTGTTGGCCAACGTGTAGAGAGGGGGGTTTGGTAGGTGTTGGAGTAGAGAATGCCGGCTCTACACATTGGCCAATACGTATTGGCCAATGTAACGTGTAGAGGACACACAGAACTGGTTATTCACCATGCTTGCACCATTTCTGTTTTCAACGTCAAAGAACCACGCCCTCCAAAGAATCCATGAGAATTCTTTGATTAATAGACTTACTTTGTTCAAATATTTAGATAATTTTTTATTTAGCACATATATGTACAGATTTGTCAATGTTATCGCCAGAGAGACTATAAATATGCACATTGCCTATTAGTCTATTTTACCTGTGTGTGATCCTAACGAAATAAACCTATGGTTAGAGTTTGGCACCAACTACGGTATTGCCGTTATGAAAAATTTCACCACCATTACTAACCTTACCGGATACTCCGGATAGTAATGGTAAATGAAATTTAACCGGATATCGAGGGGTCGTGTTTTCGAGGTGAAGATTTTCTTTCAAAAATCAATTTTAAAATATGAATGGCTAGTTGCCTAGCAACTATCCATATAAAGGAACAATTTATACAGATTGAGCTAGCCCCAAAGTAAGTTCGAAACTTGTGTTATGGGTAACTTGTGTATACTAACTCAACGATATTATATTTTATAACAAATACATATATAGATAAACATCCAAGACCCGAGGCCAATCAGAAAAAGTTAGTTTTTCATCATGACCCGACCGGGGATCGAACCCGGGACCTCCTGGGTGGCGGTCTGGCGTGGTAACCATTACGCCACGGAGGTCGTCATAAAAATCATAAAATATAGTATGGTAGTATGGTTTTAATAATTATATGTAAAGCGCCTGCCCCAGCTTTGCACGGGTTTGTTTTTTAAGAAAGTTTTATTTAATGAGCAGTCATAAACTTTAAACCTTTTGTGATGATCTTTCGGGCTTATTCTATTGGATTTATCTTGTATGTTGCAACCATAGATTTATTATAACAAGCGTAAGAAGATTGGCAATGCAAAAGAGATAGATCATAGCATACGCATTTGTTAGAGCGAGATATCTATCTCGCTCTAACAAACGCGTATGCTATGATATATAGGATGATATAGGAAAAATGATCTCGTCTATCTAGACGAGATCATTTTTCCTATACACGCTATGGGCTTGCCCAGTCAGTTTAACAGTTTAACGTCAGTCATGTTAAAACAAATCCCACTTATTTTTACAAAATTTATGGTTTTTATGTGTAGTATTGGTGTTAATACGACGTGATTAAATATGGTTACCTGTGCAGTGCCTGGATGTAACTCAAACTAATAGGAAAATAATCCATATTTAAAAAGAATATAATATAGCCACAGAGTCTGTTAGTCGAGGAAAATATAGCTTCCCAACGTTGAAAGAGTTTTTTAAATCGGTCCAGCAGTTTTCGAGTTTATTCGTTACAAACAAAAATAAGAATCATTCCTACTCTTTTGTAAGTATAGATTAATTAAGGACTCGAAGGTGTTTATGTGAAGGAAAAATTAACCGTGAAATACAAGTTATTTCATGATTATAATTCAATGAACTACTAAAATAACCATAAAGTACAAGGTATTTCATGGATAGAATTCAAGGAATTACTAAAATAACCATGAAATACCTTGTATTTCACGGTTAAAATTCATCCGATACTTCGGCCGAAATATCGGATTAACGTTTCGTAGTAGCCCTCAAGTACCCTGCAGCCCGTCATCGGTCACAGACCAGAAGACGGATTCGGTTAGCAACCTCTGCCCCTGTAACCTCTGGATTAGGGCTTTCAAATACACACTAATAAAGACTTTACATAATATATTTTTCATACAACACTAATAAAGAACAATACATAATATTTACAAATAGTATTTACTTACACGATAATTTTTTAATAATTACAAAATATGACAATTGCATTAGGTACACTTAGATCACGTCACGTACCTAATCTAATCACAATTTGACAGCGTAATCTGAATCTGAGGGTTTTTTGCGCTACAAAGGTATTAAATACCAGTTGACGCTAATTTGGCGTTGTCTTCAATTTTGATGTCAAACAAAACACAGATTTTAGATCAATTCGTTTGTTTTGACACATAAATAGTAGCGCCAAACGGTAGCGTAAATTTTACCAAAAACCCTCATTAGTGAGCAAAATAATAATCACCATGCCAGGACAGTATTTGGATGGATTTTAAAACATCTCTCTTCAGAAACTCCTTAGGTAGTGCGCGTGTCCACATTTCCGATTTGCGTTGGTGCCGTACACTTGGACACGCTTGCCGGCGACAGCACCACACCGCTGGACCGGCACACACCACAGTATAGACAGACGGCCTTAGGAGGTTGGTCGGAGGACTCTTTCGTCTCAACAGGCCTGTGTTCCGCAGTTGACAACAATTGCGGGAAGCACACGAAAGAAGTCGAAGCGTAATCTATAGCCACGATTACGTCTTTACTTTCTTCGGCGGGAGTATTTTCTTTATCATGCGACATAATCCAACCGATTGCGGCTTGCCTATGCCTACGCCTTCGCCTTCGCCTGTTAGGGTTTTGCTGAAACAAATAAAATAAATAAAAGACTTGTCACAATCCGTATACATTCGTGTTGGTGGTTAGCTTAAAGAAAGGACTAACAAATTTGAGTCAACCGTCGTCGTCCTGTATTCTGCTCTCACAGGTTATATAAATTAAGTCAAGAAAAGTGCATTATTACAAAGGACTCCGGACTGTATATAACTAGGTCTTTTTTATGAACCTACTAGTACTATCTTCGTTTGCGTGTATTTATGTACAGCAGCGCCATCTACTTCAAAGCGCCATTGACTTTTGACCAAATCTTACGTACTTTTCGGGATAAAAAGTACTCTATGTGTTAATCCAAGGCCAAAAATTGGGCCAGCCATTTGAGCATGACGAAGTAACACATATATACACACTTTCGCCTTCATAATATTAGTAGGGTAAATGTTACTCCTGTAATTGAAACTAGCCTTTGTGGGAAGTGAATAAACTATTAATAATTCTGGTGCGAGGGAATGGACCATTTACCCATAGATTAAAGTCGATTGGGCCATATGCTCCCCCTCTTCGATAGTCTGCGGCATCGGTAATCCTACGGTTTCTGGCAGGAAGAGGGAAGACAAGGCGCCCAATATGCATATAACGCCTATTATCACATAAGGCATCGGCCTCCATATAACACCCTGAGAAAGATATAATAGGCATTTTTAATATAAATATATAAGTATTCTTGGACGAATCACACAACGCCATAAATATCAAAGTATTTAAACGAAAATTAATAAAACATTTTGATTAGGTACGTCTAGTATCCGATGAAATTCCGTTAAAATCTGATTAGAGTTGGGTACCTAAAAAAACCTATATCTTACTTCGTTTCGGCCACATGAGTAAATAAATCCACGGAACAGAGGCTTAACTTCTAAGGCGCGTTCAAAATTTATACCTATTCTGGTAGGGTTGGCACTGTAGAATAAAATGAAATAAATAAACGAAAAGATCAGTTTTTTTTACAGTTTTCTTACAAATTACAAATTCTAAATTTTTATATATTTTTTTTCAATAATTTGTTATTTCTTTTGATTGAGTGGTAAATCTTAAATCTAATATAGAGTTTTTTTTAGATAATCGAACTGGAAGCACTCGCATGGCATATCAAAAGTACAATTATGCATACGTTTAATAAAATATTACCAATATTAATAATATTTATTTCGAGGCCGAAATATTCTCGAAATGTTTTTTCAAGCAATTCAACAAATGCAATAAAATTGTCTGGCGGTATTTCTTTGTAAATCTTTATAATGGCTGAAAAACGAATCTTTGCCCATATTTATAGCTTGTTCTGATCTATTAATATACAATATTATTATTTTCATAATAAGTAAATTAAATAAATATATTTAATATACACTTTATTAATTGAAAAATCGATTTATTAATATAGTCGATCGTGGTTAAAAAACATGTCCCTCCCTTCACTACTAGTATTGAGTTTTTTGTCTGTGGTGGCCGTGACAGAACTTCATAGGTGTGCATAAGTCAAATCAAATATTTAATAAAGGAAATGTCATAATTTTCTAGTTTATCGAAGGCCCTGATGTTTGTCCTCGAAGCAACCGGTTTAGACTGGTTTGCCGCTTATACGTGACGAGCGCTCTGAGGTCACGCACACACGCGCCTCATGCTTGTGTGCGTGTACTCATCGCAGCGACATTGTATGAAGTGAAGTCTCTGTTTCGTGGTTTTATTTACTCATGTGGTTTCGGCGGTGAGGTTTCTCTATAGCTGTCAGTTCAAACTCACCGAGTGTACAATGAAAGGTGTTAACATGACAAATGCGTAGACAGACACGTGTATGAATAATGTGCCGGTGGCTCTGACGGGTGTGGGCAGCACCTCCGGGCCCACCTGCACCAGTGTTATGATCCCCATGTTCACGAAGAACCGTGTGGTCACTACCAAAATCATTTGCACCAATCCTAAAAAAATTAAGTATTCACAAAAAAAAAATGGAATGGTACAGATAGAGCATTTATGAAAGAAGCTAACTCGATCGAGGAAGGGTCGTTCCTCGGTCGAGTTACCGCTTCATAAAATATCGGCATTAATAAGAATAAGTATTAAAATATTGGCATGAAACAGCAATGCGTTTCTTCTGGGAATGTGATGCTGGGTAAAGACTCCTCTAACGTAACATGAAAGGAGCATTTCAAAGTGCGAGTTGAATTTCGTGCGCGTCGTGGCGAGCATGAGTTGAATGCTCGGTTCGTGCGCATAGTGTGCGTGGTTCGTGCGCGCAAGGCGTCCACACTATAGGAATTCTGTTACATTACAGTCATGTCTGTTCCCGGCATGAGAATGTGAGAGACTAAACTCTCATCATCTCTTTTGCGTGAATGAAAATGTCAATCCATTACAACGGATTGCTAGAGCAAAAGAGAATGCGAAAAAATGATAAAAAAGTGTCAATCCATTCTTTAATGTCGACGTGTAAGAAGGACAACAAACACAGTTCCGCATTATAATGTTAATTATGCATTGGTGCATGCAAACTGAACCGGACTGCAAATTTCACTTACCTCCCTCAGTGAACCCTGTTACGAAAGCAAATACAGTAGATATTATAAACGTTATAACAACCACGAAGCGCCGTCCATACCTGTAAGACATCGTATCTATTATTAATAATCAAATAAAAATAATTAATAAATTCTACGCAATTCATACAGCAGCGCCACCTGGTAAAATTACAAAAATCGACTTCATCAGCCTGTAATCTAACCAATGCTGGATAAAGGCCTTACCCAATATTTTCCACTAAATGATTTATAGATAAACATCCAAGACCCAAAGCCAATCAGAAAAAGTTCATTTTTCATCATGACTCGACCGGGATTCGACCCCGAGACCTTCTAAATGGCGGTCCGGCGTAACCATTACGCCACGGTGGTCGTCAATTGTATAATTTTAAGTATGCATTAAGATTACATCTAAAATAAGATAACTGGGGGCTTACCATAAACTTTAACAAAACCATGATGGTTTTCACCCGTCTTGTTTCAAGCTTAAAATAATAATGTCCCAATTCGTACCATGAACTTTCAAAACAAGATTGTTTTAATCTTGCGTAGTGTTGTCAAAGAACGAATGATTTATCTATTCCCTGGCGATAGTGAGAGATTTATCTTGTATGTTGCAACCATAGATTTATTATAACTTACTAGCGTAAGAAGATTGGCAATGCAAAAGAGATAGATCATAGCATACGCGTTTGTTAGAGCGAGAAGACGAGATCATTTTTCCTATACACGCTATGGGCTTGCCCTAACGTCAGTCATGTTAAAACAAATCCCACTTATTTTTACAAAATTTATGGTTTTTAAGTGTAGTATTGGTGTTAATACGACGTGATTAAATATGGTTACCTGTGCAGTGCCTGGATGTAACTCAAACTAATAGGAAAATAATCCATATTTAAAAAGAATATAATATAGCCACAGAGTCTGTTAGTCGAGGATAATGTAGCTTCCCAAAGGTGAAAGAGTTTTTTTAAATCGGTCCAGCAGTTTTCGAGTTTATTCGTTACAAACAAAAATAAGAATCATTCCTACTCTTTTGTAAGTATAGATTAATTAAGGACTCGAAGGTGTTTATGTGAAGGAAAAATTAACCGTGAAATACAAGTTATTTCATGATTATAATTCAATGAACTACTAAAATAACCATAAAGTACAAGGTATTTCATGGATAGAATTCAAGGAATTACTAAAATAACCATGAAATACCTTGTATTTCACGGTTAAAATTCATCCGATACTTCGGCCGAAATATCGGATTAACGTTTCGTAGTAGCCCTCAAGTACCCTGCAGCCCGTCATAGGTCACAGACCAGAAGACGGATTCGGTTAGCAACCTCTGCCCCTGTAACCTCTGGATTAGGGCTTTCAAATACACACTAATAAAGACTTTACATAATATATTTTTCATACAACACTAATAAAGAACAATACATAATATTTACAAATAGTATTTACTTACACGATAATTTTTTAATAATTACAAAATATGACAATTGCATTAGGTACACTTAGATCACGTCACGTACCTAATCTAATCACAATTTGACAGCGTAATCTGAATCTGAGGGTTTTTTTGCGCTACAAAGGTATTAAATACCAGTTGACGCTAATTTGGCGTTGTCTTCAATTTTGATGTCAAACAAAACACAGATTTTAGATCAATTCGTTTGTTTTGACACATAAATGGCAGCGCCAAATGGTAGCGTAAATTTTACCAAAAACCCTCATTAGTGAGCAAATCTCAATAATCACCATGTCAGGACAGTATTTGGATGGATTTTAAAACATCTTTCTACAGAAACTCCTTAGGTAGTGCGCGTGTCCACATTTCCGATTTGCGTTGGTGCCGTACACTTGGACACGCTTGCCGGCGACAGGCACCACACCGCTGGACCGGCGCACACCACAGTATAGACAGACGGCCTCAGGAGGTTGGTCGGAGGACTCTTTCGTCTCAACAGGCCTGTGTTCCGCAGTTGACAACAATTGCGGGAAGCACACGAAAGAAGTCGAAGCGTAATCTATAGCCACGATTACGTCTTTACTTTCTTCGGCGGGAGTATTTTCTTTATCATGCGACATAATCCAACCGATTGCGGCTTGCCTATGCCTACGCCTTCGCCTTCGCCTGTTAGGGTTTTGCTGAAACAAATAAAATAAATAAAAGACTTGTCACAATCCGTAAGTACATTCGTGTTGCATTCGTGTTGGGACTAACAAATTTTGAGTCAACCGTCGTCGTCCTGTATTCTGCTCTCCCAGGGATAAATTAAGTCAAGAAAAGTGCATTATTACAAAGGACTCCGGACTCTATATAACTAGGTCTTTTTTATGAACCTACTAGCGTAACCTGCGCAACTTAGTTTTCGTGTATTTATGCATCGTGTATTATAGCAGCGCCATCTACTTCAAAGCGCCATTGACTTTTTTTGACCAAATCTTACGTACTTTTCGGGATAAAAAGTACCCTATGTGTTAATCCAAGGCCAAAAATTGGGCCAGCCATTTGAGCATGACAAAGTAACACATATTATATACACACTTTCGCCTTCATAATATTAGTAGGGTAAATGTTACTCCTGTAATTGAAACTAGCCTTTGTGGGAAGTGAATAAACTATTAATAATTCTGGTGCGAGGGAATGGACCATTTACCCATAGATTAAAGTCGATTGGGCCATATGCTCCCCCTCTTCGATGGTCTGCGGCATCGGCAATCCTACGGTTTCTGGCAGGAAGAGGGATGACAAGGCGCCCAATATGCATATAACGCCTATTATCACATAAGGCATCGGCCTCCATATAACACCCTGAGAAAGATATAATAGGCATTTTTAATATAAATATATAAGTATTCTTGGACGAATCACACAACGCCATAAATATCAAAGTATTTAAACGAAAATTAATAAAACATTTTGATTACGTCTAGTATCCGATGAAATTCCGTTAAAATCTGATTAGAGTTGGGTACCTAAAAAAACCTATATCTTACTTCGTTTCGGCCACATGAGTAAATAAATCCACGGAACAGAGGCTTAACTTCTAAGGCGCGTTCAAAATTTATACCTATTCTGGTAGGGTTGGCACTGTAGAATAAAATGAAATAAATAAACGAAAAGATCAGTTTTTTTTACAGTTTTCTTACAAATTACAAATTCTAAATTTTTATATATTTTTTTTCAATAATTTGTTATTTCTTTTGATTGAGTGGTAAATCTTAAATCTAATATAGAGTTTTTTTTAGATAATCGAACTGGAAGCACTCGCATGGCATATCAAAAGTACAATTATGCATACGTTTAATAAAATATTACCAATATTAATAATATTTATTTCGAGGCCGAAATATTCTCGAAATGTTTTTTCAAGCAATTCAACAAATGCAATAAAATTGTCTGGCGGTATTTCTTTGTAAATCTTTATAATGGCTGAAAAACGAATCTTTGCCCATATTTATAGCTTGTTCTGATCTATTAATATACAATATTATTATTTTCATAATAAGTAAATTAAATAAATATATTTAATATACACTTTATTAATTGAAAAATCGATTTATTAATATAGTCGATCGTGGTTAAAAAACATGTCCCTCCCTTCACTACTAGTATTGAGTTTTTTGTCTGTGGTGGCCGTGACAGAACTTCATAGGTGTGCATAAGTCAAATCAAATATTTAATAAAGGAAATGTCATAATTTTCTAGTTTATCGAAGGCCCTGATGTTTGTCCTCGAAGCAACCGGTTTAGACTGGTTTGCCGCTTATACGTGACGAGCGCTCTGAGGTCACGCACACACGCGCCTCATGCTTGTGTGCGTGTACTCATCGCAGCGACATTGTATGAAGTGAAGTCTCTGTTTCGTGGTTTTATTTACTCATGTGGTTTCGGCGGTGAGGTTTCTCTATAGCTGTCAGTTCAAACTCACCGAGTGTACAATGAAAGGTGTTAACATGACAAATGCGTAGACAGACACGTGTATGAATAATGTGCCGGTGGCTCTGACGGGTGTGGGCAGCACCTCCGGGCCCACCTGCACCAGTGTTATGATCCCCATGTTCACGAAGAACCGTGTGGTCACTACCAAAATCATTTGCACCAATCCTAAAAAAATTAAGTATTCACAAAAAAAAAATGGAATGGTACAGATAGAGCATTTATGAAAGAAGCTAACTCGATCGAGGAAGGGTCGTTCCTCGGTCGAGTTACCGCTTCATAAAATATCGGCATTAATAAGAATAAGTATTAAAATATTGGCATGAAACAGCAATGCGTTTCTTCTGGGAATGTGATGCTGGGTAAAGACTCCTCTAACGTAACATGAAAGGAGCATTTCAAAGTGCGAGTTGAATTTCGTGCGCGTCGTGGCGAGCATGAGTTGAATGCTCGGTTCGTGCGCATAGTGTGCGTGGTTCGTGCGCGCAAGGCGTCCACACTATAGGAATTCTGTTACATTACAGTCATGTCTGTTCCCGGCATGAGAATGTGAGAGACTAAACTCTCATCATCTCTTTTGCGTGAATGAAAATGTCAATCCATTACAACGGATTGCTAGAGCAAAAGAGAATGCGAAAAAATGATAAAAAAGTGTCAATCCATTCTTTAATGTCGACGTGTAAGAAGGACAACAAACACAGTTCCGCATTATAATGTTAATTATGCATTGGTGCATGCAAACTGAACCGGACTGCAAATTTCACTTACCTCCCTCAGTGAACCCTGTTACGAAAGCAAATACAGTAGATATTATAAACGTTATAACAACCACGAAGCGCCGTCCATACCTGTAAGACATCGTATCTATTATTAATAATCAAATAAAAATAATTAATAAATTCTACGCAATTCATACAGCAGCGCCACCTGGTAAAATTACAAAAATCGACTTCATCAGCCTGTAATCTAACCAATGCTGGATAAAGGCCTTACCCAATATTTTCCACTAAATGATTTATAGATAAACATCCAAGACCCAAAGCCAATCAGAAAAAGTTCATTTTTCATCATGACTCGACCGGGATTCGACCCCGAGACCTTCTAAATGGCGGTCCGGCGTAACCATTACGCCACGGTGGTCGTCAATTGTATAATTTTAAGTATGCATTAAGATTACATCTAAAATAAGATAACTGGGGGCTTACCATAAACTTTAACAAAACCATGATGGTTTTCACCCGTCTTGTTTCAAGCTTAAAATAATAATGTCCCAATTCGTACCATGAACTTTCAAAACAAGATTGTTTTAATCTTGCGTAGTGTTGTCAAAGAACGAATGATTTATCTATTCCCTGGCGATAGTGAGAGATTTATCTTGTATGTTGCAACCATAGATTTATTATAACTTACTAGCGTAAGAAGATTGGCAATGCAAAAGAGATAGATCATAGCATACGCGTTTGTTAGAGCGAGAAGACGAGATCATTTTTCCTATACACGCTATGGGCTTGCCCTAACGTCAGTCATGTTAAAACAAATCCCACTTATTTTTACAAAATTTATGGTTTTTAAGTGTAGTATTGGTGTTAATACGACGTGATTAAATATGGTTACCTGTGCAGTGCCTGGATGTAACTCAAACTAATAGGAAAATAATCCATATTTAAAAAGAATATAATATAGCCACAGAGTCTGTTAGTCGAGGATAATGTAGCTTCCCAAAGGTGAAAGAGTTTTTTTAAATCGGTCCAGCAGTTTTCGAGTTTATTCGTTACAAACAAAAATAAGAATCATTCCTACTCTTTTGTAAGTATAGATTAATTAAGGACTCGAAGGTGTTTATGTGAAGGAAAAATTAACCGTGAAATACAAGTTATTTCATGATTATAATTCAATGAACTACTAAAATAACCATAAAGTACAAGGTATTTCATGGATAGAATTCAAGGAATTACTAAAATAACCATGAAATACCTTGTATTTCACGGTTAAAATTCATCCGATACTTCGGCCGAAATATCGGATTAACGTTTCGTAGTAGCCCTCAAGTACCCTGCAGCCCGTCATAGGTCACAGACCAGAAGACGGATTCGGTTAGCAACCTCTGCCCCTGTAACCTCTGGATTAGGGCTTTCAAATACACACTAATAAAGACTTTACATAATATATTTTTCATACAACACTAATAAAGAACAATACATAATATTTACAAATAGTATTTACTTACACGATAATTTTTTAATAATTACAAAATATGACAATTGCATTAGGTACACTTAGATCACGTCACGTACCTAATCTAATCACAATTTGACAGCGTAATCTGAATCTGAGGGTTTTTTGCGCTACAAAGGTATTAAATACCAGTTGACGCTAATTTGGCGTTGTCTTCAATTTTGATGTCAAACAAAACACAGATTTTAGATCAATTCGTTTGTTTTGACACATAAATGGCAGCGCCAAATGGTAGCGTAAATTTTACCAAAAACCCTCATTAGTGAGCAAATCTCAATAATCACCATGTCAGGACAGTATTTGGATGGATTTTAAAACATCTTTCTACAGAAACTCCTTAGGTAGTGCGCGTGTCCACATTTCCGATTTGCGTTGGTGCCGTACACTTGGACACGCTTGCCGGCGACAGGCACCACACCGCTGGACCGGCGCACACCACAGTATAGACAGACGGCCTCAGGAGGTTGGTCGGAGGACTCTTTCGTCTCAACAGGCCTGTGTTCCGCAGTTGACAACAATTGCGGGAAGCACACGAAAGAAGTCGAAGCGTAATCTATAGCCACGATTACGTCTTTACTTTCTTCGGCGGGAGTATTTTCTTTATCATGCGACATAATCCAACCGATTGCGGCTTGCCTATGCCTACGCCTTCGCCTTCGCCTGTTAGGGTTTTGCTGAAACAAATAAAATAAATAAAAGACTTGTCACAATCCGTAAGTACATTCGTGTTGCATTCGTGTTGGGACTAACAAATTTTGAGTCAACCGTCGTCGTCCTGTATTCTGCTCTCCCAGGGATAAATTAAGTCAAGAAAAGTGCATTATTACAAAGGACTCCGGACTCTATATAACTAGGTCTTTTTTATGAACCTACTAGCGTAACCTGCGCAACTTAGTTTTCGTGTATTTATGCATCGTGTATTATAGCAGCGCCATCTACTTCAAAGCGCCATTGACTTTTTTTGACCAAATCTTACGTACTTTTCGGGATAAAAAGTACCCTATGTGTTAATCCAAGGCCAAAAATTGGGCCAGCCATTTGAGCATGACAAAGTAACACATATTATATACACACTTTCGCCTTCATAATATTAGTAGGGTAAATGTTACTCCTGTAATTGAAACTAGCCTTTGTGGGAAGTGAATAAACTATTAATATTCTGGTGCGAGGGAATGGACCATTTACCCATAGATTAAAGTCGATTGGGCCATATGCTCCCCCTCTTCGATGGTCTGCGGCATCGGCAATCCTACGGTTTCTGGCAGGAAGAGGGATGACAAGGCGCCCAATATGCATATAACGCCTATTATCACATAAGGCATCGGCCTCCATATAACACCCTGAGAAAGATATAATAGGCATTTTTAATATAAATATATAAGTATTCTTGGACGAATCACACAACGCCATAAATATCAAAGTATTTAAACGAAAATTAATAAAACATTTTGATTACGTCTAGTATCCGATGAAATTCCGTTAAAATCTGATTAGAGTTGGGTACCTAAAAAAACCTATATCTTACTTCGTTTCGGCCACATGAGTAAATAAAACCACGGAACAGAGGCTTAACTTCTAAGGCGCGTTCAAAATTTATACCTATTCTGGTAGGGCTGGCACTGTAGAATAAAATGAAATAAATAAACGAAAAGATCAGTTTTTTTACAAGTTATTTATTAGTTTTCTTACAAATTACAAATTCTAAATATATATATTTTTTTTTTCAATAATTTTTTATTTCTTTTGATTGAGTGGTAAATCTTAAATCTAATATAGAGTTTTTTTTTAGATAATCGAGCGGGAAGCACTCGCATGGCATATCAAAAGTACAATTATGCATACGTTTAATTATATTATTACCAATATTAATAATATTTATTTCGAAGTCGAAATATTCTCGAAATGTTTTCTTAAGCAATTCAACAAATGCAATAAAATTGTCTGGAGGTATTTCTTTGTAAATCTTTATAATGGCTGAAAAACGAATCTTTGCCCATATTTATAGCTTGTTCTGATCTATCAATATACAATATTATTATTTTCATAATAAGTAAATTAAATAAATATATTTAATTTACACTTTATTAATTGAAAAATCGATTTGATAATACAGTCGATCGTGGTTAAAAAACATGTCCCTCCCTTCACTACTAGTATAGAGTTTTTTGTCTGTGGTGGCCGTGACAGAACTTCATAGGTGGGCATAAGTCAAATCAAATATTTAATAAAGGAAATGTCATAATTTTCTAGTTTATCGAAGGCCCTGATGTTTGTCCTCGAAGCAACCGGTTTAGACTGGTTTGCCGCTCATACGTGACGAGCGCTCTGAGGTCACGCACACACGCGCCTCATGCTTGTGTGCGTGTACTCATCGCAGCGACATTGTATGAAGTGAAGTCTCTGTTCCGTGGTTTCATTTACTCATGTGGTTTTGGCGGTGAGGTTTCTCTATAGCTGTCAGTTCAAACTCACCGAGTGTACAATGAAAGGTGTTAACATGACAAATGCGTAGACAGACACGTGTATGAATAATGTGCCGGTGGCTCTGACGGGTGTGGGCAGCACCTCCGGGCCCACCTGCACCAGTGTTATGATCCCCATGTTCACGAAGAACCGTGTGGTCACTACCAAAATCATTTGCACCAATCCTGTAAAATTATGTATTCACCAAAAAAAATGGAATGGTACAGATAGAGCATTTATGAAAGAAGCTAACTCGATCGAGGAAGGGTCGTTCCTCGGTCGAGTTACCGCTTCATAAAATATCGGCATTAATAAGAATAAGTAATAAAATATTGGCATGAAACAGCAATGCGTTTCTTCTGGGAATGTGATGCTGGGTAAAGACTGCTCTAATGTAACATGAAAGGAGCATTTCAAAGTGAGTTGAATTTCGTGCGCGTCGTGGCGAGCATGAGTTGAATGCTCGGTTCGTGCGCGTAGTGTGCGTGGTTCGTGCGCGCAAGGCGTCCACACTATTGGAATTCTGTTACATTACAGTCATGTCTGTACCCGGCATGAGAATGTGAGAGACTGAACTCTCATCATCTCTTTTGCGTGAATGAAAATGTCAATCCATTACAACGGATTGCTAGAGCAAAAGAGAATGCGAAAAAATGATAAAAAAGTGTCAATCCATTCTTTAATGTCGACGTGTAAGAAGGACAACAAACACAGTTCCGCATTATAATGTTAATTATGCATTGGTGCATGCAAACTGAACCGGACTGCAAATTTCACTTACCTCCCTCAGTGAACCCTGTTACGAAAGCAAATACAGTAGATATTATAAACGTTATAACAACCACGAAGCGCCGTCCATACCTGTAAGACATCGTATCTATTATTAATAATCAAATAAAAATAATTAATAAATTCTACGCAATTCATACAGCAGCGCCACCTGTAAAATTACAAAAATCGACTTCATCAGCCTGTAATCTAACCAATGCTGGATAAAGGCCTTACCCAATATTTTCCACTAAATGATTTATAGATAAACATCCAAGACCCAAAGCCAATCAGAAAAAGTTCATTTTTCATCATGACTCGACCGGGATTCGACCCCGAGACCTTCTAAATGGCGGTCCGGCGTAACCATTACGCCACGGTGGTCGTCAATTGTATAATTTTAAGTATGCATTAAGATTACATCTAAAATAAGATAACTGGGGGCTTACCATAAACTTTAACAAAACCATGATGGTTTTCACCCGTCTTGTTTCAAGCTTAAAATAATAATGTCCCAATTCGTACCATGAACTTTCAAAACAAGATTGTTTTAATCTTGCGTAGTGTTGTCAAAGAACGAATGATTTATCTATTCCCTGGCGATAGTGAGAGATTTATCTTGTATGTTGCAACCATAGATTTATTATAACTTACTAGCGTAAGAAGATTGGCAATGCAAAAGAGATAGATCATAGCATACGCGTTTGTTAGAGCGAGAAGACGAGATCATTTTTCCTATACACGCTATGGGCTTGCCCTAACGTCAGTCATGTTAAAACAAATCCCACTTATTTTTACAAAATTTATGGTTTTTAAGTGTAGTATTGGTGTTAATACGACGTGATTAAATATGGTTACCTGTGCAGTGCCTGGATGTAACTCAAACTAATAGGAAAATAATCCATATTTAAAAAGAATATAATATAGCCACAGAGTCTGTTAGTCGAGGATAATGTAGCTTCCAAAGGTGAAAGAGTTTTTTTAAATCGGTCCAGCAGTTTTCGAGTTTATTCGTTACAAACAAAAATAAGAATCATTCCTACTCTTTTGTAAGTATAGATTAATTAAGGACTCGAAGGTGTTTATGTGAAGGAAAGAAAAATTAACCGTGAAATACAAGTTATTTCATGATTATAATTCAATGAACTACTAAAATAACCATAAAGTACAAGGTATTTCATGGATAGAATTCAAGGAATTACTAAAATAACCATGAAATACCTTGTATTTCACGGTTAAAATTCATCCGATACTTCGGCCGAAATATCGGATTAACGTTTCGTAGTAGCCCTCAAGTACCCTGCAGCCCGTCATAGGTCACAGACCAGAAGACGGATTCGGTTAGCAACCTCTGCCCCTGTAACCTCTGGATTAGGGCTTTCAAATACACACTAATAAAGACTTTACATAATATATTTTTCATACAACACTAATAAAGAACAATACATAATATTTACAAATAGTATTTACTTACACGATAATTTTTTAATAATTACAAATATGACAATTGCATTAGGTACACTTAGATCACGTCACGTACCTAATCTAATCACAATTTGACAGCGTAATCTGAATCTGAGGGTTTTTTGCGCTACAAAGGTATTAAATACCAGTTGACGCTAATTTGGCGTTGTCTTCAATTTTGATGTCAAACAAAACACAGATTTTAGATCAATTCGTTTGTTTTGACACATAAATGGCAGCGCCAAATGGTAGCGTAAATTTTACCAAAAACCCTCATTAGTGAGCAAATCTCAATAATCACCATGTCAGGACAGTATTTGGATGGATTTTAAAACATCTTTCTACAGAAACTCCTTAGGTAGTGCGCGTGTCCACATTTCCGATTTGCGTTGGTGCCGTACACTTGGACACGCTTGCCGGCGACAGGCACCACACCGCTGGACCGGCGCACACCACAGTATAGACAGACGGCCTCAGGAGGTTGGTCGGAGGACTCTTTCGTCTCAACAGGCCTGTGTTCCGCAGTTGACAACAATTGCGGGAAGCACACGAAAGAAGTCGAAGCGTAATCTATAGCCACGATTACGTCTTTACTTTCTTCGGCGGGAGTATTTTCTTTATCATGCGACATAATCCAACCGATTGCGGCTTGCCTATGCCTACGCCTTCGCCTTCGCCTGTTAGGGTTTTGCTGAAACAAATAAAATAAATAAAAGACTTGTCACAATCCGTAAGTACATTCGTGTTGCATTCGTGTTGGGACTAACAAATTTTGAGTCAACCGTCGTCGTCCTGTATTCTGCTCTCCCAGGGATAAATTAAGTCAAGAAAAGTGCATTATTACAAAGGACTCCGGACTCTATATAACTAGGTCTTTTTTATGAACCTACTAGCGTAACCTGCGCAACTTAGTTTTCGTGTATTTATGCATCGTGTATTATAGCAGCGCCATCTACTTCAAAGCGCCATTGACTTTTTTTGACCAAATCTTACGTACTTTTCGGGATAAAAAGTACCCTATGTGTTAATCCAAGGCCAAAAATTGGGCCAGCCATTTGAGCATGACAAAGTAACACATATTATATACACACTTTCGCCTTCATAATATTAGTAGGGTAAATGTTACTCCTGTAATTGAAACTAGCCTTTGTGGGAAGTGAATAAACTATTAATAATTCTGGTGCGAGGGAATGGACCATTTACCCATAGATTAAAGTCGATTGGGCCATATGCTCCCCCTCTTCGATGGTCTGCGGCATCGGCAATCCTACGGTTTCTGGCAGGAAGAGGGATGACAAGGCGCCCAATATGCATATAACGCCTATTATCACATAAGGCATCGGCCTCCATATAACACCCTGAGAAAGATATAATAGGCATTTTTAATATAAATATATAAGTATTCTTGGACGAATCACACAACGCCATAAATATCAAAGTATTTAAACGAAAATTAATAAAACATTTTGATTACGTCTAGTATCCGATGAAATTCCGTTAAAATCTGATTAGAGTTGGGTACCTAAAAAAACCTATATCTTACTTCGTTTCGGCCACATGAGTAAATAAAACCACGGAACAGAGGCTTAACTTCTAAGGCGCGTTCAAAATTTATACCTATTCTGGTAGGGCTGGCACTGTAGAATAAAATGAAATAAATAAACGAAAAGATCAGTTTTTTTACAAGTTATTTATTAGTTTTCTTACAAATTACAAATTCTAAATATATATATTTTTTTTTTCAATAATTTTTTATTTCTTTTGATTGAGTGGTAAATCTTAAATCTAATATAGAGTTTTTTTTAGATAATCGAGCGGGAAGCACTCGCATGGCATATCAAAAGTACAATTATGCATACGTTTAATTATATTATTACCAATATTAATAATATTTATTTCGAAGTCGAAATATTCTCGAAATGTTTTCTTAAGCAATTCAACAAATGCAATAAAATTGTCTGGAGGTATTTCTTTGTAAATCTTTATAATGGCTGAAAAACGAATCTTTGCCCATATTTATAGCTTGTTCTGATCTATCAATATACAATATTATTATTTTCATAATAAGTAAATTAAATAAATATATTTAATTTACACTTTATTAATTGAAAAATCGATTTGATAATACAGTCGATCGTGGTTAAAAAACATGTCCCTCCCTTCACTACTAGTATAGAGTTTTTTGTCTGTGGTGGCCGTGACAGAACTTCATAGGTGGGCATAAGTCAAATCAAATATTTAATAAAGGAAATGTCATAATTTTCTAGTTTATCGAAGGCCCTGATGTTTGTCCTCGAAGCAACCGGTTTAGACTGGTTTGCCGCTCATACGTGACGAGCGCTCTGAGGTCACGCACACACGCGCCTCATGCTTGTGTGCGTGTACTCATCGCAGCGACATTGTATGAAGTGAAGTCTCTGTTCCGTGGTTTCATTTACTCATGTGGTTTTGGCGGTGAGGTTTCTCTATAGCTGTCAGTTCAAACTCACCGAGTGTACAATGAAAGGTGTTAACATGACAAATGCGTAGACAGACACGTGTATGAATAATGTGCCGGTGGCTCTGACGGGTGTGGGCAGCACCTCCGGGCCCACCTGCACCAGTGTTATGATCCCCATGTTCACGAAGAACCGTGTGGTCACTACCAAAATCATTTGCACCAATCCTAAAAGAATTATGTATTCACAAAAAAAAAATGGAATGGTACAGATAGAGCATTTATGAGAGAAGCTAACTCGACCGAGGAAGGGTCGTTCCTCGGTCAAGTTAGCCTACCTCATACAATATCGGCATTAATAAGAATAAGTAATAAAATATTGGCATGAAACAGCAATGCGTTTCTTCTGGGAATGTGATGCTGGGTCTTTACCCAGCATCACATGCTAAACATGCGAAATGCTCCTTTCATGTTACGTTAGAGCAGTCTTTACTGCTCTAACGTAACATGAAAGGAGCATTTCAAAGTGTGGACGCAGCGCTGTGTTTTCTTCCTCCATCGATCGTGGCGAGCATAAGTTGAATGCTCGGTTCGTGCGCTTAGTGTGCGTGGTTCGTGCGCGCAAGGCGTCCACACTATTGGAATTCTGTTACATTACAGTCATGTCTGTACCCGGCATGAGAATGTGAGAGACTGAACTCTCATCATCTCTTTTGCGTGAATGAAAATGTCAATCCATTACAACGGATTGCTAGAGCAAAAGAGAATGCGAAAAAATGATAAAAAAGTGTCAATCCATTATTTAATGTCGACGTGTAAGAAGGACAACAAACACAGTTCCGCATTATAATGTTAATTATGCATTGGTGCATGCAAACTGAACCGGACTGCAAATTTCACTTACCTCCCTCAGTGAACCCTGTTACGAAAGCAAATACAGTAGATATTATAAACGTTATAACAACCACGAAGCGCCGTCCATACCTGTAAGACATCGTATCTATTATTAATAATCAAATAAAAATAATTAATAAATTCTACGCAATTCATACAGCAGCGCCACCTGGTAAAATTACAAAAATCGACTTCATCAGCCTGTAATCTAACCAATGCTGGATAAAGGCCTTACTCAATATTTTCTGCTAAATGATTTATAGATAAACATCCAAGACCCAAAGCCAATCAGAAAAAGTTCATTTTTCATCATGACTCGACCGGGATTCGAACCCGGGACCTCTTATATGGCGGTCCGGCGTAACCATTACGCCACGGTGGTTGTCAATTGTATAATTTTAAGTATGCATTAAGATTACATCTAAAATAAGATAACTGCTAAAAGAAGAAACCATTCGTATGATCAATATGAACTGTCAAAAAAGGGACAATACCGCACTGTCAAAAAGTGACATATACTCGTACAAGATGGCGGAGTTAGTTCCAATTTTGGCCACGTTCATTAATACCCTTGTCGGACTATAAACCCAGAATCAACAACATCGACCACAGATTGACAATAAACAATGAAGCTTATTGACGTCTCTGGGAAGTAGCTACTACAACTGTCTTGGGACTCACAACGAATTCACTCAGAAATATTAGGTGGAATAGATAGATAAATCATTTATTTGTGTGCCTTGGAGATAGGCACACAAAATGACAGAAAAGTGGGTGGGTATGTGTGTCGCAGTGATACAAAGATTCATCAGCTCAGTGCATTATTTGCTCGTGGAGCAAATGTAAGTATTAGGAGTGGTCGAAAGTATTGAAAGGATTAGCAAGAATAATCACCTGTCGATAGTAAGAGCAACACAGAGCATAGCCGGCATCTCGGCGAGAGCAGACAACGCGAAGGCGATGTACAGGCTATACCCGACCTTCTCTGTTAACCTGATGACCGCATCGAAGCAGATGTGACTCAGCATCGTGCATATGATCACGACAATATAGGCGTTCCTAAGGTAAAAGCTACGTAACCCCTCTTTGATACTTAACATTGTATCATGTTTCTGGTTTGCGCTTGCCTGTAAATAAATCGTTCACAATGATAAATCTTACTTAGATCTATTAAACACTACTAGCTGTTGCTAGGGGCTTCGCCCGTGTGGACTTTTTCGGGTATAGCATTTGACACTCACACACAACATAGCGCAGTTTTCTATGGGTAAAATAATTTTCAAAATCGGTTCAATAGATCCAAAGATTACCTTCTACTAACTCACAAACTAGCATCTGCATGTTACAAATTGCATGACTGTAAATAGTGTGGCTGTAAACCGCGTGGTTCCCAACCGCATGTGTGCAAACCGTATGCTTGCAAGATGAAAATACGACCCAAGCATGCACTGTTTGTTTCTGACCACTGCTGTGTCTGTACATTTGCTGTTGTTGTTTTTCCTATTAATATACCGTACAGACCCTAAAAGTTAGACTTACTTTAAACTCAGTTATAATGCTATCTGGAATCTTCGTTTTGTTTGTCCTTTCCAATTTCGCAAATATTTTGAGGGCCTTATCCACTTGACCTTTAGATGCAAGCCATCTGAAATTTTCCGTGATTATGTCTGTTTTTCTATAATAATCCTCCTGATTATATTGCTACGTGTCACAATTTCACAAATAGTCACAATCTCACTACCTATGAGTCCAGATATAAAAGATTTCTCTCGAACACAGGTGATGAGCGATGATGTTTCATATGTCGTCTCCAAAACCATAAATAATTCACTATAGCATCATGTCGCCCTGACTACGGTCAGCATTTGCCACGAACATGGATGCTGCTGGCTGCACTTATCCGCCTGACCATCCTACACAATTACCCCTTACCTTCATACTCCATCAATTTTTTTCTGATTAAATTCGTGGTGAGTTCCAAGACAGCTGTAGTTTCTCCCCCGGGACGTCAATAAGCTTTCATTACTTAATATCAATCTGAGGTCGCCGTTTATTGGTTCTGGTCTGGCTATATATGAGACTATGAGGACATGAGGTACAGCGGAACGTGTGGTGGGCTTGTCCCGATGAACAGCCCACACATCCATAGAAACACGACAGGTTGTCTTCTCAAAAGTCAACGCATAAAAGGACATTAAATCTGAGTATACTTTCTACAGAATGTTAAAAATGTATTCTTGTTAAAACGTTTAGTTTGCGAACCATTATAAAAACACAAATACAGTGTGTCAATCTTACCGTGCGCTCTCTGGCACTAGCCAATAAGCCGGAATAACAAGCAACATTGGCAGTGACGTGACAATCAACAAGGGGCGCCAGTCGAGCAGTAAGAGGGCCATTGGCGGTATGGTAGCTTGCGACCCGGCAACGAACAATCCGTACGACATATTTGTCACCCAAGTTCGGTGTTGTGGTCCAATGTATTCCAAAACTGAAAAAATATCACCATGTTGACATAACCCTACACATTCCCAATATCCGTAGATCTTCGTAATGTAACAATAGACTGTGTTGCTCAGCAATCGAGCTTCACTTGATTTTCCATCTCTCTAGGCTTTAATGCCTTTTGTTTCAAATTCTGTCTCTCTCGTTGTCCTTTCAAGACTTCCTACTCCGTCTGTTTTCTTTCTGATTAAATGCGTTGCGAGTTCCAAGACAACTGTAGTTTCTCCCCGGGACGTCAATTAGCTTCATAGTAAAACGGGAAGGTGCGGGTCGGGCCATGCACACTATAGGGTCCCGTACTTGCTACGCTTCACTTGCTTGCAGATGAGTGGAATGTCATGTTCTATTACATTTATGCGTTTTCATAGAAGAAATTATATTTTATAAACATTTAACGTTAGACACGGTGGTTCCTCCCCCCTAACTCCGATACTGCTGTGTTTAGAAAGAAATAAATCATAATAGACTCTCTAGTTCCTCGGCTATTACCCGGTAACTATCACTTACTCAATATGTAGACCATGAAGAAAACTGTATCACTACACGTTCCCGTTATGAATCTGGCCAGGCAGAAGTCCCATGCACCTTGGGTAAACAAAGTAGCCATTGATCCAAAAAAACCTATAGCATTTGCACCTGAAAGATATAAATTATTGAGAGAGAATTTATGAAATGGGCCACCTTCTCACAGAATATTGGCGTGAAGCATCAATGCGTTTCGTACGGTGAGTAAGAGCTTTGGAAGCCGAACTCCTTTCCTCTTTATTCCCTTCCATGTGGGAGCCAACACAACGCCTTGGTAGCGCCCCTGACTGATGATGTTACTCATCTTCGTAAGCACCGAAAACCAGTTTCGATCAGGTAGATAGCCTGCTTGTTTCCCTGCCATCCTACTAAATATAATAAAGGCGAATGTTTGTGTGAATGTTTGTTATTTCTTCACGCTCAAATGGCTGGGCCATTTCTATGATATTTGGTATGTAGGTAGCTGATACCTTGGATTAACACATAGGGTACTTTTTATCCCGAAAAGTACGCGATTTCCATAGGATTTGGTCAAAAATCTGATATAGTTGGCGCTGCTGTGCATAATATTAAACGGGGTAATACTGCGGACGGGTACTGGGATTCACCCACCACCCACAATTGGAATATTTTTTATGAGATATTCACCATGCTTTTCGCAAAGCTTTTTATATAGTACTGATGGGATACCAAACACTAATATGAAGCATCAATACCCCCAATAGTATTTGGATCATTTTTAACGTCGAGACATTCAGGAACGTGATGGTTAGGATGGATTTCTATCGCCATTTCTTTTACCAAGAACAAGTACCTATAATGTTGCTTGTTTCCGAAAGAACTTAAAATAGTTTATTTAAATTTATAAGTATAGTTAAGCTAAATAATTTTTATTGAGTTGTAGGTATATCCTCAATATGGCGTTTAACTGTTGCACACTCTCTTTTGAAAGAGGTGTGATGGTCAGTTTAGGGCTCACTTGACTACACTAATCACTAAAGGCTTGAATTAGACAGTTGAGGCAAGGGTAGTGTAGTAACTTGGGCGGCGGGAGAGTATCACAAATACCTAGGGTGGCATCCACGGATCTAGTTAGAAGGCCTACTGATAATACCACCAACCCGCATTGGAGAAGAGTGGTGGATTTTCACGTCCAAAGCCCCCTTCATATCCATGAATAATAAAGAACTCACCGAAGGGGGGTAGGGAGGATTTTGTCCGTCTAGCAGTGGTAGTTTAGGCTAATAATAATAAGCCAAAAAGTGCCTGTGAGGGTCGAGTCTATGAATAATTTGAGTTTGAATTTGAATGCTACAAAACTTCCCAAGTGGTCTTAGACGCTCAGCCAAATAAGAAAGAATATGGTGTTACGAGTATTTTTAGCCAACCTAACTATCAGATCACGGATGGTTTCAATGTTGTGTAGAAAAATAAAATTCCCCAAGGATATCACTTTACTAACCTAGAAAAGCTGGGATCCTACCGCACGAGTCTCCTATTATTCCGAATACCAAGCAACCGATGAGAGAACCGAAGAAGAACAGGAATTGAGCGAGTGGTACGATTGTGGCTTTATCACACACCCATTCACGCTGAAAAGAATATGAAGGGTGTTTGTTTAAAGGTTTGGTTTTTAAATTACTAACACGGTTTCTAGAGATAGTCAATTGGACAGTTGGCGGAATAGGTATTTGGGTGATTCTTGGAAATGCGATTATTCGGTTGATTCCACTGGCTAGTTTTTTTTTTCAAAATATAATGAAACCTGGTACTACACGTAAAAATAGGCTAAACCTGAAGTATAAATTTCGAATAGGCACTCATTTTGAACCTATAAATTCCAAGATATTAGACATTAAAAAAATCATGACCAGGGGAATCAATTAATAGTTACAGGGGAATCAAAAATCAATAACTCTGTACTTTTTTTAAAGAAATTGTAAGTTTTTACATATCAAAAATTACAAAATTAATTCTCAGTTATACATATCTAAATAAAATTAACAAATGTGAACATGTATTCTTCAATTTTCCGATATTATTATCTACTTTTGTAAACAATCGTCTGACATAGGTACATAAATATCTAATAATCTATTGGTGTCGTAATCACATTCGTGTTCCTTGAGAGCACCCCATTTGTACAAAATTATTGTCATATTCCTGCAATAAAAAAAGGAATATTAGGAAAATTGCGAAATTTTAGAAATGTTTTACTCTCTCTTCCTGATCGTTCCCTCACTGCTGAGGATCGCGACTCTACACGACCTTGTCGACTAGTTGCCGCCATCGGTTGCGCTCGGATGCCTGGTGTAGTGCGGCGCTGACAGTCATATTTAGCTGACTGGATATCTG
The DNA here is from genome assembly GCA_905163395.2 of Endotricha flammealis. Taxonomy (NCBI): domain Eukaryota; kingdom Metazoa; phylum Arthropoda; class Insecta; order Lepidoptera; family Pyralidae; genus Endotricha; species Endotricha flammealis. The sequence goes on from LR990855.1 coordinate 15,553,176, forward strand.
GTCTGACCATCGAATGGGACTCCGGCCACGAGGTCTTTTGCCCTCAATCTTCCCTGTCACCATCAGCCTCTCCATGTTATCCACATCCCTTCGCGCGACGTGGCCGAAGTATCGTACAATACGTTGCAGACAAGTGGAAGACAGGCGTTGTGCATCCCCCAATTTGAGTTCTTTTAGTACAGAGACGTTTGTACGGTGGGCTGTCCACGGTATTCTCAATAGCCGACGCCAGCACCACATCTCAAAAGCATCCACTCTTTGCCTGTCAGCGGCTTTGAGAGTCCATGTCTCTGCACCATATAGCGCGATGGAGAAAACCAGTGATCGTACCAGGTGTATTTTGGTTCTGTTAGTGATGTTTCTGTTTCTCCATACTTTGCTCAATTGGGTCATTGCTGTCTTGGCCATGGCGATTCGTCGACGTATCTCGGTTTCGCAGCTGCCTCGGTTTGTGATTACGGAGCCAAGGTATTGGAACTGGTCAACGGTGTCATACTCTCCTAGTAGGTCAGTGCGCTGGATTGATGAGAATCGATCGATCACCATAAGTTTGGTCTTGCCTTTGTTGATGGCAAGGCCCAACCTCAGGCTGACGGCCTCCAGACGATCCAGTATTTCCGCCATTTCTATTTCGGATGATGCCAACAAGGTAGTGTCGTCAGCGTAACGCAGGTTGGAGATTTTGATTCCCCCTACCTTCACGCCACCCCTCCAATCCTCAAGCGTATGTCGCATGATGTATTCGCCGTAAATGTTAAAAAGGATTGGCGAGATCACACAGCCCTGTCGAACGCCTTTACAGAATTTAAAACGGCTTGATGTTACGTCTCCCACTGTGACAGTGCCGTATCCAGACTCGTATAAATTGCGAATAATTAATACCAGATGTGATGGAACCCCGGTCTCCGTAAGCACTTCCCATAGCTTTTCCCATTTCACACAAATGTTTTACAAAAATAAAGTTTAAAAAAATGTTACTTAATCCAGCTTAAGAACAACAAGGCGCCAGGCGAGGACGGAATCACAGCAGAGCTTCTGATAACGGGTGGTACACCGGTGCTTAAAGTCCTGCAGAAGCTCTTTAATTCCGTGTTGGTCGAGGGCAAAACGCTTGAGGCGTGGAACAGAAGCGTGGTGGTTCTGTTCTTTAAAAAGGGCGATAAAACCATCTTAAAGAATTATACCACATCCATACGCTGCGGCAGATTGTACAGAAGACCGAAGAGTACAATCTGCTATTATGCTTAGCGTTTGTGGACTATGAGAAAGCCTTCGATTCGATCGAGACATGGGCCGTGCTACAGTCTCTCCAGCGATGCCGCATAGACTGCAGGTATATCGAACCTTTGACGTACTTATACAAAAACGCCATCATGTCAGTCCAAGTACAGGAACAGAACACGAAAGCAATCTCATTACACAGAGGCGTGAGACAGGGAGATGTCATATCTCTGAAACTGTTCACGACCGCTCTGGAAGATGCCTTCAACTTTTGGACGAGAAAGGATGCGGCATCAACGTTAACGGCGAGTATATCACTCACCTTCGATTTGCCGATGACATCGTGGTCGCTGGAGGACCTCAGCACCATGCTCGAAGGCCTCAATTGAGTTTCCCAACAGGTGGGTCAAAAAATGATCATGGTCAAGACGAAAATCATGTCGAATATCCATGTCGCACCCGCCCCGATCTCAGTTGGGAGCTCGATCCTCGAAGTTGTTGACGAGTACGTATACCTTGGACAAACCATCCAATTAGGTAGGTCCATCTTCGAGAAAGAGGCCAATCGACGAATCCGACTTGGCTGGGCAGCTTTCGGGAAATTACGGCATATCTTCTCGTCCAAAATTCCTCAGTGCCAAACGAAGAACCTTCGAGCAATGTGTGTTGCCAGTGATGACCTATGGATCGTAAACGTGGTCGCTCACTATGAGCCTCATAAGAAGGCTATGGGTCACTCAGCGAGCCATGGAAAGAGCTATGCTCGGGGAGATCGAATCAGAAATGAGGAGATCCGTAGCAGAACCAAAATAACTGACATAGCCACTGACATAGCCAAACACTGAAGTGACAGTGGGTAGATCACATAGCGCGCAGAACCGAAGGCCGATGGGGCAAAAGGGTTCTGGAATGGCGACCACGTACCGGCAAGCGCAGCGTAGGACACCCGCCTACAAGGTGGTCAGACGACCTAAGGAAAGTCGCAGGAAGCCGCTGGATGCAGGCCGCTGCCAGCACTTCTTGTGGCTGAGATGATGATGATGAAATAATTTTTCAGTCAAAAACTTTATCACATTTTGATTTCACTGACCTTAGAAACAGAGTAATCAATGTCAGGGAATCAAAAAATGTAGCAAAATTATCGATTGTCGCTAAATGACTGTATCTAGTACAATGACCTTTACACCCTAGGTAGTCATTAGAGTGGCGATAGTGCATAATTTTTTTTAGTCGTCTAATAAAATTAATTGATGGTAAAATTGAGGTCAAAGTAATCAACGATGTACCAAACCAAACCCAGTGGAATCAGATACTTACCTTTATATTTCTGGAATGCAGCAAGCAGCCGCGCATCTCTTCCCTCGACACTCAAAACATGACTGACGGTTAACGCTCGGGGGGTACACATTGCTTCCAAATTGTGTCACTAAGGACGTACGTACATTTTAGTGATGTACCAGTGGAATCACTGCTAAGGCCCGGACAACATTTAAAAAATTCATATAATTAAATGTACTATAAATACGTGGTTCATCTATTTTATTTATTAATTCTTATCAATTTGGGATCTAATATAAAATATTGAAATATCTATGAACTGAATGGAAAAAATGATATGGATGATATTGTGTACAAATTTGGAGTACGGACACGCCAGTGGAATCAATTTTTAACACTTCAGATATTTTTTTTACTCACTTTGTTTTATATTTTTCTTAATTATCGTAGTGACTCAGTTAGATTACAGTTTAAATTTTAATAAAAAAAATACTTCATACGCTTATTTCAATTATACGTACACTTTTTACTTCCGGACAACGAAAATCCAGGTTTTCAAGAAACACCCTTTTGTGGTCAGCACATTTTGCCATTTTCACGATGAATTGACTTACTTCAGAACAACTTCAGCCTTCACGATAGTGTGACCTCACACCTATGAATTCCTTTTTTACGCTTCATTCGAGCCAGCCATGACACCCATATACACGCAATCATTTTTTAAGAACTAATGGCATAAGAATATTTTTTTAATAAAACCTATTAAAAATTATTTTATTTCATTTTGAATTTGTATACCTCTAAAGAAAACAGACGTTTTTGTTATCGCACTGTAAAACGAACGCACAAGTTAAGCAACGAATACGTGTCTCCCTTCAATCGAAGGGGATTAGAGCGTACTCTACCACGCTGCTACAATGCGGATTGGCAAAGTCCAGTGTTTTCAAGCTGGCTGAAAGCCACCGACTTTGTTTGGCTGGGACCGACGGCTTAATTAATCGGGTGATCAGTTGACCTGAAAATACTGAATAACCCAAAGTTGACATCAACTGTTGAACACACGTAATATTAATAAGTGGTTTACCTCGGCGGTGATAGTCGTATGCTTTATATCGTCGTGCAAGAACTCCCAGCCGTGCTTGCATGGTTCGGTGGGGGTGCCCTTGGGTGGAGGCTTTTTCTCTTCTATCACCTTTTTCCAGTTCGCTACATATACATGGCAGCGGTCCCAATGTTTTCCTTCCGCTGCACCAGGTATTGACAGGTTGCGCCTTGAAAAGTCATATTGAAAATTATACGACGCCGAGTAGTTTTTCCAGAAATTGGTTAGACAACAGGTGACGGAGAATCTAATCTCTAAAATAAGTATAAGGTAATCAAATCAAAATCAAATCATTTTTATTCAAATAGGCAAAAAACTTTACAAGCACTTCCAATTCAGACGGCAGATTTGTGCTAAGAAGAACTGGCAAGAAACTTAGCACTTGCTCTTTTAAAATGGTAATGATAAAAGTTACAATTATGATTTTTAAAAAGTTAACATTGAAACATTAATAATAATTTAAAAAAACTGCAATTTTAAAAATAATAAGAAAAATTAATAATAAATAAAAAACCGGGCAAGTACGTGTCGGGCCACGCACAATGTAGGCTTCCGTATTGGCTACGCATTTCTTACTTGCAGATGAGTACAATGCCATATTCTATGCCATATGTACGTTTTCGTCAAAGAAATTTTACTTCATAAGTTCGTCGGCTATCGGTAACTAGTAGTGCCTACTTAACCGTTATATTTTCCTTGTAGGTTCACTATATGGACTACTACCATGAATTTTTCAAGTTTCTAAACACAAGACTTTCGGAGATAGAGGGGGGGGGGGACCACCGAGCAAAAAGAAAATTGGCACGTTAAATTTAAATAATTCGCAAACGGATCATTGTGTCGGACAATGATCTTCCCATACCCTCAACGTTTTTAAAAGACCTATCTAACGATACCCCACAACATGGGGTCGGTGCGAAAAAAAATTGTCATTCCCTCTTTACATGTAGGGAAGGCAACCGGAAAAAAATATTTCAAAATTTTGTTCTACCACTTTGTTAGCATTGTTAATATGAGTATAGATACATACCAAATTACAGCTTTCTAGCATCAAGCGTCTAGGCGCTAGACCGCGGACGGACGGACAGACGGACAGACGGACATGGCGAAACTATAAGGGTTCCTTGTAGTTTACTACGGAACCCTAAAAAGGCATATCAATATACTGATATACATTTTAAGGTGTAAAAATAAACAGTTTAAATGTGCGCAATCTATTAAGTACCTAGCAGTAGGTAGACTTGTGTTTGGTGTCTGTGCCGAATTGATGATTCCAGCTATTCTACAGTACAGTACTTCTCAGACTAGATCTCGTTCAAACCAATTTTCGTTGGAAGTTTGTATGTATGGATTTCATATATTTTTTTTAGTTTTATCATTCTCTTATTTTAGAAGATACAGGGGGGGGGGGGGCACCCATTTCATCAATTTGGAAGTGTCTCTCGCGCAAACTATTCAGTTCAGAAAAAATATATTTTTGAAACCTCAATATTATTTTCGAAGACCTATCCATAGATGCCACGTATGGGTTTCATGAGTTTTAGTTCTAAGTATGGGGAACCCCCAAAATTTATTGTTTTTTTTTTTTCTATTTTTAACCCCCGACGCAAAAAGAGGGGTGTTATAAGTTTGACGTGTGTATCTGTGTATCGGTGTATCTGTGTATCTGTGGATCTGTCTGTGGCATCGTAGCAACCAAACGGTAGGTCCGATTTTGATGCAGTTTTTTTTGTTTGAAAGGTGACCTGTGCGGGAGTGTTCTTAGCTATGATTCATGAAAATCTGTTCAGCCGTTTGAAGATCTCTCGAGCTCTTTTCTATTTGATGAAGGGAAATTAACAACTTCCACTGGTTAGAACGATTTGAAATTTGGTATACTGTAACTGTCATGATATTGCAAGAATATGGTAAACTTGATCTGATGCTCCAGCATCATCTGGAACCTGCAGTATACTCAACTCCTCGTCAAATTACAGCAACGATTGACGCTTTGGAAGTATTATGACTAACTACTATTAACTAATATAAATATTATATCATAAAATTAAAAGGTCGAATAGGGGGGTACATGCCATCCCTGGACAACAAGCTGCCCAAGCGCCTATTGCGCCTGGACAGGAAAAGCATGCGCCTGGTAACAGGAACCATCACAGGACACTGCTCACTGAACAAACACTTTCACACAATAGGTATCACGGACAGTCCTCTGTGCAGAGCATGCATGGAGACTGAAGAAACGGTGGCGCACGTGCTCCTTGAGTGCACAGGCGTCGCCCAAATCCGGAAAGAGACACTTGGGTCACCAATGTCTCTTGCGGACACACTGAGCAGTTTGGGAGGACTAATTCGCTTCTGGAGGGAGGTGGGCTGGATGGAATAACAGCCCCACGGCATCACGTACAATGGTCCAGAACAGGACTAAGAGCGGAAACCACACCCACTAGAGGGTTTATGATGATGATGATGAGGGGGGTACATAATTATTATTTATTTACTTTTTAGAGGTTTCGAGTCGGGGGTTTTTTAAATATTAAATTTAAGTTTTATTGTGTGAAAATCTTAATGCGGTTCACAGAATACATCTACTTACCAAGTTTCAACAGTATACAACAGTACAGTTTCGGAAAAAAGTGGCTGTGACATACTGACGGACAGACAGACAGACAGACATGACAAATCTATACCGACCGACTCTCAGTTGTGGTTGTCATCTTGGGGGACTGGTCTACTCGCTTTACTAACATCTACTTATTCGTCATATTTAGGATTTGACCATAGCGCTATTTGGATCGACACCCCGCGTTCAGTGCTTGATTTCTGTATGTACCTGGATCTGTATTATATTTATCCTTATAAATATAATATACATATACATTCTAACAAACGAGTGAAAAAAAAATTGCTAAATGACAAAAAAAGGCCGTAACCGGGTTTCTTTCGCCATTTCTTTTACCGGTGGCCATTTTGCTTGTGTCCGAAATGGTGGTAGTATATAACGTAGTTTATTTTCTTTATACATATATACAAATTGTAAATGACAAGAAAAAGTGCCTGTGAAGGTCTAATTTCTGAAATAAACGATTTCATTTCATTTCATAAAAGGGTTCCGTTTTTTGCCATTTGGCTACGGAACCCTAAAAAGGTAACGAAACCCTTCACACCGGCAGCAAATACCGGACAGATTATTTAATAGAGGCCTTCATAATGGTTTTTACACTTTACCTCTCATCAATAGGCAAGCTCTGCAATTCAGGAACCTTGCACCAATGTTCTTCGGGTGTCGCCGTTAAGAAAATTTGTACGGTGTAAACGTATCCCAACACAGCCCCAAAAGGCATCAGGAACACCACCATCCACTTCTGGTAGCATCCCAAGTCGCCGACGTGATGGAGAACCTTGTCCATTACATCTTCATCTTCTGCATGAGCGTTTTGCGACTTCTGAATTTTAAAGAGACCATATCAGTATATTTATTTTATACAAGCCTACATCACGCCTAGTGTTGTCTCTGCACACAGTAAAGACTACGCGACGCCTACGTCATGTGTGAAAAGCACCTCCACACCACACCACCATACCTTAGTTTTACGAAGTCACTTTTTAGGTGAAAGAAAAAATGTAAACGCCAGTACTAACGGAGGTCGATGCATTTCTATCTGGAGGCTCTTTGGTAGCAGAGGGTTCTTTCTTGGTGGACGGCTCCTTGCTATCATTATTACCCTTGCTATCATTATTACCCTTGCTATCATTATTATCCTTACTATCATTATTATCCATCGAAACTTGAAATTTTAACGATTCAGTTGGATTTCACAAAAAAATCTTTTATTTTGAAATAAAGGCCCTTGTCAATTGTCAAAATCTTTAAAAAATACAATGACATTTTTTTCTAATAATTATTTTGCCATTGATATCATAGAGTAATTTTATTTGTAATGTATCATTTGCCAGCATTTTTTTATATGACAGAGGAAGACACGGGCTGTCCCAAAAACCTACAGATAGAGCCTGCTCTGTAATAACACGAAAGCAAGCTATTAATGAGCAAATGCTACTTAGTAGCAAGTGTGTCCATGAATTGCTAGTAATCGGCATGCCTATTTCGAGCCTGCTCAATAATCGAATGCCGTTCGATTTTCGAGCACGCTACTAGTAGCTAGGTACCTATAGCGCGGGTGGAAGGGGGCGTGCTTTTAGCGCGTCTAAACAGATTTGCTTAAGACTAACATGCTTATTGCTAACAAATGTGAAGGTGTATGATTAAAACTCGCATGCCTATTGCTAGCAAATGTAAACTGCTTATAAGCATGCTCGTATTGAGCATACTCAATAGCTTTTAGCATGCTATTTTAGAGCATGTGTAGATTAGAATTAGCTTACTATTTGCTGGCAAATGTGAACAGCTGCTGCTAATTTTAAGCATACATATACAGCGTGCTATTAAAAGCAGGTCTATCCGTACTTTAAGACATGTGGTAGCAGGTCACCATTATGGGTTGCCATATGGTCAGCAATCACCGCTGAACTTTTTGTGAAAGTTGATTCAAGTATTGATAGAGTACCTAATTTAAAAAAAAGCGTTTTCTGAAGAAAAGCTATCATCTTTTTTCGGTCTTAAGTTCTTAATTCATGAACTGTATACTGAGTCGAGACAAACAGAAATACGCTGCTTTGAATGATAGGTATATCTATACACAACTATATTACACTAGCTGGTACCCGCGGCTTCGCCCGCTCTGTACCCCTAACAATATGTATGCAAATTTTCATAATGATCGGCTGGTTAGTCAAGCCGTAAAGGAAAAACAAACAAACGAACGAACAAACAAACAAACTCACTTTCTCATTTATAATATTACTAGCTTTCCCCCGCGGCTTCGCTCGCGTTAATTTTATGACATAGATCTCGTTTGACAACAAAACAACCCATAGCGCGACTAGTGGCGCCATCTGCGGGGCAATTCACGTAACAAGAACCGATTCTAGTTCGATTCAACGACACACGCTGTCTCACTCATACAAAATAGGAATTGAACGGGACAGAGTGTCGTTGAATCGGACTAGAATCGGTTCTTGTTACGTGAATTGCCCCTCTGTTGGCCGATACAGCGCCCTCTATAATAGAAAAAATATTTTCCCATTGGAACGACATGCTTTCACGGGATAAAAAGTAGCCTATGTTGGGCTCTGTACCCCTAACAATATGTAAGCAAATTTTCATAATGATCAGCTGCTTAGTCAAGCCGTGAAGGATTAACAAACAAACAAACTCACTTTCTCATTTATAATATTAGTAAGGATTATGGTAGTATAAAATGAGTCGCTTCCCTGTCTGTCTGTCTGTTTCTATGTATGCTTAAATCTTTAAAACTACGCAACGGATTTTGATGTTTTTTTTTATATATACATAAAGTCATTCAAGAGGAAGGTTGAGATGCATAATACATTCCGAAATCCCCACGGGAAAGCGGGATACACGCAAACGAAGTTGCGCGGGTTTCGCTAGCGTATTATAAATGAGAAAGTTCCTGAGGATGTTTCCCTTTCATGCAAAAACGAGTTGATAAAGCTTGATATTTGGTATGGGTTGTATATAGCCTGGATATTACTAGCTACTGTAAAATACAAAAAGGTCCGCCTTATCATGTAACGATGTCATGTAGTTGAAGAGGTACTCAGATTGTCTTCTCGTCAACTATTATAGCAATGGTTGAATACTTAATTTACATTGTATGTTAATAGGTACATACATGTACACATTGTTAGTTATTTAAACGCCCATTACATTATTTAACGAGAGTATTAGTCAGGGCCAGAAATAAAAACTCAATGCTTATATTTAAAATAGTATACACCCTAGAACCAGGTTCAATAGTTTTGAGTTTATTGACAGACACCCAACAGACAGACAGACGTCGCGAAGGAGTTTGTTTTATAATATTACTAGCTGTTATTCGCGGCTTCGCCCGCGGTCCAGAGGATCAGGAGGGCTACTACGAACCGTAAATCCGATACTTCGGCCGAAGTAACGGAAGAATTTTAAACTTCGAATACAAGGTATTTCATGGTTATAATTCAACGAACTACTAAAATAATCATAAAGTACAAAGTATTTCATGTATATTCAAGAAATTAATAAAATAACCATGAAAAAACCTTGTAATTCATAGTTAAAATTCAGTTGCGCTGAGCGCGTCGATCGGCGCACACGCGTATCGGCATTCGCAGTGCGTGTCTGTATTAGACTGCATTCTTACTAAGCAGTTTACGAATAACCGCGCCGCGCGTGGTTTTTGTTGTCAATATGGATGAGGGTACAGACGAGAATAATTTACATGATATAAATACGATTCAAAATAGCGAAGTTGTTTATATGCAATCACAAGTATTAATGCAATGCGAAGGTGGAAAAAATGTTGAAAAAAGGAAAATAAGTGATGATGACATTAGTGAAGAGGGATCGTTCACGTTGGTGACAAGGAAAAATCCTAAACGAATTTTAAGAAGTATTTCGTACGAAAATTCTCGAAAAGAAAATGAAATGAATAGAATAAATTACGAGACTGAGAACTTCGAAGTGTGTGTTACTTCTTTAGAGTGTCTACCAAAGCAAATGGCTATGGCAAAATTGCTAAGATCTGAAAACATAAAAGAAATAATCAGAATTAAATACAAAAGTGCATATAAAGTACTTATTCAATTTAACAATAAAGAAGACGCTGTAAAAGTATTAGATTGCCAAAAATTCGAAGAATTAGGATTTAGATGTCAAATGATACATGAACTATCGATGTCGTATGGAGTGATGAAAGGTGTCGATCTTGACTTATCCGAAGTAGAAATTAAAAATATACTAGAATCTGACGCAGAGGTTATCTCGGTGAAAAGATTAAAGCGGTTAGATCAAGATGGTAAATGGATCGATAGTGAATCAATCAAAATATGCTTCAAGGGCAATACATTACCTAAGTATATATACGCATATGACTGCCGTTTTAAAATTGAACCTTATGTTTTCCCAGTAACCCAGTGTTCAGGATGCTGGCAGTTCGGACACATATTGAAATTTTGTCCTACAAAAAAAGTATTATGCCCCAAATGTGGAGATAATCATGATAATTGTAACACAACAGTTTTCAGATGCTTAAATTGCAAAGGGAACCATTTTGTATTGGATAAAAAATGCCCAGCGTTTCTGAGAGAGAAAGAAATAAGAAACATAATGAGTGAAGAACAAATTACATATAGAAATGCATTAAGTTTACTAAAAGAAAAGAACAAAAAAGTAAAGGAAAACTTACATAAACAAGAAAAACATTTTCCATCGACTTATGTGCCAGATAACCTGAATGAAATGGAAACTTACAGTTCTGTTACTGCTAGGTCCGCTGCTATAAATATAAATTCACAAGACGCTAGAAACCTAGATGAATCTCAATATATAGAACTGACTAATACAGCTAACCCAACAGTTGTCCAAACAGATATACGCCAACAACTCAAAAAGCCAAGAAGACGACAAAGAAGACCTGACAGTCCTTATTTCATGGATCAAGCAGGTGATAGTACAGATAACATGGAACAAAATGGTGATACTAATATACAACGATCTCGTTGTATATTAGTATCACCATTTTGTTCCATGTTATCTGGAACCAATATTGCAATCATGAATTTTTTAAATTCAAATTTATATGTTAAGTCTTCATCTGAAGACTTAACATATAAATTTGAATTTAAAAAATTCATGATTAAAATTAAAAATATAATTGTATCACAAAAAAATTTTGAAGGTATAATATAAGATCAAACGAACTTCTGGAAGTGAAGTTCGATCGATATTATCTGAGTCGCTTCATACGAAAGATATAAATAAATAATATGATTTTATTATTTACTTGTAGTACCCTCCAGGTACCGGCATTATTCGCACCATTTTTAAAGAGTAAGAAAACGATTCGTTTGATACTTGTCTCACCGCAATTTTGTATTTCAGATAGTCACGTGACTATCCCCGCCTTACCTCATTGCCTTGTTCTGCGATTTGACCTCATTTCTTTAGAGAATAAACATAAGCAAAACTGACCCTTCTGGGTAGAGGGCGGGCGGGAAGTTTATATCTTTCGTATGAAGCGACTCAGATAATATCGATCGAACTTCACTTCCAGAAGTTCGTTTGATCTTATATTATCTTTCGTCGCTTCATACTCAGATATAAATAAATAATATGATTTTATTATTTACTTGTAGATGTTTAGAGTAGGAAGTTTTGCTAAAGAAAAGATACTGTTCATAAACAATATTTTATTTTTACTTCTTCAATATAATAATCGTAAAGGGAAAGTGAAAAAAAATAAATATATAATTACCATAACTAATTAATTAGGTACTAATTAATTTAACATATAATTGGCAAAACTACAGTTAGCTACAATAGGCCGTTTATAATATTTGGCAAATACGTTGGACCTTTCAGTCCAGCCTGCCGCTCGTCTAATTGTATCTATAGATGCACCCCTAGACGCAGCGGCAGACGTAGACGAGTGTCGCGTACTATGGGCGCTGAAAATTGATGTATCGATGCCGCTCTCAGACAACACCTGTTTAATCCATCTACTGATGGTCTGAGATGTGGCTGCTTTGTGTGGTTTTTTAAATGTTAACAACACGTTATTAACGCCCTCCGGTCTGATATCCTTAGTCATATTTATATAATCATCAAGAGCCGTAGCTGGACAAATATTTTTGTTTTCTGTAAAATAGGGTAGCAATAGCACAGGCTGGTCTCGGCCAGGACCTGATGTTTTAATTATGTCTGAAATTATAATATCTATTCCATTATGTGTAACATAAATATTTTGTAATTTTATTAGTGAAAGAGTTTGAACTCTATGACCAGTGCAAAGGGCCAGTAGGGCTACTAATTTTTTGGTTATTTTTTCTAAACTTAACTGTGTATTAGGATACCATTCCGAGATAAAATTTAACACTATTTGTGGGTCCCAAGTTTGATTATACTTGGGCCTAGGAGTTCTTAATTTAAATGCTCCTTTTAACAGTCTTTTGATACTCTCATCTGATCCGATTTTATTTCCTAATAATAAGGACAAGGCAGACCGGTTAGTGTTTAATGAACTGTAGGATGCACCTTTATTAAATTCTTCCGTTAAGAAAAGAATAACTGACTGTACAGAACTTTGGAAAGGGCTAATTCTTTGAATTTCACAAAACTGCCACCATAATCTATAACTTACATTGTATTGTTTAATAGTACTGTCTGAGAGCGACGCCGTCATCAGATTCACAGCCGCTTCTGGTGTTCCCTTTTGCAGAAAGGCTGCGCGCAAACTATCGCGGCAGCCAGGGTAAGTTGGTTGCAGAGAGGATGGTTGGTTCGGTATCTAGAATGTAATAAATTCTTATGAGGTTTAAAGATTATTTTATCTGACTTTATAATTTCTGTCAGTAAAGGGAACCATGGTTGAGAGGTCCACATGGGAAAAACAAGTATTCCGCAAGACTCATCTTGTATTACTTTCCTAATACACTTCAATAGCATGGAAAACGGAGGGAATGCATAAAAATATGCGTTCCAAGTGATTGTGAATGCATCCACCGCTATAGAATCTGGATCCTGCTTCCAGGACACATAATTAATACATTTGGCAGAGGTGCGCGACGCGAAGAGGTCTATCTCTGGATTACCAAAAACTGTAACAATTTGTTGGAACGCAGACTGGGATAACTCCCATTCTGTGTCAGGATTTATTTTGCGAGAATCTTCATCTGCTTCACGATTATCTTTCGTATTTATATACGATGCATATACCCAAATATTACGACTCTCGCACCATTGCCAAATTGACTTAGCTAGTTCATTCAGATGGGGAAATTGAACACCTCCCATACGATTAACGTATGAGATAGCGGTTGTGTTGTCTACTCTCAACAATATGGAACAATTTGATTCATTAGTTGCAAATGTCTTAAGCGATATGAAAACTGCCAGGAGTTCTAAGTAGTTGATGTGAAAATGACGTTCGTCATGTTTCCATCCGCCATGTGCTCTTTTACCATTACAAAATGCTCCCCAGCCTGCTAGGGATGCATCTGTGAACAACTCCATTTTAAAAGGCAATGGTCTCATGCGATTAGATGTTACAAAAATATTTTGTAACCACCAGTTTATATCATCGAAAACAATATTGGGAAAGGTTACTACAGTGTCATAGTCCCGATTCGCCTCCAAAGCCAGATATTTTTGGCGTTCTAAGGTCTTTGTGTATAGCCACCCATATTTTGTGGCTGGGCAGGCCGCTGTGAGCGTGCCGATCAATTGCGCAAAGTCTCTTATACTGCATCGTGGCTTAAATGTATTCAATAGTGAATAAATACTCGCTCTTTTTTCTGTTGGCAAAGATAATGATAAATCATTGGAATTAAAATTGAATCCTAAAAATTTACACAGCTGCTTTGGTTTCAAAGAGCTTTTGTTATAATTGATTATAAAGCCTAAGCTTTCGAGTAGTTTTAATGTTTCTGTTATATTAGTCATACAGGAAATGTAATCGTCGCCTATGCATAAGATGTCATCTAAATATATTACTGACTTGAAGCCACGACCTCTTAGAGATGCGATGACTTCTTTCATTATTTTGCTGAAGACTCTGGGAGCAATTGAAAGGCCGTAAGGCATGGCGGTGAACTCGAAATATGACTCTGTATCCGAATTTTTATAAGGGAATTCGAACCTCAAAAACTTTTGACATTTCTGTGAAACTGGCACTAATAAGTAAGCTTCTTTTAAATCGATATTGCCCAGAAACCCGTTTTCTGGTATTAATCTACACGCTGTTCTATAATCTTCCATTTTGAAATGGCACTTCGGAATAAATTTATTTAACGGTTTTAGGTTAAGAATAAATCTTTTATCCCCGTTATGCTTAGCTGCCAAGAAGATTCGTGATATAAACTGATTGTTATCTGGTCTACATTCTTTTATGGCACCTAGAGCCAGTAATTTATTTATACTTGACAACATTTCTTGTCTAGCTTTCAGAGACCATTCACTCTTAGGAACTACAAGTTGTTTAACAATACTGGTAAATGGTATTTCAATACCGTTACTAACCCAATTTAACACTTCAACATTATTAGTCACCTTATGCCAATTGTTATAAAATAATTTAATTCTGCCGGCGTGTACCTGATTTAGCGCCGCTGCATCTGTGCCTGAGGTCGTGTTTTCGATGCATTCTGCTGAGGCTGAGTGTGTGCTTGTTGTTGCATTGCAGGGGGAGCCCTCTGGTTGAGGGGTCTCCGGCCGCCTCCTCGCCCCCCCCTGTTTGACGAGCGAGAAGGTCCTGCCCAGTTTCCCTGAACGTTGTGATTGTTAGGGCGGCTTGGAGCTTGTTGAGGCCCCGTCTGTGGCTTCGGTTTTTTGATTTGAAGCCCCTGCTTTTCTATAGCTTTGGACGCTTTTATTTTTTCTGATAATTTATTACCAAACAGTGTCTCGTCCCGTATAACATCTTGAATAACTTGACAAAAACTTTTGTCTAAGTTAGGCGTGATTAACTTAACGCGGTCATTAGTCTCAGTAAAGTGAACGTCACACAGCAGGCGACATCCGTCGCTTAGATGTTTTAAGGCTTTAACTTTATCGTCAGAATGCAATAGGATTGTCATGCCTCTACTAATGGCTGTTAATCCTATGCCTAACTGTTGCTGTCTAGATGCAATCTTTTTATCTCTATTTCTAACTAGCTCCGTTACTGCCGCTGTTATTTCGGCATTTAATTTTGGAGCTCGAAGGAGTTGACAATTCTCCGGGACTAGATACTCTTTGGTAAGTTTCTCCTTAATTTCTTTAGCTAAGCCTTTCCTTAACAAAGGCGTCCAAAGATTGGCCAAGTTGGGCTGAATCTTTTCCCCGTATTCGGGTATGTCGTCAGTGGCATCGCCCAAAGCTTTTAATAACTCAGGGTCGACAAGGACTTCAGCTTCTTCAGGTTGCGTAGGTTGTTCAGCCTGCGGTCCCTCTGTAGCTGGTATTACTGCCGAAGCTGTTATATCATGTATCCCACTATCATCTATGAGTGGGAATACACCGTCAATGACGACATTCGTGTCCTGATTGTCGATGCTCTGTTCTGTGCCGTCACAGAACGGCGTCGTTTCAGTATCGGAACTGGATTCTGAACTGAGGTTTAAACTGGGCGTTGCAGATATAGGTTCAAGCACAAGGTGCTGACCAGGTTCTGAAACACCAAAGAAATATTTTTAATATTATACACCACGTGTTGACCCGCAGTCAACCCCTAGGTGGAATTTTGGCCATTGTGCTAGCCCGCAGCTAGCCCCTAGGCCGAATTGATGCTATATGTGTTAACTCACGGTTAACCCCAAGCAATCAAAATTAAAAAAATACTTACCAGTAAAGGAATTTTCATATTTTCGACACTTTTTTCTATAGTATTTTAACTTTTCTTCCGCCGAACGTTTTGTTCGTGGCATTTTTTATATTTAAATAATTTCTTTTAGTAGTATTATTAATTGCGATACTAGAGCGTGGTGAGACGTGCGAACGCTGCCACGCACCAAAAAGGAATGGGGTCAAATCGCAGAACAAGGCAATGAGGTAAGGCGGGGATAGTCACGTGACTATCTGAAATACAAAATTGCGGTGAGACAAGTATCAAACGAATCGTTTTCTTACTCTTTAAAAATGGTGCGAATAATGCCGGTACCTGGAGGGTACTACAAGTAAATAATAAAATCATATTATTTATTTATATCTGAGTATGAAGCGACGAAAGATAATAATGTCGTTGTTAAAATTAGTAACTGAGGAATTTAAAATGTTTATGATAAATACTTTTGTAGGTGGAGATTTGATCGATAAAATATTTAGACTTTATTATGCAGAGCCCATATAATTGTAATAAAAGCCTCAATATATTTCAATGGAACTCTCAAAGCTTACGCCCTAAATTATTATCATTTTCTGAACTTTTAAATCGAGAATCCATTCACATTGCTCTTATCAGTGAGACATGGTTAGAAAATGACTCCGAATTAAATATTAATAATTATTGTGTATATAGATTAGACAGACATGATTCTTACGGCGGGGTTGCAATATTGGTTCATAAATCAATTCGTTCTCATCGTATTTTAGTAAATATGAGTAATACAGGTATAGAAGTAGTATGTGTTAAATTGTTAAACTGTAAAGATTTAGAATATGTTATGTCCGTATATTGTCCACCTTCTGTTCAAACACAAATGTATGATTGGGACGCACTTTTTTCTTACATATCTAGGAAAACTCTCATAGCTGGTGACTTTAACGGCCATCATACTAATTGGTCTGTTAAATGTGATGCAAGAGGCAATGATATTATGGATTCTGCTTTAGAACACAATTTTATTTCTCTTAATAACGGTGAACCTACACGTGTAAAACTAGTAAATGGCAACTTACAAGTAACGTCTCCAGATATATCTTTTGCTTCCTCTGATATTGCAATAAAATTTAATTGGTCACCATCCAACGAAACTCTTGGCAGTGACCATATAATAATCAAGATGCAGTTCAATATTCCAAATTTTTTTAACATAACTAAACATCGCAATTATAAAAAAGCTGATTGGATTAAATATAAACAAACACTAGTAGAATTTTTTGAAGACACTAACGAAAATCACAGTAATTTACAAGATAGTTATGATTTTTTGGTTAAAATGATCAATGAATCGGCCGATAAACATATTCCAACAATTAAAATATGTCATAATCCTAATACTAATTTTAAACCTAAAGAATATTGGACTCCCGATTTGTCCAAAGTAGTCGCAGAACGAAGACTTGCTTTATCTAAATTCCGCCGAAATCCTACACCTGATAATCTTAAAATACTAGAAACAAAAATTCGGAAGTCTCATCAAATGATCCGTAAAGCAAAGTACGAAAGCTGGCAAAAATTTTGCAATTCTATTGATGAAAATATATCGGCTTCTGAATTGTGGAACCGTGTGAAATGGATAAAAGGTTATAGACAGACAAAAACACATCCCCCGGTTGAAAAAATAAAACAACTGTTGTACTCACTCACTCCTTGCTTTGCCTCAAATTCTAGTCCAATATTTAGTTCAAAGAATGTAAAAATGGAAACTGACTTTACTTTGCAAGAACTTGATAATTGTTTAAAGAAAAAAGACACTGCTCCAGGAGAAGACAGAATTTCATATACTATGCTTTATCATTTACCAGAGAAAGCTAAATTATATTTGTTAAATTTATCTAACTATATTTTTAAATATGGTATAATTCCTTCCCAGTGGCGAAATATTTTAATAGTACCTATACCTAAAGCTAATAATAACCCCAACGTTGAATTGAAACTTAGGCCAATCTCATTGTTGTCATGTTTATGTAAAACCTTTCACATAATGATTACTAAGCGCATAGAATGGTTTGCAGAAAAATATAAATTAATATCTCCAAATACTGTTGGCTTCAGAAAATCACAATCTTGTTTAGACTCAATAACTCGGCTAGTTACCTATGCACAAATCGGTTTTACTAAAAACATTCCAACGGTAGCTTGCTTTTTGGATATCGAAAACGCGTACAATAATGTTTCAATAGATGTAGCTATTAAAATTTTAGATAAACTACAACTGGGTTCAAAAATATGTACATATTTGTATTCATTTTTAAATGAGAGATATTTAAAGATCAACTTAGATAACAGAAATAACGTATTAGGTAGGCGGACTAGCAGGGGCTTGGCCCAGGGTGATCCTTTATCCCCCTTGCTTTTTAACTTGGTAACACATAAAATATGTCAACAGGTTCAGAATGTTTTGATTTCCCAATATGCAGACGATTTTGTGTTATACATTAGCGATAAAAGCATTAAAATTTGTGAATATAACGTCCAAAACGCACTTAACTTCGTTGTAGCAATGTTAAATGAACTTGGTTTGAGTTTGTCAACCAATAAAACAACTTTTTGTGTGTTTAGTAGGGGTAAAAGAAGGATAGTGCCTAGTATTAAAGTAAATGAACAAAATATAAACAAATCTGAATGCGTTAAGTACTTAGGAATGTGGTTAGATAGAAGTTTACTGTGGGGGAAACATATTAATGAAGTTATTTTTAAATGCACTAAATTCTTAAATATACTAAAATTGTTTGCGGGTAGTTCGTGGGGTACACATACCAAACATCTCCGTAGATTGTACATATCGATAATAAGGAGCCGAATTGATTACGGTAGTTTCATTTATGATTGCAGCGCTAAAACGCATACCTCAAAACTTGATAAAGTCCAAAATCAGGCTTTGCGTATTATTGGAGGATTTATCAAGAGTACCCCCATACATGTTATGGAAAATGAACTCAGTATACCGCCACTTTATTTAAGGAGAGAATATCTTGCCTATAAGCATAACTTAAAGGGTACCTACTGGTCTAATAATGCTGCTAATGAATTGATTTATGAATTAAACATACTTTGTAATCATGAATTTTGGACAAATAAAAAGAAACCCTTACTAGCTGAAACTTATAATACAGTTAATCAACTAAATGTAATGTCCCGAGAAATTCTGGCAATGTTTACGCTGGATATCTGGGTATCAGCTATAGATATTAAAGATGTAATCCATACAAACTTAGAATCAATCAAACATTCTAAAAGTCTGTGTGAACCCAATTTATTAATTAATGATGTTATCAGGGAACTACACATGAAATATAATACGTGGAATAAAATTTACACTGACGGATCCAAGAGCAATCAAAGTTTAGGTGGAGGCTTTTATGATGAAAACTTAGGTCATAGGATGGGCTTTAAAGTAGAATGTAATGTATCGATCATGACATTGGAACTTATCGCAATCTTTGAAGCCTTGAAATACGCCATTATCAAAGATTTCAATAGAATAGTCATCTTTTCGGACAGTAAAAGTGGCTTACAGCACGTAGCTCGAGCTGCCTCTGGATCCAGAGGAACTTCGAAGGCTTACGATATTCTTAAAAATATTAACATATTGAAATCTATGGGCAAAGAGGTTAGATTGCAATGGGTTCCATCTCATATAGGCTTAAAAGGAAATGAAGAGGCTGACAAAATTGCTAGATTAGCGGCTATGGATGGAAATATTATAGAATTTATCCCAGATTACTCAGAATTCATTTCAAAATTTAAAACTCTTTCGTTCAATAACTGGAAAACATACTTTAATGAGAAATCTAAAGAAAAAGGCATCTGGTATAAAACTATCCAAAATGAGCCTCTTCGTGTGCCGTGGTTTGATCAATGCAAACTCAACAGGAATTACATTAAATTAGCTCTAAGAATTCGATCTGGGCACTATCCATCGGCAAAATTTGCCTTTTTAATGAAAAAAATAGATTCGGATAAATGTATATACTGTGACAAAACTGAAGATGTACAACATTTGTTAATGGATTGTGTCCGGAGTAGAGAAGAAAGAAAATTATTTATACACGAATTTGGGATAAATGTCTTGGATGTCGGTTGGATTCAAAATGTTTTGTCAGAGCCCACATCTGAGGCATCTATACAATTGTGTAAATTAGCGTTTGAAATTTAGTGTTATTCTTATGTTCATGTTAATCTAATAGTAAAATTGTTATATTAGTGATTGGATACGATGGGGTCGACATATTGTAAACGATAAAGACCCCTTTATTAAATTAATAAAGATTAAAAAAAAAAAAAAAAAAAAATAGTTAAAATTCTTCCGAGACTTCGGCCGAAGTATCGGATTTACGTTTCGTAAGTAGCCCTCCTGCCATATTTATTTCTTACATAAAGTCATGTCAATCCGTTTATCACTTTCGACGTGTAAGAAGGACAAACAAACACACTTTCGCATTTTGTTATAAGTATGTATTAATTAGTATGGATTATGTAACGATATTTTATGAAGTGAAAACTAATAGTCAGATTTTTTTATGGAAGTTGTTACCAAACACAGACAGGAGAGACGGGATAGTTTTATGCCGAAAATCACCTCATAGTGGGGTGAAAAGTGGGTTGTAATTTGGAATGGAAGTTTATATTAGTTTAGAACTTAGTTCTAATGTTTTGGAGAGGGTTATTAGGACGAGATGAATAAATTTTACTCATGCCGAAAAACCACACGAACGATGATGTGAGCATTGTTAACCTTTAAGTACCGACGTGCGGTCTGAGAGGCCCCGGCAGGCACTTGACTTGCTACTGTACCCCTTTCCCCGCAAAATTCCGATCCCTGCTTTTAAGTAGCTGCAAGAACAGTGCCCACGTTGATATTGAAACAGGAAGGCGTGACGTCGCGCGTGCATTTGGTGAGTAATTACAATTTGAAATTCCAACGCGGCCTCTCAGGCCTCACATCGGTACTTACGTAAGTTTTTTTGTTTTATTTCTTTGTTACAGTTAACTGTTATTTTTACAGATATTGTAAACTATGGATAGACCAGGACCTTCAGGTAGTAAGAAAAATAGTTCTGCAACAGATTTACAGCATTCAAAGAGACTTCGGATAGGTATAAATGTGTCTAATCCAAATTATACGCGAGTGATTGAGAGCTGGATCGCGGATGAAGATTCCAGCGGATCTGAGGTTGACGACGTTAGTGAAGATTTTTGTCCGGAGCACAGTGAGCATAATACAGATTATTACAGATACTAGAACTGATATTACGAAAGGTGGTGTAGATGAAATAGATAAGAAATGCTCTATATACACTTGCAGCCGCCGATCAAGACGCTGGCCTATGACAATTTTTTACCGGATTTTAGATATAAGTTCCGTCAATTCTCATATTTTACATGATGTACATGTCGGAAGACAAACTGATAGAGGAGCCTTTATAAAAAAATTTGCTCAACGTTGGTATTACAGCACATGAAGCGAAGATTTTGTAACCTAAGATTGCCTCGTGAACTTAGGATGAGTTTGGCAAGAGTACTTGGTTCTGATAAGCCAGAGGCATCTGAAGATCAAGCTGAAGAAGTCAAGACACGCAAGACTTGTTTTTCTTGTCAACCTAAACTCAAAAGAAAATCGACGTATAGGTACTATTCGTGCAAAAAACACATTTGTTTACAGTGCGCGAAACAAGTGTGCCCTGACTGTGCTTAGAATTTAAGGTGTAGTTCGACTGTGGACATTTTTTTTTCCAGAAGTTTTATGTTCCTACTATTTTTTTTTTCTTAAGGTTATATTAGTCTTATGTAAGAAATACTATTTTTTGTTATTCTGAGAGGATTTGTTTTTGTGCTATGATTTTTTATATCTAATAGTCGGATTTTCCCCCAAAATTCAAGCCAAATATTATTGTAGTCCTTAATTTAAAAATATAATAAAGTTTATTTTCTTTCTATATCTATTTTTTCTTAAAACCCTTTATTTTCCATTATATTGCAGAGACAAATATTTAAATCAACACTTTCTTTAAAAAACACTACATAATATGAGCGGCCTCTCAGGCCTCACGTCGGCACTAACGTTATAAAAAATTCACGTCGGTGCTTAAAGGTTAAAAAAAATACAATAATCAAAAAACATTTTATTAATTAAATTAAGTATAATTTATTAACATGATTAATCAGTCTTTATTGGTTACTGAATAATCGAGAATATTTACATAAACACAAACAACAATTATTTCTTTTCACTCGTGACATCCCTCGTTTCAGCACACAATGTAAAGCTAACTAAGTATGTATAATTGTTTGGTGTGTGTGCCATTGACGATCCACATTGGAATTTTGAGGTTTTGGATGCGTCATCATTTAGTGAAAGAAAGATAACATTTTTGTAAAGTTTAATTAGTAAAAGCGGTGGCCCTTAATTGTGCACTACAACGTTCGCACCCACCACAATAATATTTGAGGTTTTGGATCACCATTTAGTAAGTTGTTCTATTTGCAGTTTACGGCGCTTCTTATACACAATATACCCATTTTAGGTATATTTGGTTACTCATTATGAATGCATAATACCATCCACTGGACATGCATTCCAACTCATTTTTTGCAAAATATTACGTCTGTGATATACTTTTTGATTTCATTGGTATTGACAATTCTTCACTGTGATCCTCGATTTCCGCTTTTCTGTAATAAATTAAAAAAACATTATTATAATTGCTACGGAAAGAAAGTTGTTTTTTTTTATACCACAAAGTTGGCAAACAAGCATACGGCCCGCCTGATGGTAAGAATCACCATAGCCTATAGACGCTTGCAATATCGGGGGTATCACTCACGCGTTGCCAACCCTCCCAATGCGTACACCGTAGGAACACAACATGGCCGAGACCAATGCTATTTGGCTACGATCTTCTGTAAGGTGGAGGTCGTTCTCCAGTCGTCGGGCTGCTCCGAGGTAGAGCCTTGCCTAAGTGGTAGAGCCTAAAGTGGTAGAGCATTTATGAAATGCGTCAGCTCGGTCGAGAAGTACCACCCTCTCAAAGAATATCGACGTGACAATAGTATTTTCTTTTATTTTCTAACTTAAGAGAGATAGAGCGTATGATCCGCTCAAACCGGAGACTACTGTCATACTACATGTTTGTGCAGTCAGCCAATGAAAGAGGTGAGCACCGCCGTAAATAGAATTTTATTTTTTTAAATATTGCGTGAAGGGATTTAGTCGAACTCAGTGTTTATCTATAATATAATATAATAAAAGTGTAAAAAAAGTTTGTCTGTACATTGAATATATTTCCAAAAAAATTGTTTAGGGCGATGAAGAATAAGCAATAGAACAAGAATTTCGTAAAATTTTGTCCGTCTGTTTGTATGTTTGTATGTATGTATGTTTGTATGTATGTTTGTACACGCTAATCTCAGAATCGGCTGAACCGATTTGGATGCGGTTTTCACTAATATGTGGCGATTTGCTCAACTTAACATTTAGTGTATGTTTCTTTTCAAAATTCCCACGGGAATCCGAGATATACGCAAACGAAGTTGCGAGGGTATATCAACGCACAGCACAGCCCAAACCGCTGGGTCTAGAGATTCCAAATTTGGCATGTAGGTTACTTACGACGTCTAGGGATATACAAAGAAAGGATTTTTCAAAATTCCCACGGGAAAGCGAGATATACGCACACGAAGTTGCAAGAGGACGCACAGACCAAACCGTTGGGTCTAGAGATGCCAAATTTGGCATGTAGGGTCCTTATATGGTCCGGACCGACCGGACCGGACCGGACCGGACCGGAACGGACCGGACCGGACCGGAACGGATCAGACCTGATCGGTCCGGAAGGAACCGCACCGTACCGAGTCCGTGCCGGACCGGACCGAACCGGACCGGACCGTTTTTTTTTTGTCCGTCTGTTTGTATGTTTATATGTTTGTATGTATGTTTGCATTTACACACAGATCAGCGTTAATCTCAGAAACGGCTGAACCGATTTGGATGCGGTTTTCACTAATATGTGGCGATTTGCTCAACTTAACATTTAGTGTATGTTTCTTTTCAAAATTCCCACGGGAATCCGAGATATACGCAAACGAAGTTGCGAGGGTATATCAACGCACAGCCCAAACCGCTGGGTCTAGAGATTCCAAATTTGGCATGTAGGTTCCTTACGACGTCTTGGGATGTACTAAGAAAGGATTTGTCAAAATTCCCACGGGAAAGCGAGATATACGCAAACGAGGTTGCGAGAGGACGCACAGCCCAAACCGCTGGGTCTAGAGATGCCAAATTTGTCATGTAGGGTCCATATAAGGACCGGACCGGACCGGAACGGATCAGACCTGATCGGTCCGGAAGGAACCGCACCGTACCGGGCCGTGCCGGATCGGACCGGTTTTTTTTTTCTGAAGAAATATACGTTAATTGGTATGTAGGTACCTTATCAGGACCGGACCGACCGGACCGGAGCAGACCGACTGGACCTGATCGGACCGGACTATATGTATATAAAATTCAAAGTCCTGACTGACTTAACTATACATATATCAACGCACAGCCCAAACCGGTGGGTCTAGAGATTCCAAATTTGTCATGTAGGGTCCATATAAGGACCGGACCGGACCGGAACGGATCAGACCTGATCGGTCCGGAAGGAACCGCACCGTACCGGGCCGTGCCGGACCGGACCGGTTTTTTTTTCTGTAGAAAAATATGCTAATTGGCACGTAGGTTCCATACAAGGACCGGACCGACCGGACCGGCCCGGACTGACCGGACCGACCGGACCGGATGGAACCGTACCGTACCGGGTCGTGCAGGACCGGAATTGGTTTCTGAAGAAAAATATGCTAATTGTTACTAGGCCACGCGGGCGAAGCCGCGGGCAGAAGCTAGTTATTTATAAAATAGTGTTTTCATATTGAACAATATAATGTAACAACAAAGTTTCACAAAGATGCGTAAATAAGGATGTTTCCAGAGTCAAAATAATTACATTATATTTAGTCCGTATTTTCGATTATAAAAAAATATTGGACACGTATTTTTTCTTTTTTCGATTAAACAAAAAATAACAAAGATACAAGGCATAAAAATGTGGTGTGGTGGAGTGGGGGCCTTTGACGTCACCCCGTGCGAAAAAATGCCACACGGCGTGACGTCACACGTAACTTTAATGGGCTATATCTTTGTCATTTTTCGTCTAATTTACAAATGAAAAAATGAGTGTCCCTTATTTTTGAATAATCTACGTGACAATGAAATCAGAATATTCAAAATACATAATAATTACATTTTTTACAGCAACAAGCCTATTATAGCATAAAAGTATTTGTTCTTAGTTCTCTAAGTTCCTTGCTCTTGAAAATAATTTCGCTCGATCATCATTGGATTGTTACGCTTAGGTACTCTTTACAGACTAGACTAGCGCTAACTAAATACTATACTAAATGAAATCGGATTGTACGGTACCCAAATATTAATTTAGAAAAGTATAAAATTTCAAGGATTTAGAATTTGGAAATAATTTCAAATTGAAATTAAAATTTTCCATTAAATTCAATAGTAAGGTAGCTCACCTCTTCCATTAGTTGACTGTACGAGCTCAAGGGGGCAAACAGGAAATTCCTTTCTTGACATAACTATAGTTTCCTCGTGTTTTTATTTGCATATTTTTTGATCATAAAAAAAGTAACCTTGTTGCTTCTTTACAGATACTTACGACAAAAAAATTGCAAGAAGCATTTTTAAAGCAAAAACAACACAAATTGTTATGGTAAATTCGCATTTCACGTCAATTAAAATAACAATTAAAATTACTTATTCATGCTTTTTGTAACTTTAACTAGTTGACTTTTTGTTTAAATTTTAACCAGACGAAACGAACATTGCAAAGAAATTAAAAATTATGTATTCTAGATTTTCTATTACTTACATCATACTACCTACAATAAGGAGCTCGATAGTGTCGCTGTGTGTCGCACTCTGAACACGCAAGTTAAGCGTCGTCGACCCTAGCCAGTGTTTGGGCGGGTTTCGTTTTCTAAAAATTCTCCGTGCTTCGGAGGGCACGTTAAGCCGTCGCCCGGCTGTTGTCGATGGCTGACAGTTGTTAAGCCAGTGTGCATGTCAAAACAAGGCGGATAATCCAATTTGCCCCGCTTTCCTCGAAGTCCGGCAAGTAATTAGGTACCTACTTGGTAAAAGGGACTTACTGGTTTTTAAACTTACCCGCACAAAATATTGGATCTGATCAGCTTCTCCCCATCAGCAATAGTCTGCGGCATCGGCTGTCCTTTAGTCTCCGGCAATAGAAGGGACACTCCTGCGGCGAGGACGCTGGCAATACCCACCATTACTAAAGGCATCGGTTTCCAGACGCGACCCTAGGAAAGTTAAAAGTTCAGAGGCCGTACCACGACTTTGTATAAAAATTCTAGAACTATTGTGTGAAATGGTTTTACATGATGTATTGCTCCATCTCGCTAACTCACTCGTTTTTGGATTTCTATAAGACATCATGGTATGTCCAGCAGTGGACTTCTTGTAGCTGAGATGGTGATGATGATCATGGTAGGGCAGGAGTCGTATTACAACTTCCTATAAAAATTCTTGAACGATTGTGTGAACGAGATATTTCATTATGTGTTGCTGTCTCGCTTTAGGGTAACGTAAATTATTATACTTTTACAGTTTTACCATAATACTTACAGAGAATACGACGTATGGAGATACAATAGTGCCCATAAACACAGTTACGTGTATGATCGAGTTGCCCGTAGCTCTAACTGGGGTAGGCAGGATCTCCGGACCCATTTGTATCAGTCCACTGAGGGCCATGTTCACGAAGAAACGCATGATCACCGCTGTGATCATTTGCATTATTCCTGTGAAGAATGTGTAGGTATAATTGTTTTATCATAATTCGCTTTGTAAGACGTGTTTTTTTATTAAGCTGGGTACTGACCAACATAGTGTAATGTAATATGTAAGGCGCAAGCCAGATAGAAACTGCACACTCGATGCGTTAGCATGGCACGCCCGTTAGCGAGCAACTGTCGCGCCACCTCGACGTCATTAATTTGTTATTATAAACAAAACTAGCTTTTTTGCCCGCGACTTCGCCCGCGTGAAGTTCCGGACCCGTTCCCGTGGGGACCACATTGAATTTCGGGAAAAGCTATAGCCTGCCCTGATAATGTAGCTTTCTACTGGTGAAAGAATTTTTGAAATCGGTCCAGAAGTTTCGGAGCCTATTCAATACAAACAAACAAATCTTTCCGCTTTATAATATTAGTATAGATGTAGGAAAGGACAGAAGCAGCGCGTCCAATGGCACACCTGATGCGAGCAAACAGCGTGCCACCTCGACACCTTTCCCATGTTCTTTCATACAAAATGTAGGAAAGGGACGTGGTGCAAAGTCCAAAACAGATAGAAGTGCGCTGATGGCGAGCCATATGGTGCGCCGCGCCCTCGCCTATTATGTATGGCTTTCGCTTCAGTAAGTGGTGTTACGGAATGTTACGTAGTGCATAAATGCTCGCTGTGTAACATGTTACATTACACCTCGTAACAGTTGGTCAGTACTCAGCTTTACATCTACAAAGATAAGTAAAGCATCTTACCTCGCGATATAAACGCACATACGAAGGAGAATAACCCGCATAGCAGCATTGTTGCTGCAATTACTGGACGACGACCGAATCTGGAATTAGAATAAAGAATCTACATATTGGAATTTATGCCGGTTAAAGACTGCTGTAACGTAACACGTGTAATGTAACAGAATTCCCGTAGTATGGACGCTTTGCGCTCACCAACCGTGCACATTACACGCACGAACCGAGCATTCAACACGTGCTCGCTGCCTGCGATCGATGGAGGAAGAAAACACAGCGCCGCGTCCACACTATGAAATGCTCCTTTTATGTTACATTACATATATGTTACGTTACAGCAGTCTTTACCCGGCATTATATTTGGTTTTTATTGTGGTTACATGATGTAAAGTTAATATATTTACTTCATAATTACTGGGATTATCAAGATCGTCTAGTAATGGGAACTAAATTATAAGTACAAATTTACAGCAAAAACTGTTTAATTATATCAGTTTTTGCTGCAAATGTTTTGTATAATTTTGCATTACTTAGCGGGCATATTCATTCTCGTAATAAAAACACAAGTAAAGCCGCCTTTACATCTCCAATATATGACCATAATACTCGCGGTAGTTATTGCAATATTGTTAATATACAGTCATATAAATGTCTGCAATTGATTCCGTCGATTTAATTTAATGATTGACTTGCGTTGCGAGAGAATCGCCCACAGAATGAAACACAATTACCTATAAATAATCTTGTTTTTTTTTTAATTGAACGTCGCGTCGCTGCCGATCCCTTAAAGAACATAAAGAATATAATATATTCATATACCTTTATACTATCATGAAGAGAATGGAATAGTTAGCTAATAACAAGTTACCTGTCTAAAGTAAGAGCAACAAGCAACAACGCTGGTATCTCCGACGCTGAGGAAATCCCGAAGGTGACGAAAAAGTTGGTTCCAATCGTCTCCGACATTCTGAGGATGGAGTCGATGCCCACACTCCCGACAGTACACACCAAGATGAGGTAGATCATGCTGTTCCGCAAAGGGACACTTCGGAATACAGCCATGATAGATTCATTTGCATTGTTTTGTTTCTTAGATTCTTCCTAGAAAAATATTAACCAGTTTTAAAAAAAAAACATTCCAAAAATGTTGTAGCAAAAGCTATAGTGACTACCTATGCGCCAAAATTTGGACTCAGGCATTGTCCTAATAGGACGCCAATGCGCGATCATCGTTGGTTCGCGCGAGAATTTAGAAAACAATTGAAAATCGATTGTCGTTATGCGCTGAATAAGTATGTTTCGAACACTACATATAGATCAATGGTTTCGAACGTTGTTTTACGTCTGCGCGAGTCAGCCGTGGTGGCGACTAGTATAGTCATAAATATAGCAATAGAGACAGCAATAGAAAATAAACACCAACACTATTTACTCACAACAAACTTTTCTAATACATCATCAGGAATCTTCCTTTTATTGATCCTTTCGAATTTCCTCAAAATCGTTATGGCTCTATCCACTTTACCAGTAGATGAAAGCCATCTGAAAAGTTTAATGTAACATCTTACTATCTCGGAATGTAATGTGCGAGTCCTGCAGTGGGATAATTATGGGTAGATATGATCTCGGAATAAGCAGACCGATACAGCAGCGGCGCGGCGCGTCAAAACATTCTTTCTAAGAAATTGTATGAGCTAAACCGCACTACAGCGTCGCTGCTGTGTCGCGTCGCGTAGTTACTCCCAGTGCGTTTCGACCTTAAAGTTCCCACCGGTTTTTGTGGTATTCACCAGAAATCGCCGCAAAAAAGAAACTACTTATCTATAAGCAAAGTCGAAGTTTTTTAAAATTAAAATAGGCTCTTTCGAATCGCCAATCAATCTTTACTATCACCAGTTCGCACTTAGAAAACCTGGCAAAAACCTTAACAGTTGTTCTTTTAGAACAACACTATAGAAATTGCAATAAAAAACAGAAAACAACAAAAAAACTATTAAAATCATGCAACATTATAATGATAGATAGATAGGCTAACTGGAGAAATCGCACACAAATGGCTGATAACAATTAACATAAAGACATAAAAACCTTTTACCTGACGCTCTCTGGCACGACCCATGGAGCAGCTAAAACACACAGCATTGGCAGTGATGTATAGAACACCAGTTTCTTCCAATTGCTCAGCCAAAGAGCTATCACTGGCATTAGCATCAACGAGCCACCGGTGTATAAGCCTACCGAGAAGTTAGTTACCCACGTACGATGATTGGGACCGATGTATTCCATCACTGAAACAAAATACTGAATTTTAATTTATAAATTGCAAATAAAGCCATCACTAAAAAAAATCTTTTTTAATGACACCTTCAATAGTTTTTGGATATTTCCTCGTAATTTATCTCAGGTTTTCATATAAGAAAAGTGCTTGGACTCGGCTTAAACTTTAATACTTACATAAAATATAAACCATGACATAACAAGCGTCGTTTGCCATTCCTGTAATAAACCGGCAGATAGCGAAGTCCCAGACACCAGACGTGAACATTGTGGCGATGTTTCCCACAAATCCTATTGCATTAGCACCTGGAAAAAAAATACTTTTGAAAATTAATATACAGTACATAAATTTCTGCAATTTTAACCATTGCCACACAGGATCTGTATAAAATGTGTGCTTCTGCCTGAACTTACCTATAAAAGCTGGGAGCCTGCCGTAAGCATCGCCCATCCAGCCGAAGAGTGAACAACCCAGCAAAGAACCCACAAAGAACAGGGACTGAGCAAAAGGAGCAAACCCAGCACGATCGCAGACCCAGTCGCGCTGAAACAATTATAATAAGGCTAGAGTACAATTTAATTCAATTCATTTATTTTCAGTAACAATATACCTACATTGTGTTAAAAAATTAAATAATAAATATAATACAATACAATACAATCCCCAGGCCATCAAGGAACATTAGGGAATGAAAGAGCAGACGAGCTCGCAAGAGAAGGTGCCAGCTCGAGACCTATAGGACCGGAGCCCCAGCTCCCGATATCAGCCACCGTCACTAAGGGAGTGATAAACGAACTTATAAAACGCGAGGCACAGGACGCTTGGGCAGGGAGTAACAGCTGCAGACAAGCAAAATTGTTTGTAAAAGAAAAGAACCACAAAAGAACCCGGTCACTACTATCATTAAGCCGGGAAAGACTGGGCATAGTCATGGGCATCATCACGGGCCATTGCAGACTTAACCGACATATGTCCCTCATAGACAACAGCATAGATCCCGCTTGTCCCGAATGCGGTGAACCAGAGCATTGTGTGCATTCAGCCAGCATTTCCTGGCTGAATGCACACACTACAGCAGGCTCAGGTGGGAAACTTTCGAAGCCGATAGGATCGAAGAAGGAAGACTATGCGACCTAGACACTGGTCGCATTGCGGAGTTCTGCAGAAGGAGTTCAAGGTTTTCGGGGGGGACGTCTTCGGGGCCACAGTAACAACCGTACCCACACGGGAATAGGGTGTAATGAGTCCAACAAGCGACTTGAACACCCGCCTGTGCCCTGCAGGCATCCCACCCTACAATAATAAAAATAATACAATACAATACAATGAGTATAGAGAGCCGGAAGCGGTAAGAAACTGGGAGTAGGAAGCATAAGGTGGATTTCAATCCATTCTCCATTCTCCATCTATCCAAGCTTCATCTATTCATCAATTTATTTTATTTATTCTTATATGAAAACAGATAGTAATCGTCTTTGCAAATTACTCCCACATTGAAAAAACTCTTGTTCTTGTAGGTAAGTTTTTCCCCAGGACATTAATGAGCTACAGACGAAACACTCCGTCAAAATGGTGGCACTGAAAATCAGCGTCACACGGAAACATTTTCGCAGTGCATGGCATATGCTGAAGTTTTTTTGTTTAGATTTAAGTTAATTTTAAGTTTTACTTATTTATCTATCTATATATATATATAAAAATGAAACCCGTTTTCCGTTGTCACGACATAACATGAAAACGGCTTGACCGATTTGGCAGATTTTTTTTTTTGTAGTTTTCTAATACTCTGTACAAGGTTCTTACGGAAAAAAATATTAAGAAAATCTCTCAGAAAGATTGAAAAAAAAACGAAACAGTACCCGGGCGAAGCCGGGCCGGGCAGCTAGTCTATATATATAAAAATGAAATCCGTTTTCCGTTGTCACGACATAACATGAAAACGGCTTGACCGATTTGGCTGATTTTTTTTTGTAGTTTTCTAATACTCTGTAACAAGGTTCTTACGGAAAAAAATATTAGGAAAATCTCTCAGAAAGATTGAAAAAAAAACGAAACAGTACCCGGGCGAAGCCGGGCCGGGCAGCTAGTAATTTAATAAAAACATTTTTTTTTTGTTTCTTTTTTTAAAAACAGCGGTGGTATGGGGAGTCCTTACCTCGCTAATAACGGTCTCATAAGGTATATCATTGAAGAGGAACTCCCACCCGTGCTCACAAGGAATAGTTGCCGTGTTGTTCGATGGAGGAGTCAGTGTTTGAAGTACTTGTGTCCAGTTAGCGTCATAGACCCTACATCGATCCCAATCCCGACCTAACGATGCACCTGGTATGGAGAGATTACGCCTGAAAATATGATAAAGACTTTTTTAAAAGTAGATTCTCAGAGGTCCGTCAGAATAAAAAAAAAATCATTAAAATATATAAATATTGGATTTTTTGAGTTAATAAATTTTCATAACATTTGTTGTGTGTGTTTCGAATTTGTGCGCAAGTTTTGAGGAATAGGGATAGGGATTATTTGGTTGTGGGAAATGAAAGATTACAGCGGCGGGATTTCGGCAAATGGAACTACTTCTGCAACCCCATCGGCATGAAAGTAAAATTACCTGAGATCCATTGACAAATTCTGCAGTGCTGGAACTCGGCACCAGTGTTCTTGTGGTGTGGCCACTATAAACATCTGGATGCAGTATATAAAACCATAAGTAATGCCAAAGGGTAACATGGCGAAGAGAAGCCATCTTTGATATGTGCCCATTTCGCCTAAATGCTTAATTATGCGCTCAATCACATCCTCATCTTCGACTGGTTTCTCGGTCAGGGTTGTGGCGACCTGAAAGTCAATTCAATAGATTGATCTCAAGACTTTGCAGTGATCCATCGGCATAAAAGTATAGACAAGCTGTCCGGTAGGTACTGAGATTGTGCGGCATTGCGATGGTGCACATGAACACCACTA
Source organism: Endotricha flammealis (assembly GCA_905163395.2). Lineage (NCBI taxonomy): Eukaryota > Metazoa > Arthropoda > Insecta > Lepidoptera > Pyralidae > Endotricha > Endotricha flammealis. Next base: position 15,586,096 of record LR990855.1, read on the forward strand.
CCCTTCACTCAGTTGCGAGCAAGCGACAGAAGCAGTGGTGTCCAATTGACAATTTTTATTTAACAGATCGTTTTTTGTCTTTTTTTAACTGCTTCTGTCGCTCGCTCGCAGATGACTGAAAGGCGATGGTGTGCATGTGCACCAACCTCAGAACACAGAAAGAAGAGAAATGTAATAAGACAGTTTTTGTACCGGAACCGATGTCGCCACTTACACACACAGTTACATTTTAACACATTCATAGAATAATCTCCGACAGTCACACTCACCCAAATCGTAAGCCCGTGATTCGCAGTTCGATTACGAACACAGATGTAAGAAGTGTATTATAGTGACGGGCACCTAATGAAAAAGGGCGACAAGCATTATCGATAACTTTACCTCTCGATATTTTACAATAACAATTTATTACGGACTACAACTATGAACTATAATACCTATTTAATTTTAAATAATTAAAAAAGAAAAAAAAATTACCAAAGTTTTTAGTTTTTATTTATTTTATTTTTGGAAAATAGTAATTTTTATACAACCAATTAAAAGAAAGAACTTTAAAAAAATTAGTACATAATAACAAGCGTTTTTTTTTAAACTAATCAAATGAGTTTTTAGGCGAGCTACTGTTTAACTTTTAAAAAATAATATTAAGGTACGTTGGCCTCGAAGATAGGAGGACCATTTTAGAAAAAAATCGCTTGCACATCTTGTAAGCGGAATTTTGTCAGCTCCGTCCTTTTCTTTGTTACCAAACAGGGTTTTTGTTTATTAGAGCCACAAGTGTCCACTAAGATCTTGGATGTTGCAATCAAAAATCGTCCTAAAGATGGTCCTCCTATCCTCGAGGCGACTTTACATACTCTATAAAATAACCAGCAGTAATTTACGAACCTCTGTATACACCCCTTTTTCTGTCATCGTAAAATACTAATCAATAACACACAAAAATGGACACTATCGTATGCCGAGCTCCAGGCATGAATTAACAGAAAAATTATGATATCACTAATATAAATGTATAATCGAACTTATCTCTTCATTTCTGATTTTATCATCAATGAATTACGTCCTATCTGTATTGGATACGTAGATAACTCTACAAATAATCTGTGTACAGTCAACAATATCTCAAATCTCCTAAATATAAAAAAATACCATTCTCACAATGTCTGCTATATCTTTATCATTGATGTATTTTGATTAAACCCACCCATTAGTTACTCATTCAGACGCTTAAAGTGTGCCAAACTGGCGAGCTCGAACCTCATCCTAGAGCAACACTGATATCCAGTTTCTGATACGCGGTTTAATTCTATATTGTTCATAAGCTATCTCTTTTTCTTCTTCAGTTTGACAGTGACAGTTATAATTTAACGTGTCATTAGCTTTAAAAATGCGTTTTAAAAACTGGCTATGATAGACGAAGGTAGAACCACCAAGAAGTGGCCGTTATGTGACGCAGTCACATCTGAGAAAAAAAAAGTAGTCCCATAAATTTTGATGTTATCATGAGATCAACTGTACTATACATATAATCGGGCACGTGTCAAAATACCGAAGGTCAAAATACCGAAGTTATACCTACCTATGGACTCAACTCACCGAAAGTACAATTCAAGTGACCGAAAATTCGACTGGCCGAGCATCAACGGATCGAATATTCTACTGACCGACTGTTCGTCTACCAATACAAGGGAACCATAACATATATAGGGACAATCATATATAGGGACAATTCATACAGATTGAGCTAGCCCCAAAGTAAGTTAGAAACTTGTGTTATGGGATACTAACTCAACGATATTATATATTTTTTTATAACAAATGTATATTATAGATAAACATCCAAGACCCGAGGCCAATCAGAAAAAGTTCGTTTTTCATCATGACCCGACTGGGGATCGAACCCGGGACCTCCTGGGTGGCGGTCTGGCATGGTAACCATTACGCCACGGAGGGCGTCCAACCGTACCATAACCTAACCCATCTTTGTCTGATTACCAGCACTCCTGCAGTATACCAATATTATATGTTTTTAGACAATCTAAATGTTTGTATATTTCAGCTGCATGCATAAAATCTTCGAATATGTATTTTTTAATTGGTTTGTCAATCAGTTCGTCTTTGGATAGTCAGTCCGCTGAATTTTCGGTTAGTTGAACAGTAAGTCAGTCAATTGAACTTTATGACAGTTGAAAATAGGTTTATTAAACTATGGCATATCGGTGTATTGTCCTTTCGGTATTTCGATATTCGATTGTCCTTCCGAAGTTGTCTTTCGGTGTTTTAACTTTAGTTATTGTAAGTACACCCAGGTGTACCACGCAGGTGGACCACGACCAATACGGGAGTATTATAATATCTGTACTTTAGGTATTATGAATATTCGGTATTATGATACGTAACGTACCATAATCAGCTTGAATACTGATAGACAGCTATAATATCTTGCTCAATATTTTTCCTGTATTATGCAATCTCTAATAATAAAGATTAGTAATTTAACCAACGAAATACTACGTACTGACCTTTTAGGTTTCTTTTCCACCAGAGGATGCCCATGTGTTTGTTAAAAACAAACATTGAACACAAAAAAACGGCAAAAAAACACGTTTGTTGTATGGGAGCGCCCCGTAAATATTTATTTTAATTTTTTGTTGTTATATCGGCAACAAAACATCAAAAGGACAGAAATAATCTGTGAAAATTTCGACTGTCTGGCTATTACGGTTCATCAGAATCTGTGAAAATTTAAACTGTCTAGCTATCACGCGGTTCATGCATGAGATAGGATAGGTACACCTACAGCCTGGTGACAGGGAGACCAGCGGAGACTTAGTAATAGGATCCCGTTGGCTGTTGCCAAAGGGTTTTGGCACAGAATAAATAATATGTCTTTGGGTACGGAGCCCTAAAATGGATAGAAATACTGGTCCGGTGGCCGAGTGGCTAGCAATGGTCACTTCATCCCAAAGGGCCGCGGGTTCGAATCCTGGGCAAGGAAAACATTTGTGTGCATGAACATGTCTGTTTCCCCTTGGTCTGGATATTTTCTATGTTTAATAAGTAGGTATTTGTTTACAAAAAAAAAAAGCATTTAAGTATATTTATCAGCAATCTAGTACCAGCTTAGTTTGGGACTAGATGGCGTTGTGTGATTCGTCCAAGAATATTTATATATTTGAATGATTAGGTACTTAATTTGCCTATCTTCGCTAAACGCAGTTTCTTCAAATCTTTGTTCTAATTATACCGTGCCTGCTCACCTATTTCATAGATTGACTGTACACAGGTACAGGTCTACACCTGTTGTCATGGAATTTCAAAAAGTCTGCCCTAAAGCCGTGTTCACTTACGTATATTCAAATTCAAAAAAATCAAAATTCATTTATTTTCAGATAAGTAACATCCATAAAACATTCATCAAAATAAAATAAAAACAAACAAACTAGACCATTAAATTAATAATAATAAATAAATCCATTTAAATTAAACTAACAATTAAATAAAACAAAAAGATTAAAAAAATATTAAAAACTATTCAAAATTAAAAATATCACAATTATTAAAATTATTATTATTAATTATTATTATTAATTATTAATATAAATATTATTAAAAAATTATTTTGGGAAACTCCACTGCAACATGCCTATTGCAGCAGTGCCGGATGAAAGGACAGTCCCACCTGTCAGCTATCATTTTCAAAGTGATGTTCGAGCTGGCCCGCACATTGCAGGTGTGTACAGCTGATAGTATTGATAAAGAATCCTATTATCATTGATGTATTTTATAGCCTACACGTGTGAAATTAAAATTACGTTCAGTAACGGCTGTAAATAGGTAAAAAACATGCTTTTTCTTTCGTTTTTAGGGTTCCGTAGTAAACTACAAGGAACCCTTATAGTTTCGCCTGTCCGTCTGTCCGTCGGCGGTCTAGCGCCTAGACGCTTGATGCTAGAATGCTATAATTTGGTATGTATACTTATATTAACAAAGCTAACAAGTGGTAGAACAAAATTTTGAAAAATATTTTTTTTGGGGTGCCTCCCCTACAGATAAAGTGGGAATGAACATTTTTTTTCGCACCGACCCCATGTTTTAGGGTATCGTTAGGTCTAGGTATAGGTCTCTTAAAAACATTGAGGGTATGGGAAGATCATTTTCCAATACAATGATCCGTTTGCGAATTAGTGCGTTTTCGTTTTGCACGGTGGTCCCCCCCCCCCCCCCTCTATCTCCGAAAGTCTTTTGTTTAGAAATTTGAAAAAATTCATGGTAGTAGTCCATATAGTGAACCTACAAGGAAAACTATAACGGTTAAGTAGGCACTACTAGTCACCGAGTAATAGTCGACGAACTTATGAAGTAAAATTTCTTTGGCGAAAACGTACAGATGTCGTAGAATATGGCATTGTACTCATCTCCAAGCAAGAAATGCGTGGCTCGACACGTACTTGCCGGATCGTTGTATCGAAAAGTGATCTTCCCACACCATCAATGTTTTTAAAAGACCTATCTAACGACAACCCATAACATTGGGTGAGAGCGAAAAAAAATTTCATTCTCATTTTACATGTATAGGCAGGCACCCCATAAAATTTTTTTTTTCAAAATTTTGTTCCATCACTTTGTTAGCATTTTTATTATGCGTATACATACCAAATTACATATTTCTAGTACTTATTAAGCGTCTAGGCGCTAGACCGCTGACAGACAGACTGACATGGCGAAAGTATAAGGGTTTTTGTTTAGAATTATCACGTTTTACTCAAACGCCAGTTCTTTTACAAAAAGACTGCAGTCGTTTAACCCTTTTAGTCGTTTATGCTGAGTCTCTTTCATCACTAACAGCATTACATTCAAAACTACTTTATGTGACAGGATAGTTTAGAATTGCGTAGAATTTATTTACCAAAGAAAGTCAACATCACGATTAATAAAATACAAATTAATTGAAAAAAATATTTTTATTTATCAACTCTTTATACTCAAATACATTTTCCCGTTGATGTTCTGTTTGACGGGGTTGATCCGTTTCAGTATTTGGGTCATAGTTTCCACTAATCGTTCGCTGCTCACTCCGGTGCGTTTCGATTTGAACTTTGTCAATAGTTCTGTAGTTGTCATTGGCTTGCGTGCGAGGTAGCGCCGCACTGCTTCTTCTGTCACGCCGCATTCGCTGCTAAAAAAATAAAATAGTATGTCAGTTTTTGGTACAGACGACCAATGAAAGGGATGAGCAGGATAGAGAACTAATAATAGAGATTTACATGCGAATTATGTAGCGATATCGCTATGAAACTTTTTAATTAGTAGTAGTAGATATTATATAAATCCTAATAATATTATAAAGGAGAAAGTTGTTTGTAAACATTCGTTTGCTACTTCTTCACGCTCAAATGGCTGGACCAATATTTATGATATTTGGTATGTAGGTAGCTGATACCTTGGCTTAACATATAGGCTATTTTTTTATCCCGAAAAGTACGCGATTCCCGTAGGATTTGATCAAAAGTCTGATATAGATGGCGCTGCTGCGCATAAATAAATACACGCAAACGAAGTTGCGCACTGTTCACTAGTATATATAGTATATATAGTATATATAGTATAAATATAAATCACGTAATATTTAGAAAACTTGGAACCTATTTATGGGCCTCCGTATTGCGAATTATACAACGCGCGATTTTTATCTGTCGGTTTAAAATGTATGCGAGTATGTATCATCAACACTATCAACCTCCATTTTTTCTCCCAATAGGCGATCTGTATACTCTATCTATGATTGTTCGTCATTGACGGAAGTTGTGATTCGTAGTTTACTTCCATAGATCAAAAATACAATGCATCGATTGGTTAAAGGGACGCCTAATGTGGCTTTTTCAATCTGACATAGGAAAATAAGGACTGAGATCGCATATTGGGTTAAGTCGTAAGTTTTGTTGAGTATGATGAAGGACAAACATTTATGTCGGGCATTACAATGCATACTCACACGTAAGAGGCGTCGAGCTTGGGCCGCTTGGCGGGCGGCGCGGCGGGCGGCGGCGCCGGCGAGCCCGCGCGGGACGTGCTCGCGCTGCCCGGCGCTAGGTGCCAACCAACATTACAATTATATTGAGGACAATACATAATATTATAGATACAAGCGGTGTTTACCTATAAGTTATTGTTACACTTAGTTTAGTACATAAGATTTTTATTGTAATTAATATTTCTTTATGGTGTGAAACCTAATAAATAAAACAAAATTATTCTTTTAACTTGTCTTGAACGCCTTTTAATTTTCGGGCAACCGAACTGTCGGATAGTTGAACGGTCGGTCAGTTAACTTTTCGGGCAATTGAACTATCAGACAGATGATCAATTGGTCATTTGAACTTAACTTAACGTCGGTATATCTAGTATCGGTATTTTGATTTTCGGTCAATTGTCCTTCAGTTTTATAACCCTAAGTGTTGTAAACAATTTAGTGTTGCAAATAAACTCACCCGAGTTGTTAGCGGCGCCGTTCTTCTCGCTGCTGGCAGCGGGTTTGGTCTTCTTAGGCTTCTTGGGCGCGCCGCCTTCGGGATCGGTGTCCGAATCCGAACTGAGCTCGCTACTCGATTCTGTAATACAGAAATAAACTCGAAACTTTTTTTTTTCAAAGAGGCATATTACAAATTCTTTCGGTACATAAATTTTTTCCTACCACCAGTTCAGACGGCAGATTGGTACTATGAAGAACTGGCAAGAAACTCGCTCTTTCGATGAAATCGTTTCTAAAAATACGTTTTATGTTCATTCACAATCAGCGCCATCTGTTAGCATACACAATGAATTTTTAGGATTTGGCGATTGTAGCGCCACCTACAGTAGAAAAAAATTTCTGTTTTTCTGTTTCTCGTTGGAATGAGAATGATGTATATGCCTGACGATACCTTTCTTGGCGTCGTCCGCCTTCTTCTTCTTCTTGGTGAGCTTGCTCGCCCGCTCCTCGCCCTCCTTCGTGGGCTCGTCCTCCTGCTCCGACTCCGGCTTCGGCTCCTGCTCCTCTTCGGAATCCTCGTCGGATGTCAGCAGTTTTCTATTCAAATTATTTTCACATTTCAATATTGTAGTAGTGGTGGTTTCACGTTTAATTAAAATTTCGCATATTTACTCGACTGTCGATAAAATGTTAAGAGCGCGCATTCCTTCCACTAGCGCCGCCATTTGAACGAGTGTGATAGCTGGTAAACATAGATGAAAAAGTAAAATAATGTTCTATTACGCATTAGAATAGACGATGAAGTATATTTATATCGCTTTGTTAACATTTCAAATGTTGCTGGTTCGATAAATAACGCATTGAAAACAAAAACGGCCGTTTTTTCTCAACTCCTTCTCACCCCATTTATAACATCCTGTTTACGCCCATTATATTACCTGAGTGCATCCTCCTCTGCAACGCCTTTCAGTTCTTTGTTTGCTTTAGTCTCGTGGTCCGATTCACTGGAAAGTATAAAAATAAATCAAATCAAAAATACTTTATCCTGTAGGCCCTCGCGGGCATTCAGACACGTCATCTACAACATATTGTCCTTCTGTGTTAAATCCATATTCATACTAATATTATAAATGTGAAAGTGTGTTTGTTTATTTGTCCTCCCTTCACGTCGAAAGTAATGAACGGATTGATATGATTTTTTAATTGGGGATAGTTTAAGGTCTGCATAGTGACATGAATACTTTTTTCCCACGGGATAAAAAGATTCCCATGGGAAAAAATATTGTCATTTTCCCTTGACCACGCGGGCGGAGCCGCGGGTAACAGCTAGTATAAAATAAATAAGCTACTACAAACTACCACCATTTCGGAAACAAAGCAAAATGACCACTGGAAAAAGAAGTGGCGAAAGAAACCCAGTTACGGCCTTTAATAGATTATTCTTATACATTTTGTATAAGGCTTTACTGTCCGCTGGAAAAAGCTTTACTATTAAAAAAAATTATAACGAGTAGATATAATTAATTACATTTAATCAGCGAAGCGTTGTATTTTCAAGAACTTACATATCTATAAAAAGGCATGGACCAAGAGTTCATACAGTAATTTTCTGAATAAAAAAACGTCTGCTGGACTTTGAACTTTGACTAAATAATAATATATTTAATTGAAGTAGGTACAGCGTTAAGAATACCTGTCGGAGGAGTCGGAGATGTAGTCCTTCTCGCGGCCCTCCTCGTCGCCGTCGTCGCTCTCCTCGAACGCCTCGTCCTCCACTTTCTTCTTCTTCTTCGCGGCGGCAGCGCCTGTTATAGAAAGAAACTCAATTCCAACAACACTTTCTACAGGATCGGCAACATTCGGGCGGAGGTATTGCAAGCGTCCATATGCTACGGTGCTTACCATCAGGCGGGCTGTATGCTTACTCCACCTTACTGGTATAAAAAAAGCAACAATTACATTAGAAGTTTTACACTAGGTAGTAGGTACCAGTGGCGAGGGGTCCTAATAACACGATTCCTTTCGGCTTCCCTTTTAAAAATAGTGAATTATCTAACAGCATCGACTCTGCTAATAACATGATTTCGCTTCATACATAATAATGATACCCAAACGCCTAAACAATAATAAATAGCAATATCACACGTCGCCAAACGCCTATACAATAATAAATAGCAATATTGTGATATTGCTATTTATTCGTCGCTTAGCCTGTGCGTCGAAAGCCGGTAATTCCCGAGTTGTAGCTGCATACAGTTTTAGGAGCGGCTGTCTCTTTCTTACGCGTACATTTTGTTCCTAGCGCGGTCTCTTTCTCACGCCGATCATATGAACATATTAAGCCGGTAGTCGCCGAGTTACGACAAGGATGGCATGTATCAGATTACGTTAGTGAGACAAAGATAAACAGAGGTATTAACCTGAGAAGTAAAAAATATAGTTAATTATGTGTTTAGTGCTTGAATAATAAAACAACTATAATTTTGTCGCGTTGTAATTGTCAAAATTATGACATTTTTTCAATTCACTTTCGCATGTGCTTTCGTTCGTACTGTTGTTAGTTTTTTTTTATTTGTTTGTTGTTAATTTAGTAAATTTGAATAGATTAGAGTGACTTCGTGGTTAAATGTTGGACAGGACTCGGTGTGAATTGTGTTATAGTTATAGAATTTATCGGTTTCAGTTGTAAGTAGTTAATTGTTTATTTTGGTTTAGTCTGTTTTGTTTAGGTACATTCGTAATGGCTGCAATTTTAGACGTGGGTTGTTGTCTCACAGACTTTTTATTAGATAATAATTTTCAAACCTACAGTTTTGAAAATAAAAAACATATTATAAGAGCGCGCCCGTGCTTTTCCTTCTATGAAAATAGATTATAAACGGAAAGATGGCTTTACTAAACATTTTCATTGTAATTTGTACGAAAAGTATTCGTGGCTCACAGGTAGGTAGTTGTAAACTTAAAACACTGTTTTGGTTTTCCATATTATACCTATCAGTGCTTTTATGTATGGTAATGGTAACATGGTATTCGGAATTCTCCATCCCTGTGGTAAGATAACACTGTATTTTTTTTTGCTCCGGCTTCCCCTGAGTAAAATTTCACCCTTCGCCACTGGTAGGTACAATATAAAAAATTCAAATTACAATTAAGTTACAATGATTCAAAACGTTTCAGCTTTCCCGTCTTTCGGAAAATACAAACGAAGTCGCGCGGGTGTCTCTAGTAAATAAATTAAAATAATTAATGAGCACAGTTTATTAACTAATAACTATCATACCTTTTTTCTTCTCTTTCTTCTTCTTGTTCCCAGAATCGGAGTCGTTGTCTTTCTCTTTGTCCTCTGAGGCGGACGAGTCGTCCCCAGACTCCATCCACTCATCCATTTCTGATATTTTCAGATCTGAAATATCCATACTTAATATTATAAATGTGAAAGTGTGTTTGTTTGTTTGTTTGTCCTCCCTTCACGTCGAGAGTAATGAACGGATTGATATGAACTCTTTTTGGGGGATAGTTTAAGGTCTGAAGCGTGACATAGGCTACTTTTTATCCCGGAAAAACATCTCATTCCCACGGGAAAAAAAGTATAACATTATTTTTTCATATTTTTTTAACGATGATAATTTAAGGTCTGGAGAGTGACATAAGGCTACTTTTTTCCCCCACGGGATAAAGAGATTCCCATGGGAATAATTATTGACATCTTCCCTTGGCCACGCGGGCGGAGCCGCGGGTAACAGCTAGTTATTTATATATATTTTTGTAACTGGCTGTAACATTTAAAACACGCATTTGCATTATTATGTAACAATGCAAACAACAAAAACAATAATCTATATAAAAGAAAGTCCTGTTAGTTACACTATTTATAATTGAAGAACGGCTGAAGCGATTTGGCTGAAAATTGGTGGAGAGGTAGCTTAGAACCAGGAGAAGGAGATAGGGTAGGGTAGGGTAGTGTCCAAGGGCGGAACAAAGTTCGCCGGGTCAGCTTTTAATAGATAAATACTGATGCTGATTAAAGTGTCCGCTTATATTGAACTCTTGTTTTCTAACAAAAATGAGAGCTAAAATATCTACTATGTGACTCTGAATTGTTATTAATTATTACCAAAATGTTTATCTACTTGTGCTGTTGACCATACCTTTCTTAGCCTTGCCCTTAGTCTTCTTCTCGTCGGGGTCGTCTGCGTCATCCGCGGCTTCATCACCGCGCATCCTCTTGCGAAACATAAGCGAGAAATAATTCATCACTTTGTTGCGGCTAAAATAGAAAATGCGTACTCAAAGACAAGGTTTAACACATTTGATTTAAAGATTTACTAAAATCATTAATTTCTCTCCAAAAACATTATTTAGATCATTTTGTATACGATTTAAAAGTGTAGACAGTGGTTTCATACCAAATCTTCTTGACAGGCCCGTGGTCGAGTGGTTAGCAATGGCTACTTTATCACTAGGGTCGTGGGTTCGATTCCCGCACTAGACAAACATTTGTGTGCATGAACATGTCTGTTTGTCTAGATCTGGGTGTTTCCTATGTATATTATGTATTTATTTACAAAAAAAAGTATTTGTGTAATTATCAGTTATCTAGTATCAATAGTACAAAGCTTATGCTTAGTTTCGGCCTAGATGGCGTTGTGTAATTCGTACAAGAATTAAAAAAAACTTGTCAACACTATTTTAAATCTTGGTTCCAAAGTTTCCAAACGAATGTTTTAAACCTGCGATACATTTAAGCGTAGTTAGGAGTTGTAAATTAATCACGTTTCAAGAGCTACATTTTTATAGACATTTATATGCTCGTCAACAGTTTTATACACAAAGGATACTACTAGCGAACACTTACCGTCCAAACTCCTGCTCCGCTTCTTCAGCAGATAAGGCTTTGTACCGCTGGATTGGTTGGAAATTGTACCTAAAAACATTATGTATATTTTTTAATGAAATTGTTTATTCATATAGCAGGTCATAATAGGCTGACTAATGACTGTTTAATGGATAAAATATTTTTAGCAACAACCAGGCAATCAGCTTTGAGTTGATTTAAAAAAATATATTGAAAATTATTACCATTCCTGCAGAGGATAAGCGTCAATGGCGCCGTCCGACGCGTGCGTGAACACGTAGTATGCGGCGTTCTCCGAGACTCCGCCCTCACGGATTCCTTTAAACCTACAATTATTGATTATTTATAAATTGAAATTATTATAGGTTTCTTTTTATTTTAAAGTTCTTCTTCTCTGGGTTGTGGATGGTGACAGTCACTTAAGATTTATGTGGACCTCACCCAAAACTCGTGAATTCAAATGAGATAATATTAGACTATAAATAAATCTTTCATGCTATGGCATACATAATAAATAAAAATAAATAAAAATAAAAAAATCATTTATTTTTCCTCAAGATGACAAGACAAAATATACAATCATAATGTACATATTCAAATTTTGCACTTTATGTATGTATGCCATCGTGAGAGCGAAGTCTGTACTAGGAGAACCTGTGTTACAGTATTCCGGCCACTCACTCCCGGCCGTCAGATTGGTTGTTTTGTATGTTGAGTGCGTGTGTTGGGTGTGCGTGTGTGATTGTTTTGTGTGTGTGTGTGTGCGTATGTGTGTGTGCGTGTGTGTGTGTGTGTGTGTGGTGGTTATAAAGCTCAGTAAACAACAATGACCTAGTACTATTAATAAGTAAATACTGCAAATTCTTATTATATTACGGTACACAACAGGGTTTCAGTTTCATCATACGATTTAGATTGTACATAGTTAATTACTTTTTTTTTACATTTGTAACGTGTGTCTGGGAATATGTTAAGTGTCTTATTCAACTTATTGTAAAGAGTGGGTTCCAAGAATACAAACTGTCTTTTTGCAAAAGGTGAAGACGGGACCAGTCTTCTAAATACGATGTCTGTTCGTCTTTGGTTGGGGAGAGCATTGGGATTGTAGGTAGTTGTAGAGTGACAGTACAATATCGTTCGAAGGATGTATAGCTGCCGAACAGTGAGAACTTTGGCTTCACAATAAAGTTGTTGGGTTGGATATTTAAATGGTTTGTGAAGCATGATTTTTAGGATGGATCTTTGGGCTCTTTCCACTTTTAGGATACAATTTTTGTGCGTGCCTCCCCAAATTATTATGCAGTAGGTGATTATTGATTGGCATAAGGCAAAGTAAACTGTTCTCAATAGATTTAAATCTGCAGCTGTTCTTAGTCGTTTGAAGATATATCCAAGTTTACGAATCCTTGCTGTCAGTACTTCTGCATGTTTTTTCCAAGAGAGAGTAGGATCAATATATACTCCAAGATACTTTATTTCTTTGACGCGTTCAATAGTGATACACGAACAGGAGGCAGTATTAGCACAGAATAGATAATAGTACTACGTACAGAAGTTCCACTCCGAAAAATCAATTAAAGAAATAGGGACTCTCGCTACGATACAATAAGGTGCAATTCAGCTCGCACAGCGCACACAACCTACAGTTATAATCACCTAGAAGTTGCCTCTCTTTCTATCGCGTATTTCTTACCTCTTCTGACGACGTTAGGGTTGTCTTCTTTTAGAGAAGAATTTAATCTGAATATTAAATTACCAGTTAGGTATGTGCCTATTTCTTTAATCTAAGAAGATAACTAAATATCTTATTTAGATATTCCCTTGGATAGCGCTAAATTGAAATCGGTTTCAATGCAAGAGCATAAGGTTCTCACTCGCCGATATAAATTGTACCTACTTATAATAATAGATATAAATAATAGATAAAAATAACATGTGTATCACTTAATTTAATAAATAGTAATATGTAGGTACTAAACTACTGTATTACTAAAGGTAGGTAAGTATTTAAGTATAAGTAAACAATGATAGTAGCACTTCCTTATTATTTTTATTTACTCGACACGCGCTGCGGCCGAGTCCGCGCGATGCGTCTAGCTAGCGGCACGAGCGAGAGCAGAGTGGTGGTAGCCTTGAGATTAACCGGGCGGCCCGGTCCCAAGGTCAATCGTACCTAAACTGCGGAGTGGCACCCCCCTGGTATTAGTATTAGTATGGGAGCAATTATGTGCCACAAGCTCAAAGTCTTTTGGTTGGAGACGGTCTACTTTTGTGAAAGTAATATATTTAGTTTTACTAGTGTTTAGTGACAGTACGTTTTGTTGCAGCCATTTAATTACTCGGCTTAACCCAATTTCTGCTGTAGATTTGACTTCATCCCATGAGGAACCGTGAAAAACTAGGGCCGTGTCGTCAGCAAATGCAAGTAGCCTGCCATTATCAAGATGTAGGTTACATAAATTATTCATATATATTAGAAAGAGAGTTGGCCCGAGGACATAAGCAGCGGCGCCGCTTCTGTACATTTAGGCACCGCGCCGCTTACCAAAATATCGAGGGATTAAACTTTGGTTAAGTCACCACTGTGTTAAATGGTGTTATTGTAATAGTGTATGTGTTAAGTTTTTATCCAAATAAAGTTTTAATCTATACACTAACTTTTTGCCAGTCTTGCCTCCAACTTTCAGTATCCAGGGCTGATCTTCTGGTTTGTACTTGCGGGAGATGATGCCGAACTTTTTGCGCCGCGCTTCCTCTCTAATGTCTCGGCCGTATTCTGATCCAGCGCCGAATCTGAAATATTATTTAATTTACTTTTAGAAAGGTATACAGGCAAATAATACAATGTAGAAAAACTAGAAACATACACTTCCGGACACTTGAATCGAGCCACCCAGCAGTTTCAACTTTGATTGCTGGTAACTTAACAAAAGTATATGATCAACGAAAAAGTTTTTATGCAATTTGGAAGCTGCTACACTTTACATTAATAAGGTATACTTAATTCCAAATTTAAATTTCAATAACTTGATAAAATTACAATTTTAAGTGAAACTTGTCCTGTATAACCTTTCTCAAAGACAAGACTCGGGTTGAATTTTTGCAAAAAAAAAAGGAATTATTGGAAAAGAAAAATATTCAGTAACTTGTATTGCCTCCGAGAGCGTTTATGATTGCAGTCATGCGATTTGGCATGGAGTTAATCAACGTCATTATGAAGTGTTGTGGAATGTTCTCCCATTCCTCCTCGATGGCAACTCTCAGCTCTTCCAAAGTTTGTGGTGCTGGTTGGTGAGCTCGAACACGCCTCTTTAATTCGTCTCATAGACGTTCGATGGGATTCATTTCAGGGCTCCTTGCTGGCCATTCCATTGTCGTGATTCCAACATCATGAAGGTATGCCCTGACGATTCCTGCAGTGTGCGCTCTTGCATTATCATGCATAAAGATGAAGCCTTGGCCTACAAATCCAGCATATGGCATCACATGAGTCTCTAGGCAATGGTTAATGTATCGACGGGCATTTAGTGTTGGTAGACGTGGTCCTGTCACAACCTCTAGCCCAGTTTTACCATCGGCAGATATTCCTCCCCAGACTATCCACGAGCTCCCGCCATAACTCACTCTCTCTTCAATACAACACTGAACAAAGCGCTCTCCCCGCCTTCGGTAGACCTTCCTTCTTCCATCATTACCATAAAGCATAATCTTAGTCTCATCAGTAAAGAGTACCTTGCTCCATTGGCGTTGAGTCCAATGCAAATGTTCGCGTGCAAACTGTAAGCGCGCCATTCGGTGAGCTCTTGTCAGTTTCGGCCCGTTGGCTGGCTTATTTGAGCTCAGACCACGTTCTTTAAGTCTTCGTCTAATTGTTCGCGCGGAAACAGCCACTCCATGAAAGTCTCGAAGCTGTTCTTGGATCTGTACAGAGGTGAGGTGACGATTTCGTAAACTGGTTGTCGCGATAAATCGATCCTGTCTTTCTGAAGTTACCCGAAATCGCGGTCTTCCTGGACGGCGCACGTATCCACCAGTGTTGAGGTATCGATGGTATACCCTTTGCACAGCAGAACGGCTTAAAGCAAGCTGTGATGCTACATCGCGCTGACTTCGGCCCGACTGTAGAAGCGCCACAGTTTGCGCGGCTAGAAGAGGCGGTGTATCCATAATTTTAACGTTTAAATGGCTCAAATTAAAAAAACAACAATTTTACGATGTCTTAATTTCAAAACAATTACGGTGAATTCAAAATTATGGAGTTAAATAAAAAAATTATGTTAATTTAGATCAACTTTTCTTTTCAAAAGAATGCACTAATTTGGATTTTGTTTCGTTTTTCCATTTGATAAATTCAAAATTGGAACAACAGCACTTCAAACTCATTATGAATATACCAGCATCAAAACTGCATAAAAACTTTTTGATTAACTTAAGAATATTTTTATGTTTTATGTCATTACACATAAAAATGTAGGGTGGCTCGATTCATGTGTCCGGAAGTGTAAATACAGTTGCCAATAATTAACCTGCACCTATAAAAATCATTTTATATTATCCAAATGCACAAATCGTTACAGAAAATCTAAATATTATTTTCTTTTATTATTATGTTTAATGCAATTAGGTATTCAATCAATGGTTTTTCTCTATAAACAAGACAAAAATAAAAAAAACAATAAAAAGATAAGAAGATTAAATTCGTGAGTTTAGGAAAGTTTAGAAAAGCGACAATTAGAGAAGAAGAGGGAAGACCTTTGTCCAGCAAAAGGGCTTAATTAGCTAACCTGACTCTAACAGCCATATTCTGAATCACATTTTTAAAGTTTAAATTAAATTAAAGCTGTTGCTGTCAAACTAAAGAAAAAGTCTTAGCAAGACCTAAGCTAAGTTAGTTTCCAATTAGTTTTACATACATTATGCATTGTGGTCTGCACCTAAGTATGAAAAATCATTTCAGCTATGTAGACTAAGCTAAACTAAGTTAGCAATGACTTGGCTTAGCTCTTGACTTAGATTAAGTCTCATGAGACTACAAGCTAACTCTTTTTTCTTCTTATTCAAATTAAAATATGTTTCAGTAACTGGCTGTTAAACATATAAATCAGTTTAAAATACATACTTGGGCATCTCTTCATCAAGGCCTTTGAATTCCTTTATATTGTTCTCTCTTTCCATTTTGACGTGTGTCCATTTTGCAAAATCTACATTTAAAGTCGCGTTAAACCGCATAACATGATAGTTCTTTTTCACATTCTTCGGTACTCTTATTTTAAACTCCTGGACTCCAGTAGCAGACTGTATAGGAACAAATAATATTAAAATGAATAAATGTATTATGCAACCCTCCGGTGACACACAGCGAAGTTGTCTCTTGTCAATTTTCTGGAGGAATTAGACTGGCTGGAGTTAAAATCTGGCCCCCACTTTTTGGTTGCAAAAAGGGCAAGGCCCGCAAGACAACATAACAATTTATTAGCTTCATCAGATTAATTGTTTAGATAAAGAGCATTTTAAAGACATTTTGCTAGAAAGTATAGACGACCTCCATGGCGCAATGGTTACCATGCCTGCCCGCCACTCAGGAGGTCCCGGGTTCGAATCCCGGTTGAGTCATGATGAAAAACGAACTTTTTCTGATTGGCCTTGGGTCTTGGATGTTTATCTGTATATTATTATAGATTTGTTATAAAATAAGTATCGTTGAGTTAGTATACCATAACACAAGTTTCGAACTTACTTTGGGGCTAGCTCAATCTGTGTGATTTGTCACTATTTATTTATTTATATTACCAACCTCTGGAGAGTATTGTTACTGCACCACCAGTAAACATCTTTAAAAATAAACTCGTGAGCTGACTTATCAACCATCAAAACGCACATAAGCCTTTTTGTTTTTTTTATGGAAAATGCATTACTGCATGTCAACCAACCATTTCCCCAAGTGGCAGGGGTCTGTTGGGGTCCGACCATATCCCAAATTTTATCATGACTCAAATACCAAAAATTCTCAGATTCGGTACTGGGTTCTTGGCATTCATTGCAATATTTAATTTTTATGAGGCTATGTAAAAATAATCTTAATGGCGATACTACATAATGTATTGCAAGATAATACAAACATAAATAAATAACCATTAGAAGGAATAGAAATTCAACAAACTCACGGATGGCCCTGGTGCACTGGTCATTTTTCTAAATTAGCTATCTATTATTTTTATAATGGTCTAAATCTTCATGCTTAGTCTAATTACACTATAAATAATCTTTTATAAAATAATTTTACTGTATGATATTCCCAAAAGAAGAAATTATACTATTTTTAGAAATTGATGATGATATGACCACTGACCACTGACATTACATTACTGACAATGACAATGAATTAAGAATGACGGACGTGACATTTTGTTGATTGACGTGACCGAAACCATGTTGCCAGCTAATTGCACTTTCGGCAATGGCATTGAATGTAAAAAAATAAATAAAAGGATATTAAGTACTCGTTCGGTATTTTTAGTTCCGCACTTTCGCACTTTTTTTTGGATTGTTATTTGTTACATGACTTTTTTGGAAAATTACCTAGAGGTATCGTTTTTAGATTATGCTTTTTCAATCTACGAATTTGATTTCGATTAAAAAAATTAAAAAGAAATATCAAACGCACTGTCGAATCGAAGGTATCGAATCGAACAATAAATTATTTGACATCCCATGACATAGTGGACTTGGTCTGAATAAAAAACTTATTTAAATTATAGTCTCCCCAAGGAATTTGTATACTTTGTATACACCTCGAGTTTCCCTTCCCTACTGCAAACCATGCGTGTCACCAGTCACCAGCAATGTAAAGCAAACAGTTCGTTAACAAAACGTTTTTTTATCACTGCGGAAGCCATATTATATATGCTGTGGATTTATGTTTTCTACCATAAAGTTCTTTTTCATTACATGATTTTTAGTTAATAAAAAAAATTAAAGTACCAAATCAAAAGTGGTTTCAGTAACATGCATTCGGAGGGTTGCCAAGTTAATATTTTTCATTAGCGATTTGAAAAAAAGGGTAGCCATCTCAAGATTTTTTTTAATTTGCCGCTGTTTTCGAGTGACACAATTGGACACGATTAGATTGCCAGACTTTTAATAAACAAGTTTAATGACTAGGTATATTTTCTGTCATTATCAAATTACTTTATCACAGGCAGAACTTATAAACTACGAACGTCTTTTTTACACACAAAGGATTACTTCCTCTTACCTATTATAATATTATAATTGGTATTTTAAATATTTTTTTAAGAACCTTATTTAGGTACCTACATACATATATCCGAACACGTCGAAAATTACAACATCTTTTTCAACATTTTCCTCCAGCAGAACACTAAATAAAAGGTGGCGTTGGCTTAATAAATACTGTGGTTCTGGTCACTTATACAAACTCTCGCCCCACGGGATTTTGCGAAATTCAACTCCCAAGGGGGCGAAACAAGATGGCAAAGTTTGTATGAGAGAACGCGATGTCTTGGCCCGATTAAATTAAATTTTTTGCATATTATGACATAGTTTATTGGTAAAATACATAATTTATTAACATGAAATTCAATAAAATTAATTAAAACTAAACTAACAATTTTTTGCTAGATTTTATTATGATCTCATAAAAATTACACCATAAAGTTAAAAAGTTTATAAGGATGCGAATGTGCTAAACAATATACGATTTAATCAAATCCATTTAGAAGTTTCATTGTAAATTTTAAGTACTTACAGTGTCCTGTAATATCATTAAAGTATTTAGTATTGTAGGATTTAGTATTATGACCATACTTAAGCTACGTGCGATAATGGTGAAGCAAGAAGAAGAAAACATTTATGGACAAAACTGTTAATGAAATATCTGTTATGAAAAATACCTGTGACTTGTCACAGCCATTAACAGGGGAACTGTGACTTTATAGCCTGTTATGTCATCAAGTATTTCTATTGCCATCTTGTTTCATTTGTACGTGCTGAAACGAGAGGCACCTAGTATAAAATACTAGGTGCTTCTCGTTTTAGCACGTATAAATGAAAGGAGACGGCGATAACCTGTGATCTGTCAAGCAAGTGTCACTGTGACTTTTATAATTAGTATTTTTTTTTTTACATTGTGGCAACTACTAATTCAATTTCAATGACTATATTAATATTTTCTGCCATTTGAACAACTTTGAAAAATTTCACCTGTTATTTAATAACAGGTATTTGGACCTGTTAATTCTTGGGAACAGAAACAGGCATAACAGGTATTAGATTTTACCTGTTATAACTCATCTCTAGGTTTGCCATGCTACCTTGTTCTTAGGTTGCCACAATGTAAAAAACTTAAAGTCACAGTGTTTAGTCTGATTGCCAAACGAAAGGAAAAAAAGTCACAGTGACAGACAGACTGACAGATCATAAGTTATCGCCGTCTCGTTTTATTTATACGTGCTAAAACGAGAAGCACCTAGTATTTTAATACTAGGTGCTTCTCGTTTCAGCACCTACAAATGAAACGAGATGGCGATAGTTACAAGTCACAGTTCCCCTCTTCGTGAACTGTGACAAGTCACAGGCTAGTATTTTTCGTAACAGGTATTTCGTATCGCCAGGAGCAGTGACTGTTCAGAATTGTTCGGTAACAGTGATTTGTCACTGTTCCGATAAATACGCCTCACCCCTAAATATTGTCTGTGGGTCGATCTCTGTGATTATTTACATTTATTTGAACTTTAATATTAGCATTATATAAAGATGGGTAAGAAAAAAAACAAGAACAAAGTCAGCGGTGCAGTAAAAACTGCTGCCAAAACTGAAAAGAAGCTGGCGAACAAACTAAAAAAGGAACTTGCCAATTTAGGAGAGGTTAGAGTCGGTTAGACCATGCTCTATTATTTACCACTTCTATTTAAATTTATTATATTTTGTTATAACAATAGTAGTAGTCGCGACTCCCCGGTTATTCGTGTTACTCTGTGGTCGCGACTCTCAGACCCTAGTTGTAGTTGTATGTACCACTAACTATGGATAGAATGTACTACTTTTCCTGAGTTTGTGTGTAATCCATGTGTGTTAATTTTGCAAGTGTACCTATTTGTTTACCTAAAAGTAGCTGTGCATTTAGTTAAGTTTTATTTATTACTAGTTATGATTGTATTTGATCCGGCCGCTTGTGCTTAGTGAGGTTAATGTAATCAATTATTGGTGAACCAATAAACTAATTATACATAATAAAATTTGTAAAGTTAAAGTCTCCATTTATGTACCTAAGTTAGTTTGAATCAAGCTTTATCCAGATAGATAAAAGAAAGATAGAGTGAGTTACATAGACTTGTTTTAAAACAGATATAATAAATAAATAAATAGGGACAAATCACACAGATTGAGCTAGCCCCAAAGTAAGTCCAAAACTTGTGTTATGGGATACTAACTCAACTCCAATGAGACTATATTTTATAACAAATACATGTATAGATAATCATCCAAGACCCGAGGCCAATCAGAAAAAGTTCGTTTTTCATCATGGTAACCATTACGCCACGGAGGTCGTAAATCATAGTAATATTATAAATGAGAAAGTCAGTTTGTATGTTTGTTATTCCTTCACGGCTTGACTAAGCAGCCAATCATTATGAAAATTTGTATACATATTGTCAGGGGTACAGAGCCTAACATAGGCTAGTTTTTATCTTATGAAAGTATGTCATCCCAATGGGAAAATATTTTTTCTACTGTAGATGACGCTGCAATTGCGATGTCGGCCTACAGATGGCACCATAAGCTGCGCTATGGCTTGTTTTGTTGTCAAATGAGATCTATGTCATAAAATTTTTACCGAAAGCTAGTAAAAGGTTATTAAAATAATTTCAGGAAGATATAGCAAAAGTAATTGCAGAAATAGAAAGAGAGGACGCAAAGCGTTTAGCAGCAACTGAGAAAGTGCTACCAGGGCCTCCATCGCCAAGGGCTTATGCAACACTTACTCCACACCCCACTAATAATGAGTTGATAGTGTTTGGAGGAGAATATCATGATGGTCAAAAGGTAATTTAAATTTTTTTGATTTTATTTTTTACACATGGAATCTAAAATATCTACTTGTTCACATGGTCAAAAAAGCAAAATAGCAAAAAATATGACCAAATATCATTATAAGGTTAAAGCTTGTTTCTTTAAAACACTGGAAAAATATTGTTTAGCAATTCTCGACTTGCATCAACTCGAGAATACATGAGAACGGTTACTGCCTTGCGGGCATGAGAACGGTTGCTGCCTTGCAGGCCTGGTCTGCTGGTATCTTCAACACCTACTACTAGACAATGGACATTAAAAATGCTATTGTTTATTCCAAAACAATTTTTATAGTTTTGTAAAGGTTTTATACATCTTATAAATATAATTAAACATGAAATTAGTACACAACAAACAATTTTGTTGGGGGAGTCCTTTGCCCTGCAGTGGGACACAAATGGCTACAAAAAAAAACTATTTTAGAAAATAATGCCATTTTGTAAGAAAAAGCGAAATTTTCATATATCCTTTGTTTACAGACAATTGTTTACAATGAGCTGTTGTTCTACAATCCTGTCAATAATACGTGGAAGCAGGTGAAGTCCCCTGGAGCGCCGCCCCCACGCAGCGCACACCAAACAATTGCCACACAGGCCAATAAGTACGTTATAATAGATATTTATCACCACTCACTTCAATCCAAATGTCAACGGCATTCAAACATTGGCGCAAGAATTTATAAAATCACCTTTTTTATGAGAGAAGAGGAGAAACAAGCAGGCCACCTAGAAGTAAGTAATCACCGCTCATGGCCATCAACAACTCTAAGAATCTTGGGAGGAGTTGCCCAATTATGAAGGGTTAAAAGGGAAGGAAATGTGAAGAAAGAAGCTTTAGTAGGATGGGTATTCGTAATTAATAAGATCAGAGAAAAATAATTAAACTTTCATATAATCGGGTTTCTTTCGCTATTTCTTTTACCAGTGGCCATTTTGCTTGTGTCCGAAATGGTGGTAGTTTATAACGTAGTTTATTTTCTTTACACATACAAGTTGTAAATGACAAGAAAAAGTGCCTGTAAAGGTCTAATTTCTGAAATAAACGATTTCATTTCATTGATTCAGAGGTGAAATATGGGTGTTTGGTGGCGAGTTCACGAGTCCATCGGAGACGCAATTCCACCACTACAAGGACTTATGGTGCTTCTCGCTTGCCGACAAAAAATGGGAAAAGGTATTTGTAAAATTATTTTGATCATATTCAAATCTTATCTTAAAACTAAATTTATATCGCCACTGAAAAGTTATTAATAGTACCTAAATATTATAATAAGAGGCTACCAATAAGCAGTGGGACATAAATATATGTTTTCAGGTGGTAGCTCCGAATGGACCAAGCTCCCGCTCAGGTCACCGTATGGTGCTCCTTGGTCGCAAACTCTTAGTGTTTGGAGGGTATTCGGACGACGGTCGAGAGTGTCGTTACTTCGACGATTTATATTCGTTTGATTTGGACACGAGAACTTGGAGTAAAGTTACTGCGTCTGGCAGAGGGCCCAGTGCCAGATCTGCGTGTGTCATGTTACCGGTTGGGAATGATGGAGTAAGTACATATGTATAATAGTAGATTTTACAACAAGTGCACAAAATGAATCATTTCTATCCGAGACTTTTAGCAGCCCGAGCCGAAGGCGAGGGCTGATAGTAATGTCGAGGATAGAAATGGTTTTGTGGACGAGTTATAAACTCTGCTTTTCACTTCGATTGCGAGGAAATAAATAAATAAACGCACGAAAAACAAGACCTGTTTCCCCTTTCCCGCCGCTTTTTTTTTTAATCTTACGACATTGAAATTAGGCTTGGGCTGCAGACCTATACATACAGCCTACTATTAAATTAATTTTGAAATAAAATAATTTTCTTAAATTAATTAAATAACCTACCGTACTTTAATTTAAATTTTAATATCTTTTATGACTTAAAAAACACATAAGGCAAATAAATTAAAGTAAATATTATAAAATAACAAATTCTATCTCTGAACTTTTTGTTGTGTTTGGCTGTATGGCTTATTTCCTTTGCCTTAATATAGATACATTTATGAGTAGATACGTTTTTGCCCTTGTGCACAAAATTCGATTTTGTGCAGCCTATATCCTGCGCAAATAAGCATTTTCTGAGCATGAGAAGTGAAAAAATTAAAAAGAAGTGAAAAAAAATCTGCCAGTTCAGACGGCAGATTTGTACTTAGAAAAACTGGCAAGAAACTTAGAATTGTTTAAAAATGGTACTAATAAAAGTTACAATTACAATGTACACAAAACAAAAAAATCGGCAATTTTAAATATATTTTTTTATAATAAGTATAGCTAAAAAAAACTTTTAAACTATTTCCTTTCATTCCTTCAGCTAATAATATACGGAGGTTTCTCTCGCGTGCGCGAAGGCCGCACGGAGCGTACGCACACGCACACGGACCTATTCCGTCTGGCGGAGAAGTCCGGCGGCGGACTCGTTTGGCGATCGCTGTCGGGCGGGGCGGCTGCGCCGGCGCCGCGGGCGGGGCAGGCCGCCGCGGTCAGTGCGCACAACGCCCGGGGATATGTGTTTGGTGGCGTTAGTGTGAGTATACTTATAAAAATTTGTAACTTTATTATTATAATAGTAAATTTTTTGTCACTTTCGCTACTTAAGAATGACAGTGCCAGAACAATTACACAACTAGCTGATTCCCGCCAGTTTACTTGCAAAATTCCGTTCTTCCCGTGATAAAAACGATCATATATGTCACTATCCTCACTTTCGCGTTTATTGTAAATTTATAAATTTTGTAATAATTTTTTTATTGCTCTATTCACACAAAGTGTATATGTTAAGTAAAAAATGATCTCGCATTCGGCTCTCATTATAATATTAGAAAGAATTAAATTTTATAGAATCTTAAACTTCTAAAGGACGTAGAAGAAACTGAAGAAGAGTTGAAAGGCGAGATGAGCGATGAGCTACTAATGCTAGACCTGGAAGCTGGGAAGTGGCACAATGTGACACTGCGAGGCGAACAGCAAAATACACAGAAGGAAGCCGAAGATAACGAGACTCAACCTGAAGAAACAGAAACTGTCACTGGTAAGTTGCATTCGCCTGTAGTCGTAGTTCAAATTCAAATATTCTTTATTCTGTGGGCCCTCGCGTTCACGAGCCTGAATATGGCATCTGACCAATATACTTACGTCACAATCACATGGGATAATGAAGACATTCCACATCTATGTCACATTCGGATATAATTTTGATTTAAGCCTGTACTATATAAAATTATTATTAAAACATGAATTGAATGAAAAAAGAGGCGTAATTCTTTTTTTTGCCATTTCTTTTTGCAGTGGTCATTTTGCTTTGTTTCTGTTTCTAAAATGGTGGTAGTTACAGTAGAGTAGAGTTGCCAATGTTGTTTAATATTCTCAATATTTTTTTTTTTTAATGACATGAGGGTCTTAAGGTGATCCGATTCGGTCCGCGCGGGAAATTCAAATTTTTTGTTTTTTTTTTACAAATTGCATCTCAATCATTGATAGAATTTTCGTGAAAATTGATTTGACGACAGCAAATACAATATATCTACTGAATAATTATCAAATAAATTATAAATATTAGCTGTTCTTAATATGAATGTCCACGATGCATCTTTTTCCCAATAAACATGCATTATGCACATTCATAATGAGAAGAGCCAATATTTATAATTTATATGATAATTATTCAATAGATATATTGTATTTGTTGTCGTCAAATCAATTTTCATGAAAATTCTATCAATGATTGAGATGCAATTTGTAAAAAACCCCGAAAAATTTGAATTTCCCGCGCGGACCGAATCGGATCACCTTAAAGGGTTAAAATAAAGTCAATTTCACTTGGTTACAGTAGTGACAGACGAAGTGTTCACAATGAAGTTGGGCGGGGCTCCCTTAGCGCAGGCGCCGGCGCCGGCCTCTGCGCCCGTCGTCCGCCGCTCTGGGCCCTCCCCGCGCATGTCGGCCATGCTGGCCTTGCAGCGCTCCACGCTGTACGTGTACGGAGGCGTGCTAGAGAGGGACGACAAGCAGTTTTATCTCAGCGATATGTATAGTTTAGGTGAGTGATGTTATATACCATCATCATCATCAACCCTTACCCTCATGAGGTCTTCACCAAATTTTAGAAATAGCACTTCTTATTGCACTTAATTTTTGTGTCATAAATAAATAAATAAATAAAAATATAACTGTCTGTTTGCCTTGGTCTGGGTGTTTTCTACATAGGTATAATAAGTATTTATTTTCAATAAGAAAGTATTTAAGTATATTTACCAGTAATCTAGTACCCATAGTACAAGCTTAATAGATTAGAGCGTACTCTGCCACGCTACACTGGCTAGGGTCAATGTTGCTTCTCTGGCCTGTTCGTTTTAATGTGCCACACACAGCAATACCATAGAGCTGCTCATATCTATATTAATATTATAAAGAGGAAAGATTTGTATTTGTGTGTGTGTGTGTGTGTATGTTTGTAACGAATAAACTCTAAAACTACTGGACCGATTTCAAAAATTCTTTCACTGACCCCGGGCAAATACTATAGAAGACTAATACCGACAGCTCTTGACGTTTCTCATACAATGACTTGGCAACCTCCGTTCACCTCATGCCGCTAGGGGCGCTATAACATTTTGCATACAAAAGTTTTGAAATCGTTCACCTCATGCCGCCCTCATGCCGTAGGGGCGCTAGTGTCGCGTCTTGCCCGAATTCTTCCGAAGCTGTGGGTATTTATTAGTCTTCTATAGTATTTGCCCCGGGTAACAAAGGCTATATTATATTTTCAAGAAAATTAGGGATCCTTGGTAAAACCCCACGAAGCCGGGGCGGTCCGCTAGTCTATGATAAGATAAAATTATTCAAAATGAAAATAAGAAATCGTCGCTCTTTTACAGATCTGCACAAACTAAATGAGTGGAAGACAATTATAGAACAGCCTCCGTTGCCGGATTGGCTTGGATCTGACTCGGAGTACGATTCGGAGTCTGGAAGTGGTTCTGACGACTCTGAAGATTCTGATGACGAAGAATAAAAAATAGGTTTATTTATTTGCGAGAATCTTGAGAACATCAATAACGGAAAATGACAAATTCATTTGTCAGGTGTTAGTATTTTGTCACAACTCATAAATTCTAACTCCCATACTAGACGTCAACGCTCCTGGCCCGCGAAGTCATGAAACAATTAAGCGATAGGGCTGCATGCGCGTGCCAGGAGCGTTGGCGGCTAGTATAACAGACTGAACTATGTCAATATTCTCGCAAATGTGTAGATTTATTTTTATATCATGTTTTGTAAATACGTAGTGTCTATATTATATAAGTAAAATATGAAAACTACATAAGTAAAATAGTGACTTATGGCGACAGTTCATACTAGCGCACACTATGTAATTTTGGCTTAGTTGAAGTCTAATTTTTTCGTGTTTAATTAATTGATAGCTGTCATTATTTTAGAAGTTTAACAAAGACACCGTAGCTTTTTTTCATTCTTTTTGGCTGGAATTCTGGCTTGTCGTCATAATACATTTTTGTTTACTTGAGAAGAGCTAACCAACGGTATATGCCTTATCGGAATTAGATATAGTACCAAAATGCCCATCATCCTTTTGCTACGCAAAATAACGTTGCGTCTAAAGTCTGTCTGTATGACAAGATCTTCGATGAAGGATATTGTGTGGTATTGGGAAGGGGTCCGCCCTCGTCAAGCTTACGCTAAAACCCAATATCAGTACTCAATATCCGGAGAAGCGGGGGTGAGGCGTCATGGAGCCGGCAAAGACCCATGGCGCTGCTTTGCCTCAGGAGAAATTGACCCGTTCTTCTGGGGGATGTCATTTCGGGCCTCGACCGAATGACTTAATGTTAGAGGGGCAGGAGGGCGCCAACCCTCATGTTGGTCAGCGAGTGGCAGAATTATTGACGCGTCTTGACTTATTCAAATTATTGGAGAATAGTGCTCAAGGACCGAAATCACGACCTCTGGACATTCCGGAAAACGAAAGAAAAACAATAGTCTTGAATGCAATTTACCCTAAAGGTATTCCTGACTACATACACAGAGACTTTCAAACGTGCTTCTGTTCAGAGTGCCTTAAAAATCCTTCCAAGTCAACAGAAATAGCCAAAATAATAAGATCCAGCCAAGAAGATAAAAAAGGCCAACCGTACATTCCTGATGAAGCTCTTTGTTTAACGGTAGTTAGACAGAAAACTGTCAGTCGAAGACTATACTTGAGGGAGCCAAATCTCGAGGATTGAATATTTTATAGATAAGGATACTAACAAAATATACTATATTTTAGGAGTAAAAAAACGTTTTTGAGGTCATTGGCATTTTACAAAAAAAAAAACTCTAAATTTACTATTGTTTGCCATATTAAGCTTTTTGGAATAAAGACAAAACTATACGTGACCGCAACTAAGCCAAAATTACACAACCGTATATTCCTGATGAAGCTCTTAGTTTAACGGTAGTTCGACAGAAAACTGTCAGTCGAAGAGTCTTGAGGGTGCCAAATCTCGAGGATTGAACATTTTATAGATAATGCAATGTTACATTACTATATTTTAGGAGTATAAAAACGTTTCTTGAGGTCATTGGCCTTTTACACAAAAAAAAACGAAAACTATACAGAAATTTACTATTGTTTGCCATATCAAGCTTTTTGGAATAAAGACAAACTATACGTGAGACCGCAACTAAGCCAAAATTACATACTGTGTAATGCTATACAGTATGTAATTTTGGCTTAGTAATTTGTATGTTACTTTCCTTTTCTGTGCATACAGACGCGTCGTAGCGTCAATCTGAAAAGTAACATTACAAATTGAAACATATCTCCGCACAATAACAAACATTATTTCGCGCGCATCATTCAGCGTTGGTCGCGCTCAGACGCGACAATTCCGTTGAATGCGTGCGTCTTCTTTTGATCTTTTTTTTATGCTAAAAAGGTGGCAAACAAGATACTGCCCGCCTGATGGTAAGCATCACTGTAGCCTATAGACGCTTGCAATACCGGGGCGGGGGTATCACTCACGAGTTGCCAACCCTTCCAAACATCAAATGGAGCTCTGCAACCTTAAATGGAATATGTGCATTACGTCGCGGTATAAGGGTGAATTTGCTGTCACCCTTTAGATTACCCTTTAGATACTTATTTTTATGTAACACCTTTATGTACCTACCTTATTTTCGCAAATAAATTATCTTATCTTAACGATTATGAGTCGACCTTAATTAATAAAATTATAGTCAATAACTGATTTTTGTGTAAGTTAAGTAATAAATGAAACAACAACAAATACACATGTTATCTTTTATTTATGTACACAAATTTATACCTATAATAATATATCTTTATTAAAAAAATTGTTACACTAACGATTTACACTGGATTCGTACATACACGCTTACGTTACGCTCACAAAGTGAGGTGTAAAAATATACAGATTTTTCCAAACCTTAAAAATTGATTTTCAATTTCATACAAAACTGTACACGCCATAAAGCAAAACATGATTTTTGGATTGTATAAAGAGGCATAACTTATGAATTGATCAAAAAACATTACATTAACAAAAATACATCTTGAGTTATCTGTTTCTAGCGGTGCTATGTTGAAGTAAAAAAATATTATTATAGTCTATCCGCACTGCGAATATTTTTTTCGCAATTCTGAAACAAATTACATCTTATAGATGTATCCACACTGGCGGAAAAAATCTCGCAAATTGCTTTCAAGACCGTGGAACAGAATTCGCGGGGTGAAATTTCGCAGTACGGACAGGCTCTTACTTTCCTGGTTAAATAAAAACCCCTTCACACACAGATCGTTAACGTAGTAATTGTAAGAGTGATGAAAGAGAAAGAAGAAAGAGACTCAATTCAATAAAATCAATCACTGCAACACAGTTTGCGGATTACAAAAATGTACGTACGTACGCTCGTATTGCTCTGTGGGGCAATTCACGTAACAAGCACCGATTCTAGTTCGATTCAACGACACTCGCTGTCCCGTTCAATTCCTATTTTGTATGAGTGAGACAGCGAGTGTCGTTGAATCGAACTAGAATCGGTTCTTGTTACATGAATTGCCCCACTGAGTGCTTAGTGTGTGTTTTTCACACCACGTTTGAATACGACAGCGTTAGTATTTTGTATGGGAAAGATAAAGCGCCATCTAGTGGTCACTAATTCTTCGAACGTGTGGTGTAAAAAAGCTCTAAGCACTCTGGTATTACAATTTACGTTTCCACGCAGTACGAAGGGGTTCTTCTCATGTTTTGCTTTCAATAACGGCGTTATCCTACTCCTACCACTACGCGTATAATTTCATTATTGTGTTTGTAGCACTGGTAGTAATTTAGACGAATTCTAGTACAATCGAATTAAATAAACAACGACTTACAGTCTAAAGTTGTTTACGATAGCCATTTAAATTTTTGACCCACACGTAGAAAGAATTTATTAACTTAAATATTTAAAAAATAATGTCTGCTCTTTTATTTTAAAAGTAAAAAATATATTTGTCGTCGCTTCTGACAGTTAATATGTTAGGATGGGTCAAAAATTAAAATAACAGCGTATACGATGAGAGATACATGTGATAATTACATGTTTTTTGCTCTATCAAGTGCTAATTTTCCACTAAGCCAACTGAAAAACCTCTTGCAATTTTGGTCAGATTGTTAGACAGTCAGATTTTTGTCGGTATGCCCCGAACTTTTTATCGTCACTTGGCGGAGAACCCGGGCCTACCCCAAGCGGCAGGACATGCAGTTTTGACTGACCTGACCTGACTTTAAAAAAAAGGATTGGTTGGTGAAAACGGGTAACGATTGCTTGCGGTTTCCACATAGGAGTAAGTTGATGGTCAACAAATATAGTCTCTCATGTAGCTTAGTGGAAACTTATTTAACAATCAATATTCTAAGATTTGTAATTACGTATATCAACAGTCACACTTGAGAAAAATTATCCGCTGTCCGTGCTAACAGCACCATCGAGTACGTGACTAGATTTTTTCTCAAACGTGCGACTTAGTATTCTGTTAATACATAAAGTTGGAAATGCATTGCTTTTAAAGCCAATTGATACTTATTGTAATGTTGACAAAATTATTTTTGTGACTTTATCTAATCGCACTAATAGACTGATTTTAGAATGGCGCTGAGTGCACGCTGACAGCCGAAAATGTATGAACTGAACATGTTAGAAAAGTTTTTGAATAACGCGTAGTTATTAGCGCGGACGGGACGGTTCGTACATTTTTCTGTCAGCGCCGACCGTCACTATCCACGTCTATATATTTTAATAACAATTTTGTCATATAACAATAAGTTCAAGGTAAACTTAAAAGTAGATGTTCGCTGACGTAAAACCCTTACTATCAGTCCACTATATTTCTATCCCTTTTGTTCTTCATTAGAGAGACAGAGACATATATGGTCATAATGAGGGGAATATAACCAAATCAACAGTACCCTGTCATTTATCGAACTACATTTCCTAGCAACATTTGGACCGATGAGCAATTATTATCGTTTTTTTAAATATATTTGCAACCATTTTATACCTAAGAAAGTAAAAATGGCACTGACACATTCCATTTGCTTATTTAATTCCACATTCTGCCGCTAGTCGCGTAATTCACAACAAAAATGGCGCTATGTGCTGTCAAATTTCGACATCTGTCATCAACGAATAAACACTCATTGGTCCAATTCGATTTAGATCTTTCAATGTTTCTTTTTATCTAAAAAAGTTATTTACAACATACAAACGTATGTTTCAATATTTTATACATAAAAATATCTTTTTAAAATATTGAAACATGTTTTTTTTTTATTATTGGAGATTTTTTTCTTGTGAAAATCAAAATGTGCAAGAAATGAATATTGCTTGTTCGTAAATAAATCTAAGCAGATGGCACATAACATATTTTGGTCCCGTAACTTGCACGAGGGTCCCGTATAAACACCGCGGAACCCTATTTTCTGCACGCACCTTGTATACGCATTCCATGTTATTTAAGATATTCAGTATGTACATTGTTTGTTCCATAGATAGAGAAACTTTAGGTTTAACAATATGCTCAGTATTATATTCAGTGCCACCGACTCGCGCAGCGTGTTGATACCGACTCGCGTAGCGTGTTGATATGAATTGCATTTCAGTGCCTCGGACACACCTAGCAAGTTCCCTGGAGAGTTATAAAATGTAGTCAGTTGACATGAAATTCTTTTCAATGGAGGGGACTCGCCTGGCGAGTTGTGTGTGGTGACACTGATGACACATCATGTACGTCAACATTCCGCTTTGTAAACTCATATTATGCCAATTCTCCCTTCAGTTTCTCTATGGTAAAACTATTTTCCAGGTCCAGTGAGTCTCTAATAATAAAAACAATTAAAATTTAGTTTCATTCTCAAGCGTTATCTTGCTCATACAAAACTTCAAAAGAGCGAGATAGCTTAAAATTGAGACTAGATTTTAACTGTTTTTATTACGCGAATTGACCCGCAGATTTACAGTAATCCAAAAGAGTAATATAAGTAAACTTTCTTTTTTTCGAACTTGTCCTTTTTTGGTAAATAAATCATGGTATATTTACTGTGGTTTTCAATGCATATTCAGATTTTTATTAAAAATACAGAATACTTATCATATTACCTATGTTATGAAACCAGGGGTCGTACTATGACCGCTTAAAACAAAACAAGAGCGGCCGAGTAATGGAGACAGCGCAATACATGATGTAAGGCGACGACGTCTCGTTTACACAATCGTTTCAGGATAGTTGTAAGGTTGTGATACGGCCCTAGTGCAGTGCATGCAATACGTATTTTCATAAATAACATGTTAAAAAGGACAATTTTGAAAAAACTCAACTGTATGTAAGAATATTGAAAAAAAATAATCCCAAATTCAAAATTGTGCGTTAAAAATGAACGGTATTTCGGGTACAAAATTATTTTTACATACTGTGCCTTCACACTTTAACTAATATTTACAAGATTAAATGTATAAAATTAATTCACTAGCAAAGTAAAGCTGAAGCCAAAACGATAAATATTACATCGAAATGTGCGTTCGTTATGGGCGATTATAATACATGTTTTAAAACATTACCTTTAACAATTACATTACATTTTTGAACCTTATATCTGGTAGCATAAAGTTTAAACTACTGTGGGTTACAGCTTGTGAACCAATGACATAAATAGATATGCAGGGCGGTGGATATGTTTTAAATTTTGTATTTATCAATAGTATTCATATATATTGTACTATGTAATTAAAAAGTTTCATAACAATGCTTACATTATTAGCATTAAAATATTTGTTTTAATTCCCCACCCTGCATACATATTTCTTTTGACTGCACCTGGTTTGATAGTTCATTATTATTATTAAATTTAATTAACAACCCATTCTCAAACACGTCTTTTCAATTCCTTTA
This sequence comes from Endotricha flammealis, assembly GCA_905163395.2. NCBI lineage: Eukaryota > Metazoa > Arthropoda > Insecta > Lepidoptera > Pyralidae > Endotricha > Endotricha flammealis. The sequence continues at coordinate 15,619,001 of LR990855.1, forward strand.
AAAAAATATATAATCGCCCAACAAACTAAATAAGATAAATAATAACTAAAAAATCAATTTATGTGTACATCAGTCGGTTAACAACTATAATATCTTAGTACAAATGTTTTTTTTTTGTAAACAAATTAATCAAAAACGAATCAGTCTCTTAATTTTAGAAATTATCATTAAAATGTTATTTACATTATATAAAACAATTATACTTTTACAGTAGGCATGGTATTTAATACAACATTATACACCTTTATTAATAATAATGATTAGACAAGGTACTAAAAAGTATTTTGTCTCTTTCACATTCACGGACAAAACACTGCACGCAGCGAGTCGGTAGCGGAACACGCCGCGCCGCGTTTAGTATGACGTCGTTCACACAAATATATGAAATTCAGAAATGTTCTCGCGCCGCGCCGCACTGCCGCTAGCAGTGTGCAAAATATTTTTGAAACAAAAATTTCACCCTTTAAATCTGATTTTAGTTAATCCTGGGGTTTTTATTTATTAATAAAGGTGATATGTATTTCAAGACAAGATAAATATGTGATTATGTAATTTCGTATCAAAATTTGTGGTATGACTCTGTAGATATTTCGAAGTTTTTTCTTGAACGTGATTTAAAAAAGTTCTATTGTAATGTAGCAGTAGTCATGCTACTGTAAAACACCATACATACATTACACAAAAGAATAAAACATACATTTACTATCTAAATTTAAAATTTACATTTATTATTTACACTATTAAATAAATACGACAATTTGGCTGAATTCCTCTATATTAATTTCATGTTTTCATGTTAATTATATAAAAAAGTAGCTAAATAATAAGATGGCGCGAAAATTAAGTCTGTTTATTGTCGATCACTAGGGGAAAATAAAATGAATAAATTAATGCACACTCATTAATGCACAGGGTGTGCAAAAAAAGTCCATCCGACATTACACCAGTCCATTCAATATATATATCACAGCAACGCTCTCGCGTTATACACCCCGCACGGCACACTGACTAGGCTATCGAACCATTAAAATATTGACCATTAAAGGCGCGTAACGACTTTTTTATCGGACGATAAATCGTGTCGTATAAAAAGTAGAATAAAAAGTCACGGTTGTTTAAACTGTGCGAGTGTTTTAGAGTAACCGACGCGATATTTTTCACGACACGTCACTAAGCCGATGTCGTTGTCGGACAACGATGGTTTGACGTCACAACATAGTACCAACGCACCCTTAAAATATATTGACGTTAAAATTGTATTTTTGCAATTAAAACGAGTCGATGGTTTTTGATTATAGAAAAATAATAAATAATATTTTCGTGTCTGCCCTTCTGTATTCCGCCAACTCCTAAACCAAAGTTATAAAAAAAAACATAACGGAACAAAAAAACTTGCCAGTAAAAAATAAGCAAGTGCATAGTGGTAGCAAGGGTTGCGATATCCACAAAATGAGAAATGCTCACAGTTGTGTCTCCTGTAACACCAGGATTAAAGACTACACATTGACAATAAGCAGTGATGCTTATGACGTCGCAGGCGAGTAACAACGGCTGTCTTAGAACTCATAATGTATCAAAAAGATATTAGACTAGGACTCAGTTTCTCGTGAGATCGAAATTCGCGGCGGAATTCGCTGTTACGCTTCCACTATGTTTTACTAAAGCTCCTAACATTGTCTGTTTTTTCAAATGAGCCTGTATCGGGGTCCATTACCTAAGGGTTTGGCCAAGATTTAATTTTGTATTGGCTTATTCGTTCCCATTTAAATTCCCTCCAGTTTAAATTCCTATGGCCAAACCCCAAAAATCTTCTAGAATCGAAAACCACGACTAGATTCAATAAATTAAAACAAATCAGTAACAATCGTACCGAACCACGCGCATACAACGGGCAATGCATATGTGAACAGTGCTTTGTGTAGTGACGGTCTTGCCCCGGAATCTGCAACCGGTTGCCCGTCAGGTACTTGTCCGGTTGCCGTGTTATCTGGCACGTCCGGCACGTCAATCCGTCCTCGCACGTTAACGTTGTTCGTGCCGGGTCCGTCGACGATATTTGGCACGAATGGCGGCTCCGATACAGGTGTAGGGTTGACACTTTCTATTTCTGTTGGGTCCTCTGGTGGTGTTTCGCCTGAACCTGTTGATAGAGAGATACGTTTAACTTAAAACGATATATGGACTCCGAGAAAGGACATGATAGTTTTTATCCCGGAAATCACCCCATAAAAGGGTGAAAAGTGGGGTGGAAGTTTCATCGGGATATTTTTATATTAATGTTCCTATATAATTGAAACTTGGTTGTAATATTTTCAGGGGGGAGGGGGGGGAGTCATTTTGCTCTTACCGAAGCCCACGCAAAAATTTCCTCCAAGAGAAAATATCGTTTAAAAACCCTCCGAATTTTTTGTAGAAAATAAAATCGAGTATATGAACATTATGAACTTACGCCTAAAGACGTGACTGACGTTCAATATATAATATTAATCTTACCTTCTGGATAGTCTCTGTCGTCTGTGTCATCAGGCAGATCTTCAGTGTCGTCTGTGTCGTCGCCGGAGCCCGACCCAGAGCCCAGGTCGAGCAGGTCCATGCGGGCCGACGCGGGGGATTGCGGGAAGTCTGCATAACAAATAATTACATGTCAATATTGGTCGAAATATCATCACAGTTGATTGTGTACGTTTAAATGTGTATAAAACTACTAGCAAAACCCGCGTAACTTTGTTTGCTTGTATCCCGCTTTCCCGTGGGAATTTCGCTATACTCGGATCGCGGTGCACGTAGAGTTTAGTGCGTTGACCTGTGGTTGCCTGTCTCTGTTACTCTCGCGTGATATTGCTCATAGGTCACTTATACGCGTGATACTCGTGGACTTGTGCGACAGGGATAGGTTATCACCTATCCCTGTCCATATGATCCATCCTTTCGGAATCGTGTGTCATTTTACGGTATTCTACGTCCTCCGCGTTTGTACTTTGGTCTAGTTATATGATACTTAGAAGCCGAACAATATCAATGTTATAAATCGCCAGCAATATCAAATTGCGGTAGGTCCCATTTGTTCTATGGAACATGACGTAATAGAACAATTTTAGAAAATATTGTCCCTATTTGTACTGTAGAACAGTTTGTACTTTTTGTCTCAATTGTTCCATAGAACAAACTAAGTAGGTATATAAACTTCTTGAAGTTGATATGTAAACTGACCACTCGAGAATGATTTGCTACATACCACTTGTCTGTGACATTGATGATTAGATGGTTACTCACCGACAGAAATTATAATGCCGAATCGTAAAAAATAAACAAAAACAGGAGCAAAAGCTATTATGTAGTTCTATAGTACAAATAGGGACAATATTTTCTAATTGTTCTATTACGTCATGTTCCATAGAACAAATGGGACCTACCGTCAAATTGTAATTGCATTTACTCTACTGACCTTCTCCCTTCCACTGCACTTCAATTCCATTGTAAGCGTCCTTGAGCCGACCCGTCAGCAATCGCAATGTCTCCAATTGCTGACGTTTAATCTCCACAGTCGCGGCTGACGGTAGACCTCTTACTTCAGGATTCGAAGCTAATGCTGCACTGCCTTCGCCTGCTGGACTCTTCGTGTAGCTAAAATAATGCATCCGTCTATTAACATTTCATAATGGCAAACGTGTGATTGTATTTGTGTCACCGTTGTCTGGTACCCATAAAGCCGAGTCTCCAGCGAAAGTTTTTAGAAAACATTCAACAAAAACACATACACAAAACTTTGTTTTTGAAACATGTTTCTCTACACACGCTGTCCATAGCGATTGTGTAGCGAGGCGAGAGAGTTGTCAAAATCACAACAAAAATGGCGGATGATATGACAGTACCCTGCCCCTCGACCCGCGCGGGGGTGTTTTGTGTACGTGTTTTCCATCGGGCATGGAAACCAAAAACATTGTTGATGTACACTAAAATGTGTATTGAAACAAAGTTTCGTGTAGACGATTTTATTGAATGTTTCGTGTTTTTGTTGATTGTGTAGGGCAAAACACGCGCTATGGACCCGACTTGACACAAGCCGGTTGAGCCTAGCTTACTTTGGGTCCAGGTGGTGCTGTGTGAATTGGGTAGAATTTATTTATATGCGGGAAGCTACCTAATGTCACGGCATTTTTTCCGCGAACTTTTTCGGCCAATCCGCTATCACTGGCTCATGAAATGTGAATGTTTATTCGTGACTAACCTAAACAGGATGTTTGCAAACATCCTAAAATACCTAAGATGATTGCGAAATTCTTTATTATATCCCTATTATCCAGTTGAATTTATTTCTACCTGCGAGATCTACGCTAGCTGATCACCACGGTTTTACCCGGAAAATGCCGTTCCCGTTAGACAGGATAAAAACTGTCCTATATGTTAATCCAGGTTATAATGTAACCGTATACCAATTTCAAACAAATCTGTTTGGTTGTTTTTGCGTGAAAGAGTACAAACATCCATACAAACTTTCACATTTATAATATTTAGTAAGGATTTCTCACCTGCCCAAATCCGTCGAGTTGAAGCAAGGCGTAGTAGTGATGCTGGTAAACGTGCAGAGCACGGCAGGCAACTGGATCCAGTAGCGGCGCGACGTGCGCAGGCGGGACCGCGTGTCGCGCACTAACTTGTCCAGCGCTGGAGCACCCCAGTCGGCGGCTGAAATTGTTATTCTTACTATTAATATTGACGATGGTTTTTCCTTGTCATTTATATCCCACTGCTGGGTAGAGGCCTTTCCTCTCCTTTTTGAACTATCCCTATTTGCCGTTTCTTTCATTACACTACCAACAGTTCAAATCAAACGTTGACACACAGAAATTAAGTAATCACGAGCACAAGTCGTCAAGCCTATCCAGTTGGCGCCAAAATCCCCTATATTTTTTTAAAAGTTATGGCTTCTACATTCTTGTTCGTCGCAATTAGCCAGCCAGTGAATTAAGAAAAATATATCATTCAAAGCAGCGTATTAATGTTGTCTCGACTCAGTATACAGTCTCTAAATCAAGACGCCCCGAAGAAAGATGTAGCATAATTTCTTCAGAGAAGACGGCTTTGGAATAATAAAATTCTAGTTTTACTTACAGTGCACTTCATCACTTTTCGGCGCTGGCTTCTTGCCTTTCTGCCCTCTTCTCTCATCGAATTCGTAAGGTCTATAATCTAATTCGGAATCGGAATTCCCGGCTTCTCTCTTTGTCCTCTCGTGGTCCTCAAACTCTTCGTACTCGTTGAGGTCTATTTGTCCTTTCATGTATTGAAGGAACCTTTCTCTTGATTTCGCTTGCTGGGCCATCTCCTCTGTTGCTTTTTTGATGCCTGGAATAATAATAAAAAATATATATGTATATATATAAACAAATACATTATCTTGGGCATTTAAATAAACAATTTAAATTTAATTTCCTCAGTGTTGAAGGCGCAAATTTATTTTTGTAAGGTTTCATTCACATTTTCGATAATAGATGGCGCCTCTGGAAAAATAGATCGCGCTATGGTTTGATATTCGTTTTTTTTATTGTTTTAGTAAAAAAAAATACTTTTGACAGCTAAATGCTTCGAAAAACAAGATACAATCTCACAAAAACGCCAATCACCGCGACTAAAAATAAATCTGGCCATACGTATGTTAACACAAAAAAGTATAAGTATGCTGTTAATTAAATAAATACCTTCAGGAGTACGTAGACCAACTAACGATGGGTCATCATGGATCACACTTTCAAACGACGCTTCTATCTCGAAATCGTCAACGTCATTTGTTTTAGGGTTCCAATCAAAATCTGGGATCGCCCTAACAGCCCTGCGGCTTCTCTCAGGAGCATTAAAGGGTCCTGTACCACCCCCACTGCCTAACTCAGGCTGTCCACATATAGAAAAGATCTTCTTTGAAATCTCCTGATTATGCTCTTGGAAGCTCATTATTGCTTCGGATATCTTTATGTCAATAGGTTCGACGACCATAGCAATATTGAACGGCCCTAGTAACCGGTCGCCCACTTTGTCTACGGCATCTGTAATGGAAAAATAAAATCGTCATCATGATCATCATTGGCAAAGGCTTCACTGCTAAATACTTGAATAGATAAGTTGTTAAACAGATTCGGCTGTTGTCAATTGAATTCGTTTAGTTTTAAGTGAATTTTATAGCACCAAATAAAAATATTTTCTTTCTTTCTTTCTCTGCGTCTGTAGTGGGATGATTATAATATAAGTTGATTTGATGAAAAAGTTTTTACTTAAATTAGTGTTCTTGTAACTAGCGACTTGTCTTATAATGTCATAATGATACTGGCCGTCCTGCTTCCTACTTATTGTTTCCTTACTCCTTCCTTTTTCATCCCTTAACAGGTGGGGGTCATAGGGTATCATCACCATCAGACCCTAGACACCTCTCACAAAAAAAAATGACGACAAGTGGTAACAGAATAAATACTAACCGACATAAGAGTCCCACTGTTCGTTGAGATCAGCATGCGCGGGCAGGCAGCCACGCACAACATTGTGGCAATACCTGCTGCAGGCCAAGGGCTGCTGCCCTCCGCAAGCGCCACAGTATGTCAGTCGAGCCCATGCTCTGGCGCATTCTTGACTCACCTCCACCTGAAACAAATTGACATTACTTATTATACTTTTTTATTATTTCAGAAATAAGGCCTTCACAGACACTTCTGATCAGTTATAACTTGTATACCTACTTAATTAGATTGATCAGGGGAGCCCACCACACATTCCCACCGCTGTGTCTCCTGTATAGCCAGGATCAACAACGGCGACCTCAGATTGACAATAAGCAATGAACCTTATTGACGTCCCGGGGGAGAAACTATAGCTGTCTTGGAATTTAATCAGAAAGAAAATAGACGGAGTAAGGAAGTATTTAAAAGGATAAGAAAGGAATTTTCGAAATTCCAACGGGAAGTCGTGATACACGCAAACGGACGCGTGGGTTCGCTAGTCACTATAACATCATTGCTAAATAACGTGTACCGCTATAATATACGTATACAACCATAAAAATAGTGATTAATCTCATTGAAGTGAGATCACCGACTCGACTAAACGTTAAATTAATTTATGTATAAAACAAAGACGCATACCGGATTTTGATGCGGTTTTCCTTAGTAAACAGAAGTTTATTTTATATTCTAAGCTCTTTTTATAAAACCATGATATTTTTATTGACGTTTTTTGATATTTTTATATTGATGTTTTTACGTAGTTTACAACTACATTATACTTGGATTTACCGGTTAAATTCAACGATTGTTTAAATTAGCTTGTCATACCTTTATTCTTCTTCGTCCATGCCTGTTCCTTTGTCATACCTTATTGTGGTAACATAAAGTTGTAGGTATGTTATATCTAAGTTATTTGTAATCAATTCATGTTTATTTCATATCGAATTTATAATAATCAGACGACTGTTTGGAGCTTTTGTGCCAAGTATAGTATATTGGAAGGACGCACGGTGATTTCCGGGATAAAAACTATACTGACATGTTTACATGTGGATAAACGCGTGGGCGAACGACTTTCTGATGAACGAGCGTAAACTTTATATTTAGAACTTCGCAGAAACTTCGACAAATTGTTCATGTTGTTACTTATTTAAAGTTTTTTTTTTAATTCCAATGGGAAAAGATAAAGACTATAAATAGAGAATATATATAATAGTATATGTTTCCCTCGTCAACACTTTCCACGAAAAACCGTCTATCGCGGTCGCATTTTTTTGTTTACTATTTTTATCTACCAACTTTTCAGAATGAAATGCAAGCACACTGAGCTATTACCCATTTGTATCACATATTTTTTTTTTCAGCATGTTACACGCAAATATAATATGTTACGGACGCTTGTATCAATGTTTTCTGTTTATGTTGTGTTTGTATATTTTTGTATTTTTTTAATGTAATTTGTGCTTTATTTGATAAAATCTATCTCATATAGACATTAGATAATGACCAGTGAAGGCATGGAAGGAATGCTAAAAAAATCTGTTCAAATAGACCTTCTGTTCAATCTAAGATAATCATAACCATAGAGATACTCATCTCTATACATATATAAAATTCAAAGATCTGACTGACATAACTATGTATCAACGCACAGCTTAAACCGCTGGGTCTAGAGATTCCAATTGAATGTAGGTTCCTTACGACGTCTAGGGATGTACTAAGAAAGGATTCCCACGGGAAAGCGAGACATTCGCAAACGAAGTTGCGAGTATTTTACTAGTAGGTATATGTATAATATAAAAACTGATAATTTTGATAAGCGTCAGTCAAGAAAAAGGGTACGGCAAGTAAATATTTTCGCTCTACGATAAGCACACATCACATACATGCCATGTTAGAACAGGGTTAGTCCCGGATTTGGAGAATTTTCAATTATCTGGATAAGAAAGATAGAGATCTTTTATTAAGGGAGCAGGCCATCACAGACACGTCTAACGTCATATTTTACATATTATTTTAATTTTTTAAATAAATAAGCTACTCTACAAACTACCTTACTTAAAAAAAAATTACGATTCGACAGTGCTTGTAATATGCCTATTTGAATAAAAATATTTTATTTTGATTTTACCACCATTTCGGAAGCAAAGCAGGAGTTTTCTCCTGAAATGAAATGACGAAAGAAACCCAGGCTTTTTTGTCATACATTCTATTTTATATTTTACTAGCGAAACCCGCGCAACTTCGTTTGCGTATCCCGCTTTCCCGTAGGAACTTCGGAATGTATTATACATATAAGTAAACCTTCTTATCTATTAAAAAATACCGCATGAAAAACCGTTGCGTAGTTTTAAAGATTTAAGCATACGTAGGAACAGACAGACAGGAAAGCGACTTCATTTTATACTACACTGGGCGTCAAAAATAAGTAGTACAGTTTTAAAATTGCAATATCTCCTAAACTACAGAAGCTAGACCTTTGAAATAAAAAAAAGTTAAAAGACAATTTCATTTCATTTAATAAAAACTTCATGCATAATATCGTCTTTTAAAGATTGATTTTTATTTCAAAACTCTAACTTCTATAGTTTAAGAGTAATTGCAATTTTAAAACTGTACTACTTATTTTTGACGCCCAGTGTACGTGTTGTGTCTATAAAAGTAATATAAAATCACTGGGAAAATAAGTTCCTCGCACGTCCACGCCTTTTCGAGTTGAATTGGTGATTATTTTAATCGTTGTGTCATTGTTTCTCCGCGGGGATCAACGCACGAATCGAACATAAGACTGGTGACTAATAAGGTCGATCACTGATGATTCAGATCGTTGGGTCGCTTTATAATAATAACGAGATTATTTAAGGAAATATCTATACTTATATATTAACCAGTGGACCGCCTCGGCTTCGCACGAGTTTTACTAAGGATTCCAATTAAAAAATAGTAGATTTTACAACAAGTGCACAAAACGAATCATTTCTATCCGAGACTTTTAGCAGCTCGAGCCGAAGGCGAGGGCTGATAGTAATGTCGAGGATAGAAATGGTTTTGTGGACGAGTTATAAACTCTGCTTTTCACTTCGATTGCGAGGAAATAAATAAATAAACGCACGAAAAAACAAGACTTGTTTCCCGCCGCTTTTTTTTTAAATCTTACGACATTGATATTAGGCTTGGGCTGCAGACCTATACAGCCTACTATTAAATTAATTTTGTAATAAAATAATTTTATAACCTATATTAAATTAAAAAATAACCTAAATTAATTAAATAACCTACCGTACTTTAATTTAAATTTAAATATCTTTTATGACTTAAAAAACACATAAGGCAAATAAATTAAAGTAAATATTATTGCCCGACAGGATATAGGCTGCACAAAATGCGATTTTGTGCAGCCTATATCCTGCGCAAATAAGCATTTTCTGAGCATGAGAAGTGAAAAAATATAAAAAATAGCCTATGTTACCCGGGGGTAAAGTTCCAACAGAGAAAGATTTTTTGAAATCGATCCAGTGTTATTTTTTTTTATAAAATGCTTCGTCCTGACTGACTGACTGATCAACGCACTAAAACAAAACTTGAAGGTCGCGTAGAAACGGGACGGGAATGCGGGATACATCATACACGCAAACGAAGTTGCGCGGGTTTCGTTATTAATATAGACTTACTTGTTAATTAATGTACTAACCGGTATCATATTCCGTACTACGTCAGCACCAGCTTGCAAGGACTTGTGGAAGGTGCGTGTGGCGACGAAGGCACGACGCAGTTGCAAAGACAGCTTGTGGGGTACATCTTCGAACGGTTGGATATCACGCATGTTGCCGCTCACGCATTTCAGGTATCTGTTGAAAAAAAATACATCATCATATCTGCCTTAACAAGACTGTCGGGATCGGGACAGTCTGACTGACCAAGTGGGGCTTCATTGACTCATCCCACATCAATTGTAACTGTGGAACCTCAGTTCAAGATATTGCACACCACAATTTAACATAAGCTGGGCAAGCTGATGTTAAGTTGTGCCCAACTGTATTTACTCGGGAGGACTACGTCATAGCAAACGATAAAGGTGTTACCGCAGAAACCGTGAATTTATTGGTACATTTTATGATACCACCTCCACCAAGAGAATCAATCAATTATCCACCAATTCTGCCATTGCAGTTGGTCCACCAACCCATCAAGTTGAGTCTCTTGATGTGGTACCAGAACTTTAGCCTAGAGAACTCAAGTAAGCACAAGCTTAAAGTGCCTGTGAGCTTGATTAAAAGTATTAAGAATAAAATAATATAAAACTAAGAAATATCTTTACTAATAGAATTATGAGTGTATAGAATCTAGTTTGTCTAACGGCCTTGTGGTATCAAGAATTTAGATAGGTAGGTTATTGACCGTCAAATACCTAACTAATGTCTAAGTAATATTGCTAATAACCTGTATTATTTTAAATACTTTACACTATTCGTGACAATTTGGTCATTTGAAATTAGGAAATTTTCCGTTTTTTCCGTCACATCGTGTGTGACATGCAAACAATTTATTGATTTTTTTAAATCACAAAATATTTTTCTGATTAACTCCGATTTCTTGACTTAGTTACGTATTTATTTTATAATTTCACAAAAGATAATTTCCGCGTACCGATCTCATATATTTTTTTTCGTAAAATACGATTTTATCATTTTATCTAGATATTTACCATACCATAACTTGGTATGCCAGAGTGTCGATTTACAATGGCGTAAAAATATAAGTATGTAAAGTTATGAAAAAAAAAATGTTCTTGAAAAAACATGTCTGTTTGCCTTGGTCTGTTTTTACGTACCTATAATAAGTATTTATTTAGAAAAAAAAAGTATTTAAGTATATTTATCAGCAATCTAGTACCCATAGTACAAGCTTAGTTGCTTAGATTGGGACTAGATGGCGTTGTGTGATTCGTCCAAGAATATTTATTAGGCTTTCACAGGCATTCTCTTACTCTTGTCATGTTGTGTACATATTACTTATTATTCTGTATTAAATATTAAATAAATAAACTACCACCGTAACACAGCGTAACCTCTAGGGGCACAGTATACTTTATTGTATGAAATAAAAACTTTTCTAAGCGCCAAATAAATCAACGAATATTTTATACATTGAACTGTGTATTAAGTAGCAAATAAAACACTCCAGTTAGACATTTTTATTGTTATAGTCACGTAAAGAAACCATTAACATTTACAATTAACAAATGGCGTGAAAAAAGTGCACATTGATAACTCAATTTAAATACACCGGATATTAATTATCTAGCGGTCAAATTGTTAAAAATTAATTTTAACGTTAATGACGCGTTATATTATGGCTGTAAAACTAAAGAAGAATAAGAGATAGCCTGAGAATTAATGTGGAATTAAAATGAGTTTCAGAAATTCGAACTCGAAAGTTTAAGTCGCGGCGATTGTCGATTGCGCTTTTAAGAGTTTAATGCAACGAAAAAACGATAAAACCATTTAAATAAAAGTGCGGGGGTTATAAAACATTTACCAAAAAGCACTAGAGAACGGAAAACCCCATAGGCTAACATCGCAAAGTCTATCCCTCCGAGAATTATAGGCGTGTTGTTTCGATGTACTTACTTGTCGTCTAGGTTGTATTGGGAGTTGAGAACAGAGAACATCTTCTCGTACAATATGGCGAAGAACTTATCCATCATCTGCTCAAAGTTTGTGTCTCCTTTTGTGTAATATCTGAAATTGACATCAGTAAATTTAATATTATGACATGTCTATTAATGTCTAATGCTTAAGTTTACCAGCTAGGCAAATTTTGAAACCAATCTTGAGCGATCGGTATTGGATTGTAACGTTTAGGTTAACTCTTGAAAGACTATACCAATTCTAACTAAATAATAAATGAACGGATTGTCGCTAACCAATTAGTAAACTACAATGAGAACGAATTAGGATTTGCTGTTAATTTTAAATTGTAATTATACAGAATTGAAATTATTATCGCGATTTCATTGCAGAGTGACCTGTGGTGTGTTGTGTCGCGGAAACAGACGGATATCGGTTTCATACATTTAATATCGTTCTGAAAATTCAACTTTGCAATTATAATCATAAAGTTCAAGTTAGACTAAATTCGACAATGGGCCAATTTTGAAGTTCAATTGTAAATATTTTTAATATTTCTTACTTTTCTAACTGGTTGAATAGGTCCTCGAAGACGTAAGAATGCTGTTCGTAAATCATTCCGTATGTCCTTTTGAACATGGCGTGAAAACTTTGCCGTGACGTGTCCAGCAGTTTCCTGAAGAAATCTGAAACAAAAATCAAAATATATACCTACAGATCTTCACATATTACAAGTAGGTACACATACATTGGACATAATATGTAAAAATAAATAATATAGGGACAAATCACACAGATTGAGCTAGCCCCAAAGTAAGTTCGAAACTCGTGTTATGGGATACTAACTCAACGATACCATATTCCATAACAACATACATATTATAGATAAACATCCAAGACCCGAGGCCAATCAGAAAAAGTTCGTTTTTCATCATGACCCACCCGACCGGGATTCGAACCTGGGGCCTCCTGGGTTGCGAGCAGGCATGGTAACCATTGTTTATAGTAAACATTTAAATCTTCCACTTGAACTAGTTTATCTATTGCTGAAATAAAAACTGATTTAAAATCCCTTGAGGTACTTTAAAAGATATTAAATGAACAGACTGCGGAAGCGACTTAACTGTAATATTTACATAAATGTAAAAATTATCTACATTGCTTGTTAGTATAGATAGAATTGATGCAATATTGTGGAATCAGTTCGGTACGGCAACGTGATTTTATTAGGAACATGATTGTACAAAAATGGACATGTACAAATACTAGAAGTTTAGTGGAAAAAAAATACGGAGCAAACTGATAGAGCCATTTCCCGATACCGAATACGAGTCGACACGCCCATGCATCACTTGATAACATTTTTTTTTTAACAATTTTGTTGGAAAACGAGGAAGGCGGAATCAGCACATTGTACCAGAATTGGTAGGCACGACAAAATCGATTAACAATCCTTAATTAATTCCGTCGCGTGTAAACTGTCAGGTGGATCGACTCCGACTCGACATATCATCTTTTTTTATGACACACGGCAACCAAACAAGCAAAAAGTGATAACCGCCGTCTATTAATAGTATTAACAACAGAAACACCAAGGGCGCTAGTTTATGCGCTACAATGATGGTAGGAATGTACAGAAAAGGGATATGAAACAAATTGGGCATCCGCTTTAGCCCATCAGTGGGACAGTTTGGGCTAATAATAAAGAATACCTATGTACATGTCTACTGTGTGAGTACATGGTGTTTAATGACAAGCATGGTTTTAGAGTCGCGTCTATTGCACACTGGCCGTCGTCTCCGCTGAAAGCAAAATGCATAAACCATCCGCGCTGATAACTACGCGTTATTCAAAAACGCTTCCTAAAAGTTATACATTTTTTGCTGTCAGCGCAACTCAAAAACCAGCCTAGAGCAATTTCTTGCCAGCAAGTTACGTGACAGAAATCAAAGACAATTAATATGAAGTCGCATGTTATCTCGAAGTAAACAATCTATTAGTACAATAACATCTCAATTGTATTGAATTGACATAACATACATAAGGTATTAACACGAGACATGTTCCAGGCGAGTGAACAAACTCATTTGAAACGTTTCAGAGCGGAAAAAACACAGTTTTAAACATTGAGCGGTGGAAGTTGTAAGGGTATTGATAAATTGCAATTGTTTCCTATTGTTATAACTCTTTATGACATTGTTTTAATGATTTAAGCATCAACATCTCAGCCATAAGAAACTTTCTTTTTTTAATTTATAATATTATTTTTTATTTATTTACAACTATACCCTGCTCCCTTTTAAATTTAAACAATCTACAAGCAAATTCTCATTTGCTGTACCATTTTAGTACCAACAGTGGAAGATTATTTTAAAGATAAATTTTGTGGTAACTATAATTTGCTCTTTTGCTTCTTTTTTTTTCAACGTATATAATTTAAAAAAAACACTTAAAATGGCTTTTAAAAAAGGCTAACAGTTGAGTTTCTTGCGGCACCTCTTCTCAACAGACCATTCACGTCAAATTCAATAATAGGATAAAAAAAAATACGTGCAAAAGTATTTGTTGTAAATCTACATGCAAAGTAAATGTTTCTTTAAATAATTTTACTATAAGTTGAGCGAAAACGAGGTTGTAAATGGGCTGTTCGCTCAACTTCGTATTTATTTTTCCTTCCTCTTAAAACTTCGTGTAGAGCCGGCACAATGTGTAGTGTTCGACGTGATATTGACTGTACAAGTGCCGTTGCATCCGCTAATGCTAGTTGGGTGATATCGACCAAGACTGTTTGGCTTACATCTGAGAATAAACGCAAGTACGCGGTCGCTCTTCCGTTGCACTGCGGCAAATATATTAACAGTAAACTACAATTTTATAATAGCATGTGCTAAATTTTTTGTCAGTTCTTTTTACAGTCAACCAATTTAAGACGTAGGACTAAGAACAAAAGTGTTTATGCTAATAATGTAAGCATCGTTATGAAACTATATACGAATATAATACCTTTGATTGGCTTTGATAAAAAAATCTAGTAAATCCCTCACGCAATATTCAGAAAACTTGAATCATATTTACGGGCCTGCTCACGTCTTTCATTGGCTGACTTTACCGTTCGTTGTCTGAGCGGAGAACAGCCGGTCCTTGTAAATATTGTCAACATCCATCCATATGCATTGTAAAAACTATTATTTGATATAGAGAACGATATAAAAATATATTATGTTCTATCAGAACTTTACGCTACGTCATATTGCAAAATTTTTGTCTATACAGCTAATCGACTATTTGTTCAGACTTTGCATACCATTAAATAATATTGTCATAGTTGAAGAGAGCACGTGCGTACATTACGGACTTTCGACGCAGCTGCGCGCGAGTGCGCGGGACGGGGGAACTGTCAAAATATATATTTAGAAAACGTTTAAATCTTCACAAGTATTCCTATCAGAGCTTGATTTACGAGTAGAATACGAAACGGGGACATAAATCGAGAAATAATCATGAAAAACTGAAATGTTTTGGAAATAGTCATAAATATTTTACTATCAAATAGAGTGAGTCATATATTTACTTGAGAATTAAAAAAAAACTAAAATGCAAGTGATTGTGTGGTCGAGAATGCTTTTTGCAAAACCACCCACAGGCACAACTATATTTTTAAATATTTAAAACAACATAAATGTCTAATAAATAACGGGAACAAGCTAAGATAATGGCATCTTTACATGTACATCGATGGTAATGATGATGCGGAATCAAAATAATGACTGTAGGAGCCCTAACCTAAAGCCGTTTTATATCAATAGACTAAATAACATAAACACCATTAAACAGTAAAATAAAATTTCAAATGTGTTATTTCTCGCTACCATAAAATGTTACAAATTAACCATAAAAGTTAGGTGTGAGCCGTTGTGTATACTTTGTTACAGGGAGCCTGATTATGGGAAACTTGCAAGCGATAGCAACCCGAGAGCGATTAACCATCCAAGCAATGATGTTTATTGGCGTCGCTGTGTGTCGCACGCACTCTAAAACGCAAGTTAGTCAACGTCGACCCTAGTCAGTGTTTTGGTGGGTTTCGTAATCTCGAGTTTCCCCGTGCTTCGGAGGGCACGTTGAGCCGTCGTTTCGGCTATTGTTAATCGAGGATGGTCGTTAAGTCAAGTCGGCCTTCAGGCGGCTGAAAACATTGATAGTGCAGAGTATGCCCTAAGAGAGAGAGAGATTTCTTGAGAGCGTAAATGAAATTAGAGCGTAAACTGCAGAATCACTATCATTGCTGAAAATTACATTAAAATCGGTTGAGTAAGTTGAAAAGATCCATCATATCAACCCATAATCATCCCACTGTTGGGATACGGATCTCCCTTCAATCGAAGGTGATAAGTAAGAGCATACTCTGCCACGGCGCTACATTGCGGATTGGCAGAGGCCGGTGTGTTCAAACCGCTATAAGGCCACCGACTTGGCTTAACGACTGTCATCCATCGACAACAGCCGGGACCGACGGCTTAACGTGCCTTCCGAAGCACGGAAAGCATCGAAAAAATTCCTCGAAAACAAATAATAATATAAAATACTGACTGGTAGGTAAAGAAGCACCGCCAATTTGTACATTTCTTTTGTGCAATAAAGAATAAATAAATAAACAATAAAATAACGAGTACGTAGCCCCAAACAATTATAAAGTTGAAAGCGATTGTGGCGCAACTATCGCTATCTAGCTGATAGTTCCGTAATAAACCCCCCGGATCTTATTACTGACTAATGTGTAGCGTAAAAGACGGTTTGTATTACACCCCTTCAGTTTTGTTGGAATTTCGTTACTGGATACCAAAATAATTCTAATGCCTAAACAATTTATTTTCACCATTTTTAAGTCATTAAGTGGATTTTTTGTGAACCATATTATGGATTTTGAATAATTTTGCCATCTAAGGCGATTTTCACATGGCACCGCGAACAGCCGCGGTAGGCGGTGAAGCGAATCTCATGTCGCATTGGTCTCTATTAAATCTGCTAATAAATAAAAATTAAATAATTTATTTTGCAAGAAGATTTACAAGAAATTTTTGCACGTCAATGTTTTTTATCCTACTAGCACTTCCGCATTCCGCCGTGAAATGTTGAGAAGAAGACCTAATGCGGTCCCCGAGACCGATTAAACCCGACCGATTAGACCGATTAACCGAGACGATTAAAAATGCTTGACAAGCACATGAATTTTATGTGCTTGTCAAGCAATTTTGACCGAAACGATGCTTGGTGCGCTTGACAAGCATTTACGTGCTTGCATACGTGCTTGACAATGCTTGATGAAAAGTTAATCCGCATAATTTTTTGCAATGCTTGTCAAGCATGCTTGATCGTCTATGGACCGCATAATTGTAAAGAATGTCACACACGAAGTTATCAGAAAGAAATTAGGTTTCAAATCGAGTATAGTTTCGAGAAGAACATTTTGTTTAGCATTGATAAAATACAATGTCATGTTATTTTCTTTTTGCGCACGCAACAACGCCTACCCACGATAAGTAGGTGTAAACGCACTCATTTACAGCAAACTGATTACCTCTGCCCATTCATTAAATAGCTTATCATTACATTACATGTCAATCATTATTACCCAAAGTGTACACGATTACACAGCTATGTTGCCGTGAAAAAGGAAAACGCGGAAAACCGGGCGTTAGAGCGATGGTTGCTAATTTTAAAAGCAATAATTTACCTCGATTTATCGATTTCAAATTTCGGACGGGTTTTCATCCAGCTTCGTCTACACCTTTCCTTTGTCTTATAACTTCGTGCTTAATTTCACTACAGTTCGCTCAACTTCCCGAGAGTGTAGAGTTAACGTAAGGTTTGAATGTCCAGTTTTTTTTTTCGATGACTATTTAAACTTGACTATTATGGAAAATTGGGTCAAAAAATTCAAAATATTTTTATTCAAATAAGCCTATATTTAATTGACCGGAGAAGTCACCTCACCACAGATGCAACCAATACTGGGGTATAAGCCACGGACCCGGAAAATTGAAAATTTCGACGAAAATAATATCGGATCCAACGTTGTTATGTTACAAAATGACTTCTAAAATAACCACAACTAATTAATTGGTCGAATGACCGGTCAACCTTAATTATGAGAGTCCGGTGGCATTGGTGACCCTTCGGTACCAGGGGGTGCGCTTTAGAATCCCCGCACCGGGCTTTTTATGTGATGGCATTTTGTTTGTATTGTCTGGGTATTTTCTATTGTGTGACAAGTATTTTACAATTTATATCCGATGTCTGGTACACATACAAATATTCCATTTTACGAAGAGCGGTCGGTAATTGTAACGTTGATATGCACATTGTATTAGTGTGCTTAACCACGGAAACGTTCGTAAAATCGGTCACGCACACTATAACAATGTGCACGCCTTACAACATTCATAGCTGAATGCTCTTCGTGAAATATAATATTTGTAATACAAGCAAGTGTAAGCTTAGTTTACTTTTGGCGCTTTACAAATTGAAGAGACGTATTTTTGAAAAATCTGAGTTTTTTATCCCGTCCCATTTATAAGATTCAACATTGGTCAGTGATAAAGTCTATATGTCGGGTCGGGTGGTATCGGTAAAAGCAAGATACTTCGTTTCCTGTCGGCGAACAGGGTTGACACAGACAACAAATAAGATGACCTGGCAATCCGGCTAGAAGGACCAGAAAAGACGGTACAGACAGACTACTCACTTTAGTGATTCTGCTAATGAAACAAAGATGAATTTCATAAAGACAAGCAGGTGTAAGCTTAGTTCACTCTTGGCGCTTTACAAATTGAAGAGACGTCTTTTTGATAAATCTGAGTTTTTTATACCGTCCCATTTATAAGATTCAACATTGGTCAGTGACAAAGTCTGAATGTCGGGTCAGGTGGTATCGGTAAAAGCGAGATACTTCGTTTCCTGTCGGTGAACAGGATAGGGTTGACACAGACAACAAATTAGATGACCTGGCAATCCGGCTAGAAGGACCAGAAAAGAAGGTACAGACTACTCACTTTAGTGCTAATGAAACGAAGATGAATTTCTTAAAGACTAGGATGAGACTGACGTGACAGTTCGATTTCATGCGTGTTTAACTATTATGCTAGAAAGGCGTGGAAAGTTGCCTGTGTTTTCTAGTCAGAGAGACACATTCGTTGAAAATCAGGACAACAGGTAAAAAATATCAAAAAATTTATTAACAGTAAATTGAAAAAGAAACCAACTATGGAGATGTATAGTTATGAAATAAATTAATAGTTATGAACTTACATACTATGAAAGGAATGCCTCTACTACGAAGTAACTATGAAGTAAACTGTGCTTCTACCACGAAGAGAGTTTGACCATTAGTTTCCCTGAGCTACGAAGCTCCGTAAACATGACAAAAAAGAAATCCAAAACGATTTTTTAAAACTACCTGCTTAAGCATTACTTAATATAAAATTCGAAAAGTTGACTCTAGAAAGCGGAGTGTTAACCCTGTCGAACCAACGGGACTCGAGTCGAAGCTGTTTGCCCAAACATGGCGGTAGTGAGCGCCCAGCAAATAAACCCCTCTAATAATAACAAACGCCCCGACATTGCTCGCATTCTGAAGATTAATTACAATCGTTTTCCTGCTTCGAGACCATTTCCTTTGACCAGTAAAAAACTGAGATAATTATATAATGGTTGAAATATTAATTTGCTTAATATACAAGCTATTGCCCACGGATTCGCCCTCGTGCGTGGACTTTTTCGGCAGGACACTCGCAAATAACATGGCTTTCTATTGGTAAAATAATTTTCAAAATCAATTTCATAAACAAACCTTACCTCTTTAACATTTGTATAGACTAGTGTTGCCGAACTATTAATAGTTTGATTATCGATAGTTTTAATCGAAAGGGCCATAATATCGATAGGCCTATACTATTGATACTTCTGTTTTTCTCAAACTATCGACAGTCTATCGAAACACTATCGATACTTGACTATCAAGCGGCAACACTAGAGGCAAAGGTCATCCAAGGTTTCACTAAAACCCGTTTTCTCACTTTCTCACTTCATTTAAATCTCCTCAATAATGACAGAGACAAAACAGGTTTTAGTTAAGTTTTTATTAATCATCCAATGTTTAACTAAAACTCTTTTTCTTACTTTCTCACTTCATTTAAATCTCCTCAATAATGACAGAGACAAAACAGGTTTTAGTTAAGTTTTTATTAATCATCCAATGTTTAACTAAAATTTGCTTTCTCACTTTCTCACTTCATTTAAATCTCCTTAATAATGATAATGACAGTGACAAAACAGGTTTTAGTTAAGTTTTTATTAATAGGGGTTAAGTGTTCACCATACGGTTGGCATTTAAGTAACCAAAAACTATGCAAGTACTCTTTAAAACAATTTAAATACTATTAATGACAAGTAATTATATACAACGTTTTATTGCAATAATTACTTTAATATACCGCTTAATATATGCGCCATTAAACATGGCTTACCTAAAACCTCATTCCTGTATGGTCACGTGTATTGAATAATGTGTACATGTAAACATATGCATTCAGATATAGACCTTACTACATCGACTTAGAAACATACGTATATTTGACATACAACTGACTATATTGACTATGTAACTAATAAACTTGTAAATAAGGAACATAAACTTTATATCGCTATCTATATATTTTCTGTACCTATTATATAATAGCTAGACCCATTAGTTTATATGTTTTCATAAATTAGGAAGCCGCTGGATGCAGGCATCTGCCAACTGGATGCGTTTGGGGAAGCCTCTGTCAACAGTGGACTTCTTGTCACTGAGATGATGATGAGCCATCCGGCTCGACTGGGGAAATATCACCCACTAAGAGAATATTGATATGAACCATTCTCCTTTCTTTCAATGAGAAACAGATCTGGAACTGACTGGAACTCTCTCCAAATAAATACATTAACACAGTGCTAATTGATCCTGAAGTATTCTAAGCTAAACCTGCGAGTAACTGCAACACATTCGTAGCGACTTATCGACAGCATCTCTTTTCATTAAGTGGAAAGCTTTTTTGTTTGCCTGCATAAAAAAAACTACAACATTTAGAAGAGGAACCCAGGAATGGAAGAAGCCGTGGGCCGTGACTAATGTATAAAATTCCAGAGACAAAACAGAAAAACTAGTTTGTACTCGTGAACAATCCATTCATACTTCTAAAATTGAATGAAAACGTTACCAAATTAGAATTGACACGTTGGAAACAGTAAAAATGAAGATGTAAGCATACATCCTACCGTGGGAGAGAAGCCACATGTAATGAAAGCTTGGAAAGTAGCCGAGTCAATATTTATTGTATACGTTGGTCGGCGGTCGTCAACCGTTCGTTAATTATGGCTTTTGACTCACAAAGGAGGTCCAAGATGGCCTATTTTGATGGACTTTCATATGTGTTACGTTGTTAAATTATACGTTATTTATACTGAAAATGTTTGTTGCCAATCTTGGGTCAGTGCTTTAGGTAACACAAAAAATATGAAATTCATTTATCATAAAGTAAAGTTGGACAAAAGAGCTTTCGCCATTTAGACTTCACTTCATGTTATGTCAACGCTTGCTAACCCCAGAGAGTGTAGTGAGGTCTAGTTAAATGGAATAGAGCTAATAATACACCAATAATTATCAGAGGGTGTGACTTTATCGAGCTAGCCTATTTCATAAAAGCTCTACCACTTAAACATAATTAAAAAATAAATAAATAGGCATGGTAAGCAAGAGACGAATTGGTTACATAATAAGGATGTCAAACTGTTTAGATAAATCTTAAATTGATCAGTAATAGGAACAATGGCTATTATTTGATTGTGTTTATACATCTTCGTTATCTAGATGCAGACTGCAACAGTGACGCAAGTTGTTTAAAATGTTAATAAGCCATGCGTAGGCGGCAGGATGTCGGTAAAATAATTCTATGTTTCCAGTTTGCAGAAATTAGCCAATAGTGACCGATGACGCCTGTTATCCGCGCGAAATTGATTTATATTAATTGGTTTACAATATGGTTCTCTCACATTCTAGTCGTCCAGAAAGTATGGGCCTTATGCGAAGACTCAAAGACACTCAGAGAGCTATGCTTGGTGTTTCTCTACAGAAATGAGTAGATCCGTAGCAGAACAAAAGTAACCTATTAGCGAGCTGAAGTTGCAGTGGACAGGGCACATAGCGCGTATTACCGATGACCACTGCGGCAGAAAGGTTCTGGAATGGCCATGTACCAAGCATCGAAAAACGCAGCGTAGGACATCCTCAGAGACAGCAAAGTGGTCAGATAAACTAAGGAAAGCCACACAAAGCTGGATGCCCGCTACCAACAAGTCATGCTGGAAGCATTTGAACCGGTCATAAATAGACTTCTTGTGGCTGAGAAGATAAAGTCGTCAAGAAAGATCTAATATCTTTTTCATGGTATGACCACACGATTTCGCACGAGTATATAAAAGATTAGCTGTGCTTGGGTTTGCCGTCTGCGTGGATTTATCAGTGTGGAAATAGAGAGAAGGAAAAGAAGTTGTAATTACTACAGACCCCCCCCCCCCCCCATTGTTCCTAGTGCACGTTCCTTGAATCTTAGATACTCTACCAACAAAAATGTTGACTACCTAATATTGTTATTATTACAAAGACTAAAGACAATACATCCTTCCTATATAAAGTCCAATCAAACCGCATTAATGAAACTCATTGTTTGGAGTGAATCAACTGTGACTCACAGTATCCAACCAACGGTAAAGTATATTTTATTAGAACTAGTGGATTTACCGGGTTACCCGTGTAATAAACGAAGATATTATTGATGAAAAGAGAAGACCTGACCATGATCACTTAAAACAAAACAAGAACGGCTGAGTAAGGGAGACAGCGCAATACATTATGTAAGGCGACGTCTCGTTTACACAATCGTTTAAAGATAAATAAATATATATATAGGGACAATTCATACAGATTGAGCTAGCCCCAAAGTAAGTTCGAAACTTGTGTTATGGGATACTAACTCAACGATATTATATTTTATAACAAATACATATAAAGATTAACATCCAAGACCCGAGGCCAATCAGAAAAAGTTCGTTTTTCATCATGACTCGACCGGGGATCGAACCCGGGACCTCCTGGGTGGCGGTCTGGCGTGGTAACCATTACGCCACGGAGGTCGTCAAAGAGAACGAGATAAGAAGAGGAAGAGTTATAATAGGTCGTTGTACGGGCCCAATTTCCCAAAGACGGTAACCTTTCTCAAGTTGACGCGTGTACCAGCCTGTCATTTAAATTTCCATAGGAACGGGAACATTAGGACTGCCTCAACAATGTAAACATCCGTTAAAAATATAAATATCTTTATTTTCCTCGACAAACAGTATTTATGTACCTATATCTAACAATAAGGCCGCATTGTTGCTAAAACACTAGTCTGTAAGTTGCCTGTTACCTACTGTATTTTTTATTGTCTGTGCTTTGCAAATAAGGCATATTCTATCTATTTATCTATTTGACTACGAGTAACAATTGATAAAGCGGATAAAAGTATGTGTGCTGTTCAAACTAGACTCTAGAAATTCATTCACAAGTCATTATTTTTAGTATTCCTGGCTCAACCAATACTTAGTAATAATTTTATGTCCATAGACTGAGGATTTCCTGATGGTTGCTCTCGCCATAAAATGTAACTGTGGTTTTATTGAAAATCCATACACGTCTTGTAATATTTATGTTCACTTGATTTATATGCGAATTACACTTCGCTGTAATCGCCTGAAGTGGTGTCAAGGTGCATTCAGAAAGAAAAGTGCTTTTTGGCTTTGGTTTTTTTATTTTATTGTTTATCTATTTATTATTTATTGCACAAATGACTCTCTACCTACCAGGACAGTATTTTATATTTGTTTTCGAGGAATTCTTTCGATGCTTTGCTTGCTACGGAAAATTGGAAGGCACGTTAAGTCGTCTGTTGTCAATGGATGAGAGTCGTTCAAACCAAGTCTCGAAAACACTGACTTCTGCCAATCGCAATTGGAACAGCGTGACAGAGTACGCTCTTATTACTTTGAAGGGAGACCCGTATCCTTGCAGTGGGATGATATGATGCACTATCCTATGGGTTAATCCAGGTTATAAACTATAAACCGTTATAAACCGTATGACAAACAAGGAAATCTATCAAGACGTTTTTGCGTGAAAGAGTAACAAACAAACATCACAAACTTACGAATTTATAATATTAGTATGGATAACACAATTTGTGTGTCTGTCTATACCGCGTTTCTCGATAAACCGCAAGCAGTCACGGTGCTATTAATACACTGCCCACTTGCTTACTGTTAATGCTCTCAGCAGATACCGTCTGAAGAATGCGTTACGAAATGCAAGCGTATGGTCTGCGGTTTAATAAAGAGCTTTGGACATTTCTCACTTCTTTATTTTAAAGATAGATCTTTTTTTATGCCACATAGGTGGCAAACAAGCATACGGCCCGCCTGATGGTAAGCATCACCGTAGCCTATAGACGCTTGCAATACCGGGGGTATCACTCACGCATGGCAAGGAACACAACATGGCCGAGACCAATGCTATTTGGCTACGAAGGTGGAGGTCCTTCAAAGTTGAACTGTAAAATTTTCTAATATTAGTACAGATTATTATAAATATTAACCTTTGACATTAAAAGTGACCTTTACTTTTGAAATACAAAAAAAAACCCCGAAGGCTTTTCAGCACGTATATTTATCGGTGACCGTAAAATGATAAAAAATAACATGTGTGTGAACATACAGTGTTAAAAATTTTGTGACAGTCTAATAGACCGTCCTCCAAACCTAGTTTTAGATACCAATCGTGACTTCTATCATTCTAGAAAAAAAGAGATAAGTAGAGAATTTATGTGAAATTAAAATTAAAATTTGCCTTTCAGAAACTGGCTGTAAACATCGTCTGCTGAGCGAAATGCCAATGAGAGTTAAAGCACAGAAAAAATAGTTCAGTAGACCGCATATGCAAGTAAAAATCTTACCGTGAATCGCTCAAAACTGTTTATATGTTTATGCTATAATCGTATATTATTACATGGCTGACACTGTCACACTAGAGAAGAAGAAAATAGATATTAGAACACCTACTTTGAGATTGGTAATAATATAAAAGCGTCCCAGCAGTGGGACCTAATTTGTTAAGGGCCTTAATATTTTCCCTGTGACCCCAAAGAGAGTGAATTAATTATACTTATTTGACGGTACTTCATGAATTTTTCAACAGCCTTGTAAGGGCAGGTCCACTTTGTGGGACAGGTCGTGCGTATACAGAAGTTATAAGTACCTACGTTTGTATTAAACAGCGGACTACATTTTACTCCCGTTCCCTGGGTCATTTCTGGGAACGCACACCAACCAAACTCGGGACCGAGTTTGTGCGAAAATTTAAAAAAAAGCATAACACTTTAACATTCTTACTAATATTGTAAAAAGTTGGTTATGTATAGATATTTGTGACTCTTTCACGGAAAAACGGCTGGACAAAGCATGTGATATACAAGGCAATTTATTACAGTTATCCCGTATATCGTTCCAGGGACGGGAACATCGGGATTTCGCGTGTAAAACAGCGGGCATCAGCTTGTTTATAATGTTAATACGATTTCCAGTATTCCCATGAAATCGAGGCCATACTTTACGAGAGTAAAATGGAGACTTTTGTCACAAGTCATTGAACCTAACTTGGCAGTTATCCATAAAACGTGTCACTTAAATTTATCGTAGTTGTACGCAAATACGTGATGATTGTTTAAAGGTACATAAACATTATAGTAAGTAGATTCAAACAGATAATAATATACGTTGTGACACTTTAGAATTGATTTCTGTAACCCAAACCTAATGAGAGCTCTACATTCTTGTTTCTTCCTTTACTTTTTCTTTATCTTCTAACTTCAAGTCTAACTCCACTTCGGTCACGAGTGACTTAAAGTTTGGCACGAAGATAGTCGATAGTGTGGACACGAACGTATTTGTTAAGTGTGAGATTCACCCTTCTGGTTCAGAAAGTCCAATTCGCAAAATGTCCAACAGATTTCAATACTCAAAATGTCCACTTTCTCGGGACGTCCAATTTATTTTCTTTTATCACTTAAGAAAAAAAACAACTCCTCGATCTAACTAATTTTCTTTACGAATTTGCATAAAAGTACACCACTTACCGTCGACCCTTCTCGCCCTATTAGACAATATGGAGGCAAGGTTCTCGAGATCAGTCTTCAGTGCGTTCTCGAGATGAGATTGTGCTTTTAGCACAAACTTCTCCGAATCACCCGCTGTACAGCATCCTCTGTTTAGACATAACCCGCCCGCATCTGGAAAGAAGGGAAATTATGGTTAGTACTTATTTTACTTTTATCAGAAATGGAACTCAGCCAAGACTAGATTTAAGCCAATTTAGGCTTGCTATAATGCGCGCGTGCGAAATATTATTTAAGTAGGTATATTCAGATAATGATATATGATCTTTAATATTATGAATATTAAAAACATACTAAAAATCACTGAAACATTAATATACTTGTCTAGAGAACGTTTGCTAGGTTACTCTGCATACCAATCGCGATTTAAATTTCAATTCTGTATAATTTCAAATGCAAAATTAACAGCAAATCCTAATTCGTACCATTGAAATTTTATACTTTACTATTTGGTTAGCATACAATCCGATTTCATTTAGTTTAGTATTTAGTTAGCGCTAGTTTAGCTGTAAAGAGTACCTAAAATTAACAATCCAATGGCGATCGTGCGGAATTATCTTCAAGAGTAAGGGGGCTGGTCTAAACAGTCAAAATCTAGTCTCGATATCAAGCGCTATCTTGCTCATATAAAATGTTAGATAGCGCTTCAGATCGAAACTAGATTTTGTAATGTTTCTGATACGAGAAAACACCCACATGCCTGTGACAGCCTTTATATTTGTTTCTCATTTTTCATGAATATTCGCTCTATGCATAGACAGACAAGCAAACAACTATAAAAATAATCTAGAGACAGTCTGACTTGTGATGTGACTGTCCCCCGACCCCTGTCTGCGCTAGACAGATGGAATACAGTCAATAAAATAATACAGTATGTGAACGAGATGTGAACCTACTTGTGACGTTCACTTGTCGCTTAGGCACAGAATTCATAATAGTACTAACGGACAGAATGACCACTCCCCGCCTCGCACCAAAACGGGCTACTCCTCCCCTCCCGCAGCATTCGCCCACAACGAGTACTTGTAAACTTGAAAGGCACGATGGTCACGTGACACGTGTTGCACGCACACACATGCGCGCAGTGTGTGCACACGTTCTTCTGTAGTAGGTGATTATAACAAGACGTTTGTATGGAGTGTCCGGGGTGTGACTTAGGATAAATGTTATTGGTAGTGGGTATTATTCATATTGGATAGAGTTTAGATTGAAGTTTTTGTTGCGATAAGATTCGTACTCATCCTTATAATTACATTTCATTTGCCTACGTTATAAAACGTCATTGACTATCAGACTTTTGACCAAAGCCTACGGAAATCGTACATTTCGGGAAAAAAATTTAGCCTATGTGTTAATCCAAGATATCAGCTACCTATATACCAAATATCATTAAAATTGGCCTAGCCATTTGAGCGTGAAGAAGTAACAAACATACACACAAAGTTTCGCCTTTATAATATTAGTAGGATTCATTATAGATTCAACAGTTTCACAAGACTGATAACCTGGATGTCACACATTTGCTCGTGACGTGTGTCGTGTCGCCAGCCGCTGGGGCACACACGATGGGCGATTGACTTGCCCCGTTCAACTCCTGGTGTTTTTGGAATTTATGTCATCATATCAACTCATAATCATCCCACTGCACGGATACGGGTCTGCATTCAATCGAAGGTGATTAGAGCGTACTCTGCCACGCTGCTCCAATGCGGATTAGCAGAGACCGGTGTTTTCAAACCGCCCTAAGGCCACCCGACTGTCATCCATCCATAAAAGACGGGACCGACGGCTTAACGTGCCCTCGGAAGCACGGAAAAAGTAATAATTTATGTAGGTAAAAAATATAAAACTTATTCATAGTTAAGTTACTACCCAACATTACCTGGTCGAAGGTGAAGGGAGTGCGCCCCACGAGGGGTGGCAGGACAAGAGGCAGGGGCGCAAATAAGTTTAAACATCCGTGCGACGGGCCTTTATTGCATTACGAGAGGACTCAAATTTATCATTGGTGAGGCGTGCCCGCCAATTGCCAATATTGAGGCGGGACAGTGGAAGGCCTAGCCGTTATTCGAGTAACAAAAATGTGGTAAATTCAATCAGGTAGATAGATAGAATAAGCTTTGCAATACAAAACTTGAAGTAGTAACAGTCAAGAGCAGGTCGACCTTTACATAGCGGACTTTGTACCATTCTTAAGTTCTACTACTTCCTACTCCGACTATCTTCTTTCTGATTAAATGCGTTGTGAGTTCCAAGACAGCTGTAGTTTTCTGCCCCGGGACGTCAATAAGCTACATTACTTATTGTCTATCTGAGGTCGCCGTTGTTGATCCTGGCTACACAGGAGACACAGTGGTGGGAATGTGTGGTGGGCTTGTCCCGTCTTAAGTTCTACGTCATAAGAGCCAAAATTGTACAGCAAGTGTAAAGCTCAACGTGCTCTTGACTGTACAATAAATAGATGGAAACTAACAAAGTAGTATATAAGCAACAAAGCCGCCTTATTGCTGAAAAAAATGCAAATACCAAATATAGTTACATGGTATTGCAGGTAATAATGATAACTAACTACAATGCCGCGTGAGTTGTAATTGTAGTGACAAGTGACGCAGTATTGTAGTTTAACAAAAGAGGTAGGTTTTTAGAGAGGTAGGGCACAGCGGATAATCCGCTCAAATTGGTGCAGCCCGACTGGGGAAAGAACTCCACCTTACAGAAGATCGTAGCCAAATAGCATTGGCCTCGGCCTCGGCCTTGTTGTGTTCCTACGGTGAGTAAGGTCTCCAGAGCTCCACTTGGGGCGGAGGGTTGGCAACGCGTGAGTGATACCCCCGGTATTGCAAGCGTCTATAGGCTACGGTGACAGCTTATCATCAGGCCGGCGGTATGCTTGTTTGTCATCTTTGTGGTATAAAAACATCGTTCAATTAATCTCGTGTCAATTTCATTCGTTATCCCGCTCAATTCCTATTTTGTATGAGTGAGACAGCGAGTAGACACGAGATTTGAAAGATTTTTGTTACGAGAAC
The DNA here is from genome assembly GCA_905163395.2 of Endotricha flammealis. Lineage (NCBI taxonomy): Eukaryota > Metazoa > Arthropoda > Insecta > Lepidoptera > Pyralidae > Endotricha > Endotricha flammealis. The sequence continues at coordinate 15,648,445 of LR990855.1, forward strand.
AGGGCCGGGCTGATGTATAACCGCGTATTACAATTATTTACTGACTTAAATTACTATACAGCCTCTATAGAATAATAATAATTGAACAAACATTATTCTAGCCTATTGCATCCGTGCCTTTGACCGCTGAGACGAGATCAAGTAAAATCACTGATTTACATACAGAATTTGAAATTAAGCGATTATAATATTTATAGTGATAATAATAGGGGTTACTCTATTGTAATGAGTTTGTAAGCTCAGTCTTAATTTAATGTATGGTACAAGTGAAATATCTACTTCTACCATAGCGATATAAGTACATACATTGCAAGTTATAAAGCTTTTTTAAAGAATGATAATTCTAATTTTTAGATCTTAGGCTCTATTTAACAGATCTCCGAATTGAAATTAAACTGTCGTTTATTTATCTATACGAATATTATAAAGAGGAATGATTTGATTGTTTGTTTGTTTGCATTGAATAGGCTCCGAAACTACTGGACCGATTTCAAAAATTCTTTCACCAGTAGAAAGCTACATTATCAGGGAGTGACATAGGCTATAGCTTTCCCGAAATTCAATGTGGTTCCCACAAGAACGGGTTCGGAACTTCACGCGGACGAAGTCGCGGGCAAAAAAGCTAGTTTTTAATATAATTTTTCATGAGAATGTCAATTTAAGCACCATGCATTTTTTTTAAATATTTCGACATTTTCGACGCATAACTGTCTAACTAAAGAAAACGATAGCTTGAAACAGCTGAGAGAAAAAAAATTCGCTATGGGGCATTTTCGAACCGACATAGCAACGAGAAGAAGTTCTTATTAAATAAGTATTAAGATTTCTTTTGTATTTATTTATGATTGATTTATTTTATTTTCAGCTTTATACGAATTTTCAACCCCGACTGCCAAGCCACCGCTCGCGCTGAGAAAAAATCCGATCTCTCGTCACTTATACCACGATCTAACCCCTAAAATAGGGGCGACATCATCCGGAGGCGATAATGTGAGTCACCACAGTTAGATATTAATGTATGCGATAGAAGTGTTTGTGACGAATCTATAGAGAGCTGATTGCTTCATTCATGTCCTCGAGTTTTATGTAGGGTTCAACGGCATAAATATGTTACCATTTTAGTATATGCCACTGTATCATGAAGACAAGTTATCTCAAAAGTTTTCAATATTTAAACAAAAGTGACAAGGTGACAATATATTTATGCCGCTGACTGTATGTGTATAGCTGGGTGTACAGTCTCGTGAAGTAAAGTTAGAAGATAAAGAGAAAGTTAAGAAGTAGGACGAAGAGCCAATCCACACTCTCGTTATCAATCAACTTCGCGAGAGTGTAGAGCTACCGTAAGAGCTTGATTCTTTTTCACAACTTGTGTATTTTGATATATGTATAATAATAATAATAATAATAATAAATACTCTTTATTGCACCAAAACATTATCAAAAATAACAAAATCAAATAAATCGGGTGAAATATACAATAGGCGGCCTTATCGCATAGCAATTTCTTCCAGGCAACCTGAGAGAAAGGATTAAGAGGTAGAAATAGGTAGGTGGCGCAGTAGTACCGAAACAATACTAAAAAGAAAAATAATTACATATAAACAAGAGAAAGGGAAAAACAAAACAAAAATAAGGTAATAATATAGATGAATATACTTACATATAAAATATAAGATAAATAAAATGAACATTATAATTATGTGGACAAATAGTGACGCTTGATCAAATTTTTAAAAGAATGAAGCGACTGAGCTTGTCGAACATTGAGAGGAAGGGAATTCCAAAGACGGACAGCTCGGACAGAAAAGGAATTTGTGAAAAAGACAGTGGAGTGTGGAGGGGTAACAAGGCGAAGATTAAAATTGCTGCGAAGAGTGGGACCATTAGTGTTGCTGTGATAAGCAAAGCATTCCTTTAAATAAGGTGGTGTAGAAGGATTAAAGAGGATAGAATAAAGTAGGGAAAGAATATGTAGGTTTCTGCGATAACGGACAGGGAGCCACTTGAGTTGAGAACGGTATTGGGAGACGTGGTCATATTTCCGAAGGCCAAAAATGAAGCGAATGCCGAGATTTTGGAGACGCTCTAGTTTATTAAGCTGCGCTTCAGAGAGATCAATGTAACAGCAATCCGCATAATCAAGGACCGGAAGGAGTAGCGATTGCGCAAGCAAAAGTTTAGTCTCCATTGGCATAAAGTACTTAAAGCGACGTAGGGAGCTCGTGATCGCGAACATTTTTCTACTAACCTCACTAATCTGGTGAGTATTACTCTTTTAATCATCTTTTAATAAGTCATTGTTAAGGTATGATTCCGAACTCCGTTGCACGCAGCACTACTGGTCCCTAAATTCTCAAGAGTATACATTGTGAGCTACGCAGCAAAGTCGCGGCAGAGAATGGAGATAGTTCGGAATCATACGTATGTCTAGAACTATTTCCTGACTTCAAGTAGGTAGCTATACCTATACCGATATCGTGTTGTTAGCCAGTTTTACCTATAAATCCGTGTATTATATATCATTGTCATTTACCTACATAGGCGGCGCCTAATTTAAATTCATACTGTATTTAAATAAAAATACAATTTAAGGCTGTACCAACAAATTTCGCTAAAATTTTGCTGTTTTTCAAGTTGTCTCTACTCCTAGCTACCATAACGAATAACCACCAAAAAAATATATGTTGTGCTATAGTCATTGTACTACATTTATGCCGTTCGAAATTTGAAATTACTAAATATTTATGGAGTAATAAAATATTTAAGGAACCTAGTAATCAAAGAAAGAATGCGATTCAACTTGGGTATTTATGCATCGATTCGTGTAAAATTTACATTAATACATAGGCAATAATATTATCTACTTATTTGTTGTTTGGTTTTTGAATTTGAGTGTATTTCCACCAAGTCACAAGCAATTTTCCGTCAATTACGTAATTTCTGGATAGCTGGTGACTGGACACAAGGTAATCAGTGCGCTCCCACGCTTTCGGATGGATGGACGTGTGTCAAATTTTCGCTGCACCATGCATGCTCTCGATTTTTTATTATTATGACGAAAATATCCAAATAAAAAAAATATCAACTAAAAAAATACAATAAATGCATGAAAGTTATTTATCTTTATAAAATAAATATTTTATTTTATTTTTAAAAAGATAAATAACTTTCATGCATTTATTGTATTTTTTTTAGTTGATATTTTTTATATTTGGATATTTTCGTCATACAGATTCATACAGATTGAGCTAGCCCCAAAGTAAGTTCGAAACTTGTGTTATGGGATACTAACTCAACGATATTATGTTTTATAACAAATACATATATAGATAAACATTCAAGACCCGAGGCCAATCAGAAAAAGTTCGTTTGTCATCATGACCCGACCGGGGATCGAACCCGGGACCTCTTGGGTGGCGGTCTGGCGTGGGAACCATTACGCCACGGAGGTCGTCAAACGTAGATTCAACAAATCGCTAGTTTTAGTCCAGTGTCTCCTGGTTCGATCCTTAGGTTGGTGTTCATGCTTTTTGATTTTTAAACTTTTTTTTACAATAAAATTTTATGTTTTACTTTTTACCTACCTACAAATTGCAAGCAGTAAAAAGTTATAATAAAAATATGTAAATAAAATGCATTAAATTTTTTAAATAGGAATCTGATATTGTCGAAGTATTTTTATACACATTAAAATTATATTTTTCTTTTTATCTCTTTTTAGACGAGAAAAAAAAGAGATAAAACGAAAAATATTATTTACTAATGTGTATAAAAATAGACAATATCAGATACCAATTTAAAATTTTGAGGACATTTTTATTATAATATTTTTTTACTGCTCGTACGTAACTTATTGTTAGGTAGGTAAAAAGTAAAATATAAAATTATATTTCTAAAAAGAAGTGTAAAAATCAAATAAAAAACATGAGCACCAACTAAGGATTGAACTTGGACACTAGACATTATTTACCACAAAGCCATAGTAAACAATAAGAGATGTGGCTAAATTTAACTATGTATTGTATGTCGCAAATAAAATTATGATATAGATTACGTCATTTATTTGACTAATAGTGCCTTTCATACCATACTAGTGGGTGCCTGCGGCTTCGCCTGCGTGGAGTTTGGTTTTTCTAGTTTTACGCATTTCTGGGATAAAAAGCACAACTCTAAATGTTGACTCGAGATCTCCGTGTAAAATTTCATCAAAATTCATTCTTTAAATTCAGTGGTTTTTGCGTGATACGGTTTAACACGCAGACGTACAGTTTTTTTTTTGTTGAAAATGATTATTTTGGTACTGTATCGATAGTAAAATCCAGCCGATCAATATTTTAAAAAAATGTGTGAAAACCGGTACAACACGAGTTGTAGCAAAATGACCTTTTTCATTGAATGTGAATCAGAGAAAAATACCCAATTTTTCTGTCTAATCCATATTTAAACTATTAGACAACTAGAGCAAAAAAACGGGATTTGTTAAATAATTTTGTGTAACCAACCAAATACGACATAACATACATCGCCTGCAAAATTTCATTTGCAATGTTAAGATTTGTTTTTAATAATATATATTTAGTTCTATCATAATTCATATATCATTTTAAAAGTGTCAACTGATATTGTTTAGTTCTAGAGGTCTATGGAAAATGTTCAAATATTTTAATAATTGGTTTCTCAACTAGATGTCGTTAATATTACCGCGCCGCGCGTCATTGCCAGCCCTCTAGTGGTGAAAAAGGCAAGGTTTTTAACAAAACTTAGTACTACAAAAGGCTCAATAGATGTCAAGTTTTTGGCATTTTACGTAATATTAAAGCGGGGTGAAGGGGTGAAGTAACGTTACTTAGAGGTCAAATCTTCAAGGTCATCGGCTATATGGAGCCCCTTAATATTCTAATGGCGATATCATTTGGTTGTTACAAGGTCGATTAAATTTAGCAAAAAATACGTTAACATGTGTTTTCGCGCATGCGTAACACGTACATATTTCGTTTAATATTAATGTAAGATTGCATTGATATATAATCTCATCATATCAACCCAAAAACTACTTACATGGTATCATTAATTATTCGCAGATTGGTATTTAAGTTTCATAGTGGCACTTCCCATGTAGCGTATTGGCATTAGGGTTATTTGGCAAACGTTAATCATGAGTGTGGACCATATATTTGACAAAGAACTTGCAAATTATACAAATACGCGTATGTACTTTTTATTTGGTGTTTAGCACTATGTGTAGACACTCGAAAGCGTCAAATATTCTGGCACAAATAACGAACACCAACCACAACCCATGGCTAAGCTAGGCAAGGCTGGCTAATTTATTGATTTCAAAACGTCCTAAAATCTTTTATGTGACATTAAATTTATTCATAATAGACAGTTAATCTTAATATTAAGTAAAAGTCAATCGGTCTGTTAGCGACCTGTCGTCGCGTTAATGCAAGAGAGATAACATCTCGGTTCAAATTTTACGACTTTTTAAAACCTCATACAACAAGAGCTATAAAAATATCTTATACTATCGCAGTACGGATAAGAATGTGTCCACAATGGCATTCAGAAGAGGTTGCGTTAACAACGTACTTGTAGACAACACGGTAGTGCGGTGGTAGGGATCCCTCAGTTCCAGAGGGAGCGGGTTCGATTTCCTCTCGGGCAAACATTTATGTGATGGTATTTGTGTTTGTTCTCGAGTTTTCTATTTTTTTTATACCACAAAGGTAATACAACATACGGCCGGCCTGATGGTAAGCCGTCACCGTAGCCTATAGACGGTCACGCGTTGCCAACTCTCCCAACCCCCAAGAGCTCTGGAGACCTTACTCACCGTAGGAACACAACATGGAGACCAATGCTATTTGGCTGCGCTGCGATCACTCACGAAAGAGCTCTATGGTTCTGAACGAAACTGCTGAATCCGAACTTTCATGGTAGCTTCTTGTATCGTATTTTGACGTGTTTCGTTCGGCACCGAAGTTTCGGGTGGACACTTTCATGGTTGACAACTTGACATGCAGATTGCGCTGGTTGTATTTATTTAAGTCGAATTTATTTATCCTCGCCTTAAACGTTTCGTGAAAGGCAAGCTTTATTTGGAAGCGGTACTTGTAATGACAAAAAAAGTATGACATGTGGCAACCTGCAGTTAACAATTTTATTTTAAGACATCGACCGCAATCCGTCCTTAGTCACCGGTTCACAAATTAATGCAATAAAACAAAAAATAATATACATTGACGACATTGTATGTTGTTACAAAATGACTCCATACCAAGATTATCTATGTATGTGTAGACGAGATAGATTTCCGCATTTCTCTGAACGCGATAAACTGAATATCTGCTGAAGGGATTTCGGTTGCGATTTATATTGACGCTCAAAATTTCAAAAAGATTTTTTTTAATGACATTAGTCAGGAAAACAAGCAAATGGTCCACCTGATTACGAGTAGTTACCGCCGCCTATGAATATCAGAAACAGGGATACTGCTAATGCTACTAATACGCTCGAGATAACGAAACCCATCCAAATACTAGCTAAAGTCAACGTTGCTTATACTGCTAACACAGCGACGCTATCGAGCTCTTCTACAACATAATATCTGAGATTATATGAAATCTACAAGAATAATAAAAACAACAAAACGAAAAGATACAGCATGATACAAAAAGAATTTAGATAGAAAATAGAGTAGAATTTACGTGTCTCTCCTGTAAATTGTTATTTAGGGTGATTGTATACTGAATTGAGATTAATTAAATGTCGTGTACAGCCGCCTGTCTGCGGTAACAGCTCACTGTACACCTAAACCATTTCCATTTAGATATAGGGTTGAGTGCGGAAGATTCTGGAATTACCTTCAAAATATCACCGTGTCATATACATATTTATATTTATAAACAAGGTAGGTATAAACACAAAAAGGTTTTAAACTTTTGTTTAAAGGGTGGAATACCCACCTGTTTTTCGTTTTATTTTCGTCAAAATGTGATTTGGACTAGAGACACTTGTCGAGTTTTTGTCAATGAATTTAAATTATAATACAGGTTTTTCTAAAAAAGCTCCAGTTAAACCTTATTGTTAGGAATATTGCTATTTATTGGAAAATAATTTTAAAATTAATTATTAATTTATCTGTCAGAGAATATAATTAAAACTTTTCATGGATCAGTGTTTTAAAAAAATAATATTCATAGTAATTTCAAGCGATTTAGTCACTGCACGAAGAATTTAAACGCGGAAGCTTTCCTTTATAAATAGGTAAATGAATGCGAAGTAATTAAAAAAAACGCAAAAAATTTCATCTAGAAACACCGAATCACTGCACTCTTATTACCCTATGCAGAAAACCCTTTATTTATTTTCAACTGTCAACAAGCGGGAAAATTATAAAGATTATATTGATCTTAAAAAAACATATACAAAATAAAATGTATTAAACATTAAATAAGATCAAAGGCAGTAAAATATTGTAACTACGACGTAAAACCTGTCGTTAACACCTCGGAAGAGGGTCCGTTATCCCACAAGTGGGGTAATCATTTCGTTCCACCTCTCGAGATTCGCGCCCCGACACAAGTGCCCTCTGGCGCCAACTTTGCATTCACACTCAGATTTGAAAACACCCTGTTTTATTACACAAATATTATTTTAAACAGTGACTTATTGCCGTATATTTTACAGTTTAATACCTAATATATTATGATTAAAATATCTATCTATACCGCTGTCCGCATAAATATGTCGTCACTTTAGCACCTATCTTGTCGTCACCATAACATTGACATGTTAATTTAAAGGACTTTAGTAATTTCATGTTGCTAATCGCAATAAGACGGACGAATTTCAAGTTTAAAACATAATCTTAGAATAACATAAAAAAACACAAACAAGCTTTTGTCAAAGACTCGTAGGTAGTTCTCTTCTACACGACTCTCAGTGTTGGTGTCATACAATAAAATGATACTTTCATTCAAATGACATATGTTAAGTCTAACTTGATACACTCTGGGGACAGAACCCATAGTAACACGCCCAGTCTTTTATCTAAAAAAATATTTAATGGCCTAACTCCACTCAAGTACAGAAGAAGCCGAAATGACCAGCCAATAATATTTCCATAATTTATTCATGGTTTATAACATAATCCTCTCCGCAAATCTCCACTGCGTCCTCCAGTCCCACCCTAACATTTATATTATACAAAATTATTATTTAAACAATATTTAGCTACTGTTAAATTTATTATAATGCCATTTTGTAACAATAAACGCTTTTATTATCGCGTCGAGCAATTATAATGCCATGAAATTAATTGCACTTTAAGGAAAAAGCTATTATACCTACATCAATTCAATTGTAACCTTTAAAACAATACACAAAAGGTTTAAAATGGATTTAAATAGTATTTTTATAATGACATAAAAATGTTCACTATATTTGAATATGAATCAAAACATTATTACAAATAGATAGAAAGTAGACAAATGAAAGAGATAACCAAGGTAGAGAACTAAGAATGTGTTCTTAGTTCCACTATACTTCCAAATGCAAATCGATATGAAATAAATTTGAATGAATACCCCTTTAATGTTTGATGAAAGATTTCAACCCATTGCTTTGTTGACACAACATTATGTTACTATAATATAGTATGACAAAATATCTAGTTTTACTTACACCATCACTGAATTTCACTGCTTACAAATATAGTGGAATGGAATTTAAGCATCGTGAAACTTTGTAATTACATGGTAAAGTATTAATACTATTGATAAATTAAAATTCGAGTAAATACCTTCATACAATTTGATTTTTAGAAAACTTGAGACATATTTGCAGCCCTGCTCAGCTCTTTGTCTCTTTATTTTGAAACATTTCTTTATACATATATCCCGTATAATCAATGTGCAACTTGTTCATTGCTTTGAATAATATGAATTTATGTGTATATAATTGGTGAATTGGGAACAATTGGTCGTTACACCAAATAAAGTCCGCCATTCAATATATTTGAAGGTCTGTGCTTACGTATTCATTCATTACCACGAATAAACTGAAAGAGATTTAATTCTTGCAATGACGATTACATATTATCATGCCACCAACTCCGTTAACATATAATCTGCTTTCCCGTGTGAATTTCTGAAAATCCTTTGTTATCAGATACCTACATCTTACAAAGAACACATACTCCAAGTTTCAGGTCTCCACGATCATCTGTGTAGGCTGTACATTACATACACATTTTAAATGTAATGTCGGTGTTAAAGTAAAAATATAATTAAAATTAATTGTAATGTTGAAAATGTATATGACTAGAGTATGTGCATGTAAAGGTCTATTCTCTGAATAAATTATTTGATTCTTTGTTATGGAAAAAGTACATAAATACGAGAGCCGGGAGGAGTGGCGGTCAACCCTAGTTTATGATGGAAATTGTAAATAAAAAGCATTTAAAAGTAAATTGTAATATTGACTGATGTTTGACGAAGCCAGCTTCCCCTTTTGGAAAACACTTTGTGGGGAATTTTGCTATCTTGTTTCCTCACATTAACTAAAATGAGATAGATAATATTTTTTCTTAGATGTTTGTGTAACAGGGTTCAGGGGGCTGTGACGTCAATGTTCACGGACTTAAAGATGACTCCTTTGGAAGTAAAATAACATCCTTTATAAATAAGATATTACCTATCCTATTATTGTTTGGAAACCACACTTCTTACTAGACCATGGTTACTTTGATGTTCGTTGTTCTTGCCATAGGTTTAGATTTTTTTACGCTACGCTAGTTTTTACTAATATTTGACGACGCAAATACCAAATAATGGTGTTAAAAACTAAAAATAAAATATGTAAGCCAAGCGGGGGGGATACGCGTTTTTGTGTAGTTGTTATTTTGTCAAATAAAACAAAAACATATTTATACACACACAATGTTTGCCAAATAGGTACTCAAATTAAGCCAATACTCTATGCCACCATAACACTGTAAACAAAGAGACAAGCCCACAGGATTAGTCACCAGACAGACCGCCACCGACCGAAGATATGGCTAAAACAATATTCTAAAACAATATTATAATCAGACCACATAAGTTCACTTTTTTGCGTCGCTGAGCTGACTAAATATGATATATGGTTCCGTGATTCACGACGGCGAATCTAAAATTAATATTAAGTGAGTTCATATCATAACTTACTCAAGCAGTAATCCCCACAGAGTACAAAAGATGAGATTTAAATAAAAATCTAGGTGATTGTTATGAATCATTGTCTATTTTTTTTTATAAGGGACAAATCACACAGATTGAGCGAGCCCAAAGTAAGTTCGAAACTTGTGTTTATGGGATACTAACTCAACGATACTATATTTTATAACAAACTAGCTTTTACCCGCGGCTTCGCTCGCGTTAATTTTATGACTGTATAGATCTCGTTTGACAACAAAACAACCCATAGCGCGACTTGTGGCGCCATCTATTGGCCGATACAGCGCCCTCTATAGAGCGCCCTCTGTAGAAAAATTATTTTCCCATCCCACGACATATTTTCACGGGATAAAAAGTAGCCTATGTTGGGCTCTGTACCCCTGACAATATATATACAAATTTTCATAATGATCGGCCGATTAGTTAAGCCGTGAAGGAATAACAAACAAACAAACAAACAAACAAACAAACAAACTCACTTTCTCATTTATAATATTAGTAAGGATACATAGGTATATAAATAAACATCCAAGACCCGAGGCCAATCAGAAAAAGTTCGTTTTTCATCATGACCCGACCGGGATTCGAACTCGGGACCTCCTGGGTGGCGGTCTGGCGTGGTAACCTTTACGCCACGGAGGTCGTCAAACAGTATTATGACAAAATGAAAAGTATAATAAAGTTATGGCAATATGCATGATATATATACAAAAGGATACTTATGCTAACGGATCACCTGATGATAAGTAATCACCGATACACATGGACATCCACCACAAGAAGAATCTCGGATGCAATAATCCACACAAAGTTATGAAAAAGCAAGGGAGAGGAAAACAGGATTGTTAAAGCAAAAATAAAAATATTATACTTATAAGTACCTACTTAAATAAATGACCAATGGTTGTTAAAACTAAAGAACTGTGTGTTAACTTTACAATTTTGAAATACAGCATTCGTTGTTAGTTCAGAGGACTCGGGGCTCCAAACACATTGTCACCCAACTGTATTGTCTTCACTTGGTGAACAATGTAATGTAATATTTGTTGTGTATAATAAAAAACATTAAAACAGTAAAAAAGAATACAATTGTTTTAATATCGTGAACTATGTCCTCCTATCACTATTTTCATAGCTGATTCATATTTTGTTATAATTTTAACCCAGGCAACGTTTCAATTGTGTTTTATATTTAAGTAATACTTAGATACTGTTAAATTGAGTCATTGAACACCAAAGTAACATATAAACATAGGGTAACAATATATTTAATGTATGAACTCGCTAAATTGTATTTATTTGTAAAAATAATGATTACAGGGTACCGACCACCGTCGAAGCTCGGCCACAATTACCATTGGAAAGCGGCCGGCCACGTTCGTGTTGGTCAATGGATTTACGAATGGTCGGCACGGCAGACATTTTTTTTTATTCTTTTCTTCTTTAAGAATCTCTCTAACTTTACGAATTATTTTTAAAAATTATTTTCTTCTTTACGAATATATTTTTAAAAATTATTTTCTTCATTACGAATCTCTCTTTTACGAATATTTTTTTTAATTCTTTTTTCTTTACAATTTTTTCTTAATTTAGAGCAGAGCTCTTATCGGTGCCTCTGTTTTCCTCTGTCTTGTGCCAGCTCCTTCGATACTCTATAAGACACCACGCCTGCCTTTTCCTTCATTTGGTAGTTTGGTACCATGTAAACTTAAGGCTTAAGACAACTTCTCAGCCTTGCAATGATTTAAACCTAAACCTAAAATACATATAATTAGTAAGTACCTTTGTTTTTATAGATATCCACACACTAAGATCATTAAAATATAAGTAAATTAACAAAGATTATAAGCTCCCATAATACTACTAAAGTAATATTACATCGAGATTACATCAAAAATGCGACAGAAACGATTATTAGGAGAATAACAATCGGACCCCGAACGTGTGACAGAGAAAGGTATAGTATATTCGTAATGGCCCTACATAATTACATAGACCACCCGTGAGCCATCTCGCTCCACCATTAGTATTCGGTTTTTATAGAGAAAACAATCTTCAAAATGAAGTCATCATAAACACGGACACCCTGTGAGTGGCCTACGGCGCTAATACCTACGTAATCGATTAAATTAATCTCGAATATAGCTAATATCGATTGCATCAATCGATAATTCGATACATATCGAACCGGTGACGGGACTATCGTAGAATCAATGAAGAAATGCTTGTGAATTTTATCGATAACATTGAAATCTGATTATTCGATTTCCATTAAATAAATTTTATTGATAACTATGCTGAGGGTGGCCTTCCCGAATTACCTTCTCCTGTATTATCTAGCGCCAGCTTGTTCTACCTTCTCTAGCTTCACTGGTGCGTAGACTGGCGTAGAGTGCGGGGAGCGCTAACAGCATCCTGAGCATGTTTACGGATAGACGAAATAGCACTGTAAATAGTGTGAATCGTTGCTATGCCATATTATCTGGTGGGGTGACCCGGGTATGACACGACGACTTTTTGTGATTGTTAAAAATTAAATTATACTGCGATAATAGTTCCTAAGTATTTCACTAACAAATATTAATGAGTTCTGTAATTACTTAAATAAAATAAATTAATTCATTCATTCTATCTTCGGCAGCGAGAACGGCATCGCAGTCTGAGGTGTTTAGGACAGAGCGGAACTGGTCTGATCAGCGCACTGGGCTTCTGTTTCGAGCCTTAGTTTCTAAGTTGCAATACCTTAGGTAGGTATTGCAACTTAGAAACTAAGTTGTATTGCAACTTAGAAACTAAGTTGTATTGCAACTTAGAAACTAAATACTTACTAAAATATAAATGCTAAAGTTACTAACTTTGGCGTCGTCAAAACGGGCCCAGGTTTTAGTAATGAAGCAGCACTTAAAGAAGAAGAAAAACAGTATAGTACTGATTTAAAATTCAGTATTACTATTAGAAATGTTAAGCCAACTTTCGAACTGTCAATTATATTGATAAAATAGTTTACGCTAAACAATTTTCCTAGTGCAATAATTCCGGTTTCTGTTTTGACGGAATTGTTTTTAAAAAGTCGATATTTTTTTAAAGTTATGGCTTCTGCATTCTCGTTTGTTGCAATTAGCCAGTGTCATGTAAAGATGATAGCAAAATTTCTTCAGTGAAGGCGTATTTTGAAGTCAGCACGGACTGCGATCACTTTGCACTCTAACCAATGTTTGCTTCACATTACACTATCAATACTATGAATCAAACGTTGAAATAGAGAAATTTATTTTCTAATCACGAGCCCAAGTTGATACTATCAAGTTTGCGCCAAAATCCGTTTTTACATTATTTTATTTTTGACGGTTTGTGGTAAAGGGAAGGAGAGCCAGTTCGATCCAGAATTCAAGATAGTAAAAAAATATATACTAAATTATTGTCTTCAATGATAATGATAGTAGTAGAAACGACGTAGTCAGGTGCACGTCGAGCTTCACTTGCAGCACAATTTTGGCTCTTATGACATAATAGAACTTAAGAATGGTACAAAGTCCAATATAAAGGTCAACCTGCTCTTGACTGTACATTTAACCAATGAAAGAGATAAGTAGGTAGAGAACTAAGAGCAATATGTTTAAGCTATTAATGTAAGCATCTATAAGAAAAAAAAGAGGAAAGATTTGTACTTATTTGTGTATTTGTGTGGCTTGGGTCTTGGATGTTTATCTATAGATTAATGTATTTGTTATAAAATATAGTATCGTTGAATTAGTATCCCATAACACAAGTCACAATCTGTGTAATTTGTCCAAAAAAACAATACAGTTTGATGTATCGTTTAGTTTAAATTTATTCGGTTAATCGATAAAAAGTGCGGCTGAAGCGCGCGTTTCCTTTGCCGGAAGAATCGTCGACGTGTGACCGAACGTTGCGATTACGGTTCCAGGCTATTCGCTTTTCCGGTACAACACTGGGCCACTGTTATAAGACCATAGACAACACTACCATTGACGGGTCTACCAACTGTCAGAGACTAATGGCGGGAATAATCCGAGAACTGTTCTATGCAAATCTATTTTATTCTATTTTTTTTTTTAATTATTAGCCTTTCGTGGTGCCTTTACAATAGTAAAGTTAATTTTTTTTTTTATTAGAGTAGACTTCGGCTAATATTGACAGTATTCTTAATATTTTTTTTAATATTTCAAGTCAACCTGTATTAAATAAATTAAATAAATTCTTAATTGGAAACAAGTATGGTAGTTTTATTTCTATTAGAGCACTTCATGTTGTAACCTGAAGAGAAGTCTTGAAGAGATTTGTTGCATTTTTATCTCTACTTAAAAGACATATACTATTTTAATACATTATGTATTCTGCAAGTAGACTTACATGAAATCGGGTGGAGTTGGGCCGCGATGCTGTTAGACAAAACCAGTATGAATCTTCCCGATTTCTTTCAAAGCTTATCTATTTCAGAACGGGATAATGCACCAAGCGAAGCATAATAATAACTTGTATCGTTTTCGTATACTTTTTGGCGCGGAGGGATCGCGTGCACGGCCCGTGAGTCAGCCTTACATGTTAGGCTGAGTATCCATTACATTTCTCATTAAAAAATGAGAATTTCTCATGAGAAAAACGATTCGACCAAATTGAAAATGAAAAGTTTTTTGCATGTAAGTTATTTCATCATTTCGTGTTCTTCCCGCAATTAGTGTCGTACCGTAATTGCAGTGTTAGTATTTTCAAGTCACCTAACGGTCACTGACTTGAAAACACTACTCGACGGCTGTTACCTATCGGCAATAGTCGGGAGTCTTTCTTTGGAGAGCACGTTTAGCTGTCAAATCCCGACTCGGGACCGACAGCTCAACGTGCTCTCCAAAGAAAGAACTGTAAGTTAGTACCTACAGATGAAACATTTCACGAAATCCGATTGGCTATGAATGTTGTACCGTGCACGTAACTTCGGTTACACTAAAACAATGTACATGTGCACTCCTTACAACATTCATGGTTCAAAGGGACTTCGTGAAATAGATTATCTGTAATACAATAAACACACCATCATCTTTCTTTCTTTTTTTCATTTTGAGTGGATGCCAATCTTTATGGGCGAATTCTTTTATAATTAGACCGTTCTGGGTTTTAAAGTCGCCCACTAACCTCAAGGATGAAACAAGACGAAGTTGGACGAAGATTGATCGTGGAAAGCAACGTTAATTAACATATTCAAAGTCATGGTTATGTGTGAACATGAGATGAGAAAAAAGATAAAAGACCTTGGTGGTCGAGCATAATTATTGTAGCTGGTTCGATTCTCGACGCAATTTATAACGTCTGCAAGGGTAAAGTCTGATATTCTAATTAGTCCAAACATCATCGTCGTTTTTTCTATACCACAAAGTTGGCAAACAAGCATACTACGGCCCGCATCACCGCATACCGGGGGTATCACTCACGCGTTGCCAACCCTCCCAACCCCCCAAGTGGAGCTCTGGAGACCGTAGGAACACAACATCGCCGAGACCAATGCTATTTGGCTACGATCTTCTGTAAGGAGGTCCTTACCCAGACGGGCTGCTCCGATTTGAGCGAACGATCCGCTGTGCCCTACCCCTCTTAAATCATAATTTGAGGAGTCTAAAGGGAAGATTTTACCGGCCGGGGTTTTACCACTTGCTAATAAAGTCCAAATCCCGAAAGTGCATGAACAAACATAATTGTTGCCTTGGTCTGGCTGGACGTATATGATAAAATAAGAATTTACCTGTAAAAAAGTATTTGTGTATCAGCAATCTAATGCCCTTCAGTTTGGGATTAGATGGCGTTGTGTCATTCGGGCAAAAATATATAATGTTATGTTGTTGTAAAATTAACTAAGCGGTCGTTAACTCATACGACTAGACATAAGTAACTGTAAAAATATTATGTAAATAAATTAGTCCCAATTGTGTTTTTTGGGTTAAACCCTAAAACGAGCGGAGGATCGCGTGACCCCTGTCCTTAACCCGTGTCTCGTTTACAAACAATGGATTGAGTTACACAAAAGGAACGTTTTATTTAGTATTTGTGATGTAACATCTTGTACCGCTTGTAAGACAACGAAACATGACATTTTTTTGTTTATAATATACCATACTGTCACGCCTCGACTGTAAATGTCCCGCCCTGTGGAAAAAACAATTGTTTTTCGCAGACAACACGTCATGAAAGAACATTCTCAAACTAAATGACAAATTGTACAGTCATGGTTTCAATTTCAATGAAGAGCGCAGTAATTAATTAAGAAGTATTTGATTAAGTTTTTCATTTAACTTTAAACGGATTTCAACTTTCATCGAATACTATACGTAATCAAATTATACATTTTCATCAATTTTGATTTAAAAACATTGGAGAATTACACGAAAAAAACTATTTATTTGTCCCTATATATTTATTTATTCTTCCTCTGACCACAGTATAATAAATAGTACTAGCGTACTCTGACGCTGACTACTTAATACATATTAGTTCTTCCTAGGTAAAAATTACAATATTATGTATTTCGATTCTGTTCTGACACTAACAAATATGCTACTAGACAATGTGAGCTGTTTAAAGAGCCAATGTCAGTAACTGCAGTTAACTTTTTAGTCGGTTAAACTGCCGTAAAAACTTTCAGAACCATACATAACACTCAAAAATGTGCCATCTGCCCAGACGTGTACCACTATCAATTTACTTTTATGACGTCAGTAAGATTAAAGCCTGAATTTTAACCTGTGTTTTAACCATGTTTTTATTACGAAAATAATGGTTTTAGTATCGTTTAATAAATTAGTTACATAGTCTCTGGGTGATTTAAGAAAACACCTGCAATAGTCTTTGAACAAAGTCATTAATTTTCCCCGGCAATTGTAAGCTTTCACTTGATTAGATGGGAACAGATATAGAATTCGATCAACATTTCTGTTTGTTCCAACACTTACAAGGAATTACGTTTCCGAATAAATCGATTGAGGTGAAATTTTAGCCTGTTAGAAGCTCTTTCAAAAGGATTTTTTTTTAATTTTACGAAGGATAAGAATGCCGAGATCTTGACAAATGTTTTCGGAAAGTTAATCCGTATAAAATGCTTTGTCCTTCTGAATGACTGACGGATCAACACATAACCTAAACCGTTGATCGTAGAGACCTGAACCTTGGAGGGTGTGTTCTTTGTAGACGCAGGCATCCGATAAGAAAGGGTTTTTCGAAATTACCACGGAAAAAATTAAGATACACACAAAAGAAGTTGAGCGGGTTGCTATTGAGCGGGTTTCGCTAGACTGAATATAAAACTATAAAAAAAATAATTAGTATCTGAGATTTTTTTTATTTTAACTAAGTATGTAAACCGCAGATTTTCTCTACTAAACATAGTAAACAATAAAGACATACTTTACTAAGAACATGAAATTTTCACACGTTTGCTCCACATATGTAATCTAATTCTATACACGAATTCACACAGTTTCGTATATTGTGTTAAAGATAAATTCAAGATAAATAGAACTGTGTTTTCATAAGGCATCTCGCCTCAGGTGTGAGTCCCAGTTCTATCACGTCGGCACTCGAGGCACGTACGGCTAGGAATTCCCCTCGTCTGATGTTGTTGTGATGGGAAGATATAGTACAAATACAGTAGCTTTACTTGATATTGCCCGCACAAAACGGGTGCACTCTTTTCTGACTTGGCAAAAGCGTTTGACAAGGCATGGCACTACAGGCTTATTGATGAGCTCTGCACACAAAAATAATACTAGCGCACAACTTCGTTACTTTCCAGAGGAATTTTGGAAAATCTTTGTATGTATTATACATATTCTTGTCATTGTTGAGAGGTAGGGCACAGCGGATAATCCGCTCAAATCGGAGCAGCCCGTCTGGGGAACGACCTCCACCTTACAGAAGATCGTAGCCAAATAGCATTGGTCTCGGCCATGTTGTGTTCCTATGGTGAGTAAGGTCTCCAGAGGTCCACTTGGGGGGGTTGGGAGGGTTGGCAACGCGTGAGTGATACCCGGTATTGCAAGCGTCTATAGGCTACGGTGGTGCTTACCATCAGGCGGGTCGTATACTTATGTGCCAACTTAGTGGTATAAAAAAATTACTCTATCACTCTAACTATTGCTGAAAACTGAGGGTCTATTTTCGTAATAAAGACAGTCAAAATGGAGTCTCAATCGCGAAAATTCAAAGCGTCATCTTGCTTATACACAATTTTAATCGAGCGAGATAAACTGTTTTACTTACGAGAATATGCCTACTGCATTTAAATCATTTGAGTACAAAAAATCTAAGCGTACAGACAGCGGAAGCGACTTCATTTTATAGTATGTAAAGATTAGTCCAGGTAACGAATGATTTTGAATAGAAAATAAAATACATATCTACCAAATATTCGTATGAAGATGTCTTACTGTACCTTGCTAAGCTGTTACTGATCTCACTACTAGAAAGCTGGGCATACACCGGGACACCGCAGTAGGGTATAGAGAACCGGTACTATCTCAAGGAACCGGGATTTTCGGTACCGGACTATTCTGGAACCGGGATTTCCCGGGAATTTCGGCTCTTTCGGGTTTTTTTTTTTTCAATACATCAACACCGCCTAGGAATGTTTTGATTTTGCTCAATTTACACATTTTTTGTTAGACATAAAGTACTTATTTTTAGAAAGCTCATTTCTTGGACTAGGTACATGTAAAAGTAAAATAATATTATATTTATTGCGTAAATATTTTTAAAAAAGTGAAATAATGATACAAGTAACGACCGTATTTGTTTAATACGGTCGTTACAAAGAAAAATAAAAAAAATATGCAGTTTTTTGCAATTATGCGAAAAATCTGTTATCAATAAAATATCCCATGATTCATACAATGGTTCTGCATCGATTTTTCATGTCATAAATCAAATCTTTGTGGGCGACATTACCCAAGTCCTGGTATGATGCTAAAAAGTCGCTCTTGTCGCAAGCTTGCGGCAATCAAGGTTAAAGTAACGTTATCATGCTACTAGGGAAGTAAGTGAAAGAATGCCATGGCCAAAAGCGCAAGGACCATACGCACGAAGACCGATTTTTGCTAATTGATGCGAAAAAACAGCCAAATGTTACGACAATGCTGTTTCTTCAAATGCTCTCGTCAGAGCACCAGTTGTTTGTATAAAAAAAATTGTCAACCACAGTTTCTGTCGCTCGCTCGCAACTGACTGAAGGGTTGTGGTGTTAATGTCCGTACGCAGATAGCGCGAGTGGTGACCAGCTGGCTTCAGGAGCACGCACGACATTTTGGTCTTAGACTGGCCTGCGCAATCACCAGACCAAAATCCCAAAAAGAACGCATAGAACATGCTTCCTCCATAAACATTAAGACTGAAGAGAGAGTACCGAAAATCCCGGTTCTTGTATTTCAATTCCCGGTTCTTCTACAGCTATAAAAGAACCGGGAATTCCCGGCATTTTCGGTACCGGGATTTCCCGGTTCTATACCCTACACCGCAGCGCAGCCTACAATTTTTCACGCACCGCTGACTATTTCAGTAAGCAAATGAAATTCTTTTGCGAACCACATTTTATCCGTTTGCATTTTATGTAGTTTATTTCGAGACTTAAGTAGTTTACTTTAAAGCTTTCATAGCTTTGATTTAAAACAAAGTTGAAGATGTTAGGTCATCAAAAGAAATTAGGTCTCATGGGTTTAAGAAGTCTAAAGTACTACAATCTACTCTCGCGAAATTGAGCGAAAACAAGAGTGTGGGCAGGCTATACATTTTACTTTACTTATCCTTTGTCTTCTAACTTCATTTCACTTCGGTCAACTTCCCGAGAGTAAGCATTACGATAGTCAAAATTGGTATCAAAAGTCTTTTTAAAGATACCAGTACCGAATTTTTTTATTGCGTTTGTACATAAATATATGTTGATGAGACCCATCTCACTCTGTCAATATGAAAAATGTTACACATGTTGACATACTCGTTACTCGTCTGAAAAGCAGTTAGTACGCGTCAACAACGCGAGTGACGGTTTATAAAACAAAAATGAAAATCGATTTTCATATGCACCAAACTAAAGTAATAAATGCCAGTTCGAACTTCTTGAGCCAGTCTTGTTGGTGACTAGTATGGTAGTGGTAGCTAATACCACTCCAAAAATATCTCATGTAATTGTCAATTCCAATTAGGTCGATTTCCAATCCGATATTTATAAACAAACATGTATACAGTATTATCCGATTCATTTTATGACCAATAAAATCTACAGTTTATGGGGATTGCATATATTAACGTTATGGTCTTATGAACAATTAACATAATTATGATTATTTTAAAATTTAAATCATTTAAATTATGATGATATTACATTTCAAACATTGTAAAATGTATTATAGCTTAACTATTTAGTTATCTGTGTTATAGATTAGGAAGCAATTTGAACTCTCCTTAATGGTTTATAAAATAGCATAACATAACGGTGGAAGGAAGGAATAGACCATAATTTCAAATGGTCTAGCTTGACCGGGTAAGTACCACCCTCTTACATAATATCAACCAGCAATTCATTTCGTACGATGAGTGAGTTTGTCTAACACCTTCCCTATGACTACAATCCACCATCATTTTTATTCTACTTTAAGGATGACCTATTCTAAAGAGTATATTGACAATAAGCTTACGACTAAAGACAAGTCCTGTTATCACATTGAGACAGCTGTCGACAAGTATTGATAACAAATACTCCTTGAAAAGGCAATGACATAAGCATTTCAGGTAACCACTCCAGAACAATACGTTTGGAATAAGTAACTAACTATGTACGCTAGGATAATATTTTGCATTTCAAAATATGGAACAAAAATGCCCTGCAATTTATATACACGGAATCACCATCATTTCAACCTATAGTTACATTAGTTACCCACTGCAGGGCTACGGATCTCCTTACTTTGGCACAAGTCGCCTGACGGCCAGCGACTTGGCTAAACGAATGGAGCCAGGTGGCGACTCGAGTTTACCTTTCTGGCTTCATACATGGCCCCGCCCAGTCCCACTTCAATTTAGATAAAATAAAATCGATTCATTTTGCAAGTAGATTTACAAAAAAAAACTCGCGTTAATATTTCTTATCGTACTCACTTCCGACGTGAATGGCATGTTGAGTAGAAGTGCCGCAAGAAACTCAACAGTTAGCCTTTTTTAATGAATTTTAAAAAATGCCAACTGTTGAGAACTGAAGATTAAGTCTGATCAGTAATTAATAATAACTTTAAGAAGTATAATGAAGCATAACCACAGGGAACGAAGCTTTAAATAGGCCATAGGTACAGTTCACCACAAATGTTACAAGTTTATTGACTATTGTTCATCTCCACGAAGCAAAGTTATTTGCATTCTCTCGTCGACGTTGTGGTGTTATACTCTAAACCATCGATATATGTATAATTATGTATCCTACGTCGATGCTCTAAACTAATTATAGTCTGTGCAACTTGTTATTAAAATAGAAAATGTACGAGTATATAACGGTGAAAAAAATAAAAATAAAACTCTTTTTAGTAATGGCTTCTGCATAAAAAAGAGTAATTAAATTATGTTTGTATTACTCTGCCCAAAAGGTGATGGACGACATGTAAAATGCCCTGTTAATTTGATTATTTAAATAATTGTTATCAAATTGCACTCTCATATTGGGCATTTTTCATAATAACCGGGCTTTATTGTTGATGCCCAATTAATCACTTGGTGTACAGTCTCTGAGAGAAGACGCCTCGAAGAAAGATGATAACAAAACTTCAGAGATTGTGGATTTGGACGATTTTGAATGCTAAGTGCATTACCGTGACTTCAAAAGTGATTCCTAATCATAAACTCCAGTCACTATGCATTAAAGAATGTTTGCAGAATGTTTGCTTCACATGAATCAAACACAAAATTATATTTTTAATCACCAGCTCAAGTTGACGCTATCGTAGTTGGCGTCAAAATCCTAAAACTCATAAACATATTCTGTAATAATTGAATCCTATAATGAGCTAGTAAATTGACATTTCCGTTTCCCAATACTATGTTTGACGGGTGAGAGCGCGTCGAGATGTTTAGGGACGAGTAGGGTGATAATTTGCACGGATGCGGGTAGTACACAAATAAAATTGAAATGTGCGTTTGTAATCTTAAAACACCATCTGTTTTATTACTCTACTAAAACACAAATATAAATTTTGTAACTGGCTAATAACCGAAACGAAAATATTTCAGAAAAATCTATTCTATCACCCATTTTGGCTAAAATGTCTTGTTTACTTATAATAGAAAGCCGCTACAACAATTTCATAAAATGGAAAACAATAGTAGATTTTATAACAAGTGCACAAAACGAATCATTTCTATCCGAGACTTTTAGCAGCCCGAGCCGAAGGCGAGGGCTGATAGTAATGTCGAGGATAGAAATGGTTTTGTGGACGAGTTATAAACTCTGCTTTTCACATCGATTGCGAGGAAATAAATAAATAGACGCACGAAAAACAAGACCTGTTTCTCCTTTCCCGCCGCTTTTTTTTTTAAATCTTACGACATTGAAATTAGGCTTGGGCTGCAGACCTATACAGCCTACTATTAAATTAATTTTGTAATAAAATAATTTTCTTAAATTAATTAAATAACCTACCGTACTTTAATTTAAATTTTAATATCTTTTTTGACTTAAAAAACACATAAGGCAAATAAATTAAAGTAAATATTATAAAATAACAAATTCTATCTCTGAACTTTTTGTTGTGTTTGGCTGTATGGCTTATTTCCTTTGTCTTAATATAGATACATTTATGAGTAGATACGTTTTTGCCCTTGTGCACAAAATTCGATTTTGTGCAGCCTATATCCTGCGCAAATAAGCATTTTCTGAGCATGAGAAGTGAAAAATGTATTTTGGGTAAAGTGCTATTTTAATTTTTAATATTAGTTTTAATTTTCATCTAGTAATTTTTTTATATTAGTTTATTTTAAATTTTTATGTTATTATGTTAGTTTAATCATTGTAATTTTACCCAACAAATGTATTTTAAAACTATATTATTAACAGCTAGATTTCTTTTTACGGAAGTTTTATTGAAAATAAACAAGTACTTTCACGTATTTAGTTAAATTATACTTTTATATAAAACATTATAAGCAAAATGCGAAAGTAATTCACGGTTGGACACGGACCATGTCTAAACAGCGGAACAAATAAAATAAATGAAATTTAGTATATAGATAAATAATATTGTTCATAGTTTTCTCATGAGAATCGAGCTTTTATAATAATGCCTGCGGTGAGTAAGGTCTCCAGAGCTCTACTTGGGCGGAGGACGGTTGGCAACGCGTGATACCCCCGGCATTGCAAGCGTCTATAGGCTACGGTGATGCTTACCATCAGGCGGGCCGTATGCTTGTTTGCCAACTTTGTAGCATAAAAAAATATGTTTTCTTTCTGCAACGTAAATGTTATGCGCACACTATACTTACAACCAACTAAACAGACAATTCATTTCTTATACATACTAAAAACTATAGACTTGTAAAAAGTTTAAAATTACGACTGTACAGAGAAAAGTATAGTCAATTATTACTTGGTAAAGGCGCGGTCACACTGAAAGCTAACTATTAACTATTTATTATTCTGTGCTATTAGCTAGTACAACCAACCAATGAGGTAAGTATGATAGAAAACTAAGAACAAATATTTTTACGCTAATAATATTTGTTATTACATATACGCAATATTTAGAACATTTGAATCATGCTTATCGTCCTGTTCATCTCTTTCATTGGCTGATTGTAGAAGCTTTACTTAGAGACTAAATGGTGTTTAATTCCTCTAGATATCTAGCTAATCTTGTAACTGGTAATAATAAACTATTATCAAATCTCACTGCACTACTAACACACTATCCACTAGTCCAAACACGTCTATCTAACCGAGCCTTTATTTTTTAACAAAATATTGTTATTACAAATACGAACTAATGTGACATAGAAATAGGATTTAAAATAAAGAAATAGGAAGAAAGGTAAGAAAATAATCCTTAAACATATATTCAAACATAGGTCTTATTGTCAAAAGCGAAAAGATGATATTGCATTGAATTGAAATCAGTAAAGAAAAGGCACTAAGCAAATTGGAATTGTTCATAAAGTCGCTTCGTACGACATTCCTTTGCAAGTTTACGATTCTTGTATAACTTCAGGAGACGAGGGAATAAGAATGCTTGGACCAACTCGAAGTTTCTGCATTCCTGCCATCATAATTGCTAATAATAACAAAAGTTTGCTCGAAGATTTTCAACTTTCTTTTACGCTTTTAAATTTGTTTGTTGTTTAAATTTTCTATTCAACTAATGAAGTTAGGTTTTTATGATATTTGACATTCAAAATGTTTTGTTTTGTCCAGAATAACTATAAAAAAACCTAATATTGATGAAAAATATAGAATAAGATAAATAAAACAGGGCGGGCAGTAATGGATTACCATACATATTCCTCCCGCAAATTATATAGGGAAGGAATCGTCTACTTTCTCGCCACTTTTGAAGACGTTACTTTCCGAACAAGTGTATAAAGATTTTATGTAACAAAAATACTATGCGCGAAATGTATTTATTAGGTAATGATGTAAATAAATGGATGAATGAATATTACGAAAGCTTTATAAATAAACTAGCTGACCCGTGCCCACTTCGTTGGGCATAATGTTAAAAGCCTTTTTATTTTTTGGTTTTTTATATAACGTATGACACTCAGCAATAATGTGGCTTTCTATTGGTGAAAGAATTTTTAAAATCGGCAGTAGATCCCGAGATTACCCCTTACAATTTAACAAATACACAAACTTTACCTCTTTATAATATTAGTATAGATAAAAATGAAGAGAAACCCACCCACCAACGAAATCGCATTAACTATAATGACTTACAGGCAAAGATCAACTTTATGATAGCACAAATTTACGACCGCAATCCAAGAAATATTTCATATATCAGTAAAAATTAAGTTTTGCGTAGGCTCAATGTGGGAGGCTGGGAACTCGGCTTAATATAGATTGTCGTCTTAAACCTCATTTTTCGTACCATGTCGTTTTGATTTACAATAATATTTTTAATCCTATTGTCATCATAAGGTCGGGTATTGGCCGGTATGCTGTAAGACACTTTTACAGATTCAGCTCTCACGATGACAACAAACAACCGTTAGGCTTGAAAAGACACCCAGTCTTCAGGTGAAACTAATTGCGAAGCACACGAGAAAAAGAAAGAAGAAAATCTGTTCAAAAATTTATATTTAGACGACTACCTATCTAACCTATGGCCCAGTTCAAAAGTCATATATAATTCTAGTTCATTGTTCTACAAGGAAAACAATAAATAATCTTAAGACTAGACCATAAAATACTTAAATCATTAATCTTCGACTTTGTAATACGATTGTGACCGTAAGAACAAAAAGAAATTAATCAAAACGTCTTTAAAATAGCAATGTAACGACCGTGGTCTCGATTTCGTCATGTTTTAGTTAGACTATTTTATCTCTGGCAGTGTCTGGCCGCTCGAACTCGCCCCTATATCTATCCAGTGGATTAAATAAAACAAAAGTACTTATGTAATTTTTATGTAAGTACATTTATTAGCAATCTAGTACCCATAGTACAAGCTTTGCTAAGTTTGGGACAAAGAATATTTATTTATTTTATTATGGTAATTTTTCCCGTTTTCAGTCTGTATTATTATATTTTGATGCGATCCACGTAGTTTTAAAATGATAGAGACAGATACAGATAAACGACATAAACCAGCAATGAGTATTTTCCTTCTCCATTTTCTTATCCCTTTTACTCCTTATTCAGTTCCTTTTCTTGTAGCAGGCAACGTATCGCAAGGGCCTTCCATTTTCATTTCCATCAGGTGGCATCAGGCTGCATCAGGTGGCATCAATTCCTTGTTTGCCAGGAGGGGTATGACATAAAAAAAGGACGAGTTGCACTCTGGGAGTGCCGGCAGAAGTGAAAACTTAAACATCAACGTTGTGCATTTTCATGGTTAGGTAATCTTACGCTTTTTCGATTAGGCTACGGATCTGACGCGAGTTTAACATTTTTTACCCATCTAAAAAAAGTGCCAAACGCCGCTAAAGAAGTTTTCAATTCAAAAATCATTTATAAATTCGTTAATTTCGCCTTGATATAATAGTTTCCAAAATACCGAAGAGGGTTACAATAGAATTGCGTGAGTAATATGGGCGCTAGTCCAAAATATTACTTTGCATCTGGTTTTCATCAAATACGTTTAACTAGATAGCGTCTGCATATATCTAGGTCGATGTTACAAGCGATGTAGGTGAAGTGGCCCTACACAATGCTTTGTGTCCACACCTGGCACAGTGTAGGTACTACAGGTCACAGGGAAAGCTTATGTTAGTTTATTTTCCGTGACATAAACTTTCCTTGTTATTCAAACACTGATTTAGCGATTGCGCATTGCGCTGCACATTTAAAAAAAGTTTCCTTGTTATTCAATCAAACACTGATTTAGCGATTGTGCTGCATATTTAAAAAAACAATGGCTTTTGTGTAAAATTTTTAAAAATTATTTAGTCTACCTACGGTTCTATCATATTATTTAAGAAATAGTCCATGGGTCGCCGTCGTCAAAATCGATGAGGAGGATTAAGAAAGGACGTTTGAATTTACATTTAATATTTGTTGGGTTTTGCATTAAGGAAAGTGCCCAATTTGAATTTATTTATATTAGTCGAGGAACTAGGGTTTAATAGTAAAGTTTGCTCGCCACAGATATTTTTCGTTATCTATAATTCTCCAAAGATATTTAATTTTGTTCATTTTTAGCCAAGTTAAACACGAAGTAATTAGGTATTAAGTAATCTGTGGTTAAACGCTCGACGTTAATGGAACTCCTTGTTTTCAAAACAAACCAGAATCTTACTTTATATTATTTATACAGCATGTAAATGCTATCCGTCTGATATTCCGAGATAAAAATATTACGCCATTCGTGGATGCCGTCGTGGTACATATCCATCGTCGGTCGCCGTATGTTTATGTTTGGGGGCCCACATTTTGTTACCATACCGAGCCGTAGTTCTACTGTAAATAAGTCGATATGAAAACTGATTTATTCCTCCGAAGAGATATGTAATTGAATTTAAAATGTTCCTGATGCATCGTGTTGAGTTTTTGATTCAATTTCTTTGGTTTTTGACGATTGAAACGTTAGAGATTGATGAGCATCTAATAATGTTTTTGGTCATTCAATTTAGCGAGAATTATGACTGGGTAGCTGTTGGGTGTTGATGTAGATTTTCGCATTTTTTTTTGTCATTTAACAAGCCTTAATTTACTTGACAGATCGTAAAACTAAAGTTAAATCCTAAATCCTAATTTCTTAGAAATATTTTGACTATTAACCTAGAAATTCTATGAAGACCAATACTTATAATAATAGTTATTTATGTTTCGCAACGTAATATTTACTAGGATTATTTCAGTCCAGTACTGACCTATTTTCCGCGTACCGTCCAATAGTTCTGTTACTCTATTGATTACTGTTTTTCCCTAACGCTTTAGTTTCTCATGGGAACATAATATTTTCCTGCAAAAACTTTATCCTTTACTACAATCATTGAAATGCGACACTTCAGGGAGTTTATTTGGACGCCTATGTCTCTAGTAGTGATCGACTGGTTCTTTTTTTAAAGCACTAAGGCTCTATGGCACAAACAAGCATACGGCCCCGCCTGATGGTCATCGTGGCCTATAGACGCTTGCAATACCGAGGGTATCACTCTCGTGTTGTCGGCACTGTAAAAAGTGGAGCTCTGGACTACTCCGGAGACCTTACTCACATAATATCGTTGAGTTACTATCCCATAACACAAGTTTCGAACTTACTTTGGGGCTAGCTCAATCTGTATGAATTGTCCCTATATATTTATTTATTTATTTATTTACTCACCGTAGTGAACAGAACAAAAAACAAGGATTTTCAATTGTTTTATAAACTGTAAGCTCAAATTTTGGCGCATAGTACTGATGTGACGTCATCCGAAATGCCCACGGGAAAGCGGGATACACACAAAGTTGCGCGGATTTCGCTAGTTTTCCATAAATATCTTTTGTGTTTATCATATTTGTCATAGGAAAAATTAAATTATAGCCAGAATCTAATTAAGTTATATTTGCATATTTCCAATTTTAAAAATCGCATAATGTTGTAATTTTGATCAATAATGCCGATCGATTCAATGATATTATGTAAATAGATTGGATAAATGCATAATTTTATTAATTTTTGAATTCCAAAGTCACAGATGACACGCGATAGTAAAACTAATATAATTCAACAATCGAAACGAAAAAAATATAAAATTAAAGTACTCTATAGAGTAACAAAATAACTATTAAAAGACTAATAAATAATTAAGTCATCTGCGCCTGCGCCTATGTCAATAAATAGACATTAAATCTTCAAAATATATACTTTTTGAGCAAAAAAAACTTTGTCCTGTAAAATGTAACTAATATAGAGAAAACAAACAATGAGTTTTTAAAGTTTAGTTTCATTCTTGGACCTATGGACCTAGAAAAAAAGGGTCCATGCTTGGACTTATAAACCTATTCACCTCTTTAATATATCACTGGATTGAACCAATAAAAAGTTTCCACAGAAGTACCATACGTGGGCGACAACCTTCACTCCGCCTAATATAGTGGTATTAAGTTAAGTCGTTTTTATAATCACGTTTTCGATAATGCAGCATGTTTTTGGCGTGGGACGAAATGTCCGAGATTGTGAAATTAGTATTACCTGTGTAGTGTGTACGTAAGTTAAGTTTATTTTAAGGTATCTTTAGTTCTAATCTTTGTTCAGGGTATAGCAAGATATAAAGTATTTATGACAGAGAAGGACAAATGAACTAACCGGTCACCGGATAGTAAGCAATCATCGTTGCCCAAGAACATCAGGACTATAAAAGTTTTGGGTATGTTGCCCACCTGTGAAGGGATAAAATAGGGAGTAAAGGGAAAGGAAACAAATTATAAACAAAAGAGACATAACTTAAAAAAACGCAAATTTTGGGCATCGGAAAATTTACAAAAAGTTTACAAAGATGTGTATCAAAAAATATAACATGCAAGCATCGATCCATGCAAGTAGGTAAGTACAGCGCTCTCTGGGTAACTAAATTTTTCTTATCATCTAACGTACTAGCACGTTTATTCCCCTGGAATAAAAAAAATAACAACATAATAAACGTGCCTGGGTATAAATAAGGGCTATTCAATATGTAGTAGTATTCTACATTACTTACTGATCCGTAAAAATTCCTGTCCACTTATACGCATGACATAAAAACTCCTTTTTACCTGGAATAAGAAAAAAAAAGTTTAATTCCAAACGCACTTCAATATAATACTTTGCGAATCGTGAAATCACTTTACATTGTGCAAAAGTTTAATTCCAAACGCACTTCAATATAATACTTTGCGAATCGTGAAATCACTTTACATTGTGCAATCAAAGATTTGAGAGATAAGAATGTGGATAAAAATGTTTGTACTCGTATTTAGAGCTGAAAAATTTTTGAGCGTGGAATACAAACTTTTTTAATATTGTATCTAACTAACTTTACCTATCATTTAGAATAATATTATGAAGTAAATTTTAAAGACAGTTTTCCCAAAAATGTTTTCTTTTTCTTTTGTTTTATTTTCTACAATTGATGTCATTCGTTCGTTGTCATTTTGTTTTATTGTTACTCGAAATCGTCTTTAATTTTCGCATAACTAAACATTTATTATCACTGTTTTCAATGACTTGTAAAGAAACAAATAAAAGCTATTTGTCCAAACAAAAAACTATAATTTTTTGTTACAAGTGAACATTTTATATTTATTGTAAATTAAAGTCGCGTTAGGTCGCGTTTTATATAATCTATCTATATATATAAAATGCTTTGTCCTGACTGACTGACTGACTGACTGACTGACTGAGAATCAACGCACAGCCTAAACCGCTCATCGTAAAAATCTGAAACTTGGCAGGTGGACCTATTATATGACGTAGGCGTCCGATAAGAAAGGATTATTCGAAATTCGAACTCTAAGGGGGTGAAAAAGGGGGGTAAAGTTACTATGGGACAACTTGATGCCTTGGTCCAATCTACTTCAAATTTTGCATAAAAATTGTTTAAGAGAATTGATGGAAGACATGATTCTTATTTTATTGAAATTCTTGAAAAATATGTATTTTGTGGGTAATTTTCTTCGATTTGATATCAATACTCATACTCTTTAGTGCTTTTGATTCAATTACATTTAATTTTGACACATCCGTGAAGTGAAGTGTGTCATCTGTCATGTAATATTTTTATAAATTGTGAATATTCAAACAAAATGATTTCATAATGTCGTCGTATTATTTATTCTGTTTGTGATTTCGGAAAACAGCTAAAATTCTAACTATGTATAAAGCGGACTGAATCATATTCATCGATAATAAACAGTAAGTAATTAAATATTAAATTTATAATATTTGACAGGGTTCAAGTTAAATTGGTCAATGGTTAAATGGCATATTGATATTGTCTCTTTCTCACTTATAGGAAATCTCATTACGTCGACTCGCTCTAATATTTCGTAGTGTTATTGTAGGGATGGTTGTAGGCTGAGGTTGTAGGTATTAAAATACCCATATATTTATACATTTTTTTTACGGAAGTGGTTGGAAAACAAGCTCAGGAATATGGATCATTTGATATTAGGTGATTACCGTCGACTATGGAGCACACAGATTCTAGGGTCCCTGACCCTTAGCCGACCTATACCAGGAAAAGACAGGATATATAGCGAGAAATAGTATAAGGAAGGACTTAGATTTTTTTTATATCACAAAGGTGGCAAACAACAATTTCGGATATTTCACTTTCCGAACGAAACGCATTGCTGCTTCACATCAATATTCTGTATAAGGGTGGTACTTCACCGGTCGGGCTAGCCTATTTCATAAACGCCCACTCCAAAGATTGTAATGAGAAGTATTTAAATAGAAAAATAATCATGTATACATATGAAAATGTTTTGTCTTGACCGTAGAGACCTGAAATTTGGGTGTGTGATGTAGGCAACCGATAAGAAAGAATTTTTTGAAATTCCCACGGGAAAGCGGGATAAACGCAAACGAAGTTGCGCGGGTTTCTCTAGTTTACATTACATTTGTATGTCTCTCTCGAGATCTTGTAATCTCTTTTAAAAAAAAAGGAAAAGGACATTCATTTACTAATTTTAAAATTCGAACGAAATTCCAAAAAGTATCGTCAACATTTTTTATGTGGCAAGGTGAGTCTTCATACAGCCATGACAGAGGAATCGTTACAAAATATTTGTACAAACAGGAAAGAGTCCCGTGAGCATGGCTTTTTGTCTATGGGCTTAAGAATGAATGGGGTTTACTATCCACAGCCACAGCTAAGTAATTTGAGTGTTTTCTTTGTAAGACCTTTTTAGTCGGTGTTATAACACTAATATTTTTTAATCTATGTATTATGATCACTATTTTTTGTAGATTTTGCACATTCATGGCTTTTGAATGTATCATATTACCATACCTCAATGGATTTTGTCGGTAGGTGTATTATTCCAAAAATATTTTCTGCGCTTCATATTCTTGCTGTATAGGTACTGTCCAAAGTTGGCAACTCACTAGTAACTGCTCGCCGAATATTTTATTGGTGAATAACTGACATTCGCCGATGAACAGCTGCATGTCTGGACTGGATACGGCTTTAGATTATTACAAATTTTTAAGAGTTTTTGCCAGAGTTTAAGAGAGGTAGGGCACAGCGGATAGTCCGCTCAAATCGGAGCAGCCCGTCTGGGTAAGGACCTCCACCTTATAGAAGATCGTAGCCAAATAGCATTGGTCTCAGCCATGTTGTGTTCCTACGGTGAGTAAGGTATCCAGAGCTCCACTTGGGAGGGTCGGGAGGGTTGGCAACGCGTGCGTAAGTGATACCCCGGTATTGCAAGCGTCTATAGGCTACGGTGACGGCTTACCATCAGGCCGACCGTATGCTTGTTTGCCACCCAAGTAAAAATAGGGTTTATAATTTTCTAACAATTTTTCGTACAGTTACAATAACTGGATCTTATCAAGATACTGTGAAAATAGCTCTGAATATAGCATCACATACCTAGTTGATAGATTCAGGAGTTACTTTCCGGTAATCAAAGTTACATGTTCTTTGATCTAAATTACTTTGTGTATTTCCGCAATTAACCATTCGTTGCTTTGTCGAATTGATCAACAAATCTCTCTCATTGCTACGGAACTTACATCAAATTAAACAGAAAGATTGGCTCATGCCCACGGTTTTACCCGCGATATCCCATTATTCCCGGTGTGATAATATACGTGATGAGAACTATCATATGTGTTAATCCAGGAGGGCTACTACGAAACGTAAATCCGATACTTCGGCCTAGGTATCGGAAGAATTTTAACTATGAATTACAAGGTTTTATCATGGTTATTAAGGCTTTTCCAGGTTATAAAACTATGTACCAAATTTTAAGTAAATCTAACAAGCAGTCTTTGCGTGAAAGAGTAACAAACATCTATTCCATACATACAAACTTCCACATTTATAATATTAGTAAGGATAATGATATTAGAGTACGAAAGATTGAACTGAAATATCAGATGATTTTGACCAGCGTCGCACGCGGTGCAAACTATTAAAAAGGTCGGTTAATGTCTAGACCAAAGACCTTATTCTTGAAAATAATCCCGCTCGATCAGCCCAATGCCGATGGAGCGGTATTATTCGAGAGGATAACAATGCTCTTGACTTGAACTAAACGTAACTTGCTTTTTCAGGTACTCTTGACAAACTATACTACCGCTAACTAAAGGAAGAAAAGAAATTTGGATTTGCCATTAACTTTAAATTAAAAATTATACAGAATTGAGATTAAAATTTTAGTATTGACGTTGTCGAAATGTATGAAAACGTGAATTTCAGCTCTGTGCAAGGGTGTTAATCCACACCGATACCATATTTAGTCAGAACTTTTAATTTAAACATAGGTTTAAGAGTTACATAATATTCTCAAGTCATGGCTCATCGACTATACAATGAATGATACTAAATATTCACAATTTGTGCACAATACACATAAGGAAATTAACTTGTTTGCATAACTACATGCATGCATGAAAATTGTATCACGCATAGATTTTTATAATTTGTTAAGTTGTCAAGTTAAGAACAGTGAATTGTTTAAGTTAAGTTTGAGGACCTACCTTCATTTTTAAAAAATCTTGTTTCTATATCGATTTATACATTTCCATGAGTTTTTATATTCATGGATGTAAAGGACGTGCATATCCACCACGCTTGTCCGATGCAGGTTGCTAGATGAGTCGCCCATCTAACTAATTAATAAAATTCATTGTATTATGTTAATATATCGCGAAATTTTAATTTCCAAGAATTCGTTTCTGAGGTTTTATGGGTGCGTGCGTTACATCAAATTTTAGTTGTCAAGAGCTATGCGAAAAGGTGCACTCTGACAGCCATCGAGTACGTAGCCCTTCTGACAACACAGATATTGAAAATCAAGGGTTCAGTGGTTGAGAAAACACGATTTTATATTTTTTTATAACACTTTCTTTGTTTAAGTGCGTTCAAGACCTGTTAATAAAGTTAAGTTATAATTGTGTTCAAAACGGGATAGTTTAAAATCTCCGTGGTGTTGGATGTTATAACAAAATGCATGTGTTACATTGTAATTATTAAAGCAAAAATGTGCGTATAAACAGGCGTTGTCGCTTCACAACATTTGCTTGCAGTGAGCTCAAAGCGTAGAGGAACAATAGACAGACTTACCCGCAGATGTAGATTAGATAGTAAACTGAGGGATTCAATGAAACATGCCGCTTTTGGTACACGCATTGTGTTTAGTTTAACACAAACTATTGTTGATATGTATAACTGTGTTTGCTTGCCGTTATACCATACCTATAGATAAATAAATGATTTCTACATACACAATTTTATTGTCATAGGTCTTGAAATTGCAGAGCATTGGGCATCTATCTATCTCTAAGTTTTAAAATCCAAATTTATTCATTTTGTTACAAATGCGAAAGTAACTCAGTCTGTTGTGTCCTTAACGTTAAAACTGGACCAAATGAAATGTTTGGTATGGGATAGTTGATAGGGCTAACTCTATGGGTCTAAACCCAGAAAGGACATCCGACTCTTTCGGGAACACTGCCACTGTGTCCCCAGATTCGTAGCATAACATTTGAGTCGGACGGAAATTATACAAATTTTTTACCAAAGAACCGAATCCTATAGCAAGTTCTAACGGATTGTAAATGTTGGTAACATTTTTTTATGAACAAACACGCGTGCAATAGAAAATTATGACTGTAATTAGATCACAGAAAGATGATAATTTTAATTCACGTGCGCACGCGTAGTAATAACAAAACTATCTTTAGCCGGCGTGATCTCCACAGAGCAGAATAAACAAAGGTACGCGGTCAATATCCTACTGCAAATAGACGAGTTTTCGTTTGTCGTTTGTGTTGCCGCTTGGGTGTCGACAGAGCCGTGACCAGGATGCAACGTTTACACGTCAGGTGGGTTCACAGACAAAAATCTATGAAAACCACAGACAAAATCAATATTAAGTAGATTTAAAAAGAAATTTTTAGTCTATCACTTTTGTGTCCATGGCGGGATGAGATCGAGGGAGGACTAAGAGGAGCAGGCTCAATTGAGAGAAAATTGGAAAAGTTGGGGGTCTTTGCCCTGCAGTGGGAAACAATGGCTGCTTTGGTGTGCACTTCTACTTGTGTGTACAGAGGGACATCCATGGCCGTGTCGTGGTATCAAAAATCCATGTTAAGTTACCATATAGGAATTTTCAAAAAGCTTAGCTTGTTTTTTACAAAAGTAATAAAATATGCAATTGTTTCGAAGCCAAAACATTTACCCCTTAATTAATAATATAAATGAATCAAGAATTAACTAAAATCTGTTTTAACATCCTCGAGGAGAATTAAAGGGAGAGCGAAGGGTACAAAACAGTTTCTGTCCAAACATGTTTTTTTACATTACAAACTCCCACTTCAAACATTATTTTGTAGAATCGATAAGCTTTCATAACATTAAGTAGGAAAATAGAAAGGAAACTATATTTTTCATACGAGGATATAAAATAAGCTCTTAGGAAAAACGGTACGAAACACTAAACTGAGGTTAAGTAGAATTTATTGAGGTTATACCCGAGATGTGGGGCGCATTTACACCAAAGTAAAGGCGGGTGAACGTGCTTCGATACCACTGTATGTTTCATGGCCATATCTTTGAATTTGCCAAATATTTTTCTAATATTACATGTTTTGTAATTATTTCTTTTATACTGATATGTATTTTGATTCCATAATAAGTCTGTAGCTACAAAGGGCACATTGGCTGCTGGCTAATTGCGGAGAAAGCCCGCGAGACAACAAGTCTCACCTTTTTGCAAATTGAGGAGTTCATTGAGCATTTCAGAACTACACAGTCATTAACATTCATATAACTTCAAATGTCATTATTTAGAAAAAGTTTACTAGTTCAATTTGAGCATAACCGCATTGCGGTTAACGATAACCACGGATTTTAACTCGAATAGTTGTGGTTAGTTTTTTGTTAAAAGTTTTTGCCCTATTAATCAGAATCTGAATGACTTTGTGGACGCTGCGGGTTCATACAAATACATACTTTTGTATGAACCGGCGGTTCGGCCTTGACTGATGGACCAACTCACAGCCTAAACCGCTGTTCGTAGAGACCTGAAACTTGGAAGATGTGCTCTTTGTGTGACGTAGGCATCCTATAAGAAAGGATTTTCCGAAACTTCCACGGTAAACTGGTTTACATACAAACAAAGTTTTGCTGGTTTCGCTAGTAGAATATTTCAAACATTATTCTCACAAATTTGAACTATTAACTAGGATCCTTGAATATAAACTAGATTTAAATTAACTCGAAGAATTGAACAATTGTTCTCGCATTCCTGGAAGCGTCGGGTCGCCTCCGTTGCGTTGCGACATACCGTGGCACAAAAGCGTAATTTTGAATGCGTGAGATTGCTTCCACACACAACTGTACTAATAAAGGAAATACTGTGCAAACACAATCACCGGAGTATTCATTATTATATGTGGTTTGCTGCTTTTTGAAGACAAATTCAACTAAATTGTATTTTAAAGTTACGTGTTGGTCCCGATTGAAATTATCAATATAGTTAATCCCTGAGGATGTCTTCCACCATTTGCGGATAAATTCTAAATAATCTATTGTCAGATAAACTTTTTTATTTATTTTTCCCAGCGGAAAACGAAACGCAAAAGAAGCTGTGCTGATTTCGCTAGTTTATTATAGTAAGAAAAATAGAAGATTTCTATCATTAATAATGCCATGCATGAAGTTCAAGATCACATATTCCAATTTATTCAGAAAGTATTTATTTGGTTTATTTACTCAAATATTACACAACTTGTTTTCAATAATATTTTTATTATCGAATACCTTCATCTAAAAAAAGTGGCGAATATTTGTTA
This sequence comes from Endotricha flammealis, assembly GCA_905163395.2. Lineage (NCBI taxonomy): Eukaryota > Metazoa > Arthropoda > Insecta > Lepidoptera > Pyralidae > Endotricha > Endotricha flammealis. The sequence continues at coordinate 15,685,352 of LR990855.1, forward strand.
ACTTCCCTCGAACCGTGTGGTCCTTTGTGCTATTCAACGCGTTTGAGCAGGTAGGGGTGAATCACCCCATAGCCGGGTATCCCATAATTCATCACTGACACTCCGTTACACGTTCCATCGATGGCCGGCTTACGTTACTTTATTTCAGAATCAGTACTAAACCTGCAATAGTCATCGAGCGGTGTAAGTAATCGAATTTGTATCGTTTGCAGACGACACTTTAGTGATTTATTTGCCGCCCGTTGGCGCCGGCCTTTCGCTTAATTCGCATTCCTTTATGAATTGACTGTTTCTTTTTCAATTTAATAAATAATTTATTGAGAATCGAACCATTCCATTCCATGAACATAGCCTAGTAAGTAATCATTGATAAAAATCGTGGGAGTACAATATAAGAGTAGCGAAGCATCAAATAACCGTATAAGTCGACAAATATGATAAAGTGCAAACCGAGCTGGAGGATCCAAATTTAGATCATACTTTAAAAGAAACTATTAACTACATATTAATATTTTTTTATAACACTGAGGTGGCAAACAAGCATACGGTGATGGTGAGCAGCCACCGTAGTCTATGGACGCTTGCAACGCACCGGAGGCAGACCGGGGGGGGGGTATCACTCGCGCGTTGCCGATCCTGTAAAAAGGATGGAGCTCTGGTGACCTTACTCACCGTAGGCACAGAATTCATAATAGTACCAAATACTATAGACGAGTAATACCCACAGCTTCGGAAGAATTCGGGCAAGACGCGACACTAGCGCCCCTACGGCATGAGGGCGGCATGAGGTGAACGATTTCAAAACTTTTGTATGCAAAATGTTATAGCGCTAGCGGCATGAGGTGAACTGTGCGTTTTGTATGCAAAATGTTATAGCGTCCCTAGCGGCATGAGGTGAACGAAGGTTGCCAAGTCACTGTATGAGAAACGTCAAGAGCTGTGGGTATTACTCGTCTATAGTATTTGATAGTACTAACGTACCGTAGGAGCACAACATGACCGAAAACAATGCTATTTGGCGGATTATCCGGTGTGCCCTACCTCTCTTCAATAATTATGTAGTTTAGTTGGCAATCCTTGGCAGCAAGTGATGAAAATGAAATTGAAAATTGAAATTCAGTTTAACAGAACATTCGCATTCGAGACAACATAATTATGTGACACGTTTACACGTCTACTACAAAGCCGTCCCACATTAATAGAGTATAAATATGTAAAAAGAATGGTGATGAATAAATACTTAAACAAATTTACATTATTTACACATAATATAAAAAATACTGAAAATATTCGATATAACGTGTGATAATAGCTATTTACCTCGTTACCAATACCCAGTCTGTAAGATATTTATGTTATCTTGTTGTGTATTGCAAATAAAGAATAGCCTATCTATCTGTTGTCTGTATTTGTGATTTAAAAAAAAAAACTACATATATTTATCCAATAAAAGAACGACAGTTTTATTTTCATTTATTTTGTCACACACCGTAACGATACGACAGAGCGAGACAAAGAGAATATGCTATTTTGAATAGTTTGTCAATGTAAAAATGGAAACCCTAGAAACGCCCAATTATCAGCAGTAATATTTTAAAGAGGTAAAGAGGTTAAGCAGATTAAAAGATGTTTTAATTACAAATGATTATGAAAAAGATAACGATATTAACCAGATACATATTAAGCAAAAAATAACTTGATTTTTTCATCAATTTAGTTTTATTTTTCCACAAGACAATTTATTTTACGATCGATTTTGTAGCGTCCTATAGCAGTGATCTCTTCACTAATAGGGATGATAGAGTGATTTAATTAATACAAATTTCAATTATAAATATTATCTACGTTGCTGCATAGATAAAACCGGAACAAGAAATAACACAATAATTTAATGTTATTTAGATTCATTTACACTCTTATGACGATGTACTTAGTTAAGTTTTTTTAGTATTTCTCATCCTGAAACTCATTAAACCATCACAAAGAAAGAAGACAAAACATCAATTACAATCTATCTATTTACTCAATCGTGTGAAACAATCTGCCATTAACAATTACCTTTTGTTGCCATTTCAAAAATAATTTGTATAATTATGTGTAAAACTAGGGCGTTTTTTTTCTATGTTTTATAATTTTCCCTCCATTTTATGGTATATTTATGAGCTCGTTTCAAGGCGCAGTTGTACTTTTAGTATAAATAGAGAATCACATCTTCCAAAAATTACTTCTAGTAAGTATGTAGAGACACTCAAACAGAATGTCTTAAAAGTCAAGCAAATATAGACCATCTATGAACTATACACATTTTCCATAGATATATAGTACAATTTTAAATGTATTGAAGTCTGATTCATCTTACAGAATCGTTCCAAGAAAGACGCATTTCACGGCGGAGTCGTACAAAAACAAATGAGTGATAAATAATACTCAGAAAATATTATTTATTAAAATATCGCAATTCGTGCAAATGTCTATGCAAACTTTTCCTTCCTTCTTTTCGTTTGTTTAATAATACAAACGTTTAACGAGACAGATTTTATATAAGGAAGCCACCATTTTGTTACTTTGTGGTCCATATTGTAAATGACAAGAAAAAGTGCCTGTGAACTTGTAAAGGTCTAATTTCTGAAATAAACAATTTCATTTCATTATTACCCAAGAAGAAGTTATTAACTGTTTTAGACTAATTTATCCGCAAAAATACTTCATCACTAATCTTAACACATTTAGCTATTTATCGTGTACTAGGAATCGCCGATAACTAAAATAGTTACTACCGTACAAATCCTATTTTCATATGGCCTACCTTTATGTTTGTATGATACGAGAATCCATTATCAGACTTATCTAGAATTCATCGTAAATCGTAGTAATCACGTGGTCTAAATATTACGAAGCTAGTCCTTATCTTTAGTCAGCTTGTTGTAAATTTACTACGTGCTAGTTTCTTTTTTATCCAAGATTTTTTTCTATTGTACAAAATGTAATAGGTAGCTAACTTTAGTTACAATTGACTAAAATATACTTATACAATACACAAAGGTCGTAACAGCTAGCTTAAAATGAAATGAATTGCGAGTAGATTCAATAGTAGGTAGCAGACGTCCATCTCAACCTAGAGGGCAAACCTTCACCAGCAAATGTTAATTATTACTACTACAAACGAATTATAATTAGTATGTCAAATTCATTGGTAGACATGGACTACAAGGATATGACCCAGAGACCAGTCGGTTACAAAGATTCCTTTGTTGCCTAACAGTAGGTAGTTCACAATTTGATTGCAACTTTTTCAATTAATGGGAGTGTTCACTAGAAGCTAAGCTTTCCCATCCAGATATAAGTAGGTATAGCTTGAATAATTACGAGCTAAGTCTACAGTTAGGCGTAAATAATTACATCTTCGATCACTTCATCGCTACGTGTAATATGAACGACGAAACATTACAGGCGCACCACAGACACTAATGTTGATGCCAGAAATAGTACGGCCATGCGGAATGTGGGTCGAGCTAGGAATTATGACTTATAACTGACTAGATTTTGCTACTAGTTACTCATGCAATGATTATCTTTAAAATATTCTACTACGGCGATGTCTTTTCCTTCATTTGGGATCAGCAGTGTACTTTTTTATCCTTTCATGTAACTTTACTTGCAGTTTCAACAGTCATTGACGCAAAACTTCTGCCTGTATCTAGGCGACATTAGAATTCCATCCATCACTATTGGATCCATCCAATAAAATAATCTTTGCACAAATATTAGATGGTAGGGTAAGAAAAGACGATTTAAAAGAGTCTATAATAGTCCTATTTGAATAAAAATATTTTGTATTAGATGATGTATTAGATGGATAAAGCGCAACTCACACTATTCAGAACGATGCAAAACGAAGTTTGAGTTGGTCGCTTAGTGTCGTTCAAACTTAAAGTAATAAAGTTATTCACAATTAATATCATAAAGTTTAAATTCTATTTATTAAATATTATATTGATCTTTCTGTGTTAATAATTTAATTAGTAAACCCAGTAAAATCTTCAGGTTCAAGTGTCCACTTTAGAAATTCTCAGTGCTACCTTCCCTTATCTTTCCATTAGATAACATATGGATTACATCACAATCATAGATACAAAAATACATCCAATTTAACATAGTGAACGCTTTCCTTTTAATCCGACGATTTATCTGTATTTAGACATACCGGCCTCAGTGGCTCGCACTCATTTATCTATCTACATTTATGTCTACGTTAATTGATACAAAAGCCCGCATTCCATTTTATTGCCCCTTGGTCTCAGGATCGGGAGATTCCATAGGAATTTTTATAACGACACGACTTAATGTTGCTATACAGAGAGTAATTTTAGTGAATTGATGTATTTACACAATCTACAGTAATTATGGGGACACGAGAAACGTTTTACTTTAACGGGGTGGAGAGTGCAGCGACAAATCATCCGCACCAGCGGATCCGAGCTCCGGCGGTAACGCGCTATGTTTATGACTAATGTACATTTGTAACGATGACAAAAGCTCACAATCTAACAAAAGTGTTGTAATTCCACACCGTTACGTGTTTGTTAGCGCAAGGCAGATGAAACTAACTTGAACTTTATCACTGAGACTATAAGGAACGATTTGGAGCCCCAGCTGAACTGCCGCGGAGGCGGCCGGCGTCTTTGACCGAAGGAGATAACATCTACATCGAGCAGGTAGGCTTTTATTGCGGTGCAGCGGCCGCCCCCGCGCCCCTCGCTCGCACTGACGCGTCAGGACCACCAATTTTTGTTTCGTGTTATTTTTCACACGAGAAAGCGGCCGAGATATCACTCAACCTCATATTCGCCTCATGAGGCAACAGCAATAGAAATCATTCGATTAATCTGCAATTATCTCGATCCTTAACGAGCGTCCAGCCGAGTCGACGTCGCCAGCAACGAGTGCGCGTATTATTTATGCCTTAAATGGTGGCCGGTGTGTAGAAAGGCGAGGTTCAACGTACGTGACCTGGCACCAGATCGAATGGAAAACCAGGGTTTTCAATCAACAGGCCGGTCGCGGAGCAGGCGCCGGCGAGATGAACCACATTCCGCGCCGAGTCCTCTTTGTCATGTTAACCAAACAGCAGCCTCATTATGCTGTTATTTTAACAAGGCATACAGCAACCGTATATTGTTACACGGCATTAGATTAAATGATATTTGTGTTTGTAGCTATGCGACGCTCCGGGCGCTATTGTGGTGGATCGAGCCGTTTTTTATAAGCGGGCACATCGACTTCGCCCACTCGAGTTTTTGGAATTCCGAATGCCCCCGCCCCGCCGCGCGTAGCGCCGCCGGCGGTCCACGTTCATTCATAACTCGGCGTGATGCCACTATCCCCTCCTTTGACGCTTCGGAACTAGCATTAGGTACTATTACACGTTTAGATCGTATCACATGTGTTCGCCCAGAAACGGAAAGGACATGAAAACAAAACACAGAATTGTTATCGTTTCTGTTGTTACGTTTTTTCTGTGCCCACCACCAACGTCGACGAACGAATCATCGGATAGTCTCATCTGGCAAGTCGCGAAAACATAACTATATCGCGCTTTCAATGATAAATTTATCTGATGGTGAATGACCTTCTGGATTTCGATGCAAAAAAATCATAAAACTAATTAATATTGCAGTTTATAAATGTAAAAACGGTAAAACCCAGTCCGATGCAAAATAATCTTTGTACCTGCCAATTACCGCAAAAACGTATAACTACAAATTTTGTAGATAAAATGGAAACTCGTCGCGAACCTTTGCTTTGGGAGCATAATCTTTGCAAATTCTATAAAAGATCTTTTGACCATTCTAAATTGGAATCTAACAGTTCTAAATGCAATTACATCCCCTAAATCCCGAGGAGTTCAAAGGATACAAAATTGAATGGTGTAATATGCGTATTAACTTGCAAGTTATCGTGGTTACTCGTTTTATTGCACGTATGTAGGTCAGAGATTGCGGTTACGTTCAACAATGAAAATCCCTTCGTATATAGACTTTACCTGTGCCAAGCGACACTTGATAACGTGTTTTAAACACATAAATTAAATATAAACATGTCTTATAGAAAGTGGAGATTTCATTCGTAGTAAACTGTTTTATGAACTTAATTCAAAAACTCTTTATTCTGTGGACCCTCGTGGGCACTTAGACACGTTTACAGTGTTAGTTATTTTATTTTTTTATTTACAGCATTTCGGAATGACTTGTGAGAAGAAATTCCGAAAGAAGTTGTGTCAATCGATATTTCTTAGATATGGCTTAGTCAAGGAAAAAGCAAATGCGTCCTATCAAAAGTCGAGGTACAAGCCAAGAAGGACGAGATCTGATCCTAAAATGAGATAAAAATGTCTGCTAATAAAGATGTAGGGTATTTTCATTCGTGTCTATCGAGCGGAAGAGCCATTACTGTACTTCTGCAGCCATTATTGTACATAATTTGTTTGTCTTTTCACGTGATATTGTAATTTTATGACGAGAAACCATTATAAAGCCATCCCAACAGCCAGACATTTCATGCAACAGCTCATGACTTGAAAGTCTTAAGTTTTTCAATTTTCAAATTTGTAATGTGTCCATTACAATTCCCGGAACGGACTTAATACAAGAGCATAAACCTATATGCCACCACGATATGATCAATTAACCACTACAATATTAAAAATGCAATAAAGAGGCAAGCTTTTAATTCCAAACATCTGTTGTTATGCGCAAATGCACCAAAAAAAAAGACAATTATATTCAACCTACAGGCGTGCTGACATTTCAATGGTGATTTTAACGACTGCACAGCAACAGCCATTAAAACAATACGCGGTGGCGTTATGGTCGCGGTCGCGGGGTGATCGGCCGTGCACTCTGCACACGGCATTATAATTACGGGGTAAAGCGAAGTAACCGACTCTACTCCATCGCAGTTTATAGGCCGGCTCATGCGCCTGCGCACCTCCCCTCCCCGCGCCGCGCCCCGCCACCTGACGGCTGCCTGCCCTGTAGAACCGCATTCCACTCCCATGCGACCGCGTCCTGCAGCCTCCTGCCTTCAGGATCTCTCCAAAATGTCATTTTTTATTAATGAACTACGGTTAGCGCATAACCCCAAGTCTAGACGATTGTTCTATGCACTGCACAGGTGCTAGAGTATAATTAAACAGGTGTCGCTGAAGGAATAATCGATTTGCACTAATTGTTTTTTAGACCGAACACAAGCGTCGATTTTGTAATATTTTTTTAATTTAATGAATTGTTAGCAACAATCAAAAATATCTTACTTGTTTTTCTTATAATAAATGTTATATATAACACAATAAATGTCATCGGACGATGTGGTCTCGCCTACAATAAAATTAGTTGCTCAACCACAACGGAGTCCATTACTGGCCTATTATTCCTGGTGGAGTCCTCTATACCACGATCAAAAGTCATCACACTCGATTCACACGCTTATTGCCTATTCCATTAACTAAATCGGACGATGACGAATCGACCACTAAATCGAGATTATAATCATTATACGGACTCGCGGGCTCGCATTCTTCAAGAAGAATCCGTGAACCGTCGGAATGCACAGAATCGATTCCAACTCGTTTTGTTTTCGCCACGTCATAACTCGATACCGGACCCCGTTCGACTTGTCCGTGATCGAGAAACATATGCATTTCGATTTTGATATTGGAAAGCAGATTTGCTAATCACCCACAATAAACTTGACTTCATCAATAAACAGTTAGCTATTTTATTTGATAATCAAATTGACATTAATAGCAGCGGATACTTGATTGAAGTTGCAAAAATAATTTAGGGTCAAGCGGCACTATTTCATAATGCAAAATTAATTATAATAATCAGGTATATAATTAATTAATATAAAACATGGACACAGACTGAGTGCGCGACGTTTGCCATATGCATGAGAAAAAGTTTGAACATGCACCACCTGATAGGCGTAGAAAAAAGGAAGGTCAAGAGAGAGATGGTCTGACAACATCAAAGCAATAAGAATCGTGAATGCCACGAAAAGAAGGAAAAAGGAAGGGTAGACTTTTTCCAGAAGGATAAAAGGTTAATAAAAGTATTTCATAGATAGCTTTCATCTTATATATTGCAAAGTAATACAGACAAGCCATTGTGATATTAAATTGCTATGTATTTACAATTAATTCGCGTTTATAAATGGGCATTGACTCAACCGATAACGGCTTTATGTTCTACTAATGTGGCGCATTGACGTTCACAGATAGCATTTTGACTTCTTAGGAATTCAGTACAGTATATTGAAGAAAACAAACCCTTTAAAATAGGTATAGAACGAGATTAGCATAAAGTCTTTTCTACCTATGGAGAACACAGTCATAGAACATATAAAGCTGACATAGTCAAAGATGCTGGTTTCAAAAACAGAAGGAAAAAAGACAGAGATGGGAAAGAGGTTGGAAAAATCAAGAATATTTTAATGAATCTTCTTTCTAGGGAACATAGTCTCTATAAGGCTGAAATAATAAAAATCAAAGATGCTGCTCTGAAAAGCAGAAGGCGGAAAGACAGACAAATCAAATCTCTGAAATCTTTGAATGAAACTCAATAAAAGATTGCACAACGGACGATTTGATTGTTTCATTTTAAATAATATGTTAAGAAACAATAAAATTGGACACAATTTAACCACCTACGCACCTAGCTACAATATCTCTACTTATAAGGATGTCTGTAGATTGTTTAGCGATAAAGCAGCTATTGTACTTTTTTGTTAATGTTTAACCATTATATTACACTGGGCGTCAAAAATAAGTAGTACAGTTTTAAAATTGCAATATCTCCTAAACTGCAGAAGCTAGACCTTTGAAATAAAAAAAAGATAAAAGACAATTTAATTTCATTTAATAAAAACTTCATGCATAATATCATTTTTTAAAGATTGACTGAAAAAAAACTTAATAAATAAAAACACTATTTTTTTAAACTGTTGGCTTGTACTTTTGTTTTTTATTGTTTTCTTTATTGCTGATAAATCAATTGCAATTCAAAAGCAAATGTGTCTTCAGCGAGTAAACTTTACTAATCATGCCTCTTTCACCAGAAGAATGTGCAAGAATCATAACTTTTCTCGAAGTAGGCATCAGTATGCGTCGTACTGCAAGAACGGTGGGTGTAACTCTAAGAACGATCCAGCAAGTAAAGCGAAGATACGAAGAGACTGGAAACCATCTAAGGAGACCAAGTAATGGCAGACCCAGGTGCACTAGTACCCGAGAAGACCGCTTAATTGTCTCTACTGTGTTAAGAAATCGTCACCTTAATGCAGTTGAGGTCCAGCAACAGCTTCTTCAGACCCGAAGAGACTACGTTAGTGAGAGTACAGTGAGGAGAAGACTTGCTGAAGCCAACCTGAAGTCGTACAGGCCAGCAAATGGCCCCAAACTTGAGACAGGGCATCGAGTAGTAAGACTACGCTACGCGCGTCAACACGTACAATGGGGCGAAGAAGAATGGACAAGAGTTTTGTTCACAGATGAGTCTCGGTTTTCTTTATTCACTTCCGATGGAAGGCGGAGAGTATACAGGCGACCTGGTGAGCGATACATTCAAGGTTGCATCTCGGAAAGAGTTCAATACGGCGGGGGCTCTGTACACGTATGGGCTGGCATCTCTTCAGAGGGTCGCACAGAGCTAGTGGTCATAGAAAATGGCACTCTGACTGGTGAAAGATATGCATTAGAGATCCTTAACGAGTATGCAGGGCCATATTTAGCAAATATGGGTGATGGAGCTATACTAATGCATGATAACGCCCGGCCACACACCGCTCATCTCGTACAAGAGTACATTCAGGAGGTTGGCATCAGCTTGATGGCTTGGCCATCAAGAAGCCCAGATCTTAACCCGATTGAACACGCCTGGGATGAGCTTGGGAGGCTAGTCAGAAGACGCAGACCACCCCCCGCCACCCTCAGGGCTCTAAAACAGGCCCTGATAGAAGAATGGGTGAATATTCCCCAACATCGCCTCCGAAACTTAGTGTTCAGCATGCCAAACCGGCTCCAAGCTGTCATCAGAGCCCGAGGCGGCAACACAAGTTACTAAAGTGGGAACAAGGCCCAAAACGTAAAAATTAAGTTCTTGATAGTTCCTTCAAAATGGTTAGCTTTTTAGTTTTTTCCTAATTTTCAGTGTAAAACTTTACTAATGCTAAATAAAGTATTATTTTTAGAAAACTTTGTTAAATTTGCTATAAAATGACTTTTATTTCAAAACTCTAACTTCTATAGTTTAAGAGTAATTGCAATTTTAAAACTGTACTACTTATTTTTGACGCCCAGTGTATCTTGTGTAATAAAACCATTAAAGACATTTGAATTGTATTGTATCTTATGATCAGAGTGCAAAGTGACCGTGGACTTAAAATGTTATCCTATCTATATTTTAACAACATTCAACATATCTTTGATTATTTAAATCGTGGGATAATTTGAGAAAGAGTAAGCTTTGAATCAAAACAAGTTATTGATTGTAATAGAAAAACTGATTAGTATATCAAAATTTCTCTGTTGTGTGGGTTCCTCGTCCTCGCGAACACGTCTTTAAAAGTGTTACATATATTCTTTTTTAATCTACCAGCATTTCGGAATGACCATAGACGAGAAGAAATGCCGAAATATACTCTGTATAAAGAATACTATTCACAATAAAACGTGTAGTAGACGCAGAAACAAGTTGATTTGATAATGTGATCAAGTAAATTCTACAAATTGTATTCAATAAATTTGCATGAGATCTCCAATGCTCCGTTCATACCAATAAATTTTTCACGAAACATTGAACGCAAGCGGAAAAATATTATGGACAATTTAAGCAACGGAGCGTTTTGCAAATTTGATGCGACGTCGTCGGTTCGCATTTTATGAAACGGCGTCACTTCGAAAAACTTTATTTATAACAGGTTAATATACTCGGGCTGGACAATTAAATGGGTTTAAACGTCGATACTTTTTTCTGGTCTTTCGAGGATAGGGTTATCAAGCAGTTCTGACTATATTATATTTAGATATTCAAAATATCAATTAATCTTTGGTAGACTCCAATTAACAGCATACATTGGCTATCAGAACACGCAATCAGTGGTAATATATACATCTTACCATGTTTTCTAGGATTATTATATTTAATTTATCAAATGATATCACTGACATTTTAATTGGGTAAGGCATTAAGAGGTCGATGATTATAAAAATGTTTTTACACATTGCTATTTCAATAGTTCAATCAAATTATACCTACAGTCTTCAAGCATTACCTACCTTATTATTCACATCGAAACAATTTACATATTTATACTGGCAAAATTCAAAAATTCTTTGCAATAACTGAGATTCAACACAAGAGTAAGAACAAAAGTTCTTGTACTTGATTTTATCAAATCTTTTCTTGTTAAATTGACAAAAACCCGACCCAAATCTATAAGTTTAAGGCTTCGGTTTAAGGATTCTATTTAAGGTGACGAACAAGTTGCTGCACGATCTGAATCATGACTAATTTTATAGAAAAGAAACCAACATTGACAGCCCTACAGGTATGGCAATACAGGACCGGTCCAGCGGCGACAGGTCCGCACCTGCCCGGTGGAATGTCCGGCATAGAATTAAGACAATACATGCATAAAAATAGCAATTATTTAGAATCCATATTATTATTCAGTCTAATATCTTTCTGATTCTTACTTCCACGACTGTTAAGAACTAGCCGTCAGACTGGGAAGTATTTTTTTTATATTGTTGCATTTTATAGTTTTTGATACCTACTTATCTATCATTTATTATCTTGTCTTTTGTTTTTTTTGTTTCATTGTTTGTTTCTTTTGCTGTGTGTCTGGCCTGTATCACTTTTATTACATTTTCTATTTTACTTAGAGCTTTGTTTCCACTTCTCTCCTTTATTTCCTTCTTTAATAGTGTCAGTTGTAATTTTAGTCCTATAAGACATCTATGAGCATTGTTACGAATTCGCCATCTGGGGGAGTAAATACTTTTTGATATTTGTAATAATGTCCATTCTTGTTTTATTGTATTCTTCACTATTGATTTTCTCGGCTCTGTATCGTGCATTCGTGCGTGTAGGTACTCTTATTTTCATTTTCACATTTCTAAATTGAGGTCTTTTCTGTCCACTGTACCTTTTATCCATCCTTTACAAGCATCAAAGCTTATTGTCAATCGGACGGCCGGCCTAATCATGTGGTCGTCGGTGCATATTTATAAATTTACAGGAGACCATAAGACCTTGTCCAAAAAGGGTGAATTCGCCGCGTGTTTTCGTCGCATCATTATTCGCCGAGTTGCAATCATTCCATAGTGAGATCTTCGAAACGCGACGCCAGCGCGCGTACATGTGTATTGTGTACATGTAGGGTCTAAATGCAACCGGTGGGAATACGTGGTTACTTTACTTGCGAAATGAATCATCAAACCCACAAAAAAAGTTGTAGAAATGCGAAATCCGGTTTGTGTACGTAAGGCAACAAGGAATCCTTGATCAGAAACTTTCAATAAGCCTGAGAAAGTCAGCTCATTAAGTTTAAAGTGACCATTACAAAGCTTTATATGGAATCTTCTCGAAAAATACTTATAGGTATCGTATAAAATACGAGCAACTGACAACCAAAAGAAAGTAATGATCACACCAGACGCAGATTAAAGTGTACCTACCTACTTACTTAACATTAAAGTAAAATTGAATTACTTCCCAATAGAATCAAAGAGAGGGTTGAAAATGCCAAGCAAATACATAAAATAAAATTCGTTTCCATTAAATAACTTTAAAAAAAAATGCGTTTCAAAAACTAGGTAGGTATCATTAAATAAATGAATTAAACAAATTAACTTCAAAGACATTCTTTTGATTTGCATATGTAATAAATTCCAGGGCATCATATTACACCATGTTTTGCGGGCATGTCAAAACAAGCGATTTATGTTACGATTCGTGTATTAGACGCACGTCATGGCTGACCTCGATATTTTGGATGTTCAGTCAGTTTTAACGATCCATAGTCTATTCATATATTTACGAGTTTCCTATTGATCTGTTTGTTCAGTATTATATGACATTCGGCAAGTGATGGGTGCGGAATGTAAACAATTTTCTTAAAACACTATGTTGAGTTCAAGAAGCTTAGTTGAGTTGATTGTTTTTTTTTTCAGTTATGGCTTCTGCTTTCTTGTTCGTTGCAAATTGGCCAGTACCAAAATGATCAGATTAGTTTTATTTATTTAGTATTTTAAATTATTGCCATATTTCGGATGTTAAAAAAAAATGCAATTTCCATATAATCTAATCAAAGAAAACAGGATACAGACACCGTATCCTACTTCTCACTTACTCCAATATAAGTCAAATATTTTTATTCAAATAGGCTTACATATTACAAGCTCATTCTAATCGTCTCATTTTTTCCTACCACCAGTTCAGACGGCAGATTTTGTACATAATAATAGGACTGTCGTCCTCGCGATCCTCAATATTAGCTCTCATAAAACGAAATATCTATATTGTCACAATCAAAAGACATCACACGGGAGCAGAAATAAAATTTCTTTTCATTCTGACAGATGCTTATACAAAGACATGCAAAAAACCGTACAGGCGGCATCCTGTTTCCCTCGGAATTCGGGCCTAATTACAGCACAAGAGGTTATGGTGTATGTATGGGACACATAAAAGGCCTGGCTTGATCGAGCGTTATTCACTTAACTTGATTGAAAGGGTACTGAGCTATTTTTTTTTACTCAGGTACACGCTAATTCGCTATTGGGGGAAGGTTTTTTTCGAATATAACCTTGTCTAAGAAATTCTGATGCGCCGTCATCAATGTTGATTCTCAAAGATTTTATAACCACTGTAGGTATTTGTATTGTCTAGTTTCACATTAAGTACCTACAGTGACAGAACAAAGACCAAGTATTTCTTTAATTCAAATTAACCTACTTTAAAACTTTATTTCAGACGGCAGATTTGAACCAAAACTGCTACTAGCTCTTTTTAAAATACTTTATATTATTTGAAATCAACGGTCATTTTTTTATATGGAATCCCGGATATTGTTCTTCAGTAAAAAAAATACATATAGAAGGAAGCTCAATTTAACGAAACGTTATCAGAAATTTCAGACTAGCTCCTATCAACAGTACTTCACACAACGTTGTGAACTTAATTAATTCGAGTTTCGTATGATACGAGACGTCGCTGTACCTTACTTACCATCAGAACGCGAACTAATAAATTAGTAATCACTTGGAAGTCTAATCAATAACTCTGTGGGGTTGTCGACCTCACCATGTTTACTCAACGTTGTCAACCAGTCCTCCCACGGGTCCACTTGTAGGTATGTCATACTTTACTTGTACGGCGAGAGTTGGGTACTTTGGATAGAAAATGCAGTTAATCTTTCTCTTTAGAACATTAAACAATATTAAAGCTTTTTTCGTCTTATTTATGGAACAGTTTGGTACATACCGTAATTCCTTTTTTATGTATGTATGTTTATACCAAGCATAGTAATTTCTTTAGTCATTGCATTTGATATTCGTAGTACTAATGGTTGTGCTATTGTTTTTTTTTCTATTATTATTTTATCATCTTTACATTATTACAAAATAAAGTCGCTTCTGCTAACTGTTCGCTTAGATCTTTTAAACTAGGTACTCAACGGATTTTAATCCAGTTTTCAGCATTAGAGTGATTCAAGTTTTCAGTTTTCAGCATAACACGGATTTTCCGAAATTCCCGCGGGAAAGCGGGAAACACGCAAACGAAGCTGGGCGGGTTTCGCTAGTTTTTATTTTAAAAAAAAAAGAATTAGTAAAGTGGCAAGTGCTAACCTATCTACGTTTCTCAATATCAATTAAAAGCAAAATAAGTACATATTAATTTTTCTAGAAAAAGTTAGAAAGCTATTTCACTTGCTCGCTTAAAAAGAGGTACAAAAACCTCATCAATAAAAGTCACGACTGTCGGAACGTGCGATAGCGTTTTGTAGTTGGTAGATAATTTTTTCACATTTGGGATAAAAACACCGAGATACATTTTTTTATTAATAGTTCAAGAATTCCAGGCCATCGACAATACATCTCTCATAAGACAAAGATGCCGAACGGAAAACTGTTATAAGTAAAAAATACTTTTTTTTTTTATTCCTTAATTTTATGATTAGTTATCTTAAATCCTAGTATGTAGCTTCCTTTGACTAGACCAGTGCGCTTTCTCGTCTATCCACACCTCGTTATCACGGTAGCCATGACAGAAATGATAGATAGGTTAGTTCAGAAAGTATTCAAACAGGATATTCAATCCTATGATAACGATATCCATGTCATTTTCTATGCGACGAAGGGAATACTTGTGTAAAGAAATCAAAGGCGACTGACCTTAATCTAACCAACTTCGTGTGTCACAGACTTATTTAAATTGATGGCGTACCAATAAATTATTTGACAATAAAATTACTTTCATCCTTTCCAATTCCATGCCATTCTGGGACATTTTGGGCATGGATTATAGTGTAGACATTTTAGAAAATAGTTACAAAAACTGTTTGGCAAGGAATCATCTTGCGACTAATTTACTTAACTTTACACATTAACATGAAGAAAATATAAATAATATCAAATATATTCAAGTCAATTTTGTATGAATTGTCCTATTCCTTTTTATCTAATGGCCATCTTCCATTACGTAGAAATACATTAGAAGTCTGCAAAAGCACGAACGCCGGTAGTTGTCGCGACAAGCCTCCGTTAGGAGTACCAGTGGTCGTGTATTGCATGCTAAGTAGCTGTCTAGATTCCGCAAATGCTTCGTATAACCGGCGGCGCCGCTGCCACCTGATCTATCAGCCACTCAGCTTCTATCCTTATCGATAAACGGCGTCAACTCTTGAATCTGTTTAATAGCAAGTACATATCGGCCAGATCTAGCCGCCGCCATTAAATTACCGCCGGCGACAGAATTAACATATTTGAACTTATTAGCGTATATATAAGCAAACTCGTAGATGTAACGTGTTATTAAATATTAATAGCTTTGTTTAGGCCTTCAATCGTGATCTATGTGGAGGTCAGAACCACCGTATGGGCAATTAGCGTTATTAGATCGCGGAGTGGCTTTACCAGTAACGTTAATTTGTTGGGTGTGGTGTTAACATAGTATCAATTTTACATCGATTAGGCACATATTAGCAGTGATCACATTCCAAAATACATTGCGGAATGATTCGCAATTATTCACCAACTTTACTGTTATAGCGTTCGAAGGAGAGGTTTTGAATGCTGATCATTAAAATAATGGCTGTGCCAGATTCTTGTTTTCTTGGGTAGTTAATTGATACGATGACAATGCTTCGAGATTACCAAGTATATTTATTTCATTTACAAGTAAACAATACAATTTTCAGACCTTCATTAAATTAAAATATCTTTCTGGGTCACCGCACCTAATTAACCCGGTAATTTAATATCGTCAGAGTCCTACCTAAATTATATTAGGTAGAGCGGTCCTAAAAAAAAAATGCTTGCAATGAGTCTATCGTAGGTACTAATACTAATCTTATAATGTAAAAGTGTTTGTTATTATATTCGTTTGTCTTTCTTTCACGTCGAAAGGAACCGTTAGATTGACGCGACAGTTGACAGTCTGGAAAATGATCTAAGATACTTTTTATACCACAAAATTTTCCCATGGGAAGAAAATATACGTAACACAA
Organism: Endotricha flammealis; assembly: GCA_905163395.2. NCBI lineage: Eukaryota > Metazoa > Arthropoda > Insecta > Lepidoptera > Pyralidae > Endotricha > Endotricha flammealis. Next base: position 15,702,143 of record LR990855.1, read on the forward strand.
GTAAGCATACAGCGCAATAAGCAAGATTACGATTGTGCAATAAACAGGCAAATCTCTGAACAAACAAACATGTCTGAATAAAGATAAACGTGGAATTCTGGAATTACAAGTGATTCTCACCTCGTCATAAACCCAGGGGCTTTCATAAACGAATTATGACTTGTAAAGCTTTCATAAATCGGGATAAGAGTCTGAAAACCATGTCGAATCATATTTGAACCTTCCGTACGGCGGATACTTCGCCCACGCTCGCTCGTCACACCATTACCTGCTTACCAACAGTTTTAGCATCAACATGTTCTGTAGACATTGATTATTACATTATCTGAAACTCAGCTTTATACTGCAATGATAGAGACGTTTCTCCTTCGATCAATTAAGCGTCTAAGACTAAATGTTCAAAGGTTAGTTTCGCAGAACCGCCCATTTCAAATGTTTATGTCGCAATATGCATTTCACAATTCCGCCTACTGTATCAACCGCACCTACGCATCTCTTAGAAGATGTTTATTTTGTTATTAAACTTTCGGTCGGCGTGCAAGCGTGAAATTGTATATTTGGGTTGTTTCATGTGTATTTTGTGTTGTAATATGTATTTTCAAATCAATCTTACTTTCAGTCGCTGTCCGATAATTATTGGGGTAATGTCATGTCACACATTATCATTTCTTATCTTACCATTGCAATAACAAATTCTCCGTATTCCAAACCTCAAACTCTGATAATTGTAGCAATAATAACAGTTTATGGAAAAATAGTACCCATAAGACTTACAGGTAAAAAGGCAAATTGTTACTGTTTTTTGCTGTTTCATCTCTTTGTGTGTAACAAAAGCTACGAGATTATCCAGACCTTTCACTATCTATTTGAGATAGTCATTAGTGAACCAAGGATAACGTCGCAACACGCATATGGCACATCATCAAGTTGAAGTGCTTAAGAAAGTGCTAACCTCGTGTTCACCTTTTGAACACTTTGAAGTTTTAAAGTGTATTCAACACCCTACCTAACTAAAAATTTTCAGTAGTGAATTTTTGCATCCTTGTGATGGATTTATGGAGTTTTAGCATTTTTAAGTAAACGTAAACGTTAGTAGGTAGTTATGTATTATTATGTATACACTATTTAGTGACAAAATTGACTTTTCAACTTTCTGTTGATGCTGAAGTACATATGATATTGAATTACAAATGAAGTATTATTTTTACGTTAGTTGAAACTATTTAAGTCCGTAGGTACCTAGATAGTTTTTTAAATAATATTATGTGACTAATAGAGTGCAGTTATCGGTCTGAGAGTCGACCTAGGATCATGTGTTTAAAAACGGTGAAAACTGTTATGGGCTTGAATATTTTACTGATCAATGAGTGTTGATACAGAAGAAATCAGATCAACATGCTAAAATCAATCTGATATTTGCTTGAATTAGGTAGGTATTTAATTATAGAAAATCCTACAACTCTCTCAGCAAACCATATGGAAACTCTCAGACAATGTTCAATCAAAACTAAAACTACTTATTACTTACCAAAATAAAAAATAAATTATGTAGGTACATACAGGGTAATTTATAGTCTATAATTAATATTTTTACAATAAATACATGCGTGCACATGAATTTATTTACAACGTTAGTAAACAACATGATCGCGTACAAAATACAATACCCGCGTGTTATGTATTTTCTTTATCAAAACTTACTTACTGACGGTCTAAATCAATCTGTGTATCGTGCATTATCATTTATCATTATCACCACACGGAGTAATGCTATTCTCACCTGAATTAAGTTCCTTCGTCAACTCGAGCGTGGTTAGTCCTTTTCTATTAAAAAGATCCCTTACAGCTGAACAGGATACATTTGTGTCCGCACCGAACGAAAACGGTAATAAACTAGCGACAAATAATAAAAACAATATTTGGCTATTCATTCTCAATCCAAAAATCGATTTTTTGTTATGCGACAGTTTACCACAACAACACTCTTTCACAGCCATGTTCAATAATTTTACACCGCAACTAATAAACACTTCAACAGTTAAACTTTTCATAAATATTACTTTATAAAGTATATTATTTTTATTGAAACTCAGTAAACGGTAATATAAACGCCATATACACAAATCACTCGATTCAACTGCGATCCATGATGGTCGCGGCCCGACTGCGCTTGTGGTGTCAGATCGGAAGTGTTGGTGCACTTTTGCGTGAGTACGTGCCGGCGGTGTTGCCTGTGCAATGAAATAAGGCTTATGGCGGAAACACACTACCGTGTCGGGGCCTGTCGTGTCGCGCCAGAAGCATATCGCCTTCATACATTTTATATGGTTAGGAGCACATTTGTAGGGCGTGTCGTGTCGTGACTCGCTCTGTCGTGGCGCGGACTGCTGGCCGCCGATTGCGCCACGGCGGTGGTGGGGGTTATGACGCGACACGACACGCCCTGCAAATGTGTTTCTATACCCGCGCGCGGCTCGTGGCGCGAACAAGTGGACGCTTTTTTTTTAAATTTATTTTTGCAGCGTGATAATGAGTTACTAGGTACTAGATTCCTGATAAATATACTTAAATACTTTTTTTGTAAAATAAATACCATTATACATTATAGAAAACACCCAGACAAAGGCAAACAATGCGAGCTTCTGTTCAGAAATGAAAGAAATAAACGTCTGGCGACTATTTCGCTCATTTCTGAACAGAAGCGCGCCCCGACACGACACGTAAGTGTGCACACCCACCGTCACGACAGAGCGCGACACGACAGGCCCCGACACGGTAGTGTGTTTCCGCCATTAGTAGTTACTATAGAAAAAGAATTCAAAATTCAAATATTTTACTTACTGTGTTTTGATACTCGGCAGTGATAATTACTAGGAAATATAAACAAGTAGGTACTTACCCATGTAGTTATTGGATCGTAAACCTTGTTAATATTTAAAGATTAGGTACTTATCCAAACGGGAACGGGTATTAACATAAGTTAATATCACTGTCATCAACACCATCCATGTTTATTATTAAAATAGTAACGTACACCACACCGTAAGTAAACTAGAGAAAACAAAACTTAAAAGTAGTTTTTTTTTTTACAAAGGACTAGTCACAGAAGTCACTAATTAAAACACAGGAAAAAACTACAAGAATTGATTTGCCTATTTTATTTAATATTGTGCAAAGCGAATATTATTAAAAGTTATTTATAATGCCATAAAATAATAACGAATTTACGACTGACAATATTTATAACCTTTGCTATAATAGACATGGCCCGCCATTTATATTTTATTTTTTTGGCAAAGTTGGCAAACCAAACCAACAAAACCAAAAAACAACCAACCAATATTTTCTTCGTTTTGTTACAATCAGTTTTGTTTATTATATTCTCCCGATGCGTTCGTAAAGCAGAATTAGCGCGGAAAAGAGACGAGGTAAGACGAGGAGGCCGTTAACTCGGTCAACATCGTGAAAGTGGGTGTAGTGTAGGTAGTAGAGCCGGCTAGAGTAGAGATTTAGAACTTATTTATGTCGAATCTGTGTTTTATGGCGGCGCATAATTAAATGTTGAATCTTTGGTAGATAAAATCCTAGCTTTGCACTCTCGTGGACTGTTCGTCCTACTTTGACTTCACTTTTCTTTTTTCTAACTTCTTGCCTAATTTCACTTCACATCGGTCAACTTTGCGGTGTTTACGAAGGCGAAAATGAATATAACTACTCCTATCTACTAAAGACTTGGCTGTATGGTAATCGACCTTTGGCTGCCCCAAAGTGGATAATTTAAAAAACCAATACAACATCATACTACCAGCTGTCAATGTCAGTTTTTTTGCAAATTTAATTTAATTTTATTGTATATCTGTATATTTATTTAAATTTATCTTATTCTATACTTACAAAGACTTGGCTTATGCCTTTTACGTATTCTTTTTTCTTGTATTTATTTATTACCTACGACTTGGCTGTATGGGCTTAAAGCCTCTTTGCCTGCCCTTATAAAAAATTGGGCGAAGAAACAAAAAAAAAAAAAAAAATGTCAATGTCATTCCATGCACTTTTGACTTCTCTTCCTTTCCTTCAAATTCCTTTTCCTTCATTTCATTTCAGTTCATTTTGTTTGCCTGCTGTGTGTGTTGTGTTATCACGTACCGTTTAGGTTCAATTCCATTGCGCTCGGCGATTATAAATATTTTGAATTTTAACTGTGAGTACTATAAATGATAAATGCCATGACAAATTATTTATGGATACTTTTTATGTTTTAAAATATGGAAATTATGAATAATCTGTTTTATATAATAGCTTACCGGGTCTACCATGAGGATTTGCTTGCTGAAGACAGTGTCGAATGCTATTGGATGGAGATGCTACTCAACTGGGAACTATAGGAAAGTGACACATTGTATTTTCGATATGGATGGCTTACTTCTTGGTGTGTACGACGACCTTTTGGTATTGTTGTCAATGTTAATGAATTACAAGGTTATATTTACATATTCACTTACATAATAATACTATTTTTGAAATTTAAAAATTAAAATAACAAATTTAAACTATAAAAAATAATACACCATCATCAGGCACAAGAAGTCCACTGCTGGACTTAGACTTCCCCCAATTGCTTCCAGTATGAATGGCAGTGGCTATTTAAAATTTTTCTAGGAAAAACATAACGCAAATCTCTGACCAAAATATTCAATATCTTTTATTGAGTTGAGATTTTCTGAAAGTTGATAATAATGATACCAAACTTGTTTTAGTTGTAGGAAAATATTGTAAGAAATGTTACAAAATACCGCCCGGGTAAAAATTTGATGTTATATTGGGCTCTGTATCCCTTACATGTATATAAATTTTCATAATGATCGGCTGCTTATTCAAGCCCTGAAGGAATAACAAACAAACTCACTTTCTCATTTATAATATTAGTATGATACGAGATAGCAATACCTTTTTCTGTGTAAGTAATAAGTAGGATTTTTTTTTATATTATTACAAAAAAATCCTAGTTATAATATTATATATTTTTTATAAATTATAGACACAGAACTTGTCTACAAGAAGATGATTACGCAGATATGTGCAAATCACGGTCACCAGTATACCGATGAGCTGATGATGAAGGTACTCGGTGGTACGGAACAACGTCTCTCTGAGATCTTATGTAAAGAGTTAAAACTACCTATCACACCTACGGAGTTTAGAGACCAGTTACTGAAACTAGGTGACACTATGTTAGCAGGAGCACCCTTATTAGATGGTGAGAATTTATTTATTTATTTTATTTATTTATTTATTAATTAAGGCTTTTTTGTCGAACACAAAATTATGTTAACATGAAATGCACTTGTCCGTTTGGACTTTCACAAGAGGTCTCTTAGTTCGACGTGCCTTCGGGCAAAGACCACCATTTCCTTCCACTACTGTGCTCTATTTAGAGTTAATAAAATAAAAAATAAAAATTTATTGGAGAATGTATGTACTTTGTAAACATTTGCCCTAAGCGGAAATCAAACCAGCTCACCCCTCTGGTGGATCAGAATTACAAAAACCAATTTACGTTGAACAGCTATAAATAAAAATAAAATCTTATCAAATTTATCATAATTAAATAGTTTATATTATTATGAATTTCTATTTAATCATCAAAATGATGATTAATATGCTTTCTTAAAATAATAACAAAGTGCCGTAAAGCGTAATGAAACGTCAATGATATCAGTTACGTATATCTTGAGATTAAATTGTAGGAGGTGAAATGCATTGATTATGATTATACATGCAAATTTTTTTATGGTTAAAATTATAATTAGAGTACACAGCACCACCTGGTCCTTAAGTGAGCTAGACATGAACATTCCTGCTTGTGGTATTGGTGGGTACCAGACAACAGATATTCATTGTAATCGTAAAAAACACCCAGACTCAAGATCGAACACAAATGCCATCGCATAATGTTTTCTCTGAGTGTGAATTGAACCCGCACCTTCTGGTGTTTGAATTGTGTAGAATTTATTTATTATATATATATTTTTAACAGGTGCTGAAAGACTAATACGACATCTTCATAAAACAAAAGTTCCATTCGCGCTAGCCACCTCATCAAGTGAACGATCAGTTCACACAAAGGTGGCTGCACATAAAGAGCTCTTCTCATATTTCCATCACAAAGTCATGGGTAGCACCGATAAGGATGTCAAGTTTGGGAAACCACACCCTGACATATTCCTGGTGGCCGCTGCGAGGTTCCCGGATAAGCCTGATCCTTCTAAGGTGAGTTTTATAATTTAGAACGTCTACTAGATTTATTAACCTAAATAAACCTATATTCCATTCCAATAGTTGGCACAAGATGTCCAGTTAAAAACAAATAGCGTGTTTGAATTAGCTTGTCATACCTTACTGTCGTACGTAACATTATGTTGTGTGCTTTATCATAATAGAGTGATTTGTAAACGATTCATGTCTATATAGTTAAATCAGATGATTGTTTGGAGATTTTTTGCCAAGTATAATGAAATGGTATTATACCAACACTATTGAAATATAAACAATATGGCAATTCTTATAACTTTACATGTACTGTTTAATTTCACGTTTCAGTCTGTATCTAACGTGTAAAATTAGCATTGTTTTAAACAATAGGAAGTTAGAAGTAGATGGTTTGTACAGATAAGAACACGCCAACCTTTACACATTCGATGATCAAAGTGTAAAGTATTTCTTATAGTGGCATAAATATGTTGTCATAGTAGGTACCTTGTTAGTTTTAATTACTGAAGACTTTTGGATGGATATGTCAACAATGCTATAATGACAAGGTATTGATAACATGTTTATGCCGCTCACTGTACATTACAATGTGTTGTACTGTACCTACTTTAATCTATTTCTTGGATCATCAAGTGGAAAATAAACAATAAAACTAATACTAAAACAATCAACTTTTATATGCCATTACACAATTCGGGTAACCCCCCGCTGAACTATGAATTGTATAACGTAGTCCAAGTACGCGTGACAACACATCAATCTTCATCTTTGAACTTTATGGTATGAACACAGTTTAAAATTTATTGGAGAAATTTTACAATAATGGGTTCGCTTGATGCGCTGTAGACTATACACACATTAGACTTTTATTAACATTACACCACAATTTACATTGTGTAGGCATTGAGACAATTTGATAGACAAATAAACTGTATATTATACGGGAATTCCCCGAACTACGATCATGACCATCATGCATGCAGCATTCGGCTATAATGTCGTAAGGTGTGCGTAACCGATTTTACGAGCGTTTCCGAGGTTACGCACACTAAAACACTGTGAATGTGAACGTTATATATAACATTCATAGGCGAACAATCTTCGTGAAATGAAATATCTGTTAAGCTTTGCTCATTGTGAGACGTGGTGTTGCGATTCATCCAAGAATATTTATTTTAGAGTAATCATTAGCATTTTGATTAGGATGATGGACAGACAGAACTAACTTGACTCTTTATAATTTTTTCAGTGTTTAGTATTTGAAGATTCCCCTCACGGAGTAACAGCGGGAGTTGAAGCCGGTATGCAAGTTGTGATGGTACCCGATCCACATCTAGACAAGAGATTGACAACACATGCGACGATAGTGTTGCCAACGTTAGCCAAATTTCAACCGGAAGTTTTCGGGTTGCCAGCCTTCCAGTGACATTAGATAAGTTTTAGTTATATCAGTGTTATGTCATAGACGCGAAATGTGATTTTGTTAGGACGGCGTCAGATGCCTTAGATAAAATTGTTTAATTGACGTTGGAAGAATTCGTTCACCGTTTGAACAAACAAATACTGCTTATTACTATTTAATTGAAATGTCTGGATCGGACCCTACACAAAATGATTTTTACTACACTATGCAAATTGAAGGTCAAAGTGTAGTAAAAATCACCATGTATTTAAAATGTGTCTGACGCCCACTTTAAACATAGCGGCTTGAATGGAAGCAACGCTCTTGATATAGTTTACTAAAGCTCCATTTTAACTAAAACTTTTGTCACTTTCGCACTTTCTAAGCGCTATTACGCACTGTCGACTGGTCGCCGGCGACTGTGAGTTACTGTAGTTTAAATAAGTGTTTACGCACTTAGTCGTAGGTCGCCCGGTCTACTCAAAGTCGAAAACGACTCGCCGCGCAGTGGCGACGCATGGCGACTACTGGTCGCCGGCGACCAATAGGAGCACGGCTTCAAATGGAAGCATTCCCACTGCGAGCAACAGTCGTAACGACCGGACGTCGCACACATAAATATGGCTTAGGTTTTCGATACCGATTAATTTATTGGAAATACAATCCCGAAAAGCAATTTGGGACTTACTGAGAGACGAATATTCTAATCGGGATTTGAAGAAAAAACAGTGGGAAGAAATAGTGGAGTTATTTGGAGGTGAAGGATTACCAGACGAAGAAAAAAAAAACTTAGATAAGTTACAAATTGTCGCGGACCCAGTTCGGATTGTCGGTTACTAAGAAAGTTTTGTTTGTAAGAAATACATTCGTCGATTCTGCACGAATGTACTTTGAATCCTGTCGCTCGGCAAGTCTCCCGGCCCAAGTTTTAGTCGCTGAGAGACTGAGTCGCCGGCGACCAGTCGACAGTGCGTAATAGCGATAAGGAATGAAAGTGACATCTTTTTTTTTATTAATAAGGGGGACATAACTACAATATATTATTTGTAAGGATAAGTATATACCGTCATTAATTTCCACAGAAAGTGTATGTACAAATACACTATTAAAATGAAACACCGCGGTTTATGAGTGAGTAGGCGTGCTTACGTCATATTTATAATTAGCATTCGCTCAGATTCCAGAAGTTATTTTGCGAATGTAAGTAGGTAGTTATTTAATAATCGAAAAATTATGTAGAACAAGATTGTGTTAAATCGCTCTTTAATTAATTTATAATTCTCAATCATAAGTACAGAAATGTTATTGTGTAGGTAATAATAAGTTTTTTTAATGGGAACTACCTAATAACTATTTAATTTTCTCTGAAATTAATTCAATTATTTCTACAAGAAAAAATGAGCCGTAAACACTTGCTTGTTCTGCAAACTTGGGTCGGGGTGTCGCACAGTGGGTCTTATCTATAATACACTAGCGAAACCCGCGCAATCCCGCTTTCCCGTGGGAATTTTTTTCTCCGTAAGAACCATCCTCGTACTTCAGGGAATATTCAAAAAAAAAGAATTATCGAAATCGTTTCAGTCGTTCTCGAGATTTGCGCTTAGCAACGGCGATTCATTTTTATATTATAGATTAGGGTCAGAAGGGAAACCCAACGAACATACTGCCACACACTTCGTCTTGGCGCAGTTTCGTTAGTTTGCACTTAAGTCTCAGACCCGTTTTGCAACACCCTAACCCAAACTTGGTTATTTAGCTTTGTAATCAAGAAACCAGTTGACTTCCATTACTAGAACATTAAGCCATCGTTTTAAAATTGTGATGAATAGATCTTGGTTTTATAGATTAAGTTCAATCTTCGAAAGAACTGCAACAAGATTAGATCCTATAGGTAAACATAAGTAAAGTAGCCAAACAATGTAAAACGCTGTATCGCTACCACAAGTATTAGATCACAGATATAAAACTAAATAGATTACACGACTATATGTTAATTTGTTACATCGACAATGGTCATGTCTGTCGTCTTTGTCAGTTATAATGCAATAATTGGAGCTGTGTTATCTATTAAATTTAATATCTGTGTATTAGTCTTAAGAGCTCCTTCATACAAGGCGCAGGCGTAGCGTAGGCGTTCGATGAACGTATACGCAGCGCAAACGCGGGCTGCGACGCATGACTAGCGCTTTTCACGTCTTTACTGTATGCAGAGACAATGGTAGGCGTGCGTCGCGTTATGCGTCTGCGCTTCGTATACGTTCATCGAACGCCTAGGCCATGTTGGAAGGGGCTCTTTTCGTAGCTTCCAAAACAGGGTTGTAACAATACATCACAAAAAGTGCCACAGAATTATCTAGTGTTCTAGATTTAGAATTTGTATCGTTAAATGTAAGTGCAATGAATGAGTTGCCAGTAGTTTTATAGAATTTTAACAATTGTTATTGTTTTACAAAGTCTGGTAGTTTTTAGTAGGCGTAAATAAATTATTATTTCTGTAATATACTGTTTTTTTTTACGCATGAATTGCATTACCCTACGATCAACAAATTTCCATTACGTTTTTTATGTTCACAATTGTAATTGACAATTATCACGAAAAACCTTTCCTTGGCTTCCAGACAACTTATTCCCGTGTCTGCCGTATTGCCGTGCCAATGCGTTTCGTTCGTTCGGTCAGTGAGAAATCCGGAAATTCAAAACTCCTTTTTCTTATTCATTCTCCATATTCTTTTCCTTGTAGCAGACAATGCAATTATACACTTTCCATCAAGTGGCCTTCTTGCTTTTTTACAGTATGACTAAAAAACGAGATATGAATCTGGGAACTGTTGGTTAATAGATTGGTAACACTACTATCCTGCAATAATTTCGTTTGAATAAAACACAGGATTGTTAAATTCTAATAAACTATAATAATAATAAATATAATTTGATAATTAAATCACTTGACCAGTTGTTTGATAGTGGAGACTACATCGGCGGCTGTGAGGTCTGTGAGGGGTGCGCTGCGTTCTACCCCTTTTTCTGCAAATAAAAAGAAATAAATAGTTTTAAATGTAGATTGATATGTTACAACGCCAACAACATCAATTACATTACATGTCCTTAAACTACACAATCTTAATACTAAATATAATTTTCTCAAGTACAGAATGCATTAATAGTGGAACAGCAATTCGAATGTGGTTGGTAGCATGTAGGTACACTGATCTGATAGGTGATGAAAAGCAAAATATTTTTACCCCTACAATTTTTTATAGAAAAAAAGTGATCATGTCCTCTTATGTCAGTTTAACTATAAGCATGTTGGAAGATTGTCCATGTTCTCAAAGTGGTAATAAAAAGAAAAGGTTAATCGAATTGACGTTACGGCCATCCATGTACTATAGAATCGTTATACATTGGCGTACAGCGTGACATCGTATTGAGGATAGATAGACATGGAAAAGGTTAATAGGAATTATTTAATTATATATTTCTGAAACTGTTACTAAACTAACAAATCAACAAATACTGTAGCTACATTTAAGACATAACAAAAACCTTATTTCACAAGTGATTGTATAGTAGCCAATACTCTATCTTCAGAAAGATCTGTGAGATATAATCCAACTTCGCAACCTTTTGCTGAAATTATTTTACAAGAAAATGAAAAATTGTAAATAGAATATAAGTAGACTAAAATACTCGCAACTTCGTTTGCGTATATTTCGCTTTCCCGTGGGAATTTTGAAAAATCCGTTCTTAGTACACCCCTAGATGTGGTAAGGAACCTACATTCCAAATTTGGAATCTTTAGACCCAGCGGTTTGGGCTGTGTGTTGAAATATAGTTAAATCAGTCAGGACTTTGAATTTTATAATATATAGATAGCCAAATGTGACCATGTGTGACAAGGAGGAGGTACCTAAAAATCATAAATTAATAAATTTCGTGTGACTCAGTCAACCAATAAAAGAGATGAACAGGGTAGACAACTAAGGACAAAGATTTCTATGCTAATATAATGTAAGCATTGTTATTACATAGTACAATATGAATAATAGTGACATATAAAAAAAACTATTAAATCCCTTCATGCAATATCTAGAAGACTGAAATCATATTCAAGCTCCCATAGGGTTGAAGTGGTCCAATTGGTTCATTACCAATTCCAAAATCAAATTAAGAAAAAAAAAACCTTACCGTAGCGCGCCCAAACGCGTGGCTGGATTCCATTGCATTCACGGATCAATATCGGGAAAGTAGGATTATCAGTTTTGATATTTACATAGTTCTTTTTTATGAAATCCCTGTAAAGATATTAAATTTATAATATTTTTCATTTCACCTAAGAGGTTAAAATAATGTTTATGTAATCGATTAATATACCTAACGCCGCTTGATTGCTTGCTAGTCTGACACAAGTGGATCCTTAATTCTTTTAATGCGCCTCCAGTTAAACGCAGCCCAGACATTATTTCAATTTATTTAACTAAAGAAGTAGGTACAGAGAAAAATACAATATTTTACGATCAAGATTTTTAAAATGACAAGTGTCAATGTCAATTTACTGTCAAACCTGTCTGTCATATCAAACGTTTTTTTCTTTCTTCAAGTTGTGGCTTCTGCATTCTTGTTCGTTACAATTAGCCAGCGTCATGTAATAAGATTTAAAATAATATCATTAAAAGCAGCGTATTCATGCTATTTCGACTCAGTATACAGTCTCTGTCAAGACGCCCCGAAGAAAGATGATAGCAAAATTTCTTCAGTGAAAGCGGATTTTGAAGTCATCACAACAAAATGATCACATAATATCACAAGCCTAGGCGTTTCAATGATAATCTGCCATCTACCTCGTGTGTTCTATTATATTATATATAGGTAAAGGGACAATTCATACAGATTGAGCTAGCCCCAAAGTAAGTTCGAAACTTGTGTTATGGGATACTAACGCAATGATATTATATTTTATAACAAATACATATATAGATAAACATCCAAGACCCGAGGCCAATCAGAAAAAGTTCGTTTTTCATCATGACCCGACCGGGGATCGAACCCGGGACCTCTTGGGTGGCGGTCTGGCGTGGTAACCATTACGCCACGGAGGTCGTCATATTACTGAAAGGTATCGTACCGTAGGACTTTCCTTCGTCCTTTTGGTCCATAATTTAATGACCGAGCATGCCATCATAATGCAATTCTCCAAATTCAAGTCCAGGGTAATGATGTTTTGTTTGGGATTAAATTGCTACCTAAGAGTAAGTGCACTATACTATACATATAATCATGATCAATGATTCACGGAGCATTTGGAGTATATAGACACTGTGCCAAAATCAACCAACTGTATTGTAATATGCCGTCCACACAGCAGAGCTGATATTTTATACATATTTGTGTGCATATACAAACATGAATGTTTGTCTTGGTCGGATGTGTTCTCTAATGCCCATAGCACAAGCTTTGCTTAGTTTGGGACTAGATGGCGTTGTGTGATTCAAGAATATTTATTATTATTGGCACAGCTTCGCCAATTTTCTCTTCTCCGTTTCTGTGGGCCCTTAAAAGTACTTACTCTCGTTCCTACTCAATAAATAAATGGTTTTTATTTAACAATTTAATGTAATTTAATACTCAATACATCAATTTGATCTTTTGTACATTAAAAACTAAGTACCAAACAGTTTAATGATTTCACAATGTTATTCTAAAAGCAACAGCACTTTCTAGAAACATTAAAATTGAAAACTGAACTTTTTAACTTTGATGAAATAGTTTTAGTAATGAAAACACACCCATCTTTCAATGTTATCAAATTTTATAAAAAGCCCCAATTAATGTAGTCTACATGAATTGAATCCTAATAATCTTTGCTTTTTCAACAAATTAGTATGAAAATCATTGTGTATTTTGACGATGCAAAACAGTTCCCAAATGTGCTAACACCCATAATCACATAGCACGCTGCGCAAATAAAGGAATTTCATCCATAGTCAAATTAGAGCGTATACAAACAGAGTTCATTTATTTCAACTCATACTAGCGTCGAAGCGCATCGAAGCGTCAATATTGGACTTGACAGCTAACTCACTCTTAAAACCGCGACGTAATGCATATTATTTCTAAGATAAAAAAAAACGCACATTTGGCGCAATCTTCGCGTTTGAGCGGGACCAATGCTGAATGGTGCTCGATAACTTCTTTAAGACGAACTGTAGTCCGTTCACAGTTACCTCCTACCTAGTTTTACCTCTAGTTGTTTTGTTGACTATGACTGCAAGAGGCGGTCCGTGCATGTTGATCAATGGCAAACTGCTCGAGCAGTCCGTCTATGTCGCTTACACATTATTTCTGCTACAGGATTATTCTTGTGACACTTATTTTGAGTGTTTTAAACCTGTTTTTACATCTGTCAGAGGTAAAATAACTGTGAACGGACTGTAAGTGTGAATTTGCACTGACGTTTCTGACTGACGCAGATTGACGCTTCGACTCAGTATGAATTGACCCTTAAGCCTGCTGTACACGGGTAGAGTATACGGTAGAGTACTAACTATTCCACTAACTATACTAATGTAGACAGCATTGGTAGAGTACTAAAATTTGGTAGAGTAGAGCAGCTAGCACCGGGGGCAAGCTACTCTACCACTTTCCTTCCCCCACCCCGTTGTCTACTCTACCGTACACTGAGTCTACTCTACCGTATACCGAGCCATGTAAACGGTTAGTAGAGTAACAAGTTTATTAGTGCGTTCCTTAGATTTTCTCGAGTGACGTTCATGGTGTCCTATTCAGGCGTTACTCTACTAACAAAATGTAAAACGTGTAGACAGGTTACTCTACTAAAACTGGTAGAGTACTTGGAATGGTAGAGTAGTATGCTAACTAGCATAGAGTCAACTGACTCTACCCGTGTACAGCAGGCTTTAGCATGGCTTCGCATATTTTCATACTAGGTGTGAAATATATGAAAAAACGTGGAGCGATCTTGATCCGCTTTGTATAACTTCTTGATGTGGGACATCGAAGTGTGGCACGCACAAAATACTACAAAAGAGCAAAATGCGAAATACATTCATTGAATAATTTGTGTAAGGTATATTTGTTTTTGGTCAACAAAATGACCTATATTTACGGAGCCCGTCATAGGACGCACAATTCTACGTGGTGTCGTGAATTTGTACTGGTTGCTTAGCATTACTACAAGGCATCTCGAATTTATTTACTGAAATAATTTAACATTTCATTAAATATTTTAAAGCGACTATATTCACAGTGCAATCGAGGAACTATTTAAAACTGCACATTTAATTTAATTGCACTTTGCGGTATTAAAAATATGGAAATTAATTCTGATTAAAAAACGCAAAATCATTCTTCCCAAGCCTGATGTGACCGGTCCATTACTGTTTATTGCTTGTTCACACTGACGACCCGTTAATAATTGAAACAAGAAAAATCTAAGCTTTAACACTAAAAAAAAATGTAATATCATTAATGTGTATATACATATTTACATCTTAATTTTAAAACTTTACGCTGTAGTATCCTATAACGTAAGAGAACCTTGTTGAAAATTTTTTTTAAACATGAAAAATATCTCATATATTTTGTCCAGACATTTGGTTATAAAATGGGTTTACCTGTAATGTTTCCCGGGTTTGTAAATGGATGCTTTCGTAGATTTCGATATTTCCTAATCATATTTCAACGGCGTCCACGCTATTATATTGAAAAAATGATGCCTTAAATTAGTTCTTTGACAATATCTCCTCTCTTGAAATTGGTTCTTTGGCTAAAACACGTATGGTTTCCAGTAGGTACGTCATTTTTATTAATTTTCCGATATTATTTAAATTGTCTTTTCTTTAAATTCTATGTGTTTTGATCTTGAAATGAGTTAGAAACGAGATATTAAAAAGCGGCTTTTAGACGTCATTTTCCCAATATTTGAACACAGGCGGCGAAATTCAAAAAGAGCACATCCAAGATCAAACAATTACAATCTACCCAGAAAACTTTCTATGTTAAACTACCAAATGACTGAACATCTCCAATAGGAAAAAATATATTCCCTAGAGTTTTATATACCCTACAGAAAGGTAACTAGGAAAATGTATCAACAAGAATCTACACAAAATTTATCTAACGGACGAATAGTTCGAGAGCACTTTGCGATGTATTGACATACAGCCCACTGCTCAGATCAATCCCTCAGAATTTTCCATTCATTCTTTTCTGTATGGTTAGCTACACAACTCAAACACAATCAATACAGCGAGCCACTCCGTAGTACACAGTTCTAGACCATGTTGTACAAAGCACGAGAGGAGTAGTACGAAATACTTTCTCATTATGTTGTAGCTTGGTTCATGTTCTTCGATGTGTACGTTGTGGACTGCTTCGTAATGCTGGTAGCCATTGAGTATCAGCTAGCCGGACGCTGGCTCCAGTGTTTTAATGCCGTCAGCTGTGAGTCCCTGCTTCTGACACCATTCTACGAAATCATCAATAAGGACCGGCCACGCACCCTCGGCATCATAGTTACTCATACCGTCATCTATTTGTGTCGCAAAGTCTAGAAGTAAATTCCAGGTGTCTTTTGGTATAGATCTCTTGTGGTTATCCTGGAATATGACAAATGTTAGATTAGGTTAGAACGAAAATTGGTCAAAAGATACAGTCAGATGCAATGTTATTTGAAAAGTAGGATTTGTCTGTGACATATGTGACAAATTCAAACCTTTATTTATTAATACGGCAAAATATATTTGATGCAAGAATTTTAAGAAACTATTGGCCAAAATTGAATCTGTAAAAATCTTGATTTTAGTTAGATTTAGTAGGACATACAATATTATCATACCTAAACCTAATTATCTTGACATTAATCTTTTATATAGTTTGACTAGATGTTAAACTAATCATACTAATATTGTAAATGAGAAAGTGAGTTTGTTTGTTATTCCTTCAGGAGCGACTTGACTAAGCAGCCGATCATTATGAAAATTTGTATGCATATTGTCAGGGGTACAGAGCCCAACATGAGAAAATATTTTTTCTATTATAAGAGGCGCTGCAATTGCGATGTCGGCCAAGAGATGGCGCCATGCGCTATGGGTTGATTTGTTGTGAAAAGAGATTTGTCATAAAATTTACTGCGAGCGAAACCATGGGGAAAGGCTAGTATATAATAAATCTTTAATTATATTTTAACGACATATGAAATTTAAATGTTTTTATATTAGTCATAAAACAGTATCAATGTTTAAAGGAAAACTTTACCTACCGTAAGAAATTTGCACCATGCATCAAGGAACTTAAATCTCCCACGGAGGACTATATTCCAATAAGCTATTGCCATGTCCAGTTCCAGGCCCTTCTGTCCAGGATTCTTTGCGTAATTAAATGTAAATTGATAAAAATCTTTAAATTTATTAGCATCTTTTATTTCGGTTTCCAACGTTGGTAGTTTTGCTTTTAATTTGTCTATGCTATCTGCTCCGAGTTCTAGCAGGCCAGTAGTAAATTCGTCTTTCGAAAATTCACATTGCACCGCCGCCTTACATTTCCATGCTATTATTAAGACTAAAATAGATTCAGGGCTAAGATTGAGGTCTTCAAGGAACTTCATAACACCGTCAACTGTGATTTTGTCGTTCTCTTGCGTGTCTCTATACTTCCCGAAAAGCTGCTCGAGCTTTTTTCTATCCACTGAAGTTTTCACAGGGTCCTTGTAGTAAGCTTCAGGGTTCTGGAAGTAATTGTCACTAGCGAGGTCCAGTTTCCAGTCATTCTGCGACAAGCAGTATATGGCCGTCGTCTCGCTCGTCTGCGTGAACGCAACGAACTTTTTAACTTTGTCTCTCTGTGACGATTTTAATTTATTCTGAAAGAAATTGTAAGAACGTCATAACCTACGAATACGTATAGCTGTCAGATTTATCGTAATATTATTTATTTTTTATGCATCAAACACTTTTCTATAATATATTACATAAGTTTTAGGGCTTACAAAGTGTATAATACATACCATTTTCGTTGGATTATTGTTATTTTCTAATGACTTTCACTGTTATTTCGACATCGGAGCCAGAGTGATTTTTTTATAATTGTTATGTATGGCACTGGATACATACTTTTTGGAATATAATATTCTTCTTCTGCTTTAATTTCTGGCAACCACATTTGTCTCACATCAAAACTCTCTCAAAAATGCTTACAATATTTCCTGATCCTGAATCCTGCCTGTAATGTAACCTGCCTTCCTGATAGAAAAAACACCACTACTTTTTAAAAGATCGAACTATAGTTTCGTCCCTTCAACCAAATTTTTATCAAAATAGAACTGTCGGATTTTGGCGGCTGGCGCCAACTACGATAGCGTCTACTTGGGCTCGAGATTATAAAATGAATTTCTGTATGTTTCAACGAATTCAAACGTTTGATTCGTATGTAATGTGAAGCAAACATTGGTTAAAGTGCATAATGTAATGATTGCAGTTTATGATCAGACTTTTAAAAGTACATTTATCGAAACTTCGAAATCCGCCTTTTCTGTAGAAATTTTGCTAACACTAAATCATCTTTCTTCGGGGCGTCTTGACTCAGAAACTGTATACTGAGTCGAGATAGCATGAATACGCTGATTTGAATTCTAAGTACACAAGTTTAAAACTTGAAGATGGCACAATGGAATCTTCGTCTGAAGTCCAATTGCCAAACAAAAGAAAAAAAAATAGAACTGTCAATGTCAATATGTCACTAGACAAGAGAAACCGCAAACAGCTGATCACATTTTGAGGTTATAGATTAATCATTAATGTTTAAAATTGTTAATTTAAAAAATACAAAATTTTTGTTAACACATCTTCATGGTAATATAATGCACTATCCTTAACTTTAATCTACATCGTTAATAAAATGCAACCTTTATTCAGAAGTCCGTTGTTTTTAACAAAAATCCATCACAGGACTTTGAAAACTCGAGTGCGATTTGCGCCCAGTCCTACGGGATATTTGCACGTTGGTGGTCTAAGAACAGCATTATACAATCATTTATTCGCCAAATCTCGTAACGGGACATTTGTTTTACGTATAGAAGACACAGATCAAACTAGGTTAGTGCCGGGGGCTGTGGACGCATTACGAAAGGATTTAGAATGGACTGGTATAGAATTTCACGAAGGCCCTGGTACAGGAAGTTATGGACCTTACGTGCAGAGTGAAAGATTGGAAATCTACAAGTAAGTTTTATGTGTTAACATTTTTTTTGTTGTAGATAAATAAGCTATCTTGCAAGGTCCAAATGCTGGCAGATTAAAAAATATAATATATCTAACATTGTAAAAGACGTGTTCCCGCGAAATTCTTTATTGCATTGTATAAAGAATTTAGAATTTTCATTTTAGTCTTTTCAAACTAGATTGGTGGTGCTTGTTTTTACTGCTTTACTTATTAAAATGTGTTCTATAATCACGTGTCAAAATTGAATTAAAAAATATATATTGTCTTCTTATTCACACTTCATAAGCACAATGTGTAGTCTTTATTATGTCATTTAAAAGTTTAATGAACAAACAACTTATTTTATTTTAGATACATATATAAGAATATATCCATATTGTTCTTTCAGAGAGTATATTAAGAAACTTGTAGAAAATGGATCTGCATACCATTGTTTCTGTACAGACAGGAGACTCAATATACTTCGCAGGGACGCTGTCAGAAACCAACAAGTACCTAAATATGATAATCGGTGCAGAAATCTTACTAAGACAGAAATCACTGAGAAAATTAAAGCAGGGAGTGCATATTGTGTTAGATTTAAGGTTTGTAAGGCATTGTTAAAGTATATCAATGACCACATTGAAAAATTATTTACTGAACCCATTATTAAACAAAGATCTGACCCCCTATTCTCGTAACAAAAACTGATTCTATTCTGATTCAAATTCAATCGCTGTCTCACTCATACAAAATAGGAATTGAATGGGACAGCGAGTGTGTTCGAATTGAAACAGAATCGGTTTTTGTTACGTGAATTGCCCCCCAGTGAAAGTATAGTTAAAACTAACCAGTTTTACCTTTTGTCACTTTTAAACTTTATTTATTGAACTTAAGGCAGTTAGCCCCGCGCCTGCGCCGCACCTTCAACGTACGCCGTTTCGTATGTTTTACATAATCATAGTAATATCTGTTTCAGCTTACCTCAGCCTGCCAATCCTTTGAAGACCTAATATTTGGTGGCATAGCATATGATGTGTCTCTCAATGAAGGTGACCCAGTACTGATGAAGAGTGATGGCTACCCCACATATCATTTCGCTAATGTAGTGGACGATCATCTTATGGAAATTACACATGTCTTGAGGGGGGTTGAATGGCAGATATCTACTACTAAACATTTGCTAATATACAAGTAAGTAGAAATTGTTTGTTTGGATTACCTAAATGTATTTTTGTCATCGTAAATTAAACTTCGTTTTTTAAAATTTAATTTAATTTATATCTTTATTTCGGACAGTAAAAAATCCATATTTGTTAGTAATAAACGTACTTAACCTATATTCAATTCAAATTCAAAACTTTTATTCAGAGAATAGGTTTTTACAAAGACGTTAGAAGTTCTCTTGCCTAGGTATAAATGATTTGTATAAATTAATCTACTCTATAAACTACTACCATTTCGGAAACAAAAGCAAAATGACCACTGGTAAAAGAAATTGCGAAAGAAAACGAGTTACGTCTTTTTTGACATTTTTATTAGGTTTTATTTTTAAACTAGGTACTTAAATAGGTACAACATTACGTACGCGGAATGTCAATAAATAGTGCCATTAATGCCTTTGTTAGTGGTTCACGTGTTCCTCACCATATGAGATTACTCACAATATGTGGTTTTTACATCATACAAGATAGCGTAACCTGACGGTATGCAATCACCACTGGTTATGACCATCTACTACTCCAACAGTCTTGGATGCGTTGTCCACGTTGCGTTGCTATGAAGCTATGAAAAAGGAGAAAGGGAACGTAACACTTAAGTAGGAAGCAGGATGAAAGTAAGCTTCCGGCTTTCACTCATCATACTAAGCACAGTAGCATATCACTGCTATTTCACGTCGACATTCTTTGAGAGGGTGAGACTGCACCGATCGCGCTAGCTCATTTACGAGCTACCTGTTCATAGTAGTAGTTAGGATTTACCGTAGAGCGCATATAGGTCTATGGATTTACCACTTGGCCTATATATGTGTGACCATTAATTATATATTTTTTTATATTTAGGGCTTTCGGTTGGACACCACCGCAATTTGGACATTTGCCTCTTATAGTGAACAGTGATGGCTCTAAGCTGAGCAAAAGACAGGGTGACATCAGAGTGGAGGATTATAGAACAAATGGTAAGTAAGGTAAATTCCCAGTCATTTTAGCAGGACATTTAAGCAGATTTCTTTGATAATATTTGTTTACTTCTGTACAAACATGTTAATGTTAGAGGCAGAGAGAATATACCTATACATAAATAAATAAATAGGGACAAATCACACAGATTGAGTTAGCCCCAAAGTAAGTTCGAAACTTGTGTTATGGGATACTAACTCAACGATACTATATTTTGTAACAACAAATACAAATATAGATAAACATCCATGGCCAATCAGAAAAAGTTCGTTTTTCATCATGACCCGACCGGGATTCGAACCCGGGACCCCCTGGATGGCGGTCCAGCATGGTAACCATTACGTCACGGAGGTCGTCAACAGATAGCCGAAGAGTCTATAATTTTTTTGTCAATTCGGCAATCGTATTTTTATATATTTTTTTATTGCAAGTGAAGGCCTAAATAAACGATTTTTAAAATGAAAAAAATTATTTTGACTGATAAATTTTCAGGAATATTTCCCCTGGCGCTCGTTAATTATATTACCCTGTCGGGAGGAGGTTTCGAGCACGTTCCGGGAGAAGGGGTGACACTGAAATCAATGGATGAGTTAGCACAAGAGGTAAATAGACACTATCTTATAAATAGGGGTCGGCACCGCGCGAGTGATACCCCGGTGTTGCAGGCGGGCCGTATGCCTGTTTGCCACCTTAATGGTATAGAATAACAAATAAATAAATGATTTATTTCTCTCAAAATCTTACAAGTTTACAACATACTATAATAGGGTATAATAACAAGATGCGTGATTAAATCTAAGATTATGAGCGACTGGTGGCTGAACTAAACGTGAGCTTGTATCTCGGCCCACCTCTCCCCGCGTGGAGTAATATAATAAAGTGAAAATAAGTTAAATGACAAACCATAAAGTAGGTAGTGTAGTAACTAGAGAGAAATTAAAGAAAGGAAAAAAGAAAAAGGCTGTAAGGGTCGTATTCACATGCGGCCATATTATATTAACGTGCTCTCTGAAGCACGGAGAAGCTTGAGATAAACCCATTCAGATATTCGCTAGGGTTGACGTTGCTTAGAGATAGTGCAACACACAGCGACGCCATAAAATTCCTGATATACCAGCGAAACACTTCATTTTGTTACAGTTTCAAATCGACAAAGTGAATTCACATCCGAGTCGCCTCAACCCGGATCTTCTAGAAGAATGCAATAAATTGGAGATCAGAAGACAAATCAATGATCGCAACTTATCACTAAATCTAGTATCAAAATTACAAGTTTTAGTCAAAGAAAAATATCCAAATGACAACTTAAATATTTCAAAAGAACATATATTTAACGTTTTGAAATGGGCTACAAAAAGAATAAATAAAATAGAAGATTTAGTTACTTCTAAATTTGGTTTCCTATGGATTTTACCTTCTAGTCACATTGATATTGACAAAGTAATATTAGAAAAGTTAATAAACGTTTTAGAAGATGTTGTATTTGAAGAGGATATTATAAAATCTAGTCTTAAAGAGTTTGCAAAGGAAAATGATATTAAATTCCCTGATTTAATGAAGATGTTAAGAGCAGTTCTTAGTGGTTTAAAAGAAGGGCCGAGTGTCGCTGAAATGATGCATTTGTTGGGTAAATGTCAATCGTTAGAGAGAATAAAGACAGTTATACGATAGCCATAGTTTTTATTTTTTTCCCTGAATTAATCTATTAAACACTGTTTGTTTTATTAAGCTAGCATTCTTTAGTTTCCGAGATTTAAAGGTTTCTCTAGGTGACCCGCATTCATTGCTCTCGAAGGTAAAAAACTCCTACTTCGTATTTTGTATATGTATATTGTAATTTTTCTTATGCGTCTTGCTTGACGTCTAAATTGTAGCGTAAAGAGTGCATTTGTGTATCTTTAAAATTATTTTCTACTAGCTGTTACCCGCAGCTTCGCCCGCGTGGTCTAGAGGATCTCACAAATAATAAACTTTTTTTTCCCGTGGGAATAAGATATTTTCCCGGGATAAAAAATAGCCTATGTCTCTCCAGACCTTAACCTATTCCCAAAAAAAATTTTAAGTCCGTTCGTTTCGATGTGAGATCGATCACCTTCTACCCTCGGTGAATAATGTATTCTTTACCTGTTGATTCTGAAAAGGTCAGTTAAAAATGAAAACAAAATAGGTTCTGAGTAACAGTATAATTTATTGAATTCTCAAATATAAATGTCAAGAGAAAATATGTAGGTATTCAGAGTACGTAATATCAACTGTAAGGCCGTACTGTACGCCTTCAGAGAGAAACAATTATAAATACACATTTTTAGATATAATTTCCAGGCGACTAAACGAGTTACACCATTTTTGAAGTTAAAGACACAGTAGACATCATCTAATTAAAGTGGACAAACAGACAGTTTTTGAAACGCATTTTATTAATTCCACAGAGTCTCAATCTGTCTTTTTTTTTCTTTAGTTTGACAGTCATAGATATAATTGTGTCATTAACTTTAAAAATACGTTTCAGAAACTGGCTGAATCGGTTAACGTGAAATTAAGTTGTTTTTTTTTCAAATCACCGTTACAATAGCTCTAAAGTTGTCCAACTTGCAAGTCGCTCGAAAAAATTTCTAAACGTATGTTCAAAAGGAGATACTTAGCTCAAAATATTTGATATAAATACAGTTATCGTATAACATTTCGAAAAATTGGACATCTATAACGTAGAGTGAGATTTCTTACTAATATCACAGCTAATAATTACGGTAGATGACATAATAATCGAGTTAGCATTATGATCCTTTATCTATGAACATGGATCCGTTCTCTCTCGTCAATGGTCGAAATATAATAATTTTCTACAGGTCGTAAATTAACCATATTCTATGACAGCCTGTTGGTACGTTGACAGCGATGCTACTTTCTGCACCAGACGGTGGGGGGTATTGATTCCTTCTCGGGGTAAATATTTATGTGATCGCATTTTTGTTTGATCTCGAATCTGGGTGTTTACTATGTATTATAAAATATATAATAATAAATATATATATAGGGACAATTCATACAGATTGAGCTAGCCCCAAAGTAAGTTCGAAACTTGTGTTATGGGATACTAACTCAACGATATTATATTTTATAACAAATACATATATAGATAAACATCCAAGACCCGACCCGACCGGGGATCGAACCCGGGACCTCCTGGGTGGCGGTCTAGCGTGGTAACCATTACGCCACGGAGGTCGTCAAAATTATAAGTATATATTTACAATAATATATTCTTTGTCTGGTACACATAATAAGCTGTTCAAACCTAAAGTATGGACGCGGAGCACAAAGAATTTCGCACAACGACCTGTCTTTACTTTTAATTTTAATTACCTATCTTTCTCGCACTCCGGCAAGTTCACGAGTGTCGCCCTCGCACAAGAACAATGACCTTCGGGTCATTGCATCTATGCGAGCAAGACAATATAATCACGCGGGAGTAACTGAGACAGGTAATCATAGGTCAAAGCTCAAAATTCTTTCTGCATCGCATCCGTACTTTAGCTTACTTTGGGACATAGCCACCCATGTTAATTGTGTAGACTTTCACTATTTTATTTATTTATAGATGGATCCATGTCATAAAAGGAAAAGCATCACTCTGCGTCATAGATTTGGCCATTCAAGAATACTTACATTTACAGCATGGTTGCACATCGGGAATGTTTTAAAGATAAGAGCACCCATACCTACACACACTTTCATTTTACGATTAAATATATTTCGTCGACTCATTTCGAAGATTATTTTTACAAAAAATTATAATCATGACGAAGAACGAAGTAAGAATGAAATATGTTAAAATATCATTTTCAAAAAAAACCTATCCACTTTTCATTGGCCAATTAATCAAAATTTTCCTCTTTTTAACACACAGGTCTATAATAATGTAATATATAATAATGCCATGGACACACTTATTATGCATAAAACCCAATGTCTTAGTTTGTTAAAAAACCCAGGTGATATTATGCATAATATTCTCATCAATAACTATGTCCATGAAAAGCTATATTGAAATGATTAATATTATGTGATTCGACATCTAAAATAATTAAAATAAATATTATGATCATGATAAATATATCACAACGTTTTAGGCCCCCTGCACTTCACAATCAAAATTCTAAATAAACATTACCGTTTTTAATATTCCTTTTAAACAAAAGTAATTGATGTGCAACCTTTTTTTATACTAATTACAAAAGTTCAAATAATTATGTATTTAATCATATAAACAGATTGTTAACATTAAGTTAATGAGATTCATTTAAATAAAACTACTAATTTCCTGAGTTTCCGTAATTGATGTCGACTCATCTATCGACAACAGTCGAGATCTACGACCTAACTTGCGCTCCAAAGCACGAATGAACTCGAGATTTTACCCCATCCAAATATTTGATGGCATCGTCGTTGCTTCACTTTCTTATTAATTCATCATTTAGTTTGTAGTGTAGATCACATCGCGAGCTAAGTACTACGATCAAATAACGATGCTACACAAAGCGTGGTATTGCTACAAATTGCGTAGCAATGCTACACGCTGCGTACCGTTTCTATAAATTAATATGTAGCGTAGCTACAAACCGCGTAGCGCTCATACACTTTACGAAGCGTAGCACCTCAAACTACGTAGCGGCTACTGCATTTTATGTTGCGTAGCACTGCTAACTTTGCGTAGAGCTGCTACACTTTACGTCGCGTAGCACGTTAACTTTGCGTAGCGTTGCTACAGTGTACGTAAATTGCGTTGCATTGCAGTGTTAGTTTTGCGTAGCGTTGCTACACCTTGCGTAGCTCGCGATATTTTCCATAACACACGTTATTTCTATCAAAATACAATAAAATTATAATTATTCCGCTTAATAATGTTTAACAATCTGTTTAAATAAAGTTAAAACAACAAAGTATACAAAGAAATTAGATTATGTTAAAGTAAATTTGAGCAAAAACCTTAATATGAAATCAATAAGTATATCACAACTAAATAATATATGATGGTCTCTATATATGTATTTATAGACACTGAATACAGTCGAGTTTAAAAGATCGTCTAAAATATATTGTTTTAAAAATAAAATAAAATGTAAGTTTATAGTTATCAAATCTATTGCACACAATAACAATAAAATAATTATAATATTATTATAATCAGTAAAAAAAATCTTTTTTCATAGTTTTATATTGAAATCAAAAGAAAAACTTATTATCCTATTGATTTTCAAACATTTTACCATAAAATATGTTATTAAATAATTGAATATAAACATCAAATCGACGTACAAAATGTACACAAATTATACTTTGAACTTAAAATAGCCGTTTCTAAAGCGCATTTTCCTGCTTGCTGACGACTCGGTCGATGGCAACGCGACCGTGACTAACTATAGCTTAAGTCTCAAGCTATCTCAGTTTTCTTCTTTAGTTGGACAGTGACAGCTATAGTTTAAGTAAACTTTAAAAATGCGATTCAGAAACTGGCTGAACGTGTTTGAAAATTAATTCTAATATAAATAAATTATGTACTTGATCTCACAACATATGTCAGGAACATATCGATAGTATGATAATGACTAGGATAAAATAATTATTGATTGATTTAATTTAGCGATGAGCGTTCGAGCGGTCACGTGGTACCTTAACGGCTGTCACCTATCTACGACCCATCCAAATATTTGATGGCATCGTCGTTGCTTAGATTGCTATTAATAATACGTTCGTTGTAATTACTTTCATCATATCAACCCTTGATCATCCAACTGCACAGGTCTCCCTTTAATCAAAGCGGATCAGAGCGTACTCTGCTCTCTCATGCTGCCCCAATGTGGGTTGGCAGAGATTTCGTCAGTTAATAATCACCAAATTAAACCAATCAACACCACAACACCTAAGTAGAAAAATCGAAGCGATAAATCGATGCTTATTGCTTAATTGAAATCGTAAAATACTTACAAAGAATTTATTTGACGAGAGAATTTAAAACAGACTTAAAATATTGATATGATTACATTTATAAGGAAAATATTTAACAACATTATTTTAGCCGTTTTTCAGCGTTTACTGACGAAAGAAAAGAACAGTAACTAAGATAACGAAATAAATAAGTACGTTATATTAAAGATGAGTCTTTTTATCTGCAGTTTTGAATCACATAAGTTCTTATATTTAATTCCATAAAAGTATTTGGTAGTTTATAGAGTAGGCTTATTTATATAATATTCAAAAGATACTGAATATTACTGAAATAATTTATGTAAAATATGTCTAAAGAACGTGTCTGTAAAAGCCTCTCTGAATAAAAGATAACATTTCATTGTTATTCTCGTAATTCAACAAACGAAATACCTATTTTAAATTATAATTTTATTATTATAAAAAAAAACTTGCATATTATTAGAAAGAAAGTAATCACTTGTGGATGGAAAAAGTTCTGGGCTCTGAAGGAGATAATGAAAAATAAGGCCCTGCCGCTATCTCTAAGAGCAAAGACCTTCAATTTGTGCATATTACCAAGTTTAACTTACGGTTGTGAAACATGGTCTCTAAGCAAAACCTGCAGAAATAAATTAAAATCATGTCAGAGAGCGATGGACCGTAGCATGCTGGGCGTACACAAGAAGGATAGAATAAGGAGGAGCGATATAATAAGGGCAAAAACGAAAGTAGTTGACGTACTGGGAAAAATTTATCAAGCCAAATGGAGATGGACTGGGCATATGATAAGGAGTCAACAGGAAAAATGGAGTATCGAAGTCACGAACTGGTATCCAAGGGATAAACGAAGCCCAGGGAGACAACACCAGAGATGGGAAGATGACTTGAAACTAACAGCAGGACCCCATTGGCGCAGGGTAGCTCTAGATAGAGCACAGTGGAAGGAATTGGAGGAGGCCTTTGCCCGAAGGCACGTCGAACTTAGAGATCTTTTGTGAGAGTCCAAACGGACAAGTCTTATTTCAAATCTTAACATAATGATGTGTTCGACAAAAAAAGTCTTAATAAATATATAAAATCACTTGTATATTTTAAACTATCCGTTTTGAAAACACTATAAACGGGGCTTGAATGCGCAAATAAACTTCGTTTTTTTTTTTCGAAAAAAAAAGTGGTTACCTAAGTTTATGTGCGCGTTCAAGCCTCGTTATATAATCACTGTCTTGAAATGTCGACGGCCATTTTTGTTTATAGAGCATCGCTTGATGATCACAATTTAGCTTTTTGTATTGTACAGTCAGATAATGAAAGAGATGAGCAGGGCCTTAAATATGATTCAAGTTTTTTAAATATTGCGTAAAAACATTCACTCGAATTTTTATTTATCAATAAGTAGTAATTCATATTAAGATGTAATATGGGGCGCAGGAAAGAAGCCTCTCCGCGGCGCACCCTGCTAAAACGGCCATTAAATTTGGCTAAATTTTATTCAGAGTCTAACAAAAGAGATGGTGCCATAGGAATAAGCGAGGAGCACTTACAACTTCTCACTTCATAGTATTGCACCATCTCCATCTGTTAGACTCTGAATTTAGGCCGTTTAACAGCTAGATTCGGTAACGCAGTATCTAGTCTGGCCAATTCTTTCACCACAATGACTCAAAACTACTGTATAAATAAGGTATAAAATATAGTTTCATTTTTGTTTTGGCTGAAAAACGGCTTTACTAAAACAATTATTATTTCCATTCGACAATAATTATATGGACTAATTACGAATTATGTTAAACCTATAAGTAATTAAAATAATGTAAAATATCGACATGAATAACGTTCGACACATCAAAATACACTAGTTGCAAATCTCATTAATAATATTTGAAAGTATAATAATAATAAACCGAGCACAACTTCAAAGTCCGAGCAAAAAAGAGCGTAATTTTTCCAGTGGCTTTACTCTAACTAAGTTTGACAAATCTCCAGTTTCTTAATGCTGTCCCGCATTCAAAATTATGAAATGAAATGAAATCGTTTATTTCAGATATTAGACCTTCACAGGCACTTTTTCTTGTCATTTATAACTTGTATAATATAGCCAACGTAATAAATCCAGATATTATATATTTAGAAAAATTGATAAATGACACAGAATTATTCACATTAACTAGCAAATATATAATATCTTCGACGATTTGGTTCAAGTAATAAAACAAGTATATTAATAACTTTGTCCGGACATTATTCATAACAGCAGCGGGTCAAGTTATATTAGACAAAGTAATAAAACGCGGAATCGTAAGGAAAATTCGGTGTTATCCGCGTTTTATTACTTTGGCTAACTTGACCCGCAATTATGAATAATGTCCGGACAAAGTGATTAATTTATCACATTGTCTAGACAATTGGGTAATAATAATAAACGTTTATTTTTCTTCACAAAGGACTTAAATATACTTAATTCTAGTCTAATTATATGTAATGACCAGTCATTATGTATAATAGCAATTTAATCACTTTGGCTGTAACATAGCTTTTTTGCCCGCGACTTCGTCCGCTTGAAGTTCCGGACCCGTTCCCTTAGGAACCACATTGAATTTGTCACTCCCTGATAATGTAGCTTTCTACTAATGAAAGAAATCTGTCCAGTAGTTTCGAAGCCAATTCATGCAAACGAACAAACAATCAAATCTTTCCTCTTTATAATATTAGTATAGAAAATAAACTACGTTATAAACTACCACCATTTCGGAAACAAGAAAAATGGCCACCGGTTAAAGAAATGGCGAAAGAAAACCGGTTGCGGCCTTTTTTGTTAATTAGCAATTTCTTTTTCAATACATACAAATACATTTATAAGAAAAACTGAAAGAGATGAGATTGAAATTATTTTAATATTGTTTTTATTATGAAAATAGGCCCGGCTTTTTCAAAACCAGCATTTACATTTGTTTTTTTTTAAATTAAATAGTAGACAACGAAAGGTCACCTGGTAAGCACCTGGTAACGATGATATGTACCTTTATGTTTAGTGTATGTAATTATCAGTATGTTATTATGACAAACCCTTATTATATCTATTATTTATTGTATGTAATTTATTTTATAACCGCATTCATGTATATCTGCACTACCCAAAGGTTGACTGGTAGATAATGCTGTTAGCGTTAAGTCCGCCTTTTGTACCCTTATATTGTGGTCAATAAAGTTTAAATAAATAAATAAATAAGCGTGATGGTAAGCTATCACCGCTATCCATAAACACTTGCAACTTCAAAAGAGCTACTGGTGCGTTGATAAGTTTAAATAAAATTTTAATAAAAAAATGTGTAACAAAGAATGCAAGATGAGGCTGATCGGTGACGGCGCCTTCTGTGCTTTTGGTCCCTCAGAGAGACCAGAAAGACCAAAGAAACTCTCTGGACTCCACTACTGCTCAACATTGAGTGCGGATTTGTTTTGGCGAAATAAAAAGAAACTCTGTGTCGTCCAGCTGTGGCTAATTCAATTCATGTGATTGTCAAAAGCGATTGGCCATAGAACATAACTTAATATGAGCTACATTTTAGATACACACTTTAAAATTATGCTCTTTCCACCTCAGACCACTTCAAAGAAAGGTCGACAATGCATCTTTTACAATTTGTATGTTCAATCATGAATATTTTATACAATAATATCTACACTCATTTTGAATAGTAAATATGGATTATACTGTTTTATATATTTTTGATTTATAGTATTCCTAGATCACCTAAGGCTGCCGTGCAGACGGCGAAAAATTTTACATTACTATTATTTCGAACTTCACGAGTTAATGCTAATATAAATATTATATAAATATAATTATAGACAGGCTTTCCACACATTTATATAGAATGGTAACTCGGTAGAGAAATAGTTATAAAAACACCTATAAGGCAAATATTTTAAGGAGACGCGGACGCTTTGGTTGTTACACTGGGTTTTTAAAAGTAACAATACACCTTGACAAAATATTACTTTAATAAAATATTAACAAAATAGGTATTTAAGTAGGTATGCAGGAACACATACATTGTAAGTAAGCACTTACATAAATTAAAATTAGGATTATGCTATGACCAAACGTGACTTCTATGTAAGTAATTAATTCTTATAGCGGCCATACCATAAGGTAGATAGATACCTAATACGGAAAAAATGACACTAGTTTTACATTATACTTTCTGTTGAATGCTTAATATGCTGTTTTTGTAAAAAAAATACGTTCAAATGATTAAAAAAACTAATATTATTTTAGAGATCAAGATAAAATTGAAAAAACCATTTGATTTTGTGCGATACAGTGACACAACCAATGCGTCCGTTGCATTTAATCTAGAAAAATATTAATTAAGAATCTGTAGTATGAAATCATGTTTTTATGTCAAAAACCACATTAAACAATTTGTTAGAATGTTCTAAATTATATCCAAGACTATGAATAAATCGAAGAATATATTTAATTTTATTCTAAAATTAACTCGCTAAAATAACATAATGAGGGTTATTTGAAATCGATGCATTTTTTTGACACATAGATAGTAGCGCCAACTGGTAGCGAAAATTTTACCAAAACCCTCATTTCGGCATTGGTCATTACAATCCGCCTAATTTCGTAAAAATATTTTTATGCTTTTTGACAAAAATCATCACATCATAATACAGTGTCTTTACAACGAAAATACGAAAGATCACATTTTATAGAGAGTACTTAACACTCCTGCACACACGCATAGAATAGACGAATATGATGAAATTGCTTGTATATCTTTGAATATTTTAATCGAGAATCGTAAGACTATATTGAACAGATCTACGTAAACTATTACCTAATATTTCGAGTTAAATTCAATATAATGCACTTAGATTATGTAAAGTTCTTGGTAAATGAGAATAAGATTTGTCTGAATTTTGATACTAATTAAAAGTTGCTATTTAGTCAGGAAAATTGATGACATTAGATCCGTTGCTCTTCTGTTTTCTTTTTTCATATTTTTATTTTTTTAAATTCTTTAGATAAAGTTAGCCCGCTGCGGTCTTCTACTATTTTACATAGAAGAGTGGATCTCTATGCGGGCAGTATGTTTGACATATCTGGATAACATGATCTAAGGCATTTAAAAATAATAAATAAACCTTATTTTTAACTGACTAATATAATTTTCGAGTACTAATAAAAGTCGAACTATAATGTTATTGCTGTTTTTCGAAATTAATTATATTATGAGATCACCAACTATTTTATTTATACCTAACTGCTACATATAATCTTTCTACTGTACTTCGGTGCGACTATGTAAATGTGAAGTAGTGTTTCATACGTTTAACAAATAGGCATGCATGTTATTTTGTTAAAAAATGTAATAATTAACGCCACAAAGTAATTTCGTCACAAGTTTTGATAGACGTTTCGCCGAGTCCGTGACGAATCTACAATAACTTCAAAAATAGATGTTCATTTCGCATTCTAGGGTGTCTTGACATTGAAAAATAAACCCACTTCTATGGTATCAAGAGACATTACATTTTACATGACCTAATATGACATACATATTATGAAATTAACATGACACGCCCATTTGTTATATTCTGTTTTGAAGTAAATATTCTAGGTATACATTCAGTTAAGTATTGTATTGTACTATATGAATATTAATTCTCTATGTTCTCCTGTTATTTATATACTTAAATTTACCCATCATTTCTGTAGTACTTTACAAGCTTTGTCTATTCAACGAATTGAACACTTTGTATCCCTGCGTGTTTTTGCGTTGTGTCCACATAAAACAAATGACAGAAGAATAACTGACATTAATTTAAAAAGTGACAGTTCTTTTCAAAACGTGAGAGTTATTTAAATATTGACAGTTATTCTAATGACATAGGATCGTTTCGTTGTTTTTATGAAAATAATGTTACAATTTGTATTGGAAGGCAATTTTGGCAGCTTTGTTTCAGGTATATTCTGGAGCCGAGGGTCTTAATAGGTAGTGTATGGAATTAATATTTTTACATCTCGCATACAGTGTATAAACTATAAAATCTAACAAAATTCCATAATAAATAGAACCTTATTTCGGAAATAAATGTAGTGTTTTGAAAGATTTTCTAGCACAGAACAGGTAAAGAGGAATTGGAATTATATGGAAAATCCACTCCACTATGAGTGGATTTTCCATATAATTCCAATTAAAACTTACAACATGATTCGTTAATCAATATTATGGTCATCGTAAAACAATGAACAAAATTTAAAAGACTTGTAAAGTTATATTGACACTTTGCTAATAAATTCGTCCATTCTGTTCCCAATACAGTAGGGGTTAACATTAAAAGTAAGTTTCGAGGGAATTGACATAGCGGGAAAGGAGAAAGGTGATAAAAATATAATTTTATATTTGACCGGGCTTAGTGCGACGCGGATAAGGCGTCTGAATGTTTTTGTTTTCAAATGCGAAGCGGACTGCTTTTTAACTAAATTAATTTCTTTTACCCTCATAACACTGAGCCCGGACTGTTAAACCTCATTCGGTAAGGAATCTGTCATTTTCCGTCGTTTTCTGTCAGTTTTTCTCGCTTTGGCAAACGACTTTTCTTACTGAGAGAAAAGGACAGGGAGACCAGATGATGAACTCGTTACGTAGATTATAGTTTATGAAAAAAAAAAGAGATCCAGTCGAAAAATAATTTCTGCAAGTACAGAAAGGGAGTTTGTAATAATAAAATAAGAAATTTATCTTCACTTCCAAAAAAATAGTAAAGATCATTTTAATTATTTCTTTAAAGGAGAAAATCGAACAAGTAGGTACTTTCTCACAAATTATAATCTATTAATATATGAAATTATTATTAAGGTATAGGAGAGAATTGGCACAAAAATCATTAAGTTACAACGGTTTTATCCAATATGTAGTTGTATAGGTATTCATACAATAACATTTTTAAATTGTTAAAAAAATAATACAAAATACAGTTGAATAGTTCATCAAGAAAATACAGAGGTAGAAATATTCGATGTTTTTAAAGAAATAGTTAAGTAATTGGACAGGTAATATTTAAAAACACATCTATATTTTAATAGAATATTACAAGTATATCGCACGCTTAATGACATTAAGGTTTCATTAAAATTGATTCATATTATGACCTGATACTATTTCAGCCACCGCACCACCGCACAGAGCTTAGGCGTAGCGTAGGCGTTCGATGAACGTATACGCCACGCAGACGCCGCGATAACGCAACGCACGCCTACCGTTGTCTCTGCATATGTGCGTCGCGCGTGTATAGCCTTTATCTTTAATCTTTGAGAAAACAAACCGCGCCTTTTTTTCGCCGTGGCATATCGCGTTAAGATACTCAAAATTTTTCAACAAGATAATTATTTAATACATCATAAAACGTGCGATATTAGACTTTTAGTCATAATTAATATATCATTTAGATTTTTTACAATCGTATATGTCGAAGATAACATTCATATAATCATGAACGTTTGAACTGTCAGTCTTCTTTTTACCCATTTCAATTACACCAGGTGGAATCAATCATCTAAAGTATCATTCATTCTATTTATATATACTGTCATGTATAACTTATATTTTCTTGTAGATTGTTATATAACCTTTAAATATCATGGTCGATTCGTATGTATAACCATTAAACTGGTTCTCCAAACATCTGAAAAATTACATTTATCCATACCTATAAATATAGGCGGCTCGCTCATCGAATAAAAATAGAAGATTATTAAGTATAGAAGGGGATTTATAACTAAATAGGATATTATATATCATAGACCGTTCGTAAAAGCAGTTACACATAAAACTGGTACTGCTAATATTATGGTCTATGCATCGAGCGTATAACTAGTTGACAGATAGGCTACTGATCCGCCACTGTGAATCATTCATCAAGAAATATTCATCCAAGTTCGCACTCAACCAATAGCAGAGTAGTATCGACGCGTAGACAATGTTTGACACTGGCTCAGCCAATAAGAATGCAGCAATGGCGACAGTTTTGTAACGGGATTTTTATGAAATAAAATACGATATTCTGCTATACTTGTTATCTGCTCGATGGTTATAAGAAATGGTACATGCTTATTAAAACTTCTATCCGTCGAATCCGCCATTTCCAACGAGTCTAAAAGTGGCCATCCCCTTCGGAGCGGCCTCGCCGTCGTCACTGAAGCTCCTTCACAGCTTGAAGGATCCTCTTCACGTGACCTACCTTCGTCACTCCGAGGTCACGGAGATCACGACGAGCCAAGGACAGTAGCTCACGACCTGTGACATCATGTTTAGCAAACGCCTCTGCATACTCGCCAAGCTGAAGTGACTCCAACCACGTTTGGACTTCTTTCACGCCCCAACCGCGGACTTGTGCAGCGGTAACTGTTGATGTAGAACCGCCTTCTGCTGACACGCTGCGTCTACTTCTGAGCCAACGGCCGGTGCCTTTCTTCTGTACCTATGGGTTGAAGGGTTTGAAAGACAGGGTTACTAAGGGTCTACGGATTAGGACGCGCTACAAATGAAGTGGCATCGGAGATTTGGTGTACAAGGGGTGCTAAAAATACAAACGTATGCCGTCTAATGATAGTCTACGAAAAGATTTGCGGGTTCGTAGTAGAGTCTGAGGGTGAGGACGGTGAAATAACAAAGCATGATTAGTCGATGCAGAAATATTAAGAAATTGCAAATTATTAAAAGTGTCAATCGAACATTTATATGGTAAATAAGTTCACATTCTGAAAATAGTGTTCCCTAAAAACAAGCTCAGTGCTAGGTGTGGTATTAAACTATTCAAGCATTTATTTTGTATTTAAAGTGATTTTTTTAGGTATGTGTCAAAAGTAAGATTAAGTTAATATTAGTACGTAAACTATGTAATATGTAAAGTATAATTTTATTTTCTTCGTTACTAATACTACTTTATAGAGGTATAATACTTACATCATCGGCGTGCAAGTACGCATGTCCATCGTGTAGTTCACAACGTGCGAGGTGCGCACGGACGGCAGCAGCCGCTCCCGCACCTGCCCCCCCTATGGTCCCACTTTCCACAAGTTCATGACAGCTTTCCACCTAAAAGAACAATAATTCGGTTTAGGATGCGGCGACATGGACTACGTCCCCATTGCATATCTTTGTAGTTTCCTAATCTGTTTCTAGAAGCACTAACCGCTATCAGTGATGCGATGATCAAACGAGGCGACGCGACGGGTCACGGGATGGTAAACAATCACCGCCGCCCATAAACACCCGCAAACCCGAGGGAGACACTGGTGCATTGCCAACTTTTGAGATATTTATGCGCTCTGGATCCTAAATCAAACTTGCTTGGGAACACCGTTGGTGGAAACTGATTTATACGCCAACTGAACTGTACGCCGTATGATATAACGTGTGAAGCAATCTGTGGTCGATCGTCAATCGTTTAGATGGTTTGAGTGAAATTTGGATTCGGACTCTTGCAGCAGTGGTGGAAGTGCAGTTTAAAGAACAGTTTGAAGGGTCTCACTAGAGCAGCGAGCAGACGTCGTAGTTGAGGCGCAGGCAGCAGCTTGCCGTCGGCGTCCTGCAACGCGTCGGCCTGCGCCGCCACGCGCCGTGCCACGGGCACGCCGCGCGACACACCTGCGCACGCGCCGCTCTCGTTGATGCACGCCAGCTTCACCTGGTAAACACACGTGGCAGAGATATTAGACGAAGTATTGAAAGGTCTTTTATCCTTAGCAACTACGTGAGAGACAGCAATTCGAAACAAAAGGCATCGTAGTCTAGAGAAACAGTAAATGAAGTGAAGCTTGATTGCCGACCACCAGGGTCTATTGTTACATTACTATACACTGGAGAGATAGCAGAATGCGGTGCACCACGATTTCGTACTGTTGGAAAATATCCCTGGCCAAGGAGGCCGCATGCTGTGCGGTCGCCCTTTACTGGCCAACAACTCTTTCTTTTTTAGGGTTCCGTATTAAACTACAAGGACCCTTATAGTTTCGCCATGTCCGTCTGTCCGTCCGCGGTCTAGCGCCTAAACGCTTGATGCTAGAAAGCTGTAATTTAGCATGTATACTCATATTAACAATGCTAACAAAGTGGTAGAATAAAATTTTGAAATTATTTTTTTTTGGGGTGTCTACAGGTAAACTGGGAATGAAATTTTTTTTTCGCACCGACCCCTCCTTGTGGGGTATCGTTAGATAGGTCTCTTAAAAACGTTGAGGGTGTGAGAAGATCATTTTCCGATACAATGTTGCGTTTGCAAATTATTTACATTTAACGTGTCAATTTTCGTTTTCCACGGTGGTCCCCCCCCCCCCCTCTATCTCCGAAAGTCTTGAGTTTAGAAATTTGAAAAAATTCATGGTAGTAGTTTAAAGTCCATATAGTGAACCTACAAGGAAAACTATAATGGTTAAGTAGGCACTTCTAGTTACGGAGTAACAGTACGACGAACGACGAACTTATGAAGTAAAATTTATTTGACGAAAACGTACAAATGTCATAGAAAATGGCATTGTACTCATCTGCAAGCAATAAATGCATAGACAATTACGGAACCCTACATTGTGCGTGGCCCGACACGTACTTGCCCGGTTTTAATGATGTTTTTTATTCTCTTATGTCAATAAATCACCTGTAATACATGATTTTAAAATAGGTATTAATGAAAAATAAAAAAGAACTATGGTCACAAGTACGTGTTTAACGAGGGTGTTGATGTCATCGAGCAGGATGAGCAGTTGTGCGCTTTCAGCCGGCGACAGCGCACCCCGTGACCACGAGGGGCCACCAGCTAACGCGTGCGCCTTCAACTGTTGTTTTTCATCCCATGCTCTGTGATAAATACATGTAAATTAGAATATTTTTAGTTTACATTTATTCCAATAAAACAGGTACAGAATGAGGGTTTTTGGCACAATGGCTACCAGTTGGCGGTACTCTACTAACTGTCAAAACACATAGATATATCTGCGCCAAAAATCCTCGTTACAAAAAGGTAAATCAGAAGGTGCTCGATGGCGTCACTGTGTGTCGTATTCCAAACAAGCAAGTGAAGCCATGTCGTTTTTTCCAATTCATAAATGTCCTACTTCAACATTGTAACTACTACTGTGTGCTTAGTACGAGTTTTTTGGTCACATTCGAACGTGTTAACGTTTACAAGCCGACCAAAATGTAAAACTGTTTCATATTGTCAATTTATCAGACTCGTGTTATATATCCAAATTAGCCGGGTTACTCACTTCGAAACGTGAGCAAGTAAGCCTTCATAATTTTGATATGTAGCACGCGTTTTATAAATTTGCAACATGAGAGTTCTTCTCTATTTGGTCGGTTTGTTTTCGTCGACATGATCGAATGTGAACAAAAAGACTCGTACTAAGCACTCAGTACGTAAATTTACTTCTACTACCATTTATAACATGCAAACTTCTTAACAGAGCAGTTTTTTTAAATATCTAGTTTATTATCTGCTAGCAACTATTTATTCTCACTAACTAATTATGAGATTTGATCTAGTTTCGCCTAAGACTAAATAGAGATCATGTGAAATCCTAAATATACGTCCACTCATTAAATCATGCAATTAATGAATGACCACTTACAAAGCATTTATACTACATTTTTTAGACTTAATTTTTTAAAAAACTAAAACTTATTCTTATTAAAACGTCCACAAAAAAAAGTAATAATAATAATATAGGTAAGTAATAATAAAAACCACGTCTTACCGCGCTGATTCTAAAATCTCAAAACATCTCATAAACAAGCAGAATACCTATAAAATATCTCCAAAATAAGCCTTATTTAAAAAAAAGTCTGAAAAACGAAGCACAGATGTTCAATTTGGCATAATATTACCAGGCAAATCATGAAGGCTGCCGATACAAATAGATCTACACTATATCCTACCTCAGACTAGTCTCAAGTGCTCTCGACCTGCAAAGCATCTGTGCTCGGTTCTTGTGTATGATCCTCACGCAGCCTGGTGGCTGCAGCCAGGCCTCGCCGTCTACTTGCACCGGTACACATTCCTCCCCAAGGATGTTGATTTGGACTGCTCTGCATTGTGCAATCCGATGCTTCTGAAGGTTGATCAGACGGGATGCTGCCATTTGTGCTGAACCAAACACTGCCACAACCTATAAATACAAGTCACTTTTAAATTTTTAGGCTTATTTGTTTTACAGAATTTGCTAAATCTATGGAATTTTTAAACTCGTTTCCGATTCGTCTCCCAAGTAGGGCATGTCGGTATTAGCCTTTTGAAAATACCGGTATTGATTCGGTATTTTTATTTTAAATACCGGTATACCGGTATTTCGGTATTATTTCGTTTTTTTTTTAATTTTCTTTCATAAATATAAATTACTCTATTTTTCATCGTTATTTTCTTTGACGACTGGTTACGAAACGTTTAAGGACATGTTAAAGTAAAATTAACAGTACTGCCTATGCAGTACTGTTAATTTTACTTTAACATTCACTTTATCCTATGATAAAGTTAAGGTAAGGAAGCAAACACTCTAAGAACTATGGATTCCATCATCCATGCAAAAAAAGTAATTTTGATTCAAATATATATTAATCATTTATTATTCTGGTCTCACTTGCCCAAATATCACAATCAGTTTAAATCAGCCTTTGTCATAAATCAAATAAAATCAAATCAGTGTAAATCGTACACATTATTATAATT
Source organism: Endotricha flammealis (assembly GCA_905163395.2). NCBI lineage: Eukaryota > Metazoa > Arthropoda > Insecta > Lepidoptera > Pyralidae > Endotricha > Endotricha flammealis. The sequence goes on from LR990855.1 coordinate 15,741,914, forward strand.
GAAAATAAAAAACAATGATTGCTAAACCACTAATAAAATTAAACATAATCCACAACTCAACAAATTCAACAACGTTAACGATACGTTTTCATATTATGTTGTTAAATCTTACACATTTATAATTGAAAATAAAAACAATTATTGCTACACCACTAATAAAGCTAAACATAATCAACAACTCAACAAATTCAACAACGTTAACGATCTGTTTTGATATTATATTGTTACATAACATCATCATGAAAAACAACACAAAAATCAGCCAGCACTGCTGTTGAAAAATTGAGCGTAAATGCATCTAAACTTTCATCGTTAAGGGAAAATTTTCGTACTTCGTACGTATCAATCGGGACAAGCCCACCACACATTCCCACCACTGTGTCTCCTGTGTAGCCAGGATCAACAACGGCGACCTCAGATAGACAATAAGCAATGAAGCTTATTGACGTCCCGGGGAAGAAAACTACAGCTGTCTTGGAACTCACAACGAATTTAATCAGAAAGAAGATAGTCGGAGTAGGAAGTATTGAAAGGACTTCCCTCCTTAACAACTACGTGAGAAACAGCAATTTGAAGCAAAAGGCATTATACCCTAGAGAGATGGCAAATCAAGTGAGGCTCGATTGCCGAGCACCACGGTCTATTGTTACATTACTATTGAGACCTAATGCTATGAGCTGTTGTTTACTATTTTGATTCCAATAATATGTATTGCAAAACCTTCTAAATGCCTGATAATTCTCTCTGCTTGCTACGAGATCAGAATAATAACGCCCGAAGTGACATGTAAAGAATTCAACATGATTACGCGTTCGTCATGCCAAAGATCACACTCCCACAGAACGTGATGAGCTGTTTGTTCTACTCTGGTATTTGCGGTAGAACACTCACAGAAAGGAGAAGGTACAACCTTGAAATAAAATAACTTGGCCTTAAAGTTTCCGTGTCCCGTTAAAAATTGAGTTCTTTAATCTGTCTCTCACAGAGGGAAAGAACAGATACAGATGACGGCCTTTTACGGAAGTCTCCCACCTTTCCTGCCATTCCGATAGAAGAGTCCGTAATACTTCATACGTATGTGTGTACACTATACAATTTACAGGACAAGCCACAGCTTCGTTCGTTAGTTAGTTATTTTGGTATAAAATGAAGATTAAGTAAATGCCAGCTAACCAATAAAAAATTTAGGTCTGATTCAAAATAACGAAAAATCGGTATTAAATCCATAAATACCGGTATACAAATACCGAAAATATCATGCGGTATACCGGTTTTTCGGTATTACCAAATACCGGTGTCCATGGCCTACTCCCAAGTAATTAAAAATAAGTCCGAAAGCCCAACTCTCTTATCACTTCTCTTTCTATTACCTTCCTTGAAGCAACAACGCACTGGTATCCACTAGCGTCTCTGGTATTACTGATGTTTATAAGCGGTTATTATTTTTGGATTATAGTATTTTTCGAAACAGATTAACAGTGTTACATTTTCTTAATGTATTACTTTTAAAACAGAAATGTAAAATAGTGTTCAAAACACTCTATTCGAGTCACAGAAAAGTTCCTGGTTCTAATTCATATCCAAAATGCAAAAACCTACCTCAAGGATCCTGTCGTCGAAAGAGGGCGCGAGAAATAGGTCGTCCCCTCTGGTGCCACCCCAGAAATTAGTGCCACCCATAAACGAGGGTATGTTTAGGATGACAATGCCCTGAAGTTCAGGTAGAGGTATTCTTTGTCCATCACATTCGAGTTGAACACGCTGGCCCAGGTGCCTGAAAATTTGTATTTTATTAGTGTTTATTTCCTTGTTTCGGGACTTTTCTTAAAAAAATATTTTTAAGAAAATGAACAATATAAGTAATTATTATCTTTAAAACAAAGGAGCAATGAGAATTGGATTATAGGTAAATCAGGTCAGAATTATGATCAAATGTATTTGTTTATACTTTTACAAAACTAATAGTATTTTGTACTCTTCGGTTACCGTAGTATAAGTGCATACGTTCTATCATTCGCTCAAATAATTCGCTCATTCACAATTAATTTCAACATTTTATTTACCTGTATGTCCTATTGACCCATTCCTTGGACCCCAGCACTCCATACCACATGTAGTTCCTCGCCCTAGATCTACACTTCTCCGGATGCTCCTCTCTCTTATTATGAAAATCGAGGGTGATCTTAGCATCGATTCCAATTCCAAAATAGTTATTCATTACTGCTCGTTCATAGAACCCTTCGAGAACAGTTTCATCTGGATCCATCAATGGACTGACTGCAGCACATAGAGCGTCAGCATTAGCTAACAGACATTGGCTTATGAATCCTTGGCCAACATGAGGCCAAGCTGGTAATGTAACAAGTGGATTGATTATTGGAAGTTTTTTGGCTTTTTCGCTGGCATCTGATTTTGACGACCCGACGCCTCCTATAGCGCTGCCTTCGCCCCATATTGATGATACTGATGTTGATAACCTGATATGAAATAAAATATATAGTTATAACAAATGGCAAATCATTAATTTTGAACAAAGAAGATCCAGGCTTAGATTTCAGACACAGCATATTGGATATAATTAGGGTACAAATTAGATATCTCTGAGGAATCAAAATTTATAATTTCTTTTTCTAACTTACTTGTCAGGTTCTCCAGGCTTGAAGAGACTGCCGCAGGATATTCTTCTTGTAGCCGCTGGTGAGCAGCTCAAGAATTTTCCATATTCAGGATCAGAACCTAACAGTTTTGGGTTATCTGACTGCCTCCTCTCCCTAGTTGTCCCAATGCTGGGTTCTGGGGAATGTACACTCAACGTATCAGTGCCTTGATCGAATAAATCGCTAAGCACTGACGCCATTCGACTACCGTTTTTTAAACTTTTCTTGTCTTCACTATGCGACGGTGAGGGAGGCTCTACTACCACGCTTACTTGAGGAAATGCTGGTGTATCCTCTTTGTCTTTCATTGCGGTTTCTTTGCGTATAGACAATGATTTAGGAGATCCCTCCAAATGAGATGAGCTGTCTTTCAACTCTTCAGCCGTTTTAGGTAACAAATGCTTCAAGCTTGTATCATCAACACCTCGTTTCTTTATACTTTTTCTCAGTTGTTTTCTAAAAGATTTTCTGGCGATGTCATTGCCTTCTTCGAAGTGAGCTAAGCTACAATATTTTATTTGGTCTTCTACTTTCGTTGCGTTTTCGATGTAAAACACTCTGTTCTCAAAACCGAATTTCTCAACATCGCCCTCTTTCGATTTCTTTATTTTCGATATGTTTTTAATTTTAGTCTCGGTCTTCTCTAAACTTGGGTTTCTGCTGTCCATGGCGATGTCTGATACGGTATCAGAAGTAAACAGGGTTGTATCATCCGTATACGTTTCGTTTTCTCCGTTCTTTCCCATCATAGCCATCAATACTTCTTGTCCCAGCATAGAACTAATGTCATCGATAATAGACTCGCCGTGTAAGGTTTCAGAGTTGACGTAAGTCGTGTCAGAAACTTCTGGGGAGTCTATGTGTCCTATTCCGGCTTCTCCAAGCTCTTCGGGTTTGGCATCAATGATTTCTGATATTAAACTAAAGTCGTCGCTAAAGTTGGACCCTTCGGAACTACTAGCCTCTATCTCCAAGTCTACGCTGGAGAGCTTCCTTTCCGGGGTGCATTCGCCGCTAACGGGTGTGGCTCGAGCGCTTAGCTCGAAGTGAACGTCATCAGTGTAGGGTTTGTCAATGTCTATTATAGTCAATTGGTCCGATTCATAAGTTTCTCCCTGTAATATCGAATCTGGCTTATCGCTATCATCTGAAACAACTAGGTTAGGTATCGTAAGACTACTACTATTATAAGTGCCTCGGTCAGTGTCGGGGCGGAAGAGGTTTCGGCAGGAGCTAGTGTCGCAGGATGAGAGGTTGGACAGCGAGAGTCGGTCCTGCGGTGAGGTGGAGCTCGTTTTGCTACGGTCGCCTTTGTCCACCTCCAAATTAAACATTTGATCGGGTGGGTTTGAGTTAATTAATTTGGCTATGTCTTCATCTACATCTGGAATGCTGAAACAACAAACATATAAGTAATAGCTATGTTATTGTATGTATTTCATTTGAGTTGATGACGACCTCCGTGGCGTAATGGTTACCACGCCAGACCGCCACCCAGGAGGTCGCGGGTTCGATCCCCGGTCGGGTCATGATGAAAAACGAACTTTTTCTGATTGGCCTCGGGTCTTGGATGTTTATCTATAGTATTTGTTATAAAATATAATATCGTTGAGTTAGAATCCCATAACACAAGTTTCGAACTTACTTTGGGGCTAGCTCAATCTGTATGAATTGTCCCTATATATATTTATTTATTTAGTTATGGGGAAAACATAATTTGGGATTATCGTAGGTAATTCTTTTATGAAAATCTTACCATACAGAAATATGACGGAAGCACTTTGTTGTTGTAATTTTAGCATGAATTTACCAGTTAAAATAGTTTTGGGCTTACATGACATAGATAGTAGTTAAATAAATGAAACAACATACTTGTCAGGGTGCAAGGAAGCAGCGGAAACTGCAGAGGCGGCGGAAGATCGGCGGCTATCAGCAAAAGCTTTCGGCACCGGCAGCGCCGACAACTCTGCCGGCGGTGGCGCTTCCATGATGCCCGCTACAGCTGCCCCATCCGCGTCCGCTCCGCTTGTGCATGTGTCGCATGACTCAGTCTCCTGAAATAAAATAGATAAATCAAAATAATCTAAGAAAATTCAAAATTCTTTATTATTTCTTAAGGTTTGTTTACAAGGATACGGAAGAATACGTGGATGAATATTTTGATATATACGGTATATAAATTTCACTAAAGTACAGGTATCTCACATTACACGCACATAGCAACTGGTTTCATTACCATTAATCACGCACATCTTTTATGTTTACATTTATTTCTTTATTAGCTATTTTTTCAAAATTTATTGTTATCATTCTAGGTATTAAACGAATTCATGTTTCCGTTGGGGAGAAGTCTGGTGTACCACAAGCTTTGCTTACCTCAGTCGCCAGTCTCTCACAATCTAATTATTTAACACTAATTTAAGAACAAAACATTGTAACCTTAGATTGTAAGAGAGAACAATAAACGATTTGATTTGATTTGAATCATTGAAGGGTTGGGAGCTCTTCTGTTAAGTTTATCATATTTATATTTATAAATATGAATTCTACACATTTGACACAGCGTCACCTAGCCCCAAAGCAAGCTAGGTTAAACCTGCTTGTGTTATGATATATAATTGTAAATTAAATACATAGTACTCGAGAACAAACACAAAACCCATCCCATAAATGTCACCCCGAGCGGGAATCGAACCGCCCTCTAGCGCCGAATTTAGGATCACTACCAACGCACCACCGGGATGTCAAAAATTATCATGATCCTACCGACTGCGCCACTTTGTCAAGAATGCATAAGTAAGGATTCTTGTCGATGGATGACAGTCGTTACGCCAAGTCTGTTGCCTTCAGTCGGCTTGAAAACATTGCCGCCTTGTTGCCTTGTGTTGGAGCTACGTGGATAGGATCTATGACTTACTTGTGGGTATAACTGTGTGAGCGTCCGTACTAACGAGCGCAACGCGCGTCGAACGCTATCAGCGCGGCCCGCCAACGCGCAGCCGCGAGCCGCCCAATTCAGCTGCTCCTGAACAAATAATTGTAATTTTATACTTACTTAAAAATTTAAAATCTAATTGAAAATAGTATGTATTGAATTTAAAAATCTAATTAAATCTTTAATTACTATAAAATTTTATGTATAGGTAAATAATATTTTTTGAGCAATATGATTTTGATGTATTAAAAAAAACAAGAATAATTTTTGTTCATTAAGAAATAAATGTAAAATGAATTCTATACAACATTTTTTGCATGCTAATGTGTGGCCATCGAGTATGTAGGTATACGTGGTAGACGAAGTAGAAACAATATAGATCTAAAATGTACCTTTGTCTATGCAATTATATAAATTCATTCAAAGTCACAAAGCGCGTGGCTCGCTTGTCGATTTCAAACCTTTTCAGTCTTTTCAATGCTGCCCTTTTCGGCAACGGGTTGTGCTTCTGGTTCACTGTCACTCGTCGTTTCTAGCGGTTCCCAGGATCTGTAATTATAAAATTGATAGATAGATAGATTATGTTTTATTTGCAATACACAAAAGTAGGACACAGTATACATCTTACAGACTAGTGTTACCGAAACAAGGCGGCATTATTGCTAAAAAAAAGCTAAATAAAGAATTGATAAAATAAAATATATTAAAAATATATTTATTTCCAACCACTACATATTACAGGTGACAACAAAACACCAAGTTTCAAAAGTAGGGTAGACTGGAACAAACTAGGAGAAATCCTGTATTTTCGGACTCTAGGGCATGCGTTGTGATACTATTACGATACATTTAGCCGGTTTATACCTGCAACGTGCATGGTCGTGAGCAAGATGAGCTCTCGCGTGCAGCAGTAGCGAGAGGGCTCGGCGCAGACGGTGAGCAGCACGCGCCGCGCCGCCACCGGCACGCTCACCCGCCGCTGCGAGCGCAGCACAGCCCGCACGCAATGATGAGTGCGACATCGAGCTGATCTCACCCGCCTGCACAGAAAAGATAAGCTTACTTATAAATAAACTAGTGTAACCCGCGCAACTTCGTTTGCGTGTATTTATTTATACACAGTAGCGCCATCTATATCAGACTTTTAATGAAATCCTATGGGAATCGCGTACATTTTGGGATAAAAAGTACCTTACGTGTTAATCCAAGGTATCAGCTACCTACATACCATCCACCCACCTGGGGCCGGACTATGACCTTTTATACTATCCTTAAAGGATTGTGTAAACGAGACGTCGCCGTACATCACGTATAGCGCTGTCTCCTTTACTCAGCAGTTCTTGTTTTGTTTTTAGCGGTCATGGGCCCCGGTCCCAAAGTAAGCTAGGCTTAGAACCCCTTCGCACATGGCGTAGGCAAAGCGTAGGCGTTCGAGGGACGTATACGCAGCGCAGACGCCGCCGGTAACGCGACGCACGCCAAGCGTGGTCTCGCTCGACGTCTTTACTGTATGTTGAGATCGCTACGGATATATTATTGTAAATATATACTTATAATAAATAGAAAATAGCCAGACTCGAGAACAAACACAAATGCCAGCACATAAATGTTTGCCCCCAGAGGGAATCGTACCAGCGCTCTCTGGTGCCGAAGGTAGGATCGCTACCAACCATTACCGGGCTGTCAAATAAAAGAATAATTTATATATTTTAATTTATTTAAATTGATAGCAGAAATGATAGCCTAAGACACATGTCAAAATTTAAAAAAACGTGTGGCACTCGGGGACTGCCGCGGTAAAGCTATTGCATACGCGGCCAAAAAGCACGCTGTCTCACCTAGCATCGTGTCTAAAAGAGATAGAATCAGTTATGGGTAGTTAGCAGCTAGTCTACACGCACACAAACACCGTGCCGAAGTCTGCCGAACTGACGACTTTTCGTTACGGAATTTTTCGGTCGCCGCGCTCAAAGCCCGCGATAAAAGCTATGCAATAGCTTAAAAACTTTTCAGAAACTGGTAGTTGAATCCCTTAGGTCCAGCGCTAAAACTCGCGCGGGTGAACGGGCATCCGAACCGTTCCTTTGTTCGTCAAAACCCGTCGCACGTGCCCAGACTAAATGGCCCGTAATCACGAGAGGTCACCAACAGCACATTTGATTACTTACTTGCATAATGTCTTGCAAATTCTTCAAAAGCGTACTCTCCTCTAAAACGTCAGGCGGTGCGGGGGGAGGCGGCGGCGCCGTCAGTGATCGCTCGAATGTCATTATGGACCATCTGATACCAACAAAAGTATTAAAATCAAACAAGAATAAGAGAAATAAAATTTAAGAATAAGACAATTAAAATCTAAAAAAGAAGTTAAGCTAAAAGAGCCCTTGGATCGATATGTGTACAGCTTTTATTTCGGCTAACTTTATCATCATACCGAATGAACTGGTGGTAGGAAAAAATTGGGACGATTCGAAAAAGCTTGTATTAAGTCTATTTGAATAAAAAATAATTGACTTTGACCTGACTGAATGATTTTACCTGTCAAGCATCTTGGTGGAAGCACGTTCGTATCGCTCCAATAGCTGTTGTAGATTGGCTGCATCATCACAGGAGGCACCCCAGCCGAGCACCCGCGCCAGATCGTTGCCGGTTCCCAAGGGTAGCACTGCAGTTTGTACTTGACGCTGTTTAGTGAGGATTAGAATTATTAGAAATACATCAGAAGTAGTGGGTATTCTTGATGGCAGATCATCAGAAAACATCACAGAAAATCGCGTAAGACTACGATTAATAATTTCAATTATGGTAACTTAAGTAGGTAAATTATTTTAATTTTCGTAAAACAAACAATCTTAGATATTCAATCGTTAAATCGTTAACTATCAAGATTAAGTGATCAAAACCGTAGGTATTGATCACTTAATCGTAAATTAAATACCGATGCACTTTTAACTTACTCCCTTGGAATACTTACCTGAAAAGGGTGACCCTTTTCAGATAGGTATATATTCCAAAAATTTAGGCGCGCGTACTTTCCGTAATTTAAAATATAAAATTAGAATTTTTTGTCACATAACAAACTGTTATTTATTTATTTCTTATTATGTTAATTAATTAATATTTCTAAGTATTAGTTTTCTGAATAAAAACATTTAAGAAATTACTTAAATTAGGTACTTACATGCATATCCAGTTTATCGACCTCTTGAAGCACCCATCCCACAGAGCCGTCACCAGAGCACACCAACACCCTAAGCGGGGCAAAGTGCCTGAACAAACGGAGCCCTAATCGAGGACCAGCCCCGCTCAGCTCGAACACTTGGGCCGGATTTAGAAGCTGCTTGAAACGGCGAAGAAACTTCACGCCTTGGTTGTCACCTGGATTATTTCAATTTTATTAAATACTAGCTTTTCCCCGCGGCTTCACTCGCATTAATTTTATGACATAGATCTCGTTTGACAACAAAACAACCCATAGCGCGACTTGTGGCGCCATCTGTTGGCCGATACAGCGCCCTCTATAGTAGAAAAATTATTTGGAACGACATACTTTCATGGGATAAAAAGTAGCCTATGTTGGGCTCTGTACCCCTAACAATATGTATGCAAATTTTCATAATGATCGGCTGCTTAGTCCAGCCGTGAAGGAATAACAAACAAACAAATTCACTATCTCGTTTATAATATTAGTAAGGATAATATAAAATATAAATATACATATAGGGACAAATCACACAGATTGAGCTAGCCCCAAAGTAAGTTCGAGACATGTCTATATTTTATAACGAAATACATAATTGATAAACATCCAAGACCCAGGCCAACCAGAAAAAATACGTGTTCCCACTGAGATTCGAACTCAGGACCTCCTGGGTGGCGACCGGCATGGTAACCATTACGCCACGTAGGTAAAATAATAAGGATAATAACAGAGTTTCTTAAATTACTTGAAACTGAAGGTCTTTTAGAAACTATGTCATTTGGCACAGTATTTCATAAACTTATCATAACTTTTGTTTGCGGCTCTTGGCTCTTAAGTGTATCATATCAATCCATAACCACCCCATTGCCTTTCCCTTCAATCGAAGGGGATTAGAGCGTACTCTGCCACGCTTCTCTAATGCGAATTGGCGGAGGCCAGTGTTCTCAAGCACATATTATAACAGTTTCTTCCAGGCAACCTGTGGGAAAACAACTACATAATTGCATTAATAATCACCTGATCTAGAATTGACAAAGACTATGAGAGGTGAAGCGTATGGTGGTCGGTCAGGCACCCAGGCGTCATCTGGTCCCACGGAATGGAGTCTAGTGGGTGGCACTACGGATGCTCGGGCCGGTCCTAGCATGCAAGCAGCTCGCCAGCTGGGCTTGCAAGCAGCGTGCACGCATTTACGACACCATACGCATCTGAAGTCTTGTAATCTGTGAAAATAAAATTGTAATTAAGTATAATGTTATTAAAATTTAAAAAAATAATAAATTCTACATAATTTAAACAGCTCCACCTGCTGGGCTATTCTTGAAATCATTCCTGAGCGATCAGCATTGGATTGTTACGTATAGGCATAAGTAATAACCCGAAAATGGCCACTCTCCCCGCTTCGCACCGAATCGCGTTACCTTACCGCAGGCGGGTATTGAGGCGGGTGCAGTCGCAAAAGTGTGCGCTTAGCGAACGAATGCGCTTAGCGTGCGCATACGTGTGCGCGTGTACAGACGACATTGGCCTATGTAGTAGAAATAGGTAATTATGTTGTATGGAGTGTCCGGGGTGTGGTATAGGTGCGCTTGAAAGACTATACTAGCTTTAACTAAATACTAATCTAAATGAAATCGGATTGTACACAAACGAATTAGTTATTAAAGTATAAAATTTCAAGAGAACGAATTAAAATTTGCTGTTAATTTTAAATTGAAATTATACAGTATTGAAATTAAATTGGTCTAATCTGTAAAGATTACCTAACAGAGTGAAGAGTAACGTAACAATAATCCAATGCCGATCGAGCGGAATTATTTTTAAGAGTTACGCCTCCAGGTGGCGCTGTGAATGGTGTAAAATTTATATCTGGCCATGAAATTATAAATTGACCTGTCACCCCTAGAACCGATGAGAAATGTTTGAAAACAACAAAGGAATCTTTTCAATTCATTGATATCTTACGCTGAACAGTCAAAAAGTTCGTTCCACAATGGCAGTAAGTCCAATTCTGGCATGTAATTGGCATACTTAGGTAAAAGGCTATTGGAAACTGGATTCAATTGTAAACGGCCCCCGAACGGTCACGTGCCCGATTTTAAATGACATTATGTCTGTATAGGGTTGGCACATTTCATAAAATATTGTTTAGGGTTCCGTAGGAACCCGTATAGTTTCAGCATGTCCGTCTATCCGCCGCCTGTCCGTGGTCTAGCACCGAAATGCATAATATTAGTAAGCTGTAATTTGGCATGTATGCATAGGTATATTATAACTATGCTAACAAAGTGGTAGAACAAAATCGTGTAAAATATTTTTGGGGGTACCTCCTCTACACTTAAAGAGTGGATGCATTGTTTTGCTTGCCCGGTTTTTTTTAACCTAATAAGCGAAAAACATTACAAAAGAAAGCGAAAGGGAAAAAAGAGGTGACAACTTTATTAAAATGATACATGTAAAAAAGTAAATTAAAACAATAAATTCGCACTGGCTGTATGTAACACGCGATAAGGTGAAAAATGTGACAGTTAAATGACATAAGGTTAAGAAAGATCTGGTTTCCTCATAATCCTATAAGGTTTATTGATGGTAAAACAGCAAAGTAAAGTCATAAATTTATCGTGGAGAAATACAAAAATTTAAACTTCAAATTTTTTTTTGTTAATTAATATCTCACAGACAATAATAGGTCTAAATTAATAAATTTTATCGCATATTGTACAATATCACTGTATATGTATGTCGAAATTGACTGTTTGTGTCATAAAAAAGTAATAATATATGTAAACGTTTAAAGTTTTATTTTAGCGCCAGCCCTATTAGCGCAGCGTAGGTAGGGTGCATTTGACATGGAGGGCGATCGCTATTTACAGACAGCGATGTGAAAATAGAACTCAAGGATTCAACTTGAACAGCAAATAAAGTACTTCAATAGGAAATAACGCGATTATACTTCAAACTATAGGTGCACTGATTTTTATTATTAAATGGATGTAGTCAGGATTCTGTAAAGTGGAGCAGGGGGAAAGGTAGATTATGAAATGGATATGGAATTTTTATTTATAGCCTAAAGAGTTGTACTGCATTTATTATTTTTACAATCCTACTAATATTATAAAGGCGAAAGTTATGTGAATGTGTGGAATGAAAATCAGCGCCATATAGGTTTTCAAACTTATCTGGCATCATGCTGAATTTGACCCCTTTTCTGTGCGGCTGAGAGGCACATAAAGGGCATTTTTTTTAACTTGTATTTTTTTAATGTGTAACTATTTTGTGTAATTGTTTCTTTCTGTTTGTAAATGTAATTGTGTCTCACGTGCTGTACAGGATAAATGTTTTTCTTTATTTCTTTTCTTTCTATGTTTGCTACTTCTTCACGCTTAAATGGCTGGGCTAATATTATGATATTTGATATGTAGGTAGCTGATACCTTGGATTAACACATAGGGTACTTTTTATCCCGAAAAGTACGCGATTCCCGTAGCATTTCATCAAAGTCTGATATAGATGGCGCTGCTGTGCATATACACGCAAACGAAGTTGAGGGTTTCACTAGTTACATATGTCGGTAAACAGCCAACCAATTAAACAGGTGAGCACGGCCATACATGTAATTCAAATCTTCTAAATATTGCGTGAAGTGATTTACTTGATTTTTTATTTTTCAACTGTTTAATGTACTATTTAATTATAAAATCTCATAACGATGCTTATATATTGTTAGGATAAAAATCTTTGTTCTTATAAATAGTTCTTTATTATGGTCATCTATAAACTACTAGGTACACTAGGTACTGTACAACTGTAAAAATAAATCTAAAAAATAGTCAAGAAAAAAAAACCTAAGTTGTACACTTTACGCTATTTTCTCTTATACAAATTTCTTACAAATTATTGACAAACATTTCCATTAAAAATGTCCGAGTATTTCAATTGCAAACTTACAAAACATCCGTTCTATTTTCGCGGGTACGCGACGCGACGCTCCGGCTTTGAGGATAAAATGCGGATATATCATGGGCACGGATATATACCCGGATAATCCCGGATATCGACGGGTATTGACGGAGTCTAGATGCTACGTTCCCACGCTATATCCCCTCATCTTTTTAAAAATAAGTGAAGATCTGGAGAGACTTAAGACTTGACATTTTAAAAGACAGCTTTATTTTCGCATTCTACAATTTATTTCTAGTTGTGCTTTCTCTCACAATCTTGGTTCATCTTATGGTTTAATGTTACGATAATAATTATTTTTTGTTTTATATTATCCTTTACTGTTTTAATCTGAAATATAGCTTTGCTCTGTTAAGTTGGAGAGTAATTTAAAAAGATTTTGATTGTTTTGTGGGTTATTTAAATTCTTAATTCTTGTTTAACATTTAAATAAGCAATCGACGTCGGGTGTTAGGCTTGTATTATATTTCCTGGTACTAGTGGGATATATCAGTGTCATTTGTACCATCAATGGTACTGTTCAACTGGTGGTCCGGCGGGCAATCGAGCACAGCTTCTATTTTTTCGTTCGATTTCTCGTCTAACCTAGGCTCAACCTTAATTAATGAGTTAAGTTGTTTTTTTTTAAATCGGTTATAAAGAGGAAATGGTAAAGTTCTCAATTTAAAACATAGATAGATATTATACAAAAAACGGTCAATCATTTTACATTTCCTATGAGCGAGATGGCGCTCTTGAGACTGAGTATTTTATTATAGAATTTTCTTTTGTGGATGTCGCTAATACAGCAAGTAAGGCCACCACAACCAATACAAAATTTTAATTAAAAACTTCGTAAAAATTACCTCTAATTTAATGTTATGTAAATTATATAATATATTACTAAACGTACATTAAATAAAGAAATTGACGTTCAGTTATATAATCTTCGCTAACGAAGTCATGTTTTAAACCTGTTCAGTTAAGTACATGACATAAACGTTATCTCAGAAGGGTTTTGAATTTTGAATACTCGAGAGGTCCCGAGGATTCCGGCCTTTGTACTCTATCTAACAGATAAAAGATTTGACTGACTGCGATAGGAAATTAAGAGCATTATGCTTATGAAAGGATTGAAGTAATTTAATTTGTAGAAGTAACATTTTGGGATGGTGAATCGAAATTTAGCGTTTCGAGAATAATTTTGCGGGACTTATTACCTATTTAAAATACATTTTAATCATTCGTATTTCTTTTTGATTAGAAAAATAACAAGGAACTTAATAACCTCATCGAATAAAGATAGTATTTTAATGGTTTTATTATAGAGCTTGGTTGTGGCACCGGCTGTTTTCCGGCGAAATTTTACTGAAATCGATAAAAATGCCGCTTGGCTAGTAGGACAGATCTACATATTTTCGCCAACTCGCAGTAATGTACTCTACATTCTCCAGAGCTCGAAGTATATTCGAAATGCCTTCGATTGAAGAATGACTGATTTATCGTAACGGTTGATGAGAATAAAAATTCGAGTAAATCCCTTCATGCAATATTTAGATAATTTGAATAATATTTACTACCTTGGTTACCTTTTTCATTTATTGAATTATGCCAGTACTACCTTCTCTATACCATAACATTGTTTGTCCTGTATTAGGAAGAATCCCTGGCCAAGGAGGTCACATGCCGCCCTTCACTGGCCGGCAACATTTTCTTTTATTATTTTTTTTACGCTTTTTTTTTTAATTCTCTTGCATCGACATAAAAGACAGAATTTTGGCGCTACTAGGATAGCGTCCACTTGGGCTCGTGATTAGAAATTTAATTTCTATGTGTTTCGATGTGTAGTGTGAAGCAAACATTGGAAAGTGTATAGTTATTGGAATTTGTGATTAGAACTTTTAAAAGTGCATTGTCGTGTTGACTTCAAAATCCTTTTCTGAAGAAATTTTGCAATCATCTTTCTTCGGGGCATCTTGGCTCAAAAACTGTATGTATACTGAGTCGAGATAGCATTAATACGCTTCTTTGAATTCGAACACAAGCATAACTTAAAGATGGCACAATGGAATTTTTGTCTGAAGTCCGATTGCCAAACGAAAGAAAAAAAAGTAAAGACAATCTGTCCGGTTTACTTGTGTGTCGATGATGTTATGATGGTAATTTCCACGTTCTTAATACATCAAAAAAAAAAATATATATGTTTCTGTTAAATAAAAAAGAAAAGGTTCTTTAACATCCAGTGAAAAAAAAGCTCTCACCTAAGCACGGAGCCGCAGGTCTTATCACAGATGTCACATTTAGCAGCGACAGGGAGGTTGCCTTCCAACCATTGATGTGGCATTATTATGTTCTGTAATAAAATAACAGTTATTATTTTTTTTAATGTAAGAAGTTGGCAAACGAGCATGCGGGTCACCTGATGTCAAGTGATCACCACCACACATAGAGCACTGAGACACCGGAGGAGTCCCTGGGCTGTTGCCAGCCTTTGAAGTAGATGTAAGCTCGCTTCTTGAAGGTACCCTTTTTTTTTTGTTTTTTTTGTTTTAAGTCAGGAAAATGCATTGCTGCATGCCCCGCCACTGGGGGAGCGGCGGGGGTATGTCGGGCTCCCCCTCTAACCACTTGGGGTATACCGACTAAAAACCTGACTGACTGCCACCTCATCCGCCTAGATGGGCGGGGCAGCGGGAACAATGATACAACCGCTGCCCCACCGGCGGTCGTCCGAAGACCCCCTTGTTGGGCTACGGCACGATTGGCGGCGCGCGCACGACTAGGCGCGCCGCGCCGCAACACTCGGGGACTTCCGTTCTTTCTTGAAGGTACCCAACCCAACCCAAATCATAGTTGTTCGGAAACACCGATGGCGGGAGTTAATTCCAAATTATTACTGTGCGAGGAAAAAATGGAATATGTATTTTTATTGCAAAAATACAAAAGAAAGCCTTTCATAGGTTATGCGTTGATCCATCAGTCATTCAGGATTTGTTCAGGACAAAGCATTTTATACAGATTAATTCTCTCCAGTGTACAAACAGAAAAGTTTATTAAAATCAATACACACTTTTTGCACATACTCAAATGTCTACATGGACAAAGTCTGGGAAAACCTTGTATAATATTAAAATTGAAAAAACCAAGCACTTCACGTTTAAAAGACTTCATAAAAGTTATGTGCTTAAAAATGCTAATAAAACCTATTTTCCACTGGCGAGAACACTCTCCATTCTAACGTTGGCACTTCATTTATCTTGCGAGGCAATTTTGCTATCTACATCCCATTTACGAGATAAGGTTTCAATAGAACTTCCTACAAGCCTTAACAACGGCGTGGTTTCATTACAAACTTATTTCGGTACAGAGACTAATCTTTTACAATGTTTTATGCAATGTTTTCATTGCATGCAGAATTTAGAGAGATTGTTACTTCCCCGAGGTATCTCGTTAAGTGTAAACCAAAACTCCAAGGGTCTTACAAGGGTCATCAAAATTTTATTCGTACTCTAGACGAGTAGGTAATTTGATTTAATCATAATCGTGTCCTTTGAACGAAATGTACCCTGTACATTACAATTTTGTCATAAACTAATTAATTAGAAAGACTTCAATATTTGTCCCTATATATATATTTTTATCAGTTAAGTTACTCTCATTCTAAAGACGTGAATCACTCTGTTCAGGTTTCTACTACTCCTCATATAATAGTTTTCCATCAGGACTGCCGCCGGCTTGCTTTCAGCAGTGAAAAAATCCTTTCAGCTTTCCTCTATTCAGCTTGTATAGCGGGGGCATTTTCTCTGGAATTTTTCTAATGGTTCCCGAAGATTTTTGCAGCCATGAAACAGCAATAAATCTGAAATACAGCCCTTTCGTCGTCCTCTATTGATTTATTACAATCGGGCTCTCAATGAACCTTCCCCTTTAATGTCTTCGAATGAATCCCTGTTTCTATTCCCAAATAAATGGTCCAAACGGCAATCAAGTTGAATTATACTTTGGTGAGGAATACAGTTAATGGATTGCAATAATTCACCAAATATATTAATATTTCCACTTGGAGAAATTCTGGCAACATTTTACTAATATTATATTTTTGTTTACGTTATGCAGCTGGCAAACGAGCAAGCAGACGTGATGGAAAGTGGTTATCGCCGCCTATAAACATCAGTAACACTGGAGGTGCTGCCAATGCGTTGCCTGATGCAAGGAAAGTGAGAGTTGGGAGAAGAAGGATAGAAAATTTATAGTTTTATCACTCGCTGAACGAAATGCAAGCGTGCATTATAGCTACTTCACACCGATATTTTGCATAGCAACATATGTTGCATGGGAATATTCCCGTGATCCTGTTCCAAGCAGAGACAATTTCTCATCCAGAAGATTTTCATAATTTCAAGTAATATAAATTCAAGATAGAAAAAACTCTTCAGATATATTAAGTCTAGTGTATTAGTTAACATCGTAAAGGTATACAGTGAAAAGAAAAACCATTTTCTCGCGATACTGATCAAACATACGATATGTGTGCCTTCCACTTGAGTCGTGGGTTGTTTGAGCTGCCCTAATGGTTCATGCGTACCTTCTAAATTTTGTAGTATCATCCTCATATCGAGTGTCTTTGATTTCGTCCGTTAAGTGCCTCTAAATATTAAAGCGCTTGCCGATGTGACTTTGAGGCTTTCAGTTAATAATTATTTGCTTAGTTTCCAGATTCGTTTAATAAAACTCTATTTTTTTTAAATGTTGTACTTAATGTTGTATGTACCATTTGTCCAGCTTTGAGATTTCAATGATTCGTGCGAGATTTAGTGGATTTGTTGATTTAGATTTACGTTTAAATCTGATGGTTATAATCGTGTTTATTTTAGGAGCCTGCGAATATTTAAATGTGGTTTTTGTTTAAGCTAGAAGGTGGTTCTAATATAAGTCAGATACCCGTTTCCGTTGTTTGAGAAGAGTAAGGATGTACTTTTGATATCAGTTATTTTTGTAGATTTGTGTTATAAGTTTTAGGCCAGCAATGGTAGTTCAAAAATGTATGGCATCTTTGTTACACGCGCGCATGACATCTATAGTTATGTGTAACGGGTGTTTACCATTATCATAGTATATTATTTTTATGGTTATCTGCGGTAAACGCTTCTGATGGCACATTTACAATAATATTAAAATTTAAATGCATCAGTTTGATCTTATTGGGTCATCGTTTGTTTACGCAAATAACATTTAAAAAAAAATATATATATACTCACCCCATCAGCGTCTTCAACCAGATGCGGGCCAAGCGACGCGAGCGTGGTCCACTTGCATGATGGGGGTGCACGAGAGGCACATCGCTTGTGCGCTTTGAACTTGCAAAGCTCACAGGCGAGTGCGTGCGCCGTACCCAAAGCTCCGAGGGGCTCGCGACACACATTGCAAAATGTCGGCCGGGCGTGTGTTGCTGCGTACCTGTTTATAATAATATTGATTCATTTATTTCGGAAAGTGTTCCATAGTGATGGTATTATACAGAAACACTACAAAAAGAAGCGCCTTAGCGCCCTACAGATTAATAATTGAGAAGTCAATTGAATAATCTAACAACATTTATTTTCTCATTGCCTTTTATATCTACAACTTAACAACTTGAAAAATCATTCATTGAATCGCTAAAAGTAAATGGTAATTAATTTGGTGGTGTCGTAAATAACAAAATTATTGCCTCAACAGCTGAGCATCTCTCAATCTAGTATGTTATTTTTTTTCTTCACATCGCATAGTATAAAAGTGAAGTTTACACTGTCTGTTCGCTTAGATCTTCTAAACTGCTCAATGGCAGTTTTCACCAATAGATAAAGTGATGCAAGAGTTATGTTTTCATACACGAATTTTCCAAAATTCCCACTGGACTGGAAAACTGGATACATGCAAACAAATTGCGCGGGATTCGCTAATATCTGACAAAAAAGAAGAATTGTAGCCTACCATTGATGGTCTCCAGAGGATAGCCTGGCGACGAGATCAGCGACGTCGGCACCACGGTGCAGTGCCCCGCGCAGCGCCCCCGCCCAGGACTCCATCTCGCCACGGTTCTCCGCACAGAGCACTAGACAGCGGCTGGCAGTTATAACCTGAAAACAAAAGATGGCTTTAGCGAGATATATAGCGGCACAGTTGCCTTTTGGCATTAAGCCCGCCAATAATACTTTTCATTCGTGCAATAAAGAATAAATAAATAAAATAAATGAATAAACAGTTGACAATTTTCTCATGTCATCCCATAATCATCCCGCTGCAAGGATACGGCTCTCCCTTCAATCGACGGGGATTAAGCGTAGGTACTTTGTCACGCTGCTCCAATGCAGATTGTCAGAAGCCAGTCTTTTCAAGCCATCTGAAGGTCACCGACTATCATCCATTGACCACAGCCCAGCATTAACGTATCCTCCAAAACACGCACTCGTTTGCAAACCTCGTTTATACAAATACCTACTAGTAAAATACTCGCAACTTCGTTTGCGTATATCTCGCTTTCCCGTGGGAATATTGAAAAATCCTTTCCTAGTCCACCCCTAGACGTCGTAAGGAACCTACATTCCAAATTTGGAATCTCTAGACCCAGCGGTTTGGGTTGTGCGTTGATATATAGTTAAGTCTTTGAATTTTATATATACAGATTTAAATATAGTTGACGGCCAGAAAAAAACATGTTACAATACAATACAATATTAATGATTGCACCAAATAAATATAACAATAAAAAAGTACAAGGTGGTAGGAAAATGTTATCTTGTACGTCACAGTCACAGCCCAATGCTCATTATAAATGACTTCTGAAAACGGCAGTTCAATTATTTGTTCGTTTCTTTTACTCTTCTATGACTTTTCCTTTGATGTGCCATCAAACTTGTACACACTGACATGCTATGTATGAAAAAAACAATTTATCAAACTCAACGTATAACGAAAATGAATACCCTACGTCAAGAGTAAAGCTTGCGTGATGGAGGCTTTCAAATTTGTTTCCGTATATTTATAACATTCCAGTTGATGCCCGCGGTCTTACTGCAATCCTATTGTTCTCGTTCCTGGACTGATTTCCAGGATAAAAGCTATCCTATTTGTTAATCCGGGTTTTAAAGTACCCGTATACCAAATTTCGAGACGTTTTTGCGTGAAAGAGTAACAAACATGCATACATCTTCACAAACTGTTACATTTATAATATTACTAGCTTTTCCGGTTAATTTTATGATATAGATCTCGTTTGACAACAAAACCCACGGCGCGACTTGTGGCGCCACCTGTTGGCCGACACAGCGCCGTCTATAGTAGAAAAAAAAATCCCATTGGAATGACATACTTTCACGGGATAAAAAGTAGCCTATGTTGTGCTCTGTAATCCTGACAATATAATACAATTTTTTGTAATGATCGGATGATTAGTTAAGCCGTGAAGGAATGACAAACAAACAAACTCACTCATTTATAATATTAGTTAGGATAAGTAAGAACGATAATTTTGTTAATAAATATTTTTAACAATAAAATACCATATTTTATAATTTTCCATCAAGGCCCGTTTGCTTGTTTGCCTCCAGTATGAGTTAAAAAAATGTTTTAAATGTTACTTTTCGTTAAAATTCTAATCTTTTTTTTCTGATTCCTTTTTGTGCTCCGGTTTATTTTCAAAACGTTTAGACTAATACCAATTTTGACGGGACTTCAATTTTGCATATAATTTACCTCAGAACATCGAGTACGTAGCCCTAGAATAACTTAAGCTTTTACGAATATAATATGAGCACAAGTACAATAACATTTCGCGAGTTAAGCCAGGAACATACAGTCAATGAAACAGGTGAGCAGTACCGCAAATATGGTTCAAATGTACTAAATATTGCGTGAAGGGATTTACACAAATTTTTATTTATCAACTATTCAAATACTCGCAACTCTTGATATAGTCAAGAACACGTCAACCTTTACACATCGGACTTTATACCATCCTTAAGTTCTATGTCATAAGAGCCAAATCGTACTGCAAGTGTTAAGCTCGAACTCCACCTGACTGTACTAACTTCTACTAAGTAATTATAAATTTTCATAACGATGCTATAAAAATCTTCGTCCTTAGTTCCTACCGAGTATATAATAACCTGTCTGCCACCTTCTCCGCCTTCACAGTGGCTGGGTCGCGGGAACTTGTGATACTTCCGCAACCCCACCGGCGGGTGTCCGTGGACCCATACCCTCAGTTCTTTACCCTTCTCACCGCTTTCATTGGTTGCCTGTGCCTGTAACTACTTTCCATTCGATAGCCCATTTGCTTGTTTGTCTACCGTAAGTCATAAAAAAGTAGGACGAAAGAAAGACATATTTTGATGTACTGTCGACTACTTGATACGTACGTAATACCAAAAAAACACACGCACGGCCCGACAGCTTATCCATGAATAAGGTAGCAGAAAGGGAAATTAATGCCACGGCTGAAGTGTCACTATTTGTCTTACGTCAGAAAGTTATTATGCCGACGTCGTGTGCAATGAAAACTTAATGAGCAAGTGTGCTGTCTGTTTGTGTAAGCGATAAAATAGGTCAAACGTCAACCGTTGCTTTTCCGGGCATAAATCAAGGAAATGGAAATAGTGTCGTGAAGTCATTTAAAAATTAAATTCTAAGTTGATTGATTGACAAAGATCAGTGTCTTGGAGCACTCTATCTTGCCAGAGTGTGTGAGAATTTAGATTGAGTTTTTTTTATGCCACAAAGTTGGCAAACAAGCGTACGGCTCGCCTGATGGTAAGCATAACCGCAGCCTAAAGGCGCTTGTAATACCAGGGGTATCACCCACGCGTTGCCAACCCTCCCAACCCCCTCCAAGTGGAGCTCTGGAGACCTTACTCACCGTAGAAACACAACATGGCGAGACCAATGTTATTTGGCTACGATCTTCTGTAAGGTGGAGGTCCTTCCCCAGACGGGCTGCTCCGATTTGAGAATTGACACAAGAATACTTGGAGAATTTAATCCTATAAGATCAATCAGTGGCAAAATACACTCACTGTCAAATTAAAGAAGAAAAAAAGAGATAGCTTGAGACAAATGTCGAATTAAAATTGAAATGTTCAGTTTCAGAAACAAGCTGAGACTAGGTACAATCAACAAAACAAAAACTTCCACTTTATCAGAACGATGAATACTTAAAACTTACTATTTACGATCTAAAGCCATTATCATTATTAATAGCTCTAAGTTCCCTCATAATGGACCATTCTCTTGTTATAATGGAAACAATCGATAACCAGGACAAGGACGAACCTTTACTATACATAGATACTAATATAATTTGCATGTAAATTGCAATCAGAGATTGTGTCCGTTCTGACTAATGAATGTGCGGGTGGGTTCTAATACATGCGGTCCTAGAACACCCCCTTGAGGTACACCACAATAATATTACTATTCAAACATCAGATTCTCGACTTAGGATCATGCTTCCTCAGAATATAATTCATATTTACTCTATCAAAGGTTACTAAGCGAATTCTGTGCACAAAGCAACCACAATTCGCATACACGTGACTAATTTGTTGCGTGAAATATATGCCATTGTCATATTGAAATGTAAGATTTCTAAAATCTACAATTATATAATCTACAACTCAACTCAACTCAACTACAAACCTTTCACTAATTACCATCAGACAGATTTTTTTACTTAACAACTGAATATAATTTAGTCTCAGTACAAAAGTTTCTGAAAAAAATATTGTATCTACACTTGTTGATATCCGCGGCTAGAGTTATTACTATTTTTTATTCCGTGTGAATAAGAAATTATTCGGAATAAAAGTAGCCTATAACACACTTCAGACCTGTAAATATGCCCGCAAAATCGTTTCATTACCATTGGCCCCTTTCGATTTAGAAAAATAAACAAGCACACTCCATCTTAAATTTGAAGAAAGGCACATTAATAACAATTTAAATTTATCAAAATTTACAAAAGACAAAATTAAAAATAAAAACCTTTCTAATATACCAAAATATAATATGACTATTTTTGGTCAAATCACAATAATTTTGTTAGTATAATACGAAAATGAACACAATTTACTAATCACAAAGAAACAAGGAGCTTATAACGTATTTTTAGAACTATGGAATTTAGGTCTCAAAGTATTAAATCCCACTGCTAATATTAGCCTAAAGTCAATTCCAACCGTGCGTATGTAAATTTAGCTAGGCGTGGTATTGAAATTAATAACTCCTTCAAACCCCAAACTACAAGTACGTAAGTACTGTCAACATAATAATCAAAAGTGGTATCCTGTTATTCTCGTTCCTATTATAATTTTACAGGAATTCCATTTATTCAGGAATCTTGGCTAAGGAACATTAGGGAGTAGACCGGAATAGCTAGCACGGCTGAATCGTTCCGTCGTGCAAAGAATAAAGAGGACTATACCAAGCTGATCGCCAACCTTCACAAGTTGGAGAGGCACTACAAGAAGAAGAAGGCACACACTTTAGCATGCTAACAAATGTTAACAAAATAGGGAACAAATTTTAAGACCATTTTTTACTTTCATATGTACTTTCATATAAACTTTTAATTTCAAATATGTGACTGCCTGTTGGTTCCGCTCTGCATAATGTCTAGCGATTTTACTGACATTAACAGGACATTGGCAGATATTTTAATCTATGATATCCTACTAATATTATAGAGACGAAAGTTTGTGTGCGTTTGTTCACGCCCAAATGGCTGGGCAAATTATGATATTTTGTAGCTTGGATTAACACATAGGATTCTTTTTACCCCGAAAAGTACGCGATTTCCGTATGATTTGGTCAAAAGTCTGATATAGATGGCGTTGCTGTGCATAAAATTAAACGCAGGTAACATCTCGGGCAGCAGCTAGTAACTTATATAGTGTAGTTTTATTCTCGTGGGAACTTCTTCGATCATATCGACTCGCTGCGACTTGTTTGAACATTAGTAACTGAAATGAATCAATGTGGTTTTATTATGCCAGAGAGATTTTATTATGCCAATGTGGTTTTATTATGCCAAAAAATTCTGTGGATCATCTCTGATGCACACCAAAGAAATTATTGATACATTGCCGGCCTTTCATGAACACTGGCTGTAAATAAAACAATTGTAGGTAGAGTTAGCACGACCAATACAATGCTACGTGAAACAGCTAACGCGGTACACGATCTCTAATCAAAACATAGCCTTAATGTGAATTTCTGTTGAGTTTGGCACTCAACATTACGATCGATCGTGCCGTTACAATAATATTTTGACTCCTCGGGTTGTACTATTGTTTGTGACTGTTTTTAGAGCGACGTGTGGTATGTTGGTGACTTGCGATGGATGAGGCATAAGCTTAAAACCAAAGTCCAAGTTGAAATTATTTATTTACATCAGATCCCAATAATAAAAATAATCACATCTATGAAATTTTTGAATGTAAAATAGTTTAATATGCACACCAAATATGGCATGACTTAATAAAAGGTCAATCGAATTACAGCCGCGTTCTTTTTGGGAGTCTCTCAAAAGCTTTGGACTTATAAAATCAAAGTCTCATTTAGTCATCAACTAATCAGATAAGAATCTATTACAAAGGAATAATGAATTAAAACAAATGGAAAGAATAAACTTTGAGCCAGATTGGACAGATTGGATTGCTCGGGCGAGACAAGCCCGCGAAATGAGGAAACAAAAAATATAAAGGAATTGCTACGGATATATTGCGAGCTCAAGATATCATTTACATCCAAATGAACATCATATTTATATGTATCAAAAATATATTCAGAGAAATAATACAATTTATCTGAGGAAACATTTATAGCCGTAGACTTACCAGAATTTGGCCAAAATTGAATGCAAACACTTGGTTTTTGCTTTAGTTTACATTAAATCCATAAACAAAATTGTATTTGTATAATGGATTTGAAGTCAGATAATTTTACATACACTGCTGTCATACAAACAACTAGATGGGTAAGTCTTGCTTGGGGGTTGTTTTTTTACAAAAACTTAATCTTTTGACAGTATAAAAGTGTAATTATTATTGATGATACATTTTTATTGTGATATAGTTAATCCATGGAATAAAAAAACCTACAGAGTACTACACTATGAAAATTACGATGTTTTTCCACAAAACTCTAAAAGAAACTAAATCTGGTACACGAAGCGGAGACTCCTAGGTTATATATTTGATTCGGTCTTTGCATAGTGAAGTTAGGATGACAAAACTTGAACTAGTCGTAGATACACTGAATAAAAATATCACAAGGAAACAAACTTCAAAGTTGCAATGGTAGACTAAAGAGAAACGTAGAACAATTATGTAAAAGTTTTCACAGCTTTGCAACAAACACCTGTTATTGAAAGCAAAACGAGAAAGCTCGAAGCATATTGAAATTTAATTTAACTGAAACACAACTGAAATACGAAGTTATTTGTGAAGCAATTTCATACTTCAACGTTGTGTAATATTAAGGAATAGTAGTTATTTAGCTTCAGGCGAAGCATTCCATTGTAGTTTGAGAATGTCGCCGTTTTAGGGTGCGGTCACACACGCTATTAACTATAATACTAACTCTATAATATATATTTATATAACTCGTATAGTACATAAACAACTCATAAAATATTTATTATGGGTCGAGGGCAGAAGGACGAGAGGAAGGAGCCCAATGCGATGGACTGACCAAATTCGCAATGCCCTCGTCACCACTGTTCCCGACGCCTTTCACTCTGCTTCTTATAGAGGTAGGTGACGGCAAATAGTCCGCAACAAAGTACTGCGGTAAGACGATGAACACGACTCTTCGCATTGATGAGACCGATGCGAGGTATTATACTGGAAAAGCGGCTAGTCGCATGGTTAGCAGCTAGCCGCATGGTTAGCCAATAGTGCATAAGAAAGCTTAGAATTATAATGACGAAAGTGCAACACGACATTTTAAAATTAGACTTTACAACTGAAGACCTATTTAAGCAAATGACTCTCATTTAGTAACAGTTTTATGGACTTGAATTTTTGTAATTCTGGAGATTCGATATGAAACTCCTAAATCAAAGAATATCAATAACATCTTGTCGAATTATCGATAATTTTTTTTTTAATAAATCCTTTTATGCAGTATAAGACAACCTGTATCATAACCACGACCTTGGATATCTATTTCCTTTGTCATTTGTGCGTTTTTGTGGTGGCCATTACTAAAATTTGAAATAGTAGTTAAGTAAATCTTGTTATATAAAATCATTGGAGACCCTGGAAGGTTCGAGCGGACCCCCGGGAGTGGGGTGGGATCCATTAACTACAAAATCAGGGCACATCAAATGTGAAAACCAATTCGCTTAGCGAAACATCGAGAATACGGATCCACTTTCCAGATGTAGAATGATATAAATGACATTCTATTTGTTCATCAATCTATATATATATACAATGCTTTGTCCTGACTGACTGACTGACTGACTGACTGGCTGACTGACTGAGAATCAACGCACAGCCGCTAATCCGCTCATCGTAAAAATCTGAAACTTGGCAGGTGGAACTATTATAAGACGTAGCCGATATGAAAGGATTTTTTGAAATTCCCACGGGAAAGCGGGATAAACGCACACGAAGTTGCGCGGGTTTCTCTAGTACATAATATAAAATGCTTTGTCCTGACTGAGAATCAACGCACAGCCTAAACCGCTGATCGTAGAGACATGAAACTCGGAGAGTGAGTTCTTGGTATGACGTAGGCATCCGATAAGAAAGGATTTTTGGAAAATTCTCACGAACGCAAACGAAGTTACGGGGGTTCGTCTAGTGATATTATATGAAAATTTTATAGAGAAATATTTAACTGTTTGATTTGGAGTAATAGAGGTACTTAGAGCATTAATGAAATGTGAAAATCGTCTCGAAAGAGTACAAAGTTCTCAAAGAATATCCAGCAGAACTTTTTTCCTTCCCTGTAGCTGACAACCCATTAGTAGCATTCCCGGTGTTACTAAGAGGTCCTTTTTTTCCTTTTTGGGTACGTAACCTAAAAATATCAAACAATGATAATTTATATTGTAATTTAATAGAAGTTCCAGCCAGATCTTGCCCCAAAGCCATCATATTACGAAACAAAGAATTACTTACATTTTCTTTTACACAATTTCTTTGCAATGTATTCCAGTAGCTGCCTCAACTCCGTTTCATCAGCAAATTATAATTAAATCAATCCCCAGTTGGACCTAATTAACGCTGTCATATCGGATTAGAGACGTCACAAACTAAGTTTCGTCACGTCACGACCAACTATGACGAGCTTCGATATCGACAAGGGGCGTGATTTGTATTTCAAAATTCACAAAACAGCACGGTACAACAGCCATCTTACCTACCGTCACTCAGCACCAGAAGCCGCAGGTTCGATTTCCATAAAAATACGGACAATTAAATTAATAAGGACATTTTATGTGATGGTATTTTATGGTTTGTCTTGAGTCTGGGTCTTTTCAATGTGAGCTAC
This sequence comes from Endotricha flammealis, assembly GCA_905163395.2. Taxonomy (NCBI): domain Eukaryota; kingdom Metazoa; phylum Arthropoda; class Insecta; order Lepidoptera; family Pyralidae; genus Endotricha; species Endotricha flammealis. The sequence continues at coordinate 15,769,185 of LR990855.1, forward strand.
TAGTTGAACTGCTCAATTTCGTTTTGCAACATTTTCTCCCGTGTCATCCTGTCTTTCCATGGAATAGGACATCCTTCTCCCATCCCAGGATCCTCTGCTTCTTTTTGCTACTATCGACCTGATGCATCGTTGGTCTTCTTCTAATACAAAATAACATTCCCATCAATAAACGTCGGTCGTTTTTCTAACTACATTTTCGCATCGCTTTCATTAACCTACATCTCACGTGATTAAACATCTTCAATATTGGCCACAGTAATTAGTACGTGATGCTCCATATTACATTGATGAAACTTCCTTATGGTTAATGCCAGCGGAAATTTAAGCATATTGTGTATGACTTTGTGGTCGATGTTACAATTTAACCTCTTAGAAAATTAATATTAGTGGAGATTTTAATTATTATTGACGACCTCCGTGGCGTAATGGTTACCACGCCAGACCGCCACCCAGGAGGTCCCGGGTTCGATCCCCGGTCGGGTCATGATGAAAAACAAACTTTTTCTGATTGACCTCGGGTCTTGGATGTTTATCTATATATGTATTTGTTATTAAATATAATATCGTTGAGTTAGTATCCCATAACACAAGTTTCGAACTTACTTTGGGGCTAGCTCAATCTGTATGAATTGTCCCTATTTATTTATTTATTTATTTATTCTTGACAGGGTATAATAGCGTGTTATACACCACGGACTTGCTCTTGCTAAGGTTTGGAGTTTATTATTTACTAGAGAAAGCACAACTTCTTTTCGATCCCGATTTCCCGTGGGAATTTCATAAAATTCTTTATTTATTTATTGAACTTTATTGACCACAATATACAAATTACTGATACAATAGGCGGTCTAAATGCTGATTGCATTCTCTACCAGTCAACCAATCCTTGTATGTATTGTACATTTAAACCTTTTTCTTGACACACTTCTAATGCTGAAACTGCATTAAAATCTGTTGAGTAATTTAAAGGATTTAAGCGATCAGATAGCGGAAGCGCATACGAATTAATTTTATATTATAAAAAGATAAAATTTTTTTTGAGTGTCCAAATAACATTAAACTTAAATTCATACATAGATTAGATACAGATTGATTAAAGATAAAATAGGTACACGAAACGCTTATATTGTAGAGTCAAAAACTTCTTTACAGATTTCTTTTATCTGAATAACAAAAAATATATTCAAGAGTTTAATTTTTAGGTCAGATCTTTATGCCTCTAGCCCACCTCCGCTGCAAAACCGCTGCTCAAATTTCGCTAATTACCTACACGTGCAAAATTATATCAAAAATAAATATAAGCTAATGAAATAAAAATCCGTTGTATATGTATATAAATATCATATGCTCTATACATTGGGGTGGTTAATTTTGCTTTTAAGATCTCTAATAAGTACGTTCGATGTTTACGTCAAATAATAAGTATTCCTAAAATATTTCGTAAATGTAATTTCTCTGTAAGCGCCTAAACGATGTCTGAATAAGAATAAAATTCTTTACATCTAAACTGTGGTAGGTAATATTCTAAAGATTATGGTAGACAAAATTGTTAACATAGTCTGTATACGACAAAGTTGAAGAGGCTGGCGAAATGGCGAGCTCTAACGACGTGTCGGTCACATTGTTAGCTTGTGTATATCTCTAGCGTCATGTCTGCTCTGAAATACAATAGACCGTCGTCGAAATCTCGTTTTACGGACCTACGTATGATATGACTATAATCTTCTTAAAGAGCTTATAGTTGTTTTGCCGAAGATAGAAGAAGAAGATAGAAGACGATAATTAGGAACATCAAGTGATGTTCCTAATTATCGTCTTCTGCGTAGCGAAACTGAAACTCAATGTCATCTACAAAAAATATTCTGAAAAGGCTTAAGAGTAAAACACACTACCAGCGGCAGCAGGTCGGGAACAGCGCGGGAGCATCAGTATTCGATATACTTGTATGAACGACATCACACTAACGGCGGAGATCGGTAGCGGCGCGGCTCTTATCGTAGACAATAAGCAGCGAAGGTTATTGAAGTCTCGAGAGAGAAACTGCAGCAGTTATGGAACTCACAACGAATTTAATCAGAAAGATTTTAGACGGAGTAGGAAGTATTGAAAGGTCTTATGACATTAAAAAAAACGATTGGTATCAAAAACGAAGTCTGGATAACGAACTAGGGAGACAGGTTGAAGTGAGTCTCACACAAAAAGGGTGGCCACTAACGAGCTGCCGGGTGAAGATCTAGGAATTACCACACCTAACAACATTTACGAATTGTCGACTTGAGTTAATTGAGATAAAAGCCATTTTGTTACGCGTGTTGTGTGTACAAGTGTTTTGCAAGATGTTAAAATTGCTACAATGAAGTGGTGAAGTAGTTTAAATGAATTTTATACCGTAATTAGCAGAGCCGGATTTTAGCCAATGTTTTTAAGAGAGCTAAGAAAGCCAATGTTTTTAAGAGAGGTAGGGTAGGGCATAGTGGATAATCCGCTCAAATCGGAGCAGCCCGTCTGGGGAAGGACCTCCACCTTACCTAGAAGATCATAGCCGAATAGCATTGGTCTCGGTCATGTTGTGTTCCTACGGTGAGTGAGGTCTCCAGAGCTCCACTTGGGGGTTTGGGAGGGTTGGCAATGCGCAAGTGATACCCCCGGTATTGCTAGCGTCTATAGGCTACGGTAACGGCTTACCATCAGGCCGGCCGTATGCTTGTTTTCCACATTTGTGGCATAAAAAAAGCTATCCAATGGCCACACCATGGGATGGGCGCGAAAATTCTTTGACACTTTACATGTATCGGGCAACCCAAAAAAAATATGTTTTTTTAAGATTTTCTTCTACCACTTTGGTAGCCTAGTTAATATGTGTAAACATGCCAAATTACAGCTTTCAATTATTAAAGCATCTCGGATGAAGACCGCGATCAGACGAACAGACGGATTTGGCGAAACTATAAGGGTTCCTTGTCAGTTTACTACGGAACCCCAAAAGAGACCTTTAAATTATTATGTATAGTCAATTAATTATACACCAGGCATAATATTTTATACAAAAGCTACTTAATTGCTCCCTAATTTAACTGGGGCTTTTTGTTAATGATTGCTCAATTAAGGTATATCTTAGTACCAACACCTTGTGACACGTTTTTATGGAATCTTTCTGGGTCATGACCCAAATTGTTCATATTATACGTGTGCAACAGATAAATCTATCGAAATTGCGACTAAAGTGGCCATTGTGAAAAGAGGGGACAATTTTGAACAGAAATTGCTTTACGTAATTGCGTTTAGTTAAGTAAAAAGGATCTACAAGTAGTTAAATGGTCTAAAGTAGTATTTGGAGGTTTCAAAATTAAATATTTCCCTGTACTAATCCGCAAAAAGACCCCGGGCGGAATACAATTAAAGGAAAATCAAGAGCAAGGGAAATTGGAGTTTCAACTCTGTTACTAGTATTTCACGTCGAAATTCTCCAGTTGATCCTACAGCAAAAATAGTGCCTAAAATTACGTGTGTGTTAGTCATGTGCAGTGTTTTAAACCCATTCAACTATTGACTAGGGTTGTCGTTGCTTACTTGCGTGATCGTTCCACTTTGACACGCACAACGAGACCATCGAGCTCCTCTCATAAATTCACTTCATCATCATTATCTCAGCTACAAGAAGTCCACTGCTGGACATACTCTCTAAAATCACTTTAAACATGATAACCAAATGACTCACTTGGAAGCTGTTGTTGGCGTTGCTGATGCTGCACTCTGCGAAGGTTGCGTCTTCGAGCTCGTACTCGTCCCACAGCTGGCTCTGTAACAACATACAATTCCTCATTATTTTTTAAAAATGCTTAATAACACACACTAAACGTAGCAGACGTAGTCTACACTTGATCAGAATACGGCATACGTGCGCACGCCACCACAGTACAGAGATGAATGGCCCCCACCACATTGGTCAGTACACTACAATACTTGTCCCACAGTCGTCGTCATTATCATCATACTCCCATTGTGGGGATATTATAGTTCATGATTTTGTTTTTATGTTATACAGCTGGCAAACAGGCAAGAGGGCCTGGTGGAAACCAGCGTCATGGTACTCATGCCACGGCATTTATACTGACTGCAGACCGTTTTGGACTCACTCGATTAGATTTAAATACTTAATGTTAAGTTAAAACTGTAAAATAGTGTTCCAAATGAATATTTTTACTTTATTTTCTTTACAAAAAAAAATATTATTTTTTTATGCAAGGTTTCTTTTATTATTTTTGCCTAAAATAAATGTTCTCCATTACAATAACAGCAATGAAATAAATTCCCGCGATAGAAGCTTTAATATTAGAGCCTTTGATAGCATAATAACAAGAATTTGTTCGCTTCAAATAATAACCAATCCAATTATTTTCTTTTTGTCCATAATGGCGCCATGATCCTGTAAAAAGATTTTTGTTTTTACATTGTAATAGGTAATAGATTAATAAAATGGTTATTGCTATGCGGTTTTTTTTTGCAAAACGTAAAATTCTAATTATTATAATAATAAATTAACAAAAGATTATTTATTCCATCGTTATGTTTTTTTATTTTATGCATCACAAATATCACAAAGTTGGCAAACAAGCATACGGCCCGCCTGATGGTAAGCATCACCGTAGCCTATAGACGCTTGCAATACCGGGGGTATCACTCACACGTTGCCAACCCTCCCAACCCCCCCTTAGTGGAGCTCTGGAGACCTTACTCACCGTAGGAACACAACATGGCCGAGACCAATGCTATGTGGCTACGATCGTCTGTAAGGTGGAGGTCCTTCCAGAGACGGGCTGCGAAAGATGCAGAGTGGATTATCCGCTGTGCCCTTTAATTATCTTTAATAATATTTATTTGTTAACTGCTAAGTTTTAATAATAATACATTGTATACAACAACATTGGGCAATTAGCACATGTGCGTTGCAGCTTCACAAAAAGGTTTCAGCTCAGTGTGTTGATGTTGCTCAGATGGAGCAACCAACAATTTTCAGTTGTCACCTTCGGTTTGTAATCAGTGGGTTCTGGAATGGCGACTGTATACGGGAAAGCGTAGCGTAGGGTGACCTCTCGGGGCAAGGTGGTCGGAGGAAACTCGTACTTAGAGGCGTTTGGGGAGACCTATGTCCAGCAGGGGATGTCTTGTGGCTGAGATGATGACGGATACCTCTATCCCTTCTCTCCTATTGGTAGCGCCTCTGGTATTACTAATGTTTATAAGCGGTAACCACTTTTCGGGAGGCCCGCTTGCTTGTTTGCTTGCGGTATGACATAAAAAATCACAATATTTATCTTGTGCCGGAGTTGAATCTGCGACTAATACGGACAAAAGACGTATAAAAGATCTACAGATTGGTTTAAGTAACGAACCGCGGTCTGGAGCATCGTTTTCATTACACGCCATTTATCAAAATACGATTTGTATCCATTGTAATTTCATTTCACAGATCCCCAAGCCCATTTGTTATATAAAACCCCTAATAATTCAGAATTAAAAATTACGACAAATATTGCCATAATAAATTACTGAAAGAAAATATAGGTATGACATTAATAGAAATACTTATGTCTTTTGTAATGACGGAAGAAACCTAAACACTTATGGGGTCGTATATTTTCGGGACATGCCCACCACCACCCATTCCCAATGTTGTGTCTCCTGTAGCCTCCTGGATTCCAGAAATTAAAAAAAACGGGATCATATTGTAAGTAAAGGGTTTTGGTATATTAGAGATCTATTTAAGACATAAAAAAAATTGGTATTTAAATATGGTACTAGGATTAGTGCTGCCACTTCACAAAGGTTTACTACCATAAAACGATTAGTTCCGGTATAAATGGCTCTAAAACGAATTTTTAAACCCTTATGTAATATAGTCATGTATGCCGCTGGCATGGACGGTAGACAAAGGATCAACAAAGGCGACCTCAGATTGACAATAAGCAATAAAGCTTATTGACGTCCAGGAGCAGAAACTACAGCTGTCTTGGAACTCACAACGTATTTAATCAGAAAGAAATGAGATTGAGTAGAAAACAGTAAGTATATGGTCGTATATGTCCTCCATTATGCAATGGCTGTTTACCTCACTACAGTAACTCACTTGTTTGTCCCTCTATATCTTAAAAACATGTTTTATCCCAAAAAAAGTCCTATTCAATTTATCCTAGTACTTATATACTTTGGGTATATCCCTTAAATCCAGTCTGTAAATCCGACAGTTCATTTGCGGACCCCGTTAATCTATCATAGAGATAGTGGCGACCTAAATGTGGGTACGGGTACATGTAGCAATTAGGGTTGTCAATCGTAATATAGTGCTATAGATATATATTATTTATTTGTTTTACGTATTATAAGTACATTATTTCCACAATGTTACCACATACTCCACTTTTCTTGTTATAATACCATGGTATAATACCATAATAATATAATATTGAAACTTACTGCTACACTGAGTGCCGCTTTCACTATTCATGATACAGTCCCAAGCAGACCTATGGAAACATTCAAAAAACTGTTAATTTATTTAACGAATTAGCTATGGAGTAGATCATTGTTGTATTTCTATACATTGACTAGAAAAATGCCTGTCAAGATCCCTTAATAAATAATTTCATTATATACTTACTATGTTGTTATTAGCCGAAACTTCCATAAATTCTTTATATTCATAGATATGACGGAATTAGACGTGAAAGTCCACCACGTTTGCTTCATATTATAATGAACGGAAAAATGTTGACAACCCTAGTCGAATCTCAATTCCGTCCTGTCGACTCTACGTTCATTCTACGGGTACATTACATAACCGCAGCTAACTGATACCACAAAATTATTATTATAATTAATTTTTTTTTTCAATTCAATTCGTCCTCGACAGGACGTTCAACTGTCTTCTATTAGTAGATGTGGAAAGCCATTTAAGGGCTCAATATTCAAAGAGATCTTAACGGAACAGTCGGACTGGATGTAAACTTAGAGAAGTGGAACGAATAAACTAGGAACGACTTTATCGTCAACGGCGACGCTTACAGGCTCAATCAGGTAACCTACTGTGCATTGGCCAACCCGCAATAGACATGATGGGTGGATTAAATGTCTAAATCCCGGCTCAAATTACCCTGAAGAAAGAGAAGAAAGAAAGCGCACATACGCACATCTTTTGCGCGTTTCGTGCAACATTCTCTTTGTATGTTAAGGTGCTCCTTCACCGGGAGCATTCGCGTGTTATGTAACGCTCAGATTCGAGCATTACAGCAGTGAGGGAGGCGAACGCTCGTCAGTCAGGGAGGTAGTACTGTAATGTTCAAAGTCGAATCTAAAATGTTACATTACCCGCGAATGGTCGCGGTGAAGGAGTACCTTTAGACCTCACGATGAAATGATTGCAACCGCGCGATCGGAAAATGATACACGCGTCATATTTTAAAATACGCCGTGTCCCGTGTGCTTATAGCTCTAACTGGTATAATAGCATAAGTCGTTTCCACTGAATGTGTGTCACTTTATGACGCTGTACAATGCTAATGTGCCACGTTTCAGTCCGCAGCCGCGGGCTACGATCCTGAATAATGTATGAAGTACTGTTACTGGAAGTAATGTACGACGTTCCACGAAATCTGTTATTATTGTAAAATTATAGTCATTTTATCATTTTATTGTAGGTTTTAAAATATTTATGATTATTTTTATGGATTTTAAAATTCTATGAAGTATATTTTTATGCGTGGATTGACTTTTTAAGAACGCACTTGTAATTTTTCTATCGAACGGTATAGTTTGGTCAATTTCAAATTCTTTCCAAAATTTGAGAGCGTCCGCCGCCGGACCGACAGCTTAACGTATCCTCTGAAGCACGGCTGGGCGCGAAAATTTTTAAACCCCTCCAAGTACTGACTACAGTTTTCGTTGCTTAACTTGCGTGAGTTTCCACTTTGCCACGCACATCGAAGCCATGGAGTTATTCAACCAGAGTAATATTTTCGTACTAGAATAAATATGAACCACAAATGTTTTCCTGTGAATCGCCACAGGCATCCAGGTTAAGGCGGTTAATTGGCAGAGGTTGTTCAGGGAATACTTCGAGCTCACATTAATTAATACGTTGTGGTTAAAGCTATTTCTAAGGAGAATTTTATTTAATAAATATAAATAGCTGAACGAAACACGACCTCATTAAACTCATTTTGTGTAAAGAAAGATTGTAGTGTACTAGAATTCTAAAATATATACATAAATGTGTGGTACTAAATGGTCCTTGCTAGGACAAACCAAGTACAAAGAAATACATTCATGTGAAATAGACACGAATCGATCACAAATGACTTTATTGCAATTAAAAACATTAATACAAAGATATCACAAACTAATTAAAAATTATAATTAAACTAGCTGACCCGGCGAACTTCGTTCCGCCTAGAGGTACTACCCTACCCTACCCTACTCACCGTTTAAACCTTCCCTGGACTTCCACGAATATTTCAAGACTAAAATTAACCAAATCGGTTCAGCCATTCTCGAGTTTTAGCGAGACTAAAATCTTATGCCAAAATATTGTAATGGAATATAGTAATTTCGTTCCCCTACTCAACCACCAGGCTAGTGGTTGGGTACCAGGTACCTGGCAAAATTGTTTATGATGATGAGATGATTGCGCCTTCGGCATAGAACAGGGTTCACTACCAGCTGAGTAGTCGTAAATATTTTTAGATCATCTATACATCAAGTCGGCATAAAAACACGGTCTAAATATTTTGATCAATAGTAAATGTAGTAAAAAAATCTCAAATATAAAAGAATTCCAATACAGTAAGTACTTATTGAAATGAAAGGGACACGTAAATAAACGAGATCAACGAAAAGAGAAAAATCAGTATAGTGTGTAAACCGTGTAATTGGATTTGATATGTATGTGCTTTCATATTATTATATATTTTTGATTTCAGCACGAAATCATAAACGTAACAATGTATCTTTAGGGTTCCGTAATAAATTTAAATTAACCTTTTGTGCAAACACTTTTTCGCCACTTAGACATCAACGGTTCGCCGATATATGGAGTCTTGTAGACATGCACGACGCACTACGTACGACACTGTGCGCCGCACCGTCGCCGACATACGACGAGAAAACCGTGTGTGTACAAGAGATCTTATAGTTTCGCCATATCCGCGGTCTAGCTCTAGAGGTTACTAAACATTGATGTAAACCTAACAATATGTCGATGACTAAAGAGCTAAATTTTGACGAAAATGCAAAATAGCATACAATTTAACCTCCGCGCTCGGGTGGGGTTGCGGAAGAATTTCCAGTTTAATGGATTTGTAATTTTTCATTTTTTTCTTTTGTGTGATTTCGATAATTTTATGTTTCGTAATATTATGTAGGTGGTACATTTAAAGTTATTGTATTTCAAGCGTTTAACGTCGCCGACAAACTGCTACGCAGTTTGGCGAATGCTTATTATTTGATACTATGTACCTATCAGTGGCGAAGGGTGAAATTTTACGCAGGGGAAGCCGGAGCAAAAAAAAAAATATACGGTGTTATCTTACCACAAGGAAGGAGAATTCCGAATACCATATTACCATTTATACCATTATTTTCAAAACTGTATGTTTGAAAATTATTATCTAATAAAAAGTCTGTGAGACAACAACCCACGTCTAAAATTGCAGCCATTACGAATATAAACAAAACAGACTAAACCAAAATAAACAATTAACTACTTACAACTGAAACCGATAAATTCTATAACTATAACACAATTCACACCGAGCCCTGTCCAACATTTAACCACGAAGTCACTCTAATCTATTAAAATTTACTAAATTAACAACAAACAAATAAAAAAAAACTAACAACAGTACGAGCGAAAGCACAGGCGAAAGTGAATTGAAAAAATGTCATAATTTTGACAATTACAACGCGACAAAATTATAGTTGTTTTATTATTCAAGCACTAAACACATAATTAACTATATTTTTTACTTCTCAGGTTAATACCTCTGTTTATCTTTGTCGCACTAACGTAATCTGATACATGCCATCCTTGTCGTAACTCGGCGACTACCGGCTTAATATGTTCATATGATCGGCGTGAAAAAGAGACCGCGCTAGGAACAAAATGTACGCGTAAGAAAGAGACAGCCGCTCCTAAAACTGTATGCAGCTACAACTCGGGAATTACCGGCTTTCGACGCACAGGCTAAGCGACGAATAAATAGCAATATCACAATATTGCTATTTATTATTGTTTAGGCGTTTGGCGACGTGTGATATTGCTATTTATTATTGTATAGGCGTTTGGGTATCATTATTATGTATGAAGCGAAATCATGTTATTAGCAGAGTCGATGCTGTTAGATAATTCACTATTTTTAAAAGGGAAGCCGACAGGAATCTTGTTATTAGGACCCCTCGCCACTGGTACACCTATATTTTTTTGGAATCTAAACAAAAAAAAAACGCAGCCTCGCCACTGTTAAAAGGCGGAGAAGGTGGCAGAGAGTCAGGTTTCTAGTCGGTATGCTAGCAGGAGTGTCCGACAGAACACCCATCGCTTCCCCAATCCTGACTATAAAGCATCAAAGGCTTTTAATTTAACCAGTGAATTCGGAAACAATGGATGATTGTGCGGGCAAAGACCCCAGGCAACTAGCAAATATGATTAACACAAAGTTATGAAACTAATAACAATGATAAACTTTAACTTATAATAATGTTAAACTATAACTGAGTTTTCATAAGAATACTTTAATTTAATTAACCTTACATCATAATATAGTATTATTAAATTAACTGGAGTAGCCATTTAAAGGAGATTGGGCGTTTTACGGGGTCAAATGAAAATCAGCGCCATATAGGTTTTTCGAAGCTATCTGGCATCATGCTGAATTTTACCCCTTCTATGTGCGGCTGTGAGGCACATAAAGATTTTTTTCTTTGGCTAGGTACTTGTATTTTGTTTTAATGTGTAACTGTTTTGTGTGAATGTTTCTGTCTCTTTGGATTTGTAAAATGTTGTTGTTGTCTTGTGTCTCATGTGCTGTACAGAATAAATGTATTTTCTTTTTTCTTTCTTTCTTTCTTTTACTATGGTTTCTATCCCCACAGTGTATCAGATTGTGACATATGTCATTTGAAGGGTCCTAATGAGAGCAACATTTTATTGTATGGCACCAACAAGGAGAATCGTGCAGGAAAAGAGTATTAAAATATGAGTATTTGAATCTTTCAAAAGTTTATATGAAAATAAATAAATAAATAAATGACTTTTTATTTCAGACTTCAAATTATCCATAGAGGGGTTAGTAACATCGAAATCTTAAAAACTATGTTAGTCGAAATAAAGAAATCTGAGTATTAAATCATTTCAAATAATTCCACCACACATTACCACCGTTGTCTCCTGTATAAACAGGAACAACAACGGCGACCTCATATTGACAACAAACAATGAAGCTTATTGACGTCCCGGGGGAGAAACAGCTGTCTTGGAACTCGCAACGAATTTAATCAGACAGAAAATAATCGGAGTACTCACTACGTGAGGTTCAGTTTTACAACATAAAGCATTATAGCCCAGAGAGATGGCACCTCTAAATCATTTATCAATCTGAGTATTAAATCTTAGTCGTTCATACAAACTGAAGGCGAGCGATATTTTAAGATAAAATATTATACTATTACACATATAAAATATTATACTATTGCACGCTGTGTTCACTTCTAGAAGGACGAACACTTATAACGTTACGCCCATGTTTGTTTTTAATGTATACCTGCAGTGTAACGTCCAGTTTAGTGAACCAATAAAGAAAAAAAAAAAAAAAAAAAAAAAAAAAATTACCATTTGCGCTATTTGAGACGCGCTTAACTATCAAACGTCTAACTCATATGGGAAAACCACAGAACAAGAAATGGGGAGTTTTGGCATCGCAGTAGAAATGCGGTTCGCTACAAATTAAATGCAAACCATGTCTGTAAGTTGTCAAAGAACCACTCTCTCAAAAGAATCGGATCCTTTGATTGGCAGTGTATTTTTAAACATAAACACGGATACGCGGAGTCTGTGACACTTTTCAAATGAGACTGTACAGTACAGATTCGTCAATGTTACGACCAGAGGGATCACGCCCACATTGCACATCTATTATTTTCTATGCATGAGAGGTTGGGATAAATATAGTATGTAAAATTAAATAGAACCTAAGTAATGTATTACATCCTGGATAACTAGAAATGAAATCGTAAAAAAAAGTATATTTTGTATTATGCAATCAATGTGTCTGTCGGTCATGCCGTGTGAATGTAAAAAGGGAATTTATTTTTAAATTTCCATTCCATACACTTATGGACCACTGGGGTCTTGCATAACGTATTTACGCATGAGGTTTACGATGGGCTGCCTGATGAGCTTTAAGGATGCATGAGCACCCTGCGAAGTCGAAAGGCTCATGATTTATAAATGATAAGAGGATGTGAGTGATAGCCAAGTTTGAGGGCAGTTTGAATAAAATAATAGTTGAGTATAAATCAATTTGTCGTGAGATCTAAAATTAAAAAGTAATGCTGTTTTTTGGAGAATCTTATTATCGGAGGCCAAAACCCAATTTGGGTTCTCGCGCCAACCTAGTAAGGAAGTAATGTTGTTTTTTCTGTTTTTTATTTTGGACAAGCTGTGCCCGCGTTTCCGTCCGCGTGTATGTTCGGTATAGTAAAAAAAAATATCCCCTCTCCCCATTCCCTCTGCAGATTTCACGACACAGGGAATCCTAGTGTGAAGTCTGGGAATCACCATTGTATTGTAACATTTTGTTTTAGAAATAAATAAATAACTATTATAACAAGTTTTTTTACCAATCTTATGATTGCGTATCCAATTAATAGATTTAAAAGCCGCAGCGGATAATCCGCTCAAATCGGAGCAGCCCTCTTGGCAACTCCTTTCAAAAACGTTATGTACTTAAAACAAACAAACTAAATAGAAATATTTCGTTAAACCATCATTCAAGTTAGCGTTTATTAATTCATAACTAACTTGAAATGTAATTGTTTCGAAACGAGCAAAGGTTTTAACAATTCATTAGCTTCGAACAATGATAAATAACAGCAAGTGTATGGTACGGTTGTCGTACATTCGTCACAAAGTAAATTCGCCACGGAATAAAGTATATGTTTATGTGACGAATTTACCTTCAATGGAGTGGAGTGTACAAAAATGATGAATTTACTTGTGACGAATTTACAACAACCCCTTCATAATCGAAAGAGAAAAATATAAATTTTGCGGAAGTATCACCGTACACACACTGTATCACGCAAAAGTTGAAAAGTTAGCAAAATAGCGATTTTTTTATACAACATTATAACTTCGAAGTTTGTATGACGAGCAGCTTAATAGAAATTTTAAAATATAAAACAAAGTTGTGTGTGAACTCTAGAACGGTTGTATCAATTTTCATGGTTTTCATTAAACACATTGAAATCAAAAAAATCAAAATTAAAATATACTACACGTCACTTACAATGAGTATTAAATAAAAAGCTACTCTATAAACTACCACCATTTCGGAAACAAAGCAAAATGACTACTGGGGAAAGAAATGGCGAAAGAAACCCAGTTACGGCCTTTTTTGTCATTCCTTTTTTTATTTTTTTTCTTCTCTTTCAATTTTTTTTAATACATATAGACCATACAGTACATATTGTAAAGAATACAAAATTAATAACATTAAAATAATGTAAAAAGCAATTTAAAAAAAGTAATAATTTTATAGACAATAAACAAAGTACGCGGAATGCCATCAATAAAAGTGGTTTGTAAACTAAGAAAAAAAAAAAATCTGTACTGATATATTGAAAAATGAAGAAAAATTTTAATAATATTTTTTTTCCTTGATTTCTCATAATAAAAAATAGCACAAGATCGCAGCGATCTAGATAGACATACAACAGCAGGAAGAAATATTACATTTCAATCTTACATACTAGTGTATTAGCAATAAGGCGGCCTTATTGCTAATATCAATCTTTTCAAGGCACGCAAGGTAACGAATTATTGAAAGAAACGGGCAGGGCTACTACAAATATACATAAAATAAAAGATGTAAAAAATAAAAAAAATAAATATTTTTTTATTCAAATAGTCATATTACAAGCACTTTCGAATTGTCACTTTTTATCCCTACCTGCCGTCTGAACTGGTAGATTTGTGCTAAGAAGAACTGACAAGAATCTTAGCAATTGCTCTTTTAAAATGGTAATGACACAAGTTACAATTACGATAAATAAAAGTAAACATTGAAACATGAATAAAAAAATAAAATAAAACTGATTTTTTTAAAAATAATATAAAAAAATTAATAGTAAAAAAAAGGCGTATCAATATACTGGTATACATATATACATTTAAAGGTGTAAAAAAAAAGGGTAAACTAAGTATTCTTAGTCACAAAATGTTGAGTCAGATAGCACTCAACGCATTTTCACGACTGTGGCAAAAATGGAAACAAGAAGCATCAAAAAGTGAAACAGTCGTTGGTGACACAGCTCAAATAAATTATGCATTGCGTCAGGTTATGGCAGTGAAGAGTAGAGATAATGTTGAAACGAGAGTGATTCCAGAAAAACCGAGGAAATTCCGGAATTAAATAATACTTGAAACTAAAAATAGCTACTTTTAGTCTCAGGACTTATTTGAATATTTTTGCTACATTTACAGGTAAAGTTTGTGAGTTTGTAGGTAATATCTGGAAGCTATTATTGCATGTAATAAATAATGAATAAATAAATAGGTATATAGGGACAAATCACACAGTTTGAGCTAGCCCCAAAGTAAGCTCGAAACTTGTGTTATGGGATACTAACTCAACGATACTATATTTTATAACAGATACATAATATAGATAAACATCCAAAACCAAGGCCAATCATAAAAAGTTCTCATCAAGACCCAACCAGGAATCGAAGCCATTACGAACCATTACGCCACGGAGGTCGTGAAAATAAAAATCAAAACTGAATTTACGTTATTGAAAACCATATGCTAGCTCTACACTCTGGGGAAATAGAGCGAAGTGAAGTGAAGTTAGAAAGCAAAAAAAAAAGTTAAGACGAAGTAGAACAAAGAGCCCGTCCACACTCTCGTTTTCGCTCAACTTCGCGAGACTATAGACCTAGCAATACTCGTACCATGCTAACGTAAAGAATTTAACGACTTTTAAACGGCAAGTATAAAAACGTGTTCATTACTGATTACCATTACCATTATCAGTTAATTTTGATGCTAGTTTGATGTTCGATAAAAACCGAAACACGCACTATTAGTGATGTTAGTGACTCAGACATAATCGGAAATTAGATTAATTTTTGGTCTATTACTGATGTTATGGCCGTTTTCACCAACAATTTTAAATTTTAAGAATCCAAACGTGATCATAAATTAAATTCTTCAAGGACAAAATAGGTTTTCCACTAGCCCACATAACAAACAAATATTACAAGTTTGTAAGATACAAAAATAAATTACCGCTTTAACATGAAGACGACAACGTGCAATCTACACAAAAAAATAACGAAAAACCCTTGCTTTTACTAAGTTAATTGTAGTATTATTTTTGTGTCTCACGTCATGGCCGCACAGAAAGGTGGCCGAATTCCTTCCAAATTCAGCATTATTTATTAAAAAACCTCTCTGGAGCTGACTTGATGACTCCTTTTCCTTTTTAATTTTTCAAATGTAACTAATAATAGATAAAAATAAAGATTATGTACATTAGGACGTTGCGTTGGTGACAATAGTTTGAGAAATGAAGACACAACGAGTCATTTTGGTCAAATGAGTCACGCGATATACGAATTGGAGCATGATTCAGGAAAAATATTTTGTTTGGGGTCATTTAGGATAATTTTAAAAGGTCATAGTAATTTTCCGATAGATCTTAGATACCTTAGTATATATATCTAGGAGGTTATATACTACCTACCTTGCTTCCAGAAGCGATATAACAACTCTCTGTTCAACAGATTTGGAAGTTCTTAGAAGCAACAAAGTAACATTGCGTAAAGGAGCAAAGGTTTCTGTAGCTAATCTTGATAATTCTGACGCATGTTGTGACGTAATCAGTTTCCTAATTAAGTTTTAGAGCTATAATTAACTGTTACGTAAACAGATTTGTTACTCCAAATGGATTCATCCACCCATTAAAATCCGATAATCCGCCTTGCCGCCGATAGCCAATTAGTATTGGTCTGGGCCATGTTGTGTTCCTATAGTGAGTAAAGTCTCCAGAGCTCCACTTTGTGGGGTTGGAAGGGTTCGCAACGCGTAAGTGATACACCCGGAATTGCAAGCGTCTATAGGCTCCGGCGATGCTTACCATCAGTCGGGCCGTATGCTTGTGTGTCACCTTTGTAGCATAACTATTAAAAAATATATCGAACAAATTAAAAAAAGAAAATAAATATCTGCAATCCATAATAAGGAAAAGCTTTGATATTTCCATTAACACGATTGCGTATTCAAATGCCTAAAAAAATGTAAATACACCGTGAAATATACAAAAAGACATCGAGGGTAATAAAACCCGTTTGTATTCTACGCATGAAAGACCAAGGCTACGGTGGTAGTGACCTTGACTTTGTAGTCTCGCAATTGTAGCCTTGTGTTAGCGAAAATGTTGTCTAAGACATAAGTGATAGCGGGAAAATGACAGCTTGAAAAAATAAAATGAACGGAAAAGATTACCAATAAAGAAGTACTGCGGAGAGTGAAAGAAAAGAGAACTCTGATGAAAGAAATAGAAACTAGAATGTAAAATCTGGTAGGACATCTTATAAGACACGATGACTTTATCAGAAACATCTTAGAAGGAAAGATAGATGATGACCACCGTGGCGTAATGGTTACCACGCCAGACCGCCAGACCGGTCGGGTCATGATAAAAAATGAACTTTTGCTGATTGGCCTCGGGTCTTAGATGTTTATCTATATATGTATTTGTTATAAAACATAGTATTTAGTTGAGTTAGTATCCCATAACACATGTTTCGAACTTACTTTGGGGCTAGCTCATTTTTTGTGATTTGTCCCTATATATTTATATAGATGGTAGAAGAGAAAGGCCGAGAAAATTACATGCACCAAGTGAAGAAAAAGGCAGACGATGTGTATTGTGGAAAAAAAATTGCACAAGACAGAAGAAAATGTAAGCTGATACGCTGACAAGAGTGAGGCACTTTTTAGAGAGAGTTTGGTTGCTGATGTAAGTAAAAATAATAAAAACACTATTTATAGCTCTTACAAAAACAGAACAGTATAATATAAGTTGGAAAAGTACTGATTACAAAGAACAGAATCCGATTCGACCCGAAACAGAATTCGATTGAAGTAAACCCGTATCCCTGCAGAGTGGGATGATTATGATGATTACTAAAATTAAATAAACATTACTGGCTCAACGGTAATTCAGATTTGCTTGTTTATTTAAAAACTAAACTAAACTTCGTTCTATGGGGTACGATGTAGGTATTCCGAAATGAGAAGGGAAATCGTACTAAGCCAACGACCTCACCGTTCTCATGTAACGATACTAAATGTTATTACTTTTCGTTATCTTGTTTCCCAATTCAATTGGGATTAGCTGGGTCCGCTACCTAAACCTAAGATATTCGCTAAGATACATTTTTATGTAGAGAAGCTGCCATTACACCTCCAAAATACAAAGAAACCATTCTTAGGTTAAGTCGAGGTTTGATATATTTCGAAATACTTTTGTTGAGGATAGGGGAGAGAAGTGGAGGGACTAGAGCTCAAAACGAGATAAAATATAATAACAAGAAAAAAATACGTACATTGCAGAGCAAACCCAAAAGCGACCCCGAAAACAAGACCAATGACGGTTTTCAAAATAGAAAAGTAAAAAAAAGAAAAAGTATTAAACGAGTATCAACACCTCCAGCCCGAACTTTCTTGGACGTTTTTTCTCTTTCGCCATTTCTTTTATCAATGGTCATTTTGCTTGTTTTACGAAAGTAGTTTATTTTATATCAATTTAGTTAAGTATTCAAGTTGTAAATGAATAGATAAAATGCCTGCGAAGGCATAGCGCTCTAAAAAAATGATTGTGTTTGTGCAGATTTTCCGATATTTTCATTCACCACTGAGCAAATCATAATTAGAAATGTACACAAATAAAAAAAATGTGGCATACATTTAGACATTATGATACGGTGATCATAATAAAAAGTGGACGTTATGAAGGGTGGACATTATGATACTGTGGACGTAACGCTACGGTGGACATTATGATAGAGTGGACGTGGTACAAAAGGATTTAAAACATGATATGAACTAAAGACAGCTGGTAAATGAGATGGTTCCATATCTACTGTGCAATCATCGCCCCTCATACGCTAAATGTTTATAACGTGTGAAATTCGTGAGTTCATAGTTATTGAATCTGAAATTCCTCGAATCTGGGGTTAAAATGCTAAAAGCGGCTTTTTAGAAGGCTTCATTAGCATTATGGTAATTATCATTTTTAGTATTATTAACATGAATTTACTTGTCGAATTATTCTTTATGTATTAGGGAATGGTTTTGTTGGTTCTTCGATTTAACTTTAGTTTGATTTTTTGGAACTGGAGAGGATTAGTTGCTAGAGACCTACCAACCACATATGTCAATAAATTATTCATCATCAGCCTTTGACTGTAATCGAAGCAGTATAAAGCAGACAAGTCATGTATCGATTCCAAGCCAATGTTGTATCATACTCATATACAAAATTTAAAAAAGGCGAGATGATGATTTTGAAATTAGATTTTTAACTTGTTGCAGTTCATTACTTTGACACGTCTTAACATTATTTAACATTATTAAATCCAGTTCATTATTAGATCGTTCACATTGCTTAACTTGTGTGTTTGTTTATTTAATTTTTGATACGCGCAACAATGAAGCTTCACTACTAGTCATCACCGCATCCACAAAAAGTCCACTACTAGACATAGGCCTTCTCCAAAGGCTTCGTCTACAAATGAATGTATAATATAAAAATTAATCACTGAAAGTGTTGCTAAGCGCAAATCTCGAGAACAGCTGAATCGATTTCGCAAATTCTTTTTCTAAAATATTCCTTGAAGTACGACGATGGTTCTTACATAGAGAAAAATTTTAAAATTCCCGCAGGAAAGCTATCAATAAATATAGTGTATCATCATAAAAAATATAGTAACTTCAAATAAACATCAAAATTCCCTTACAACAATTTTCAGAGAGCCAAGTTTCACCGTATGAAATTATTCATGCCGCGTACAGATTACCGAAACTTGCGTTTACGATAATGGTTAGCCTGTGGTTGTGCTTGCTTCATTTTCCTAACACACTAGGTATGTCTTCGTTCGTCATCAGTTTTTGGCTACAATTTCAACTAGCTACTTTTTTAAAGATTTTCTCCAAATGCTTATTGATTACTACTGTAAGGCTAAACTTTAGTTAAGGTTAAAATATTTATATTTAATTAAAGTTCATCACACCATCTTTGTTTGCGACTCTTTGAAGTGTGATCACCACACATTACTGTAGTCCTTCCTGAGACGTATCCGTCTATGGCGAACCTTGATAATTTCAAATATATAAGAGAGGTAGCACAGCGGATAATCCGCTCAAATCGGAGCAGCCCGTCTGGGGAAGGACCTCCGCCTTACAGAAGATCGTAGCCAAATAGCATTGGTCTCGGCCATGTTGTGTTCCTACGGTATGGTCTCCAGAGCTCCACTTGGGGTGGTTGGGAGGGTTGGCAACGCGTGAGTGATACCCCCGGTATTGCAAGCGTCTATAGTCGATAGGCTACGTTGATGCTTACCATCAGGCGGGCCGGATGCACGTTTGCCAACTTTGTTGCTTAAAAAAATGCGAGCAAAGGTGACATATACAATGATACAAACTACAAAATTCTCTAACTCTTTTAACAGAAGAATTGCTAAATAAACTTTGTACAAAAATGTTATGGTTTGCTTGCCAGAATCTTCTCGATACCAGAGGCAGAGCAGAGTAACTATGGACTGAACGTGTCTGTATACACAAAAACGGTAAATTTCAGTGTTTGCTCATTTCGTTTCCCAATTAAATTTTGTTTCTCGTTCGCTCAATTAGATTTTGTTTCCAATTAAACTGAGGCACGCACGCGATCAAATTATATCAGCTCAATATGCCGGAGTTGGTATTGGTCCTAAATCAATAGACTCCTGGAATACCGTTGCCTGTTGCTGCTTAAATAGTTTTGCTCACGAATTTTTATATTATCTATTACATATAAACGTACAAATAAAACTTAACACAAGTATGCCAGATTTGTGAGATATTCTGATACTTGCTGAGCTACAAAGTTTTAACCTGGGTCTCATAACTGCTTTTTTAGTCATCTAATTGTCAATAGCAGAAACCTGGTTAACGTTTTCTTCGAGGCAAGGCTTAAGATTTTTAAATTCATCCAAATACTGGGTCATCGTAACTTAACTTGTCCGTTTGCTTCCCTTACAGGTCCCCTACTGTTTTATTTGTTCGTTAGTGTACACTGGTTGGCGCAAATGAAGAACAAACACACGATATGTCGACTTAGCTTCGTCATCTTCAATCCTAAATCAACATCGGAAATAATGCCTCGAATACTAATAGCATTTCCCGGCTGGGTCGGTGCGGATTCAGGGCGGTAACTGTGTTTCGTTCCAAAGACTTCCCACGCTGCTCTCGAACCATGAAACAATCCATAATCATCCCATTGCAGTGATACGTCTCTCTTCAATCGAAATTAGAGCATACTGTACCACGCTGCTTCAATGCAGATTGGCGAAGGTCAGTATTTTCAAGCCGTCTGAAGGCCAACAACTATTCTCCTAGACAAAATTTCGGTTCAGTTCCATTCTTCCATTTGATCAGTGTACAATATGTATAAATAAAGGTGTGTAATATTTTCGATATTACGCACGAAACGGCACAGCTATGCGAACGAGAATTAGCGGGGTGGCATCGGGGGAATTCCGGCTTTCAGAGATAAATTATCCATGAAAATAATATTACCTGTACATACCCAAGACCAGGGACCTACACGCATTACAAGGCTTTTTCGCAGCGGTAAAAATATTGTCAAAAAAAGTTTATGTTTGCATAATGTGTTTACAGAGCTTAATGGCGTTGCTCAGTGAGTGAAGCACATTAAGTATCAACGAAAAATAACAATATTATTGATGGTTTTTACATTTTATTTTCGTAATTCGCACATCACACACCACCACTGTATGTGTTGTAAAGCCAGAATTAACAACGGCAACCACAGATTGACAATAAGCAGTGAAACTTATTGACGTGTCGGCAAAGTACCTATTAAGTACAACTGTCTTAAAACTTAAAAATAGTAGACAGAGTAAGTAGGAAGCATTGGAAAGGACTCCTTAGCGACGTAAGAGTCAGTGATTTGAAAGTTGCTGATCAATATTAACACTAGGGGAAACCTATTTAGGAACAAATGAAGCTATTAAAACAATACAACTTTTTGTAGGAATTATTTCCGAATTGATTATCTACTGCTTTTGCTGAAGTGAATGATTTACATTTTTTTAGTCAAACGCGAGTAATAACCAAAGATACATAATGTTTTACTGAAGTTGTGCAAATAACACGAACTTTCCAAAAAGTAATGTTACGTAATCCCGAAATTGATTTATAACGCTACAACCTCTAGCCTCGGAAGGAGTTTATCTTTGGAGTGGGGCCATTAAATAGGCGATAACGGTCTTCTTTTTCTCGAATCGTCATCTATAATATTTTATTACCATCTTTTTTTATGAGAGAGGTTGACAAACATGCATGCGTTCATCTTATGGTACGTGATCATCGACGACCATGGAGCAGACCGTTAACAGGGAGAAAGGAGAAAAAGATGAAGAACTTGCGCTTCTGGATCTTTAACTCACCGAACGAAATGAATTGCTGTTTCACGCCGATATTATGAAAGCATATTTTTAAAGCCAATAAGAAGAAGCAGTTTTTTTATAGGATTAACCTATGTTAACAAGCGCAATGACAAATATTGGACATAGAGAACCCAGTCATTTATTATATCTTGTTAAAAAGAAATATAACTTGCAGTTAAAATTAATGGCGACTCTAACAAGGTTAAAAATAACAAAACTGCTTGTTAGTGCTATATCGGAAAGCCGCAACAAGAGACGAGGGCTAATTAGAAAAAAATATGCTTGGATTAAAGTTATTTTTGCTAACATTTCTGTAACCTTTCGTTTCTGTCATAAACTTCTTTTCCACAGCATTGCTTTAAACTTTTTTTTTTACATTTTAAACAAACCACTTTTATTGATGGCATTCCGTGTATTTTGTTTATTGTATACTAGCGAAACCCGCGCAACTTCGTTTGCGTGTATCCCGCTTTCCCGTGGGAATTTTGGAATGTATGATACTTTAAAACCTTCCCCTTAAATCACTCTATCAATTAAAAAAAACCGCATCAAAATCCATTGCGTAGTTTTAAAGATTTAAGCATACAAAGGGACATAGGGATATAGGGACAGAAAAAGCGACTTTGTTTTATACTATGTAGTGATAACTTTTTTTATTGCTTTTTATATTTTTATGTTTTTTTTTTTGAGATTCATAGGCGTCTCTAAAGTGCTCGCGAGGCCCTACAGAATAAAGTATTTTTGATTTGATTTGATTTGAAACCGTGTAAGCAGGCTTGTCACTGCAGATGTTTTAATGTTAAAATTATGCTCTCCACACCGCAGTAACTTTTTACGGAGCAATGTTTTTAAGTATTAGTGTACAACATCTGATAACAAAAAGTTGTTTAAAAAGTCGCAAAAATTGACGTAACCTAATGTTATCGTGTTGCATTCCGTTGCTTTACAAAAAATAACTGCGGTGTGGATGCACCGTTACATAATAATACGTTTAGATTATTCCGAAGTAACGTGAATAATAATTTTGTTTTCATTTGTAATAATATATTTTATTCATTTTTCTTACTTTTAAGCTCACTGAAACGCATGTTTAATGGCCATACTGTGTGCAGCTGACAGCTCAGTAAAATTTGCGGTTCGCTTAGAATGCTTCCAGTCTGCTGAGCTGGATTTGAGGAGTTAAGCCCATAGACGGAAAAGCCACTTTCCAACGTGTCTACTTTACATCAGATCAGAGCCATTGTAGATTTGGCTTCCTTATTCGCTTTGATTTTATATGCAAGTATTAAGAGCGATAGCACACAGCGTATTTTGAACGCGCAGATGACGCCCGTATTTCGTTTCAAACGAGATAATCGCAACCTTGTAACCTAAGCATACGGGGCGATGCGATCGTGAAACGTGCATAAATTTACTGCACTGTGCGTTTATGCGCAAATACGATGCAGACTACGCGTTGTGGTCGCTCGTAGCCCGGGCGTCTCCGTAGCGCTACGGCGCCGGCGCCGAAATAGCGCATTCCTGATACGCGCATCCTCTGCGCGATTAAAATACGCTTTGTGCTATCGCCCTATGTCCGAATGTCCGAATACAAATATTATAATTTCTCAACAATATAATATTATATTAGTACTCAAAATAAGGCTTAATAACGAACTAAATTTACTTAGAGCTATATGGACTTAAAACTCCCACACTAACGTAACTAACATATATTTCGTTCAAATTGTACAGATATAATTTTCAATTGCTTTTGTATGCAACTTTAATAGCGTAGTTGAAACCTACACGAACGTAGGATTGTCAAAACTTTTACATAAGGATGTGATGTGATGGTTGATATCGATAAAGTCTATTCATGTTCCACTTATTTGTCATGTTTGTGTGCTGTACCCTCAAGAAAAATATTTACCGTAAAAATAAAAACAGAGTGGTGGAGGATACGTTATTAAAAGAGGCTTTTTCATGCCACTAGATAAGTAAATCGTTTATTTCTTGCTTCAGACAGACGATAAAAAAGCAACAAAACAATTCTGGTACTACTGGATTATTCTCGTGCCTTTGATACAATTAACATCGAGTTGCTTCTTGCTAAACTGACATATTACGGACTTGACGACAACGCAATGAAATGGATGACGAGTTACTTGTTAAATCGTCTTCAGCGAGTGGAAGCAACTCAAAATGATGGTACAAAAAGATTGTCCGCTAAATCCCTTCTAAACAAAGGCGTTCCACAAGGCTCTATACTGGGCCCCATACTCTTTATAATTTACACAGCTGATTTGCCTCAACATATACTAAAGACAGAACATCACCTATATGCTGATGACTTACAAATTTATAAAACGTTTAAGCCGATGGAAACAGACATTGCTGTAAGTAAAAAGTCAAATAAGTCAAGACCTGGAGCGGATACATCAATGGTCAGAAGCTAACGGATTGATTCTTAACCCATCGAAAACTAAATTTATGGTACTTGGATCAAAGACACAAATAACTAAAATAAATGTTCATATACCTAGTATTAAAATTACTAGTTATAAGTTCTATAATTTAATTTTATCGATACCAGAGTATTTTCCCGCATCACTACGCGTCTCTTCACGGCTAGTGGAGTTAACTGTATGGCCGCTTTATATTACTGCTTTCCAGACCCCTGTGTTCCCGCAAATGGCTTTTCCACAACCTTTTATGATCTCTCGCTTACACAAGACGGCACGAGATGAGAGCGTTGACATATACGCCTTACTAAATACGGTTTCATAAAAGTTTCCACTTACAACGTTGCATAGGTAAGTTAATCTACATTCCCTTGTACATTATTATGATCTCGAACCATATTTCATTGTGGCTACATGGCGTATTTGGTCGACAGGGTACGTATTTAAGAATTTCAAGTTTTCGATGTTTTTACTATTGACATGCCCTACGAGAACCCCCCTATTTGAAGAGTTGAAAACGTGGTGTACTTAACAGGACATCAGATTTTAGTCTGACGCGGTCAAGTAACTACAAAAATTACCTCTTGGGCTTCTCTACTATTAGAAAAAAAGTCAAAGTCATCATGCTTTAGCTAAAATAATGAAAAACCTGTATTTCATTGTGTACAAAATAAAATGGAAAAATAAATCTACTTTTTATATAAAAACCTAGTCATTTTTCATTGACATCTGCCCACCTCAAACCCATTCATACTGTCGGCTGTCGCATTTTTCAACACTAACCTAGCGGGGGTCAACGACACGTTTTCATGTTGCTCAATCATGCCCACTTTAGGGGCCATAAATATATTTTATGGGTCCTAAATCAGAATATAAAGCGATGATATTAAGGTCTAGACACAACATTCGGTATTATAACACATTGAGGCAACCGGGCTACCTGATGGAAAGTAGTATAAGAAGAATAGGGAGAAAAGAAAATATAGTTGGGATTCTTATTACCTCTCGCCGTTTAAAAATGTTGTCTAAAAAAGGCATTTTGTAATTACACCATCCAATGTCACAAAATATACAGTGTTTACAATTTTATTGGTAAATGATTACAAATCTTAGCAATTCTTGGATGTGAAACGGTCTCCGTTCAGCATGGTGCAGTCACAGCGCTGATTTTCAGTGGATCCAATTTCAAGAAAAAATTCTTGAAAAAGTGATAAATGTGTCTAGACCTTAATACCGTAAAACTATAACAATAATATGACGAGGCGGTATTTATTGGGCACTTTGATCACGATTATAGTTAGATGCGGATCTAAACGGGTCGCGTCGACATTTCTATGACGTGTTAATATAGTAAACGCTCATTAAACGATTTTATTTGATCTTGAATAATATTAAACGCTACTTAGGTATATATTTTTGATATTGAACAAACAGAGAAAAGTTCATTTTCCCGACTAAACGGAATAAGGTAGAGAGAGGGAAAGAATAGAGAAAAATGAATGGGTTGGTTGGAGTGTTGGATTTCCGGGTTTCCCAATATGAATAAAATGCTAATGGTTCGATATTCTGTGAGAAGATGGTAGATAAATAGGAATTAAATTCGTTGAAAGTTCCAATACAGCTGTAGTTTCTCTCCCGGGACGTCAAAAAGCTTCATTGTCAATCTGAGGTCATTGTTAATCCTGATACAAGAGACACATCCTGGGAGAATGTGTGGTGGTCTTGTCTATGTCTTCGTATTTGTTACCATAACCAAGCGTAAGAGTAGAGAAGTTATTAGCCTTACTTAATTTCATATTGATCCTCACTTCATTGCTTTGAGTCTCACTTAACTTGCACTGACAAGTCACGGTGCGAATTGTGTGAATATTAATTAATTTATGACCTCAATAAAGAGGTCGCGATCTGAATTATGGTTAGACCCGACCACATCGATCGCCAAATCTAGGTCATGCCGGGTTTCAGGTAAGGTACATACACATACACAATCAACGAATTTCACTTAGTATAGGTAACAAAAGAAAACTACATCGCCCAGCCCAAACCTGAAAATTGAGCTGTCATTTTTCATAGATATTCACTTTATAACGGGACTTTAGCATTTTGTCACTTTACGTATAGGTATTTTAATTACTGAAGAGAGAGATTGACAATATTTATTTCAAAACAATCTCAATACCATGTTAAAACAATCTCAATGCCACCTCTAAATCATCTGAAAACCATCCTCTGGTAGAAAAATAAAATAATTTTGGTATATGACAGCGGAAAAAAAATCTTCTTTCGTAACAGGTTATAAAAATTTGGTTACGAAAATGGAATCAGGGATTTGTGCCGCTGACGGCACATTTAAAATTCCCACAAACAAATCCTATAAGTTCATCATGATTTACATTTTCTTCTATTTTTAATGTAAGTTACCGGTGTAAAACAATATTGTATCTCTCACTTTTGAGGCGAATACCTGTACTTCTTGCGCATTTTTCTTAAAACAATAAAAGGCCCGAAAGCCGTGTGATAAATGGTATGGACGTGGAAAAACTGCGGGGAAAACTCAAGTTCAACAAAGCAAAAGATTGCGTGGATGATTCAGCAAAAATTCCAGGAATTCTTTGAAGAACTTGTTTCCCAAAAGAGCAGACCGATGACGCCCTGTGTGTCGCTCTCTTAAGCGAACACGTAAGATAAGGAACGTTAAACTTAGCCAGTTTTTAGATGGGTTTCGTTATCTCGAGCTTCTGCGTGCTTCGGAGGGCACAATAAGCTGTCGGTCCCGGTTTTTGACGATGGATGACATTGGTTAAGCCAAGTTGGAGGTGGTATTCTTCCTCTCGCCCAGCTCCGTCAGCCTCTACCCAATTCTCTTCAGAACACACAGGCAGACAGAGTTAATTTCGCGTTTATAATAAGTATTAGGATACGTATAGAGCTACAAAATGGTTCCAGCAATATAGCCTCAGAATTTCTGTTTGCCACTTGTGTAAAAAAATTCGTCCTAACTGCGGTTAAAAGCCGTTGCCCTCTAACAAAAACATGGCCGAACTAGAGCAGTGGATCGGCCAAAGTAAACATATGAACATAACTACAGCAGATTTACGCAGCATCTTCGAAACAATAGTTATTCGTGCAATATATTACGGGAAAGGTCGGCAGAGAGAAATCCGTACCGAATTCCATTGAACCAGTGAACTTAAAAGGTAGGCGTCCACGTATTCGCCCCGTAAGTATCGGATACATCGCATCAAACGGATCGTAGTATTTTTTATAAAGCCATACAAGTGCGTCCTTTGATCCGCATCGTACGGATCGCACGAATCTACCAGTCAGCAATGCTGTTGCTGATGCTTCCATACTAAGAACGCGTTGTAAAATATATCCGATTCTTACGATGCGAATATGTTTTTTTTAGTCTATAGACGTTTGCAATACCGGGGGTATCACTCACGCGTTACTAACCCTCCCAACCCCCCAAGTGGAGCTCTGGAGACCTTACTCACCGTAGGAACACAACATGGCCAAGACCAATGCTATCTGGCTACGATACGATGTAAGGTAGAGGTCCTTCCCCAGTCGGCTGCTCCGATTTGAGCGGGTTATCCGCTGTGCCCTGCCTCTCTTTAAAATATGTGGATGCGTACCTAAATAGTGTAATACGTGCGGTTCTGTTCTGAATTTCTGATAGATCAGGCACCAGTTCTTTCCGTAAATAAGTTCACCATTTTTCATTTCAACCCATAATCATCCCACTTCAGGAATTACGGGTCTCCCTTAAAAAAGGGATAAGAGCGTACTCTACCACGCTGCTTGCCAATGCGGATTGGCAGAGGGTAGTGTTTTCTCTGCTCGATGATTGGTGAATCAAGAGAAGAAGAACAAGATCCCATCGATCTGTTTTTTTTAAAGTTTCCTTGACATTGATGAACACGCGAGACCTTGAAAAGATTGCTTTCAACAATAAGACTGCCTTACGGAATATACAGCTTTATTTAATACTAGCTTTTCTTTCGCTTTAATTTTATGACAGATCTCGTTTGACAACAAAACAACCCATATCGCGACTTGTGGCGCCATCTGTTGGCCGATACAGCGCCCTCTATAGTAAAAAAATATTTTCCCATTGGAATGACATACTTTCACGGGATAAAAAGTAGCCTATGTTGGGTCTCTCCCGTGACAATATATTTACAAATTTTCATAATGATCGGCTGATTAGTTAAGCCGTGAAGGAATAACAAACAAACAAACAAACAAACTCACTTTCTCATTTATAATATTAAGTTAGGAAAGGACATACAGCTTTACTCAATAAAAATAATGAATAGCGTTGTTACTTTAATATCGGCTTTATACGCCTCAGAAATGTTTGCTTAGGTTGAAACAATTCTGGCGAACGAAAGATTTAATAAACAAACATCATCCATCAAGTCATCTTCGGCCCACTTTGCTTGCTAAATACATCGTTGTTTTTGTATTGTTCGTGTGGCAAACAAGATTATTTTCATACGTAACTAATTAATTTTTTTCATCTGAAAAACATGAGCCTAATGAATGTTTGTCTGGTTCTCAACACGCACACAAGCACACTCCTCACAAGAATGGTTCCTCAGTCAGTGGCTCGCGCGCTTTATCACACTTTAAATAATTATACTTACTGTTGTTCCCTACAATATTGTTCGTATTATCGTGATGGTGAGCCCAGTAATGGAGGCTGGAAGGCCGACTCTCACGTCAACTCGAAAATACACGAGAACGGTTGCTGCCTTGCTCGGTCTGCTCCTATCTTTAACACCGATTTAGCATTTTATATTTTAGATTTAATTTTATGTTGAGACAAATTAATGGCACTATTTATTGACATTCCGCGTACGTGATGTTGTATGTATGTACCTAGTTTTAAATTTTATGATGAAAAAGAAAAGAAAAAAGAAAAGTACGATTTATTTTTAAATGACAAAAAGGCCGTAACTGGTTTTCTTTCGCCATTTCTTTTTACCAGTGGTCATTTTGCTTTTGTTTCCAAAATGGTAGTAGTTTATAGAGTAGATTAATTTATACAAATCATTTATTACCGTATACTCTGACAATATATTTTGTGTCGCGACGAATGGATTTCGGTTCTATACCTTTAGCTTGGCTAGAATTACATAATATATAGTATTGTAACACGATAACAAACGTTAAATATGTAATTCTATATACTAAAATGATCGACACTGATATCTAACGCGCCACGACCCACGACTCATTCTTAACTGGTATAACTATGCATTAGTTAATACGTAAAACGTAAACTATTTCGTTTTATTCGTAATTAGTAAAAAAAAAAATTGTTTTAAAAGTAGATTTACAGGAAATAGTTTTCCACTAATAACTCTAACCCCGACTGTTCTACATGAAAAGTTGACCGAGGCAAAGTTAGGCGAAGTGCCCTCTTTACACTCTCGTATATGTATAGCCTCGATCATACTTCGTAGAAAAAAAGGACGGGTTGCACTCCAGGAGTGCCGGCAGAAGTGAAAACTTAAACATCAACGTTGTGCATTTTTGAATATTTTGGAATGCTTAGGGAATCTTACGCTTTTTCGATCAGGCTACGGATCTGACGCGAGTTTAACATTTCTTACCCATCTAAAAAAAGTGCCAAGCGCCGCTAAAGAAAGTCTCACTTCAAAAATTGTTAAATAATGTAATATCTCCATCTGTATAAACAAAATGTAGTATCATTTAGTACCCTATCGAATTAACAACCGTACTCACGTCTAAAAATATTATTTGGTAAGTTAATATTAGAGCGTGCATTGCCCTCTTGGATAGTTCAAACTATACAAACATACATACATGACAGCCCGGTGGTGTGTTGGTAGTGATCCTTTGACACCGAGGGCGAGGGTTCGATTCCAGTTCCGCGCAAAAAAATATGTGATGGCATTTGTCTTTGTTGTCGTGTCTGGGTTCTTTCTACGTATTATAAAGTACTAGCTTTTCCCCGCGGCTTCGCTCGCGTTAATTTTATGACATAGATCTTGTTAGACAACAAAACAACCCATAGCGCGACATCTGTTGACCGATACAGCGCCCTGTATAGTAGAAATAGTTATTTGTTATGCAAGGCTGCAAAGTTGTTTTTTGGCGCGAGTACTTATATTGAAACCTGAGCGTAGCGAGGGTTTCAAAGGTACGAGACGCAGAATAACTTTGCTGCCGAGCGAAACACAAAATTTTTCACCTCACTACAGCGAGGAAAATCCTAGGTGCAAGAAAAACGCAAATAATATTTTAAATAAGTGTTTATTTTTTTCATGCGGTGTCGTGCTGGCCAGTTCGATTATTCTAAAAATAAGGTTGGCGCACTGGCATGAAATAAGTATTAATGCATTTTCAGAGGACTGGCGGTATAAAAAGTTAAAGAATAGAAAGGTTCGAATTTTAAAAATACTTTCCACGCTAGGGCACAAAATGCACTTTTGCGCTCAGATTTCGAATGACAAACAGATTCTTTTCGAGCTTGTGAGGTGAAAAAATATTTTCCCATTGGAACGACATACTTTTACGGGATAAAAAGTAGCCTATGTTGGGCTCTGTACCCCTAACAATATGTATGCAATTTTCATAATGATCGGCTGCTTAGTCAAGTCAAGCCGTGAAGGAATAACAAACAAACAAACAAATCACTTTCTCTTAAATAATATTAGTAAGGAAGGATATATTTATAACTATAGTAAAACCCTCGCAACTTCGTTTGCGTATATCTCGCTTTTCCGTGGGAATTTTGAAAAAATCCTTTCTTAGTACACTCCAAGAAGTCGTAAGGAACCTACATTCCAAATTTGGAATCTCTTGACCCAGCATTTAAGGCTGTAATCAGTTAGTCAGTACTTTGAATTTTATATATATAGATAAATAGCTGTTTGTCGATAACTTGCGATCGTTGGCTGCTACTTTTTTTAACCCATGCATGCAGTATCATAATGGAGTGGCGAGTGGTGGCGTTTTGTGTCGGCGTTTAGTGGCCGGTGCGGGCCATAAGAAGCGAGCAAAGATTTGTAGCGTGTAGCGGCCACCGGCGGCGTCAACCGTGCGTGTGGAGCGAGTCCATATAAAATGTATGAAAACTGGAGGAAACCGCCGGTGCCGGTGGCGGCGTGTGCGCGGACACAACCTAGCAGGCGGCACAGTGTGATTAAAAAAAAACTAATGTAATACGTGAAGAATTCTGAGATTTCTACGCTATAATTGCTTACAATATGATTGAAACACCAATCCGATACATTTAAACATGAGTAAAAACTATGTTTATGGCAACTATTTGACCCAGATTTAATTATTACGCGATTGTAAAAAAATACAGTAAAACTTACGCTTCTGTTCTATGTAACTGTGGTGTTACAGACGTCATTGTTTATATGTTTGTCAGTATAATACAAAATAGTTAAATTATTCTCTGGTTCTCGGGGCCGCGCGTTTCATTTAACATAAAAACAGTATGAAACTCGTTTCAATCTAACTCTATCTCCTTCATTTCATATTTCGTGTGAGCAAGATTGTTGAAATTGAAACTTGATTGTGTCAATTTTAGTTACGAAAGAGAACTGGCTGTTGTGACCTTTTCGGACAGACGAGCTACAGTTTTGTTTAGTAACCTACTTAACCGTGACAGATTTCCCATTAAATTCACTAAATGGACTATTCATCATTAGTTACATGAAGTCCATTATCCCTACTTTACATACAGGGGAGGCTCCTGCAAAAACGTTTTTTTCGAGATTGTGTTCTACTACTTTGTTAGCATAAGTTCATGTGTATAAACATGCCAAAGCATTATGATATTAAGCGTCTCAGAGCTAGACCGCAAACAGACGGACATGACGAAACAAGCGTTCTACGGAAGTTTTTTACTACGGAAACCTAACAGAAGAAAGAAGAAAATAACCGGGCAAGTACCTACGTGTCAGGCCACGCACAATGTAGGGTTCCGTATTTGCTGTGCTTTGCTTGCGTTCAGTTGAGTCCAATATCAAATTCAATCACATTTCTAAGTTTTCATCAAAGAAATTTTATTTCATCAGGTCGTCGGCTATTACTCGGTAACTAGTAGAGCCTACTTAACCGTTATAGTTTTCATTAAAGGTTCAGCATATAATGAACTACCACCATGATTTTTTTCAAACTTCTAAACTTATAACTTTCGGAGATAGGGAGAAAACCGCGAGAGACCACCGTGCAAAACGAAAATTGACACGATAAATGTAAATAATTCCGAAACGGAACATTGTATCGAAGAATGTTCTTTCCAAACCCTCAGTGTTTTGAAGAGACCTATCTAATAATATACCACAACATGAGGTGGACGCGAAAAAAATTCATTTCCACTTTACATGTAGGGGATGCACCCCAAAAAAAAATATTTTTCGAAATTTTGTTCCAGTACTTTGTTAGCATTGGTAATATGTGAATACATACCAAATTATAGTTTTCTAGCATTAAGCGTCTAGGCGCTAGACCGCGGAAAGACAGACAGACAGACGGACATGGCGAAACTATAATAACTATATATTTTTTTTAGGGTTCGTTGTAGTTTACTATGGAACTATGGAACCCTGAAAAGAAAATATATTTATTTGGCCATTAATAAAATTTTCAATATTATTTAATTAGGTACGTACTTAACTAAAACATTTTTTTGAACTACAAGAAAAATAAAGTAAAGATCACCTTATTTATCAAAGAAGACAATTAAAATTAAATTTCAAAAACTATCTACTGTCATCCATGCTTGATTGGCACGTTAATTTAATACGCAAAACGACGCCATTCCATCCATTTAGGCACATGTGGGTCAGCCAACACCCCGCAATATCAAATTTGCGTAACTGACAGCTATTTCCTGAACGAAACTGGGCCAGAAGGCTTGCCAAGGAGCTTAGAAGCCATTAATTTTCATTATGACGCAAAAAAGTTAACGTCTTGTCCGTTGTGTGTAATAGATCTGTAGTCTGAATCGGTAGAACATTTATGAAATGGGCTGTTTCGACCGCGGAAATGTCACCCTCCAAAGAACATCACCGGTGATTGAGAGTCGTGGAAGCTCAACTCCTTTTACTTTCTGGTCTCCCTATTCCCTTCCTTGAAAAAGGCAACGCATTGGCAGCGCTTCTGGTATTATTGATGTTTATCTCTGTCTAGAGTCGGTCTCTCATGTCTGAGGATCCTGGTCAGCTTCAGGGTTGCATCTGGAGCGGATGATCTACCTCACCGGCTTCTGTCCATCGCATCTTTTACGACCGTGTGGAATTTCCATCTTGTTGGTGGAAGACAGCGCGATCTTTTTCCGTGTTCCCAACCACAATCAGCTTTTCCAGACTTTCGTCGCCTCTACGTATTATATACGGTAACTTCCATCTGGTAGCCCGCTTGCTTGTTTGCAATCAGTGATATGATTGATTGTGATGTTTGAATTGAATAAGCCCCGAAACTACTGGACCGATTTCAAAAATTCTCTCACCAGTAGAAAGCTACATTATCAGGAAGTGACATAGGCTATAGCTTTTCCTGAAATTCAATGTGGTTCCCACGGGAACGGGTCCGGAACTTCACGCGGACGAAGTCGCGGGCAAAAAGCTAGTAATCTATAAAGACATACTCTTCTTGTAAAGAAGGATGTCCAGCAGTGGCATTTTTTGGGCTAGTATCGACAATAACATTAGGTACTCAAACCTTTTGGGATTATATACCTATGAATAATAAACCTACTGAATCAGAAATAAAAAGAGTACACATAAAAGAAA
Organism: Endotricha flammealis; assembly: GCA_905163395.2. Lineage (NCBI taxonomy): Eukaryota > Metazoa > Arthropoda > Insecta > Lepidoptera > Pyralidae > Endotricha > Endotricha flammealis. The sequence continues at coordinate 15,803,422 of LR990855.1, forward strand.
TCATAATTACATTAAAGTTGATGGTAAACTCCATAAAACTCACTATCAATATAGCTTTAGTGTTCATAATACGACGGAATTCAATTTTCAACTTTATATTCATTACGATAGAGATCATTTAATTTAGCGTTTTAATGTGAACCTATTAAATCTGGTGCAAAGGCGTTAAACGTTTTATGGGTAGTGCGAGAGAGCAAGGTTATAGATTAGAGAGTGATAGATATAGACGTGTGTACATTAATGACATAATAGTATGGAGGGTTGAACGGGTCACCAATTTTATTCGTTGATTCGTTATGGTTATACATTATCCAGAGGTTTTTAGATTGGATGAAAGTATATGAGGTAAAAAAAATATATTAAAAACTAGCTGACCCGTGCCCACTTCGTTGGGCATAATGTAAAAGCCTTTTTATTTTTTGGTTTTTTATATAACCTATGACACTCAGCAATAATGTGGCTTTCTATTGGTGAAATAATTTTTAAAATCGGTTCAGTAGATCCCGAGATTACCCCTTACAATTTAACAAATAAGTACACAAACTTTACCTCTTTATAATATTAGTATAGATAGATATTTGATGCCCAATGGCTTCATCACCCGCAATATTGTTATAATGTGCAATATTTTTCTTGTTTCCGAACTGATATACGCCATATTCAACAAATAACTACCTGATAATCGGTTTTATAAAATACCTACTTGTGTACCAAGTTAAAAGCTAATCGGTCCAGCCGTTTTTTCGTACATACACATAAACTTTCGCGATTTATAATATAGTAAGGGTTACTTCGTAAAGGATAATGGTTTGGGCCCCTTTAGTAATAATTGATATACCACTGGATACGACTTTTCAAATTTCGCAGAATAACAGCGTCGCGTCGTGGCTCCAGGGGTACAATAATCTTGTCAAACACAAGATGCGTAGAAATATATTTTCTTATTATTTGTAACTTTATTATAGTTGCTACAATTTCCTCGTATTTTATTACCGTTCGTAGTAATCTTTCTAATCAGCAGTAACCTGCAGGCATCCGAGATAACGACTCAAGAGGAAAACATTGTCAGACTCACTGACTCACGTGACTTATATTAGTACTAGGAAAAGTGAGGGCGCATTTAGACGACGCAAAAATTTGCGCGCCGTCCGTGGCATTTACCTTTGAGCGTAGTTAAAACGCTCCATATTAGTATTAAATACGTTTTATTGTAATTGTAACTTTTATTAGCATTTTCTCTTTTAAAATGGTATTGATAAAAGTTTGTTGCCAGTTCTTCTTAGTACAAAATCTGCCGTCTGAACTGGTGGTAGGAAAATATATGACGATTCGAAAGTGCTTGTAATTCAAAATATTTAAGTTTGAACCGAGTGGAAATCGAAACCGCGCGCTATGATGTCGAAGGTACCAACTACCAACACACCACCGCACCGGTCTGTCATTTAATATTTGGTTCAATTCGGTTCTTTGATTAAAATCTCGAAGCATCACATTCAAAGGAAAATGTACGCCCACAATCGTATACAAAGTTCTTGTCGGTTTAAATATTCAGTGTTGACTCAACAATAGGTATTTATTTGTTACGAAAATATTCCGATGCGAATATGTGAATGTCGCCCAAATGACTCACATTTCACGTCGACAATAGAAAAATATTACCATTGTTGATACCATAGGCGGCCTTCCGAAAGTCAGCGAGGAAGCGATTTTATAACGACTATTTGAAGAAACGAAGAAAATAAATTTATTTGGGCAACTTCTATAAGTATATATAAAATTCAAAGTCCTGACTGACTGACTGACTGACTTAACTATATATCAACGCACAGCCCAAACCGGTGGGTCTAGGGGTGTACTAAGAAAGGATTTTTCAAAATTCCTACAGGAAACCGAGATATACGCAAACGAAGTTGCGAGGGTATATCAACGCACAGCCCAAACCGCTGGGTCTAGAGATTCCAAATTTGGCATGCAGGGTCCTTATAAGGTCCGGACCAACCGGACCGGACCTGATGGAACCGTACCGTACCGAGCCGTGCCGGACCGGAATTTGTTTCTGAAGAAAGATATGCTAATTGTTACTAGGCCACGCGGGCGAAGCCGCGGGCGGAAGCTAGTACTTACATAAAATTTAAATTTACTGCCGTAATAAAAAGGAAAAACAGACATAGTTGACTGGTTAAGAATGCAATTAGCATTCAGTCCGCGTATTTTATCAGAACTTTGTATATTGTGGAATTTAGTATAGGGCAGATGCAGATAAAGCGCCGCCTAGTGCACTAGGTCAGAGTTTTTTTACCTCTCGTTCGAATACGTATGCTCGTATTCGATTGTAAGGTGAAAAAACTCTTCCGAAACACTCTGAACTTCCCGTTTCTATATCTTCTAAAAGACTACTGAATATTGATTTTTCTGCTTTTCGTGAATCGCTATTTATCAAACCAGCGCCTTACACTTTGAATATATTGCCTAAGATTGTTGCGTCCCCAGTCAATTGATTGAATTATGTAAAACACACATTTTCGACGAAAACATTTGGAACATTCGAAATGTAACGTTCACGATGAGTTGGCTTGTATCTCAAAGATTTGTATACCGTTTTTTATCGTACAAACAATAAGACGAATATGTCTATCTCTTTTTACGACACGAAAGGGACCATCTCCACGAGCGAGAAAATCGCGACGATAATATCGTCGTGCCACCTTAAGGTGATCGCACATTTAATGCGGCGCGTACGGTGCTGGTGAAATGTGCGAAGTTTCACAACATTGCATACAACGAATTCTATTCTAAGTTCGGCGCGTCCGGCGCGTACGTTGCTGCCAAATGTGCGATCAGCTTTATTCTATACATTGTCTGCTGGAAGCGCACTTGAGCGGCGTGGCGCTGCACGGAGCGGCGCGCGGCGCGTCAAAATATTCTTTCATAGAAATTGTATGAGCTTAACAGCACTACGACCCGCCTGATGGTAAGCATCGCCGTAGCCTATATATATATATATACGCTTGCAATACCGGGGGTATCACTCACGCGATGCCAACCCTCCCAACCCCCCCAAGGAGACCCTCTGGAGACCTTACTCACCGTAGGAACACAACATGACCGAGACCAATGCTATTTGACTACTATCTTCTGTAAGGTGGAGGTCCTTCCCCAGACGGCGGCTCCGATTTGAGCGAATTATCCGCTGTGCCCTATCTCTCTTAAAAATGTCGTGTGTTAAGTGCGTTTCGACCTTTAGAATGTCTCGACACGGCGATTTTCATTCGGACTCGTCGCGATTCTGTCGCTGAGATGGTCCCAAAGTGTATAACTACTGAATGTAACTACTGTATGAATTGTCCCGATAAAAAAAAAAAAAAAAAAAAAAAACTGAACAATATGACATGTAAAATTTGACAAGAAATTGTTTTAACTCTTCAGTTGCCGAAATATATTGATCCTACTTAGATAAGGTTGAATTTCTATCAGTTGAAGAGTTGAATTAAACCACGGAATAGGGTATTCCTTCCAACCAGTAAAATCCGCACGATCATACCTCGTTATTCCCTGACGTTTAATTCTCGTTTTATTATTAACTATAGGGCCCCATCCCAGCTTCGCACGGGTTTCCCCTAGGAACCCAATTTAAAAAAAATATATAATATTGCCTATTTTACTCAGGGCATAATGTCCGTCCCAACGGTGAAAGGATTTTTGAAATCAGTTCAGTAGTTTTTGTGTTTATACTCTACAAACAAAAATATTAACATTTAATTTCATATAATTTAATATTAGTTTAAATTTACGAAAATGCAACACAAAAGTTTAAAAGTTATTATAAAAATATTTGTTCTTATTTCTCTACGCTGGTCACCTCTTTTATAAGCAAGCTGACTGTACTTCATTCTCATTTTCTTATAATACTAAAGAAACCTTAATATTCCAAAATGATGCAAGTTCCTAAGTAAAAATCGTGAGTACACTACAGGGCGTAGTGAAAATAAATTGCCCTACCGAATACGTTGGAATACGGAAAACTAACTGAACTGAGTTCTTGAGATTGGTTGAGGAATCACCACCGCAAACGACTAGTGAATAGTTCTTTTATGAGAGAATGTCTGCCTTTATTTCTGTGAAGGAAAATTTTTTTTTCGTCATCAGAAATTGCAGATATTTTGTGTTAATTTTATATTTTCTGTCATTGTAATTTGTATCTTATTAATACCATTTTAAAAGAGCAAGTGCTAAGTTTCTTTCCAGTTTCTTCTTAGCACAAATCTGACGTCTGAACTGGTGGCAGGAAAAAATAGTGACGAAACGAAAGAGCTTATATTAGGCCTATTTGAATAAAAATATTTTGTATTTGAATTTGATCTACTGAGACTTTTTGTCCCAGTAGTCCCTATTATTGCTTTAAAGGATTAACACGCTTGTGTATGAATTACCATGAACTAGCTTTTCTCTGCGGCTTCGCTCACGATTAATTTTATGACATACCTAGATCTTGCTTGACAACAAAACAACCCATAGCGCGACTTGTGGCGCCATCTGTTGGCCGATAAAGAGCCCATCCGATACAGCGCCCTCTATAGTAGAAAAAATATTTTCTAATTGGAATGACATATGTAGTTTCACGGGATAAAAAGTAGCCTATGTTGGGCGGGCTCTGTACCCCTGACAATATATATACAAATTTTCATAATGATCGGCTGATTAGTCAAGCCGTGAAGGAATAACAAACAAACATCACTTTCTCATTTATATTTTAAGCATAGTAAGAATATGTGGACAACGTTATTCGTAGGTCGTGCTGTTTTAATAGACATTTGTAGCTTCTTTTACTACTACACAGTTGCGAGAGCGGAAGGCTTTAGCCGCTTTTTTTTAGTCAGGAAAATGGAGAAAATGCATTATTGCATGTGCCGCCGCTTAGGTTCAAAAGTAGGGGCATATCGACTAAAAACCACTGTCTACCACCCGTTCCACCGCGTGTGGCAGGGCAGGATAACACTAGAGGACCATAGAAAAGGTTCGAAACGTCCTAGATGTTGTTTACATTAAAAGTTTGTTTGCTACCTTTAATATAAAAAACCAACGAATTTACATTCTGAGATTGACAGCTGACGGCCCACCACACATAGCTCGTAAATATAGTTTTTACAGGGTTTTTACGACAGCGTTTTACACCCGTGGCGCTACGCAGGCGTAGTTCGTAGCACGTAGCGGTTACGTACGAACAATTTATTGCTTTCCATAGGACGATAACGAAAACTAACTGGTTTACGAAATTGACTTTTTTATGTCACACGACAGGCAAACAAGCATATGGTCCTGATGGAAAGTGGTTACCGTTCGCATGGGCAATTTGCATAAGCATTTATGAAGTGGGCTTGCTTGATCAGGAAAGTACCGCCCCTCTCACAGAATATCGGCGTAAAGCAGTAATGCGTTTCACTCGGTAAGTGAGAGATTCAGAAGCCAACTTTGCCCTTCTCCTTTTCCCTTCCCTATTTCTGTCTTTGTAGTGGCAACGCATTAGTATTACTTATGTTCATAGGCGGCGGTAAGCACTTTCTATTAGCCCCCCTACTATGAAACGAAATTCCGAAAACACTGATGTTCCGTTGAATTGTGACCACTTTTGAACCTTATTCTAACTAATAATGTCTTTTTTGACAGGACTAGGTGTTTTGTTGTTTCGAATGGACACTTTCATGGTTGCCCCCCAGACGGCAACGCAATGCTTGCTTGTTTGCCAGCTGCATTATGACAAAAAAGATACAGCAATACTCTGTTGAATAAAAAGAACACAGAATTTTAAATTTCATTATTATTTTTATTCCTAAAACGTAACTTTGGAAAATGAAACAAAAAGTTAGGAGTTCTTTTGCATTAATATTCACAAGACGAAACATTAGTTTGCTTTCATTCAGGATTTAATTGGATTCGTGTCTTTCGAATTATTTAATATTATTCTTATCAGAAGAAATTTAATACAAACATATCTATTGACAGGCGATTATTCTGGAAGCGTTTGGGGGGGGGGGGGGGGGATTATGTACAGTACTCATGAAATGTATCTATAGCTACACGGTATACGTATCTGTTTTTACACACATACGTATCTGTTTTTATTTTGCACCAAATAATAAAATTTAAAATGTACCCTTTTTTGAATAACAGAAATGGGAATGAAACTGGAATAACATGGAATTCAGTGGAGCGTACAAAGGTACAGCGTAAAAATCACTGAACAGATTCCAGTTTATGGATTTGTAAATATTCATTTTTGTTTTTTTTTTATTTTTTATTCTTGTCTCCTAGCGTCTTTCGTGAACGATCATAAATTAAAGCCCAATCATGAAACGAAAATACGGACCTTCACGTTTCGTTGAAGCCTTACTCTAACTAGTAATGTCTTTTTTGACAGGACTAGGTATGTGTTTCGTTGTTCGGATGGACACTTTCATAGTTGCCTCTCTGATTCCAGCCAGAGTGACGCCGCCGGCGAGACGCGCCTTTGACCAGCAGCGCATAAATAATTATAGCTACCATTAACCCAAGAATGTTTTGTAAATTAAAAACATACCACGTCGCGTTTCAAACAGCGGAACAGCGACGAATTCTATGAAACGTGTTATTTACAAAAAACTGTCGACGTATGAAACGCGATCAATTCCCTTAAAGTACGTAGTACTATTATTTATTCTGTGCTTAAAGCGCGGGCGTATCGTTTCAATGTGCGCGTTTTGGCAGTGCAGACTGACGACACGCGCGTTTCAAAAACGCTAAGTTTGAACTGCGTGACTATGATACGCGGCTACTATGTAGTGTAATTACAACCTTTGACGACCTCCCTGGCGTAATGGTTACCACGCCAGACCGCCACCCAAGAGGTCCCGGGTTCGATCCCCGGTCGGGTCATGATGAAAAACGATCTTCGTCTGATTGGCCTCGGGTCTTGGATGTTTATCTATTTATGTATTTTTTATAAAATATAATATCGTTGAGTTAGTGTCCAATAACACAAGTTTCGAACTTACTTTGGGGCTAGCTCAATCTGAGATTGTCCCTATATATTTATTTATTTATTTACAAACGGTTCAAACACACGCAACAGCAACGACTCTGAAATCAGCTTCAATGTGAAATAGTGATACATCACCTATGCGCAAAGAGATTCCGTGACATTTTTTAACACTGCATAGGATTCATTTCGCTTCTATTATTCAAAACTGTTGCTATGAGTTAAACCATCATGCACTGCTAATATTCAATAATAATGAAAAAACAAACGTAAAATATTTATTTACGTAAAACGTATGAGTGGGGAGAGATGGGCTCGCACTCTAACCACATGGGTACCACGCGACGGGCACCGAAAGAAGGGCAGACCAAGGATGAGATGGTCGGATGACATCGGGACCTTTGATAGGGACTGGTTCGTGTCGGCTCTGGACAGGGACGTGTGGAGGGAGAAAGGGGAGGCGTTTGCCCAGCAGTGGGACATACATGGCTATTAAAAATTAAAAATATATATATTTATGGAAAACCTCATATGCTTTCATAGTCGATATAAAGAAAATCGAGTATTGCAAGTGGCTATTACAGAAATTGTATTTCAGCTCTCCGTTGCCGCGAAGAATCGACGGATTTCCTTCGATTCTTTGTCGAAATTTTAGTTTGCTGGCATTTTTATTGTATTCTCTTTGTTTGGCAATCTCGACGCCATTATTCTTTTAGCCAATCTCGAAATAGTTTTCTTTTCATCAGACTTTCGACCAAATCATACGGGAATCGCGTACTTTTCGGGATAAAACGTACCCTATGTGTTAATCCAAGGTATCGGTTACCTACATACGAAATACCACATAAAAATTGGCCCAGCAATTTGAACGTAAAGAGTAGGTACCTAACAAATATGCTGACTTTCCCCGCGCTGGCCCTCACAGCGTAGGGGAGCGTCCCCAAGGTGGCGGATAGGGGAATGGTCGGTAGTACAGCCTAGCTACACTAACCGGCTAAGTCCGATGGACTCGCTGACCAACGACGGGTGTGGTCCTCCAGCATTTCGGGGGTTGTGCGGCGGGTTGACACCTCGCCCACGTAAAACCAATGTTGCTGGTGAAGCGTATCCCGTTAGCGCTTCACTAGCTTGCACAACATCGTCAAGAAAAAAAAAAAAATGCTGACTAACTTTCAATTTTATAATATTAGTAGGATGATGACGTTGTTGGCAAGTCGCTAAGTCTTATAACAAAGGATTGGGCCGTTTCCCGAAGCGACAATTTCATTTTAAAACTCCCTTGTCTCGCGGGGGAAACTTACTCAATCTTACAAGTTGCGAACAAATTCCAATCCTTAGGCTAAGCGCACATAAAACCTCAAAATATGTCGTTGAAAACGGTGTAAATAATGTTTTTTTTTTAATATAATAGATTTTTACAAATATAATTATTAAAAAAAGATAGAAAAAAGTTTAAAGTAAAATTATAAAAAAAAGAACAATTTTGTGTTGGCAACCACAGATTGGTAACAGCCAACGCAACCAGTATTATTTTTTTAATAGTTTTTAATTTGTGATGGCCAAAAGGTGGCCAGAGTCTTCTTTGCCTATAGTCATAGGTAAATTGGGCTCAAATGCTCAAGACTTTCTAGTTCTACTATCTATAGTTAAAATATTGATATAAAAAAACATGCATTAATGACATATCAAAATATGCAATTTCAATGCCTATGCAATCTTATTTTGTAGCGTGTAACGCCCACAGTGAGCTTACCTGGCATCTGTGTAGGTTTTTGAGTTTTTTAGGGTTAGTTTTTTTGATTATTTTTATACCACAAAGTTGGCAAACAAGCATACAGCCTGCCTGATGGTAAGCATTACCGTAGCCTATAGACGCTTGCAATACCGGGGGTATCCCTCACGCGTTGCCAACCCTCCCAACCCCCCCAAGTGGAGCTCTGGAGACCTTACTCACCGTAACACAACATGGCCGAGACCAATGCTATTTGGCTACGATCTTTTGTAAGATGGAGGTCCGTCCCCAGACGGGCTGCTCTTCTAAAAAGTAAAAGAAAAGGCAGGCGTGTAGTCTTATGAGGTGAAAGAACTAGCAAAAGAGAGAGGAGGCTGCTACACCGACAGCAAAAGAGAGAAGAGGCTGTTACACCGACAAGAATGGTTCTTAAATATCAAGATAAATAGGGAGAACGATTATAAATTCTACCTTGTGTATCGAGCCGAATTCTTACACAATAATGGTGTCTCGGTGTCCCTTTCGTTTCAAAGAAGTTGGAAAGATCTGTTAACAAGCAAAAAGTTTGACAAACTAACCTAATTATAAAAGTAATTATTTCACAAATGCGACACCATGGCTTTTACAATAGCGTTTTTTAATTTGCGTCTACAGCACAATCGTTTCTGTTTAATTGTAATTGTCTAAATAGGAACAAACAATATTTTTATACAAATAAAAAAAAAACATATATTTTTTCTTTTATACAGAAAGCAATTAAAAAAAACCTTTAATGTTAAGATAGAATCAAAAATTGTTTATCATAATGAAAGCAAAATTTTTTAGTCAAAGGTTTCATGTTAAAATATTTTTATATTACAACTTGTTGCCCGCGGGTTGACACTTTTAATTTAAAAAAAAGTAGCTATCCTAACAATGAAACATAAACATAATATCTTTGTTTGGGGTACACAATGGCCGAAACATTGTTCTATTATTTTTACTACAACCGTTGGTTATTTTTTGTAGTATCTTTTTTTTAAAGTTATTTTGGTAGTTTGAGATATCTTTATTACATAGTATAAAAGGAAGTCGCTTTTGCTGTCTGTGTGTTCCTATGTATGCTAAAATCTTGAAAACTATGCAACGGTTTTTTAAAATAGACAGAGTGATTCAAGGTGAAGGTTTTGAAAGTATAATACATTCCAAAATTCCCACGGGAAAGCGACATACACGCAAACGAAGTTGCGCGGGTTTCGCTAGTATAAAATGAAGTCGTTCCAGCTGTCTGTTCGGTTAGATCTTCTAAACTACTCAACGGATTTTAATATATTTAATGTGGTTTTTAGCAATATGTGTGTGATTCAATAAATTTATATGTAAGTATAATACATACAAGGATTGGGAAATCCCCAAACTATTAAAATACTAGCTTTTCCCAGCGGCTTCGCTCGCGTTAATTTTATGACATACATCTCGTTTGACAACAAAACAACCCATAGTGCAACTTGTCTGTTGGCCGATATAGCGCCCTCTATAGTAGAAAAAATATTTTCCCATTGAAATGACATACTTTCACGGGATAAAAAGTAGCCTATGTTGGGCTCTGTACCCCTGACAGTATATATACAAATTTTCATAATGATCGGCTGATTAGATAAGCCGTGAAGGAATAACAAACAAACAAACAAACAAACTCACTTTCTCATTTAAAATATTAGTTTAAAGTTTGGATTGTCGAATCGGCGAGAACAGAAAATCCCATATGACTGACATGCTCGTTTGCCAACCTTTCTTTCATAAAAAAAAGCTCAGATGAAACAGAATATGATCGCTTACATGCCGATCCAGTGTGAACCCTTTGACACTTGAAGATCACCAAAACGAGCCACGGTGGTGTCAAAACAAACAAATAGAACAAAAAAAAAAGGAAAATGTAAAACAAAATGGTTAGATAAATTTACATTTCCATTTTCACGAGTCTGAAAAGTAACAAAACGACCGCGAACGGAAGGAGGGAACTGTGACCCACTTTAAAACCACGGCCTTTTCAACGACTCCGCATATTTATGTATTTATACAAGCAACATGGCTCGGTTCCGCTCGAGTTGTATAAAATGACCGACGATTCATTGTTCCCCCCAAACATTGTTGACACTACCAAAACGATGGGGTAAAACGATGGTGGTAGTTTATAGAGTAGCTTATTTATTTAATATTTAATCTATATATATAAAATTCAAAGTCCTGACTGACTTAAGGGTGATTCTTGGAAATGCGATTATTCGGTTGATTCCACTGGCTAGTTTTTTTTTTCAAAATATAATGAAACCTGGTACTACACGTAAAATAGGCTAAACCTGAAGTATAAATTTCGAATAGGCACTCATTTTGAACCTATAATATCCAAGATATTAGACATTAAAAAAATCATGACCAGGGGAATCAATTAATAGTTACAGGGGAATCAAAAATCAATAACTCTGTACTTTTTTTAAAGAAATTGTAAGTTTTTACATATCAAAAATTACAAAATTAATTCTCAGTTATACATATCTAAATAAAATTAACAATTGTGAACATGTATTCTTCAATTTTCAGATATTATTATCTACTTTTGTAAACAATCGTCTGACATAGGTACATAAATATCTAATAATCTATTGGTGTCGTAATCACATTCGTGTTCCTTGAGAGCACCCCATTTGTACAACATTATTGTCATATTCCTGCAATAAAAAAAGGAATATTAGGAAAATTGCGAAATTTTAGAAATGTTTTACAAAAATAAAGTTTAAAAAAATGTTACTTAATCCAGCTTAAGAACAACAAGGCGCCAGGCGAGGACGGAATCACAGCAGAGCTTCTGATAACGGGTGGTACACCGGTGCTGAAAGTCCTGCAGAAGCTCTTTAATTCCGTGTTGGTCGAGGGCAAAACGCTTGAGGCGTGGAACAGAAGCGTGGTGGTTCTGTTCTTTAAAAAGGGCGATAAAACCATCTTAAAGAATTATACCACATCCATACGCTGCGGCAGATTGTACAGAAGACCGAAGAGTACAATCTGCTATTATGCTTAGCGTTTGTGGACTATGAGAAAGCCTTCGATTCGATCGAGACATGGGCCGTGCTACAGTCTCTCCAGCGATGCCGCATAGACTGCAGGTATATCGAACCTTTGACGTACTTATACAAAAACGCCATCATGTCAGTCCAAGTACAGGAACAGAACACGAAAGCAATCTCATTACACAGAGGCGTGAGACAGGGAGATGTCATATCTCTGAAACTGTTCACGACCGCTCTGGAAGATGCCTTCAACTTTTGGACGAGAAAGGATGCGGCATCAACGTCAACGGCGAGTATATCACTCACCTTCGATTTGCCGATGACATCGTGGTCGCTGGAGGACCTCAGCGCCATGCTCGAAGGCCTCAATTGAGTTTCCCAACAGGTGGGTCAAAAAATTATCATGGTCAAGACGAAAATCATGTCGAATATCCATGTCGCACCCGCCCCGGTCTCAGTTGGGAGCTCGATCCTCGAAGTTGTTGACGAGTACGTATACCTTGGACACACCATCCAATTAGGTAGGTCCATCTTCGAGAAAGAGGTCAATCGACGAATCCGACTTGGCTGGGCAGCTTTCGGGAAATTACGGCATATCTTCGCGTCCAAAATTCCTCAGTGCTTGAAACGAAGAACCTTCGAGCAATGTGTGTTGCCAGTGATGACCTATGGATCGTAAACGTGGTCGCTCACTATGAGCCTCATAAGAAGGCTATGGGTCACTCAGCGAGCCATGGAAAGAGCTATGCTCGGGGAGATCGAATCAGAAATGAGGAGATCCGTAGCAGAACCAAAATAACTGACATAGCCACTGACATAGCCAAACACTGAAGTGACAGTGGGTAGATCACATAGCGCGCAGAACCGAAGGCCGATGGGGCAAAAGGGTTCTGGAATGGCGACCACGTACCGGCAAGCGCAGCGTAGGACACCCGCCTACAAGGTGGTCAGACGACCTAAGGAAAGTCGCAGGAAGCCGCTGGATGCAGGCCGCTGCCAGCAGGTCGCACTGGAGACGTTTGGGGAGGCCTAGTTGACTTCTTGTGGCTGAGATGATGATGATGAAATAATTTTTCAGTCAAAAACTTTATCACATTTTGATTTCACTGACCTTAGAAACAGAGTAATCAATGTCAGGGAATCAAAAAATGTAGCAAAATTATCGATTGTCGCTAAATGACTGTATCTAGTACAATGACCTTTACACCCTAGGTAGTCATTAGAGTGGCGATAGTGCATAATTTTTTTTAGTCGTCTAATAAAATTAATTGATGGTAAAATTGAGGTCAAAGTAATCAACGATGTACCAAACCAAACCCAGTGGAATCAGATACTTACCTTTATATTTCTGGAATGCAGCAAGCAACCGCGCATCTCTTCCCTCGACACTCAAAACATGACTGACGGTTAACGCTCGGGGGGTACACGTTGCTTCCAAATTGTGTCACTAAGGACGTACGTACATTTTAGTGATGTACCAGTGGAATCACTGCTAAGGCCCGGACAACATTTAAAAAATTCATATAATTAAATGTACTATAAATACGTGGTTCATCTATTTTATTTATTAATTCTTATCAATTTGGGATCTAATATAAAATATTGAAATATCTATGAACTGAATGGAAAAAATGATATGGATGATATTGTGTACAAATTTGGAGTACGGACACGCCAGTGGAATCAATTTTTAACACTTCAGATATATTTTTTACTCACTTTGTTTTATATTTTTCTTAATTATCGTAGTGACTCAGTTAGATTACAGTTTAAATTTTAATAAAAAAAATACTTCATACGCTTATTTCAATTATACGTACACTTTTTACTTCCGGACAACGAAAATCCAGGTTTTCAAGAAACACCCTTAACTATATATCAACGCACAGCCCAAACCGCTAAGTCTAGAGAATCCATTGGAATGTAGGTTCCTGAAGACGTCTAGGGGTGTACTAAGAAAGGATTTTTCAAAATTCCCACGGGAAAGCGCAAATAAAGTTGCGAGGATTACTAGTACTGAATAGTAATGTACTACTTATATAACGTGAGAAACTACATCTGAAGGTCTGTCTAGAATAAAGAATTTCATTTAATTTCGATATATTTTTAACAAATAGAATTTTGTTAGTGACACTACTAATAAATAGTGTTATTGCCCTGATGTATTTACCAAAATAATAAATTTAAAAAAAACTAGAAAATCTTTTTAAAAAAATACACATACCTACTACTACCCTGATATTATGGAATCGGAACATGGTAATTTTGAGGGAAAACCGCTGGCATTGATTACAGATATTATTTTTAAAAACAAAAAAAAATGCGAATGAAAACGGCCTAAAAACATTCCCAACACACATACAATGCCTAAGGTTGCATTGAAAAAATTGCTTTGAGCAATAAGGCCGCCCTGTTGCATATACACTAGTTTGTAACTTTTACTGTTTATTGTAATAATTGTTTGTGTATTGCAAATAAAACTATCTACAATGGCACCCTTGACCGGGTCGTTAAGTTCTATTAAATTGAAGAGCACATTTTCATCCCCGGATTCACCATTCTCCCGTAAAAGCGAATCATTTCTCAATAAAACAATATAATGGCTGTTGTTTTCAAGTTTTTTTCAGCATCTTGTTAAACTTCCAATACTCTATATTAACTTTATTCCGGGTAAATTCAAATTAAATGTTTTGATTTTTTTTATGCCGTACAGCAGGTAAACAAACAAGCGAATCGCCTCATAGAAAGTACAAACCACAGCTTCTGAACATTAGCAACACCAACCCGCCCAGGCACCCGGTGGTCCATTCCCGTGAGAAAAGTAAAAATCTAGTCTCAATCTGAAGTGCCATCTCACTCATACAAAATATGAAATGAGCAAAGAAAGGGCGTGAATTTGAAACTAAATTTCAACTGTATGCGACCGACCAGCCGTCATTTTGGAAATAAAAACTGTTTTTTTTCCCGAGAATAGACCTCCTAATAGGGTATCAACGCGTTGTCAGCTACAAAGAAAGGAATAGAGAGAAAAGGGATATAAAACAATTTGGGCCCACACCTCTAAACGTATTGCTGCTTCATGCCGTTATTCTGTGGATATTTGGACAAGCATCCCAGGAGTGTCGAGCTAGCATATTGTATAAATTCCTTACGATTCTATGGCAAAGACACTGTCAGTTGCAGCGATAGCGCGGTAGCATCTGTATTTCATATTATTTGTATGAACGACATCACACTAAACGCGGCGCGGGTCTATGGCGGCGCGACCGTCATCACACGACAGCGCGCGTCACTACCGACCCGCTGTCGCTGGCTTTTGCCCATTAAAAGATAGATGAGAGAGTCGAGACGTCAATATTCAAATACGGAGGTTGGCGACCCCAGAGGGTCGTGCAACCTCCTATAAAGTGATGGCACAATGCCAAGGGTTCATCGTGACCTATCTCCCATTATTTTTTTATTGGTATCACATTAAAACCCTCTTTAGAGCGTGAAACGTTTCAAATATCTTTTATTTACGTTGTTACGTTTTTATATCTGGATAAAGCGAGTGAAATGGCTGGATTATACATTGTACCGTTATATTTAGAAGGCTTTTAACAAGTCATTTAGTTAATCGAGTGTGTACAGTCAACCATTGAATGACATGACCAGGGTAGATACTAAGAAAAGATTTTTATGCCAATAATGTAATGTTATACCAATAACACAAGCCGGTTAAACCAAGCTTACTTGGGGATCAGGTGATGCTGTGTAAATTGCGTAGAATTTATTAATTTGTTTATTTAACGTACGTAAGACTTTATGTTAATATTATGTAATCTGGTAAACAAAATTGTGATTACGAAGATTAGTTACTAATCCTTACGTTAACCCGACTTTGACTTGTAATCATATTTCGTAGTAATACTGATTAAATTATGTATTGATAAATCACATAAAGCTTCTTAAGGCGCCGACCCCACTGCGCGCGGTCTAGCGGTCAGAGTTCTGACTTCCGACAGTACGACTACTGTAACCGTCGCAGTCCGACTGCTTTTAATGTGTAAGATTCTAAACCACCACATAGATTACAGTGAACGCGGAACGCAGAACTCGGAACTCTGACCGCCAGACCGCTCGCAGTGGGGTCGGCGCCTAAAACTTTGCACTTCGAAGATAATATCCAGTATTGGACTTTGTACCATTTCAATCGAAGTGGAGAGTACAGCCACGCTGCTTCAATATAGATTGGTGGAGGCCAGTGTTTCCAAGCCGACTGAAGTCCACCGACTTGGCTTAATGGCTGTCATCTATAACAATAGCACGAAGAAACTCGAGATAACGAAACCCATCCAAACAATGGCTAGGGTCGTCGTTGCTTGCGTGTTCGTTTTAGAGTGCCCAGCGACACCATCGCACCCCTCATCTCATCTCATTGATCTAATATACAAAGTATAAACTCATTTGTAAGTGACGCACCAATGTACACAAACTTTTCGTACGTAAAATCGATTTAAACTTACAATATTCTCTTTCATATAAGCTACTTACAAAGAAAACTCATTTGTTGTTGCCAAAAATAATATTTGCAAGTCAACTTTGAACGTAAGCAAAGAAAATTTAGCCAATTATCACAAACTTTAAAGTTTCCATCTTATAATTACGTTGCAATCAGCAAGTTGCCATTTAACGATCAGTTTGTTTAAACTCAAAATTGTAACAATAAACAGAAATTTAATTTATTTTAAGAAGACGTGCAAATGTCATGTCACATGACATGGCAAGTGCCATTGCATAAGTAAGCACAGTGTAGCAAATAAGGTTCTGTCCGCACAGAGAAATTTCACCGCGAAGTTTTTTTTGCAATTTTGCATCACATTACGGGTAATCCTAAAAATATTGCAAAATATCCTCCTAAACATTCACTCGGATCAAGGTGGACCATGGCCCATAGCATTTTTCGTTTGCATATTACTGATAATTTAGGTGGACCACGGGCAAGAAAAAATGCCCGGGTCCACCTCGGTGTACAAAGCACGTGAACCACGACTAATACGGGATTAATGAAACCATTAAATCTTTTGAAAGTATTCGCAGTGGCGGTAAAAATTCGCGCGGAAAAAGAATGAACGATGTTTCTCAGTCTGGGAGGCTAAGACTAGATAAGAGTACTTATTACATGTTTTTCATTGCTTCTATCTAGTATTCCAGTCTATCCTCAAGAGAGTATTGTCAGCACACGCTTAAGAAATCACGACAAAAGTATATCTTTAGATTTCTATTGAAAATTACATGTCGTGATAATGGGAGGCGGCACACGTGTCTCGTTTTGTTCGAAGCAGGTATGCCGTTTCTATGAAACCTTTTAATATTTGATAGAAGTCTTTCATTGGATTTTCTTGAATTAGAACATTCGTCATTGCCTACGTAAAGCTAATAGATACTTTATGAATTCTGCTTTGATGTTAACACACCGTAACGCACATTCCCCCGCCGATGTCCTTTGTATCTTTTTTTTATCACACAGATTGAGCTAGCTCCAAAGTAAGTTCGAAACTTGTGTTATTTTATAACAAATACATATATGTATAGATAAACATCCAAGACCCGAGGCCAGTCAGAAAATATTAGCTTTTCATCATGACCCAACCGGGATTCGAACCCGGGACCTCCTGGGTGGCGGGCCGCCATGGTAACAATTACGCCGCGGAGGTCGAAAACATCAACAACCACATTTTTTTTCCCACACAATTTGACAAACCGCCACTTGGTCCCAGTGTGCTTGTGATATGACTTCTCCGTGCGGAGGGTACGTTAAGCCGTCGTCGGTCCCGGCTGTTGTCGATGGATGACAGTCGTTAAGCCAAGTCGGTGGCCTTAGGGCGGTTTGAAAACACCGGCCTCTGCCAATCCGCATTGGAGCAGCGTGGCAGAGTACACTCTAATCACCTTCGATTGAAGGGAGACCCGTATCCCTGCAGTGGGATGAATGGGTTCGGTATGATATGACATGGGTACTAGAAACCGATATATTATAAGTATAGATGTATTATAAGTATATTATAACAGGCAATAATAAGGATTATTGCCTGTTATAATATACTTATAATACACAGAAAACATCCAGACACGAGAACAAATACTGAGGCCTTCACACAAACGTTTGCGAGCGGGAATCGTACCTGCACCTTCTGGTGCCGATTGAAGCATCACTACCAACGCATTACCAGGATGTATATTACGCACTGCTTTAAGGGTAAACCCGCCGGCATCAGTCAGTTCATTATACACAACAGAAATGAGTAGGTAATGCCGCAGGCGGTCCCCAGTTGTATTGTTTTAATATCCAAAGCAACAGTATGAAACGTAACTCAGGAACTGCCAAAATCATGTGACGCATAATGGATGAATGAAAAGTTACCTTTGTCGCTAAATCACAGGAGAAAGGGTTTCACAGAGAAAATTAAATAATAAACTTGAATATTTGTGATTTATGTCGTGTACAAATGTTTTTCCAAGGGCTAAAATAGATAGAAAGGGCTGTGTCAATATTACATTTAATTCTTATAATCCCCTGAAATATTTTAACATAAGAGAAAAAAACCATACGTAAATGACACTAGCTGTTGCATGCGCATATATAGCTTATGACACACAAATAACATGGCTTTGTATTGGTAGAAGAATTTTCTAAATCGGTTTAGTAGATCTAGAGATTAGCCTATACAAACTCACAAATGACGACCACCGTGGCGTTATGTTTACCATGTCGGCCCGCCTGGAGGTCCCGGATTCGAATACCGGTCGGGTCATGATGAAAAACGAACTTTTTCTGATTGGCCTGGGTCTTGGATGCTTATCTATTTATGTATTTGTTACTATAAGTTTAAATATAGTATCGTTGTATCCTATAATACAAGTCTCGAACCTACTTTCGGGCTAGCTCAATCTGTGTGATTAAAAATAAAATAAAAAATAAATATCTTTGTAATTAGTATAGATTACTTGCGTTTCAACTGTCTATACTAGATCTTTATAAAATCGAAAAATTTGGATTGTCAAGAAAAAAAAAACGACCTAATTACTTAAGATCAGTGGGATATTTAAAAATGTTTATTTTACCTAAAAATAATAACTTGTACGGAACTGGAGTTACCATTTATATTATTCCGTATTACCTAAATAAGCTAACTAACCTTCAAAACTGTTATGTAGAAAATTACAAAATTTTGCTCTAATGTTGAAACATTACTACTTACCTTATAAATTTATAAACAACAATGGCGCCTCACCGAAACCCAAATAAGCCCTGCGAGATTTTCGTGGTTTGGCACCTGTACATATATAATATTGTAATATTAAAAAACTTGAATAAATGATTTTTAAAAAGACTAGACATGAC
The DNA here is from genome assembly GCA_905163395.2 of Endotricha flammealis. Taxonomy (NCBI): domain Eukaryota; kingdom Metazoa; phylum Arthropoda; class Insecta; order Lepidoptera; family Pyralidae; genus Endotricha; species Endotricha flammealis. The sequence continues at coordinate 15,822,597 of LR990855.1, forward strand.
ATAGAAGTCTGTAGTTTAGCACTACCTTTTTACACTTTATCTCAGAGACAAATAACATTTGGGGACTATTACGTTTAGTCGCAGAATTCATAATAGTAGTTTAGTGCTATTCTACAATCTCATTTAAACCCTCAGCGATAAGAAGTCGGTGTTAAGTGTCCCTACGTTTTCTAATTGTTCCAATTATTCTCAGTTTAAAGTGGTCACAAAAGCGAGGCTTTACGCAGAAGCCTAAATTCTAATGACTTTGAGAACTTGTAGTACTTTGGTCAAATGAACTCTTTTGTTTTACTCGAGCGTGTCTAAAAAAAACATAAAGGCCCGGTCCCACTGCTGCGCACGCTGCGCACGAACACGTGGGCCACGTGGCACATTACAGCTGCGTGGATGACTACGTGGGTCTACGTTTCCACAGCGTGCGCAGCGATGTGCCCGCTTTGTGGAACAAACTGTGTACCGCATTCACTGCGTGCATGGCGTTGACAGCGTTGAGCTATGTTGAGCAAGCCACGCGTGTATCAATGACGTCACTTGATGGTTAACGTGTCCGTGGGTTGCAGTGGAAACAATCACGTACATCCTCTTGCAAAGCGTGCGTAGCCTCTTCGTGCGCAGCAGTGGGACAGCGCCTTAATGGTATAAAAGTACCATTATTTTTAATGTAAAAAAGTAAATTAATAAATCAGATCTTTTATTTTTATTACTTGCTAAACACGAGCTACATACTTCTTTTGCGTGTGTACCGCTTTATTGTTAGAATTTTAGAAAAACCTTTCTTATTGGACGCCTACGTCATACAAAGAACACAGTCTCCAGGTTTCAAGTCTCTACGATCAGTGATTTAGGCTGTACGTTGATCCGTCAATCAGTCATTCAGAAAAAGGATTTTATAAGTATAGATTAAGAATATACAAGGTGATTTTTTAGTCACCAACAATATTGAAGGAGGTGAAGGAGCCCATGAATATGACCTTTTACTATAGGGACACATGCCAAATCGCGAAAAAAAAAACAACTGAATCATACATTCTGATCGAATAGGTATGAACATTTTGTATGAAACAGATGATTTTTTTTCGCGATTTGACATGTGTAATCCCTCATAATAAAAGTTGATCATTATCATGGGCACTCTGACCGCCTTCAATATTGCTGGTGACTAAAAATCACCGATGAGTAGTAGTTGCGTTGCGATTCATGTAATGCAGTTTATGTTGTTAGAGTTAAATGCCTTGCTACCTAATAATAAAGAAACATGGTTGCTAATAATTAAAATGAAAACTCAAGAAAACGTTTTAAAAATAGCAGATTATAGAAGTTTCGATACAAGCCGAATTTCCTTCGATAAAATTGAGTTACAATTTCGTAATCGAATAAACAGTTTCAAGATCGACTTCGCGAGAGGGAGCGAGCCGAAAGTGAAGAACTTTTTGTTGAAATTGAATACACAGTAACGTCGTAACGTGGTTTACACAAAATATTAGTGCCTTGCCAATCCGCATTGAAGCAGCGTGGTAGAGTGCGAGTCTGATCTCCTTCCATTGAAGGGAGACCCGTATCCTTGCAGTGGGATGATAATATGTTGATATGATGATGATTAGTAAATTAGCAGTTGTGTACCCGTTTCAGATCCGTTTTCTTTATTTATTATGTAATTCACAGATTTACAGTTATGACCATCTGCATGGTAGACAATAACAGATTGGATTAAACTAATATAGAAATATGAAAATTTTGCTGATATTGTGCTTTCTTCACATAGTTAATTCGTCACAGAAAAAAGCATGTGTTTTACTTTAATTTTATTGTTGTTACCATGACACCAGTGGGTTTATAATCCTTTTATCCACTAGGTTGTCACGACTATCGTACACATTGTAGGCAAATTTTTTATAAACACGGTATTCAAACGACGTATACACGCAACACGCACATAACTATTCATGTATGTACAGTCATCACAAAAAATACATAAAAACACAGCAGCACATCACCGCTATCTCACGTCGATATTCTGTGAGAGGATGATACTATTTACGACCCACTACCAGTTTATAGTAGTTAGCTGGGCTTTACCACACCACTCGAAAAAATATATACTTTCGGATCAAAGCTAAAATAAATTTTGAAGTGAAAACTTTTTTAGCGGCGCTTGGCACTTTTTTAGATGGGTAAAAAATGTTAAACTCGCGTCAGATCCGTAGCCTGATCGGAAAAGCGTAAGATTCCCTAACAATTCCAAAACATTAAAAAATGCACAACGTTTTCACTTCTGCCGGCACTTCCGGAGTGCAACCCGTCCTTTTTTTTTGAAGGCTTGAAAGAAGTGTTTTATAATTTATTTAACGGCCTGGTGACTAGGGAGGGGCCCGATTCTACTAACACAAATGTACCAATGAACTCTCAATGGTGTCTTAATCGTGTCTCAAAAGAATGCCGATAGTGTATCAGTGGAATAGTCTTTGACATTTGTTATGGACTTAAACAATAACATAATGTTTAACTAATTTTTTACTTTTACTTGACCTGTAATACAGATTCTCTTGAACGAATGTTATGTCTGGCACCAGTCTCTCACAAGGAAGGGTAATAAACTACACAGAATGTAATATCACCGGCTGTCACACTTGTAATACCTATCTAAGAGAGAAACAAATGATATATGATATAATATTTTGAACCATGTGTGGTACCACTCTCTCTTCGTTAAATAGTACAGTGAAGTGCGACATTAGAATGATATAAAATCCATTATTTAAAGCTTGACGTCATCTTGATCGTACCTAACTTATTATGATAGTTACTGGTAGTTAGTAGTACTTTATCTTCTAAAAATAATATTTTATTTAAACTGCAATAAAATAAGAAAGCGATTAAAGAATAGAATTTATTTGACATTTATAACAAAAAGTCTTTTATCTGGAATTTTATCTGGAATATTTAGAAAGTAATAATGTCCATCAAACTGACTTCTAACCCTTGTTCGTCTTTCTGTCTGTCTGTTATAATGTGAATAGAGTTGATGAAAAGTCGACGGTAGGGCGCGTTCATATGGCGCGAATTTTAACGTGCGAGCGTCGCGTTTGTAGGGGCTTAAAAAAATTTGAACTTTAATTATTTTTTATTAATGTACATTTCATATCGATCAAAAGCATCGGGCACTTAGCGATTGCGATGTGAGTGCTGAGCGCGTACTACGCGTGTGCGTTTAAAAAATAATTCAAATTCAAATTTCTTTAAGCCCCTACAAAGAGCTCGGTTTTTACGCGATGCTTACGCGACGCTCGCACGTTAAAATTCGTGGCGTGTGAATGAGGCCGTAGGGTCTGACGGCGATAGAACATAAAGGTCTACCTAAAGTCAAAATCACAGTCAGGGCACGTCAGGGTGCATTTTTTTTTTTTCCTACTTGTGCCACATAACCTTGCTTCATACCTTTCACGTTTCTAGATCACAGGGGGACTACCTTATAGGTTTTTGATGTTTGCGATTTCTATGATAAACGCAACATAAACACCTATATATTTTGATTGCGTTGAATTAGAAATTTGTTCTTTTTTAACATTCGGAAAAAGACCTGTGTTGACAGAGTTTCTTTTGGCAATTTATTTCGCCAATGGTACTGGTAGATTAAAAAATATATCTAACATTATAAAAGACTAGCTGACCCGTGCCCACTTCGTTGGGCATAATGTTAAAAGCCTTTTTATTTTTTGGTTTTTTATATAACCTATGACACTCAGCAATAATGTGGCTTTCTATTGGTGAAAGAATTTTTAAAATCGGTTCAGTAGATCCCGAGATTACCCCTTACAATTGAACAAATACACAAACTTTACCTCTTTATAATATTAGTATAGATGAGTCTAAGTGCCTACAGAAAAAAAAAATAGTGCAAAAAACTGCAGACATGGTATTTCAACTCAAAAAAGTTGACAGTGTAATGTCAGATGACTATCTGTCATAAGTTATAAGTTATAAGGTTACCTATATGGGCTACGTACTCGATGGGTTTTATGGATCATCTTTTCATTTTGAGGAACCCTTAAAACTACATTTATTTTAAGAAAAACACAAAAAACATTATCAATCCATCGTAAAATGTTAGCGAGTGTACGTTGCCAAGCCTCGGGCCCGCCTTACAGGCAACAAGCATATAACATCGTGAATGTTAACAATATTTCTATATTTTAAGGTTTACTGACGTTTAATCTGGCGAAAACAAGTCTGGTTTAGACATTCAAATTAGCTTTTGTGTTTTATGAAATCCAGTAAAAGAAATAAATATTTTTTTAATCTGAATATTAAAACAAAGTTATCTGTTTCAAATATGAAAAGAACAAATTGAATGGCCAAAAAAGGCCGTAACCGGTTTTCTTTTGCTGTATTTACATCTATATATATAAAATTCAAAGTCCTGACTGACTTAACTATATATCAACGCACAGCCCAAACCGCTGGGTCTAGAGATTCCAAATTTGGAATGTAGGTTCTTTATGACGTCTAGGGGTGTACTAAGAAAGGATTTTTCAAAATTCCCACGGGAAAGCGAGATATACGCAAACGAAGTTGTGAGGGTTTCACTAGTTAGTTTATAAACTCTATAGAGTACCTAGTTTATATGTAAATATATTTCATAAAATTAAAATTATTTACTTAATGTTAAAGATGTAAATGACTAGAGTGTTTGTAAAGGAATATTGTCTGAATAAAATATTTTTATTCTTTGATGTCAAAATAATTATAAGCGTCTTTTCACACGAACCACAACCACCACGCGACGACAGAAACATATGGTCGGCTATTTTGTATGAAAATGAATCGTAGAATTCACACGGACCACATTTTGTCGTCATTTTCGACACTGTATGTCGCTGCGATGTCGCGTGGTTGTGGTCCGTGTGAAGTCAAAAGTCAAACAGGACTTGTTTGACTTTCCTCTCCGAGTGTCGTCCTTGACCGAGCCCCCTTAGCCAGGTACTGTCATTTTTAATTAGTGAGAACCTTCCACACTCGCAAATTAGTAGTGTAAGATCACAACACTTTGACTACAAAATGTATATTTAAAAAAAACAAGGTAAGTATTGTATTGATCGTTTTGTTAGTCAAGGCACGCCTGGTTAGCGTTGTACACCGACCAGTCAATTAGTCCACGCTACACCCCAAAATGCAGGTAAACAGAATTTACTTAACGCCATAGATCAACTATATTCCATTCCAATATACTTTGTATACAGCTCTGTACATACATAATGATCATTGATTCAGCTACTAGTGAACGGATTCCGCCTTGAGGAGATGGGTAACTAGCTTATGCCCGCGGTTTCACCGGCGAAATCCCGTTTTTACCGTTCCCAAAATGATTCCTATACAGGATAAAAACGATCCAATGTGTAATCCGTTTACCTATTTAAGACGACGTGGTTACCACGCCAGACCGCCACCCAGGAGGTCCCGGGTTCGAATCCCAGTCGGGTCATGATGAAAAACGAACTTTTTCTAATTGGCTTCGGGTCTTGGATGATCTTTAATATGTATTTGTAATAAAATATAGTATCGTTGAGTTAGTATCCCATAACACAAGTTTCGAACTTACTTTGGGGCTAACTCAATCTGTGTGATTGTGCCTATATATTTATTTATTTACCAAATATCAAGCAAATCAGTGGCCCGATTCTACTAACACAAATGTACCAATGGACTCTCAATGGTGTCTCAATCGTGTCTCAAAAGAATTCTGATAGATGAGTGGAATAGTTTTTGACATTTGTTAAGGACTTAAACAATAACATAATGTTTAACTTATTGTATAAGTCCATAACAAATGTCAAAAACTATTCCACTGATACACTATCGGCATTCTTTTGAGACACGATTGAGAGTCCATTGGTGCATTTGTGTTAGTAGAATCGGGCCCCTGTACAGCCGTTTTTGTGTGAAAGAATAATAAACATCCGTACTTCCATAAATACAAACTTTTGCGTTTGTTACATTAGTAAGAATTTAATGCTAAAGATGTTTTGTGAGAAGGCCTGACATCTAAATGAAGTCCTAGTCCCTGAATAAATGATTTAATTTTCCTTTCTATAACTCCAATTATTTATAATGTCAACTAGCCAACCATTCATTTTGATGTAAAAATATTCAAGAAAAGGAAAGTGGATTCCTTCAGAGTCACAACAATTTATCATCCGTATTTTGGATACAAGGAGTGATAGTAAGAAGTGTAATGGAAAAACATTTTATTTGAGAACTTTTTTCTTTGGCTAGGTACTTGTATTTTGTTTTAATGTGTAACTGTTTTGTGTGAATGTTTCTGTCTCTTTGGATTTGTAAAATGCTGTTGTTGTCTTGTGTCTCATGTGCTGTACAGAATAAATGTATTTTCTTTCTTTCTTTCAACTAGCGCCCTGCTGCGACTTCGCACGGGTTTTAGTGGAAATTCCTAGATTTTGAAAAATAAAATGGCCTATGTCACCCGGGGGGTATCCTTCCTAACGGTGAAAGAATTATTTAAATAAGTCCAGTAGTTTTTGATTTACTTATTTCGTTACAAACAACAATACAAATCTTTCTTTTATGAAATGAAATGAAATCGTTTATTTCAGAAATAAGACCTTCACAGGCACTTTTTCTTGTCATTTACAACTTGTATATTTATGTGTAAAGAAAATAAACTACGTTATAAACTACCACCATTTCGGACACAAGCAAAATGGCCACCGGTAAAAGAAATGGCGAAAGAAAACCGGTTACGGCCGTTTTGTCATTTTGTACTTTTTTTTTCTCCTTTTTTTTTCCACTCATTAGTTACAATGTAGGTATAAGTACATTAAAATTTATAAGAAGAATACGCGGAATGTTATAATAAGATCTTTTAGCCAATTAACAGCCTGTTTCTGAAATGCATTTTTAAGTTTAACACATTAATATATAGCTGTCACTATCAAAATTAAGAGAACCACACACGTTTTTTCGCCGTAAAAATCTACTTGGTCGTGTGAATGCACTTAAGTGTTATACGGATCACTTTGGAAGCTGTGTTAACATGCACATGATGCACGGCGCTAGGGACAAGACCTAACGAAATGTTAATTAATATTTTTGTTATAAATCTAATAATTACTTTTCTTTTTTGTTTAAAATTTGAATTACTTTTTCAAAGTGAAACAATAATAAAAACAGTTTAACAGCCTCATTCCTTAAAGTATAAATAAAATATTCCAGCGTCACAACTCATACATGTCTCTTGTACACCCACGTAGTTGGTCCGTGTCTACTACAAAATTCGATTCCAACGTAATGCTATTACGCGCCGATCGAATTACAGGCGGCCAATTTGCGCCGTTCACGTTATATTTTGAATGTGAGGGAAACGTAATCGATTTAAAGTACAAAATAAAACATATATATTTAGGATAAATAAATAGTAGGTGAATACCTAGTCAGTGCGACATTTCATTTTTTTCGAATTCTAAAAGTAATAGGATGCGATTCTGTAATAATATTATTTAACGATAATAATCCAATTTTTTTTTTACATCACTAAGGCGGCAATCAAGCATACGGACCGCCTGAAGCAGTGACCGCTGTAAAAAGTGGAGCTCTGGAGACCTTACTCACTGTAGGAACACAACATGGCCGAGACCAATGCTATTTGGCTACGATCTTCTGTAAAGCGGAGGCTCCAGACAGACGGGCTGCTCCTCTCTTAAAATTATTAATACGGAAGTTTCTGAGGATATATAAATTCTTATTTCACGCAAAAACGGTTTGATAGATTTGCTTGAAAGATACATAGATACCTCCGACCTCCGTGGCGTAATGGTTACCACGCCATATCGCCACCCAGGAGATCCCGGGTTCGCTCCCCGGTCGGGTCATGATGAAAAACGAACTTTTTCTGATTGGCCTCGGGTCTTGGATGTTTTTCTATATAAATGTATTTGTCATAAAATATAATATCATTGAGTTAGTATCCCATAACACAAATTTCGAACTTACTTTGGGGCTAGCTCAATCTGTATGAATCGTCCCCTATATATAGATAGTTTATAACGTGAAATATATAAAATAGTTTTTATCCCGTATACCAGAACAATGGGATTTCGCGGGTAAAAGTCTTAGATATATCCAAATGCCATCACAATATTCAAAATTGCTAAAAGCTGGCGAAATTGTCTGTAAAATGACGTCCCACGACTAAATATTTAGAAATTTTTAAGCGCAAAGACTCATCATAAACAAATAATAAATTTAATATCTTTATTTCAGATATTTATTCATTTTTATTCGACTTCAAAAAAGAAGGAGGTTCTATATTTCATTCTATGTAAATATTTTTTTTGTATGTCCGCTAACGTTAGTAACATTTGCACACTTAAAGACCTATGTTAGTGTATGATTACATTAGATAAAAAATAAAATAATTCAAACAAAAGCTGCTGCAATCTAAGTTAGTGTCATACCTGCGTGAAACTACCGCCGTAAAATGCTAAACATCGTTACAGCTAGGTTTCTGAACTTTTACTCACCTGAAACAAAAGAAAAAGTAATATTATTATTAGGTAACTAGCTGCCCGGCCCGGCTTCGCCCGGGTACTGTTTCAATCTTTCTGAGAGATTTTCTTAATATTTTTTTCCGTAAGAACCTTGTACAGAGTATTAGAAAACTACAAAAAAAAAACAGCCAAATCGGTCAAGCCGTTTCATGTTATGTCGTGACAACGGAAAACGGGTTTCATTTTTATATATATAGATAGATGTGTAAAGCAGGAAAACACATGCCGCTGCCGGACTGTTCGGATCGTTTGCATGTACCCGTGGAAATTTCGAAAAAAAATTAAAAAATTGTAGCTTAATAGCATTGATCTGCGCCATGTTGTGTTCCTACAGTAAGGTCTCCAGAGCTCCACTTGGGAGGGTTGGGAGGGTTGGCAATGCGCGAGTGATACCCTCGGTATTGCTAGCGTCTATAATGCTACGGTGGCTTGTCATCAGGCCGGCCATATGCCTGTTTGCGACCATTGTGGTATAAAAAAAAAACATTTGGAAAATAGATTTACAAAAAATACTTTTGCACGTCAATATTTTTTTATCCTTAGTACTTCAGACGTGAATGGCCTGTTGAGAAGAAGTGCCGCAAGAAAGTCAACTGTAGCCTATAAAAGCCATGTAATACATAAAACCTTCCTCTTAAGTCAACCGAAAACCGCATCATACATAATCTGTTGCGTAGTTTTAAGGATCTATCAAAGATCTAATATTTTTTTTCGTTTTAACTAGCTCCATACACATATTTTGAGTTGTTGCCTAGCTCTTTGGTTATAAGTAATTGTTAAATCTTGGTAACAATTTGTTTTGTGTTTCTATAAATAAATAAATAGGGACAGACAGAGGGAAGCAACTTAATTTTATATTATGTAAAGATATTAAAAAAGATTTTCGACACGAGATATTTTTATAATTATAAGCTACTTTAACGAAAATAGATATTAATACTTGAATATTCTACTCTTGACTCCATAACGTCCATTAATCCGTATTTACCGAGCTAACAGCTTACTATGTTATTTCGGGGGTGGATTAAAACTCCCAAAAGACTCCCCTGAGTAAGTGGAACATTCACTAATCTCAACAGGGTATAATGGTACTCTTGCGATTAACTTCCTTCTTTAAATATAAATAATAATCTTTCTCATAATGCCATCCTTATCGCACAAGCATAGTACAAAGTGACACGATATTGTACAAGATACGCATATTAAAAGTGCTCTAAATCCTAATCCCACTGAAGTGAAATGAAATGAAATCGTTTATTTCAGAAATCAGACCTTCACAGGCACTTTTTCTTGTCATTTACAACTTGTTTAAATAAAGAAAATAAACTACGTTATATACTACTACCATTTCGGACACAAGCAAAATGGCAACCGGTTAAAAGAAATGGCGAAAGAAAACCGGTTACGGCCTTTTTTGTCATTTTGTACTTTTTTTCTCTCTCCTTTTTTTTCCACTCATTAGTTACACGCTCAAATTGGCTGGGACAATTTTTATGATATTTGGTATATAAGTTGCTGATATAGCTGATACCGGATTAACACTCTTTTTTTTATCCCAAAAAGTACGATTAAGTTTTTTTTTATAGCACTAAGGTGGCACACTAGCTTACGGCCCACCTGATGGAGAGCGGTCACCGCAAATACTATAGAAACTCTAATACGCACAGCTTCGGAAGAATTCGGGCAAGACCGCGACACTAGCGCCCCTACGGCATGAGGGCGGCATGAGGTGAACGATTTCAAAACTTTTGTGCGTTTTGTATGCAAAATGGTATAGCGCCCCTAGCGGCATGAGGTGAACGGAGGTTGCCAAGTCATTGTATGAGAAACGTCAAGAGCTGTGCGTATTAACTCGGTAGAGTTTCTATAGTATTTGGTCACCGTAACCTATGGACGCTTGCAACACCGGGAGTATCATTCGATTAAGTAAGTAAGATTTGGTCAAAAGTCTGATGGACAATGGCGCTTAATAAAATTAAAAATTAAAAATAGATATAATAAAACGCTGGTAACACAGCAGCTAGTATTTTATATGAGAAAGTTTCCGAGGATAGATGTTTGTAATTATTGCACACAAAAACGGCCAGACAGATTTGCTTGAAATTCTGTACACAGGTAGTTGTTAATCCTGGATATCAGCCCGGGAATGAAAACAACGGAATACCGCGGTTAAAACCGTGGACAAGCAAATCATTTCAATCAGCACTTAACTTAATTTTTTAATTTCTATTAGAAAAGCATTCATAATTGAATGATGTCCTCAACATTCTATTAGTCTTCACTCAGACTGATTAATGAAATCAATCAATTAATGGACACAGAACGGAAACATGCAAACAAGACCAGTGGACATCAAGCTAAGCTTTAACTAATACTTATTTTGTCACTCTCACACTTCATTTAACTCTCCTCAAGAATGACAGCGACAAATCTATACTACAGTCAAATTTGACATGACCCCCTTGGTCGTGCACGCAAAAGGTCAGGTAAATCTGAATTCTTTATACGTTGTTAAGACCTAAACCAGTATTAAAAATTCAGATTTGCATTTTCCGAAAAACTGCACTTTTTGGAAAAAAAAAACGCCCATTTTAGAAGAACTGTATCTTGGAAACTTAGAAAGGCTGTATAGAGCTCGCCTTAGTCTCATATGGTAGCAAATTTAGTCTACTTAAAAGTATTCATAGTCATAGTGACTTTACCGGTCAGACCCTTCCTTCACTGAGATATTAGCAAAAATCCGAAAATATCATGGTTTTTTGGACATACTGTCGCCCGCACAGCACTTTCGAAATTGCAAATTTGGATTTTTAATACTGGTTTAGGTCTTAACAATATATAAAAAATTCAGATTTACCCTGACCTTTTGCGAACACGAATGTATGTACATCTTTACTGAACTACTTACTTGGTAACTGTAATCTATCGACAATAGTCGGCACGATTTTTAAACGCATCCAAATACTAGCACAGTTCTTCGTTGCTTAACTTGTTTTATTTAGGTTCCTCAATCTGGGACTATACATTACATTTTGTGGTCGTTCGTATCTCACTAAAAACTTTGTATTGTGTTTATATCTTACTAAAAACTTCCAACTTTCAAGTAAGATGGATTGTCGTCGCAAACTGCGGTTCCAAAGTTTAGTTTATAATCGACTCCTCGGTTTACCTTACTGTTTAATCTGTTTTGGGATAAGGGCTAAAGGGCAGGCCACATCGCAAGAGCACACCGAGCGCTCCATGGCGCTGCAATCGCCAAGTTGTGTGTACAATAGTAATTCATGCATGTACAACTAGATGGCACTGATATTTTTTTTATTGGACAGCTTAAAAGTTTTACATTGTATTGGTACAAAGTGTAAGGCGTGCGAAAAAATCATGTTGTTTAGACCAGTGCAGAATAAAATAAATTACAGACTACCACGGCATGGAAGAAATAAGAAGAAAGACTCTTAGTACAAAATACAGTTTTTCGGAAATATGAAAAAATCAATTAAGTGAAAAGAGGTAAAATTGAGATTGAATATACTTAAATTTGAGTGTGGGTAAACGCTTACTATCTTTTTACATGGTACTCGTATAAAATGAAGTCGCTTTTGCTGTTCGTCCGTCTCTTTGTTCCTATGTATGCTTAAATCTTTATAACGCAACGAATTTAGATGCATTTATTCTAATAGATAGAGTGATTCAATGGGAAGGTTTTTAAGTATAATACATTCCAAAATTCCCACGGGAAAGCGAAATACACGCAAACGAGCCCATTAGCAGACATACATACCTACGAATGGATTCACAGAAAAATGCGCTATTGTTTTTTTTTTTTTTTTTTCAAATAAAATTTATCACAAGCGAAGCCGCAGACAAAATTTAGTTTAAATACAAATCAGACTTAACCCAGTTAACATTCTATTAGGCAAGATGGCTTGCAAAATTGCCGTTCATGTTTAATAAATCAATGTTGTATAAAACAATAAATCACAGTCAACGAAGTGATTGACCGCAACGGAAAGGCTTCAAAGGCTTACTTCAGTCAGGTCGTTTAAAATTCCACACAATAAACCGAAAATTTCGGTTATATAGTCCGTCGACCAAAGCCCCAAAGATTTTTGTGCCAATCGTCTACTTGGGATATACGAGTATTATTTATATTCGCACATTATTGCACAGAACACTTAAACGTGGATACAGACTTTGTAAGGTTTACAAAAGCCGCAAACCGTGCGAGATATTGTCAGGGCTGATAAGCTGATAGCGGTGCATGCTTGTAAAATCTGTATCTACCTAAAATTGGTTTGCCAAGCCAATCAGGAAGCAAGTGCGAGTTAAATTAGTTTCAAACAATTTTTTTTAAAATCCTTAAAACTTTTCCTGGCACCCTCATCTATAGTTTCGAAAAAAAGTGGCTGTGACATACGGATGGACAGACAGACAGACATGACGAATCTATAAGGGTTCCGTTTTTTGCCATTTGGCTACGGAACCCTAAAATTAAGGTTCAAAACAGTATGAAAAATGAGGTATGGGCGACAGTCTAAAATGCCAGTTTATATCTCAAATAATGGAATTTGTAAGTGACATTTTCCATTTACTGTTGCCCATTTCATTGGCGTCAGATTTCTATGAGATAGTGTCATTTGTAAATGATCTGAGGTGTTGAGAATAAATTCCTAATGACATCGTAAATTAGAACTACCAGAGTGCTCTTAGTATGCGTTTTTTATTCGCGTTCGTTCATGTCGATGTAAATTGTACACGAATTGACCAAATAGAAAGAACTGTCATGTATAAAGTGAGTTACTTGCTCATATTTTAAAGCGAGCAACCCGACTAATTTAGATATGTAACACGCGTTTGATAAATTCCAATATGAAACTTTTTTCAATTTCGTCGGCTTGTACACGCTAACACGTTCGAATGTGACCAAAAAATTCCTACTAAGCACGCAGGGGTATATTTTCGTAACTAAACTTTGATATACAGATCCCAACAACAACTGTTAGCAGCTTATATTGGCTTTTTTTTTAGGATTGGTCCGAGTAATTTCTGGCGTACTAACGCCATCTGTTACGACACCGGGCTATTGCAGGAGCGTATGGCTTACACCGCCAAAAATTTTGTGTCTGCCAAGGGGTACCCCAAAATAGCGACAGCTGGGTTTAAAATGGTACAAAGTGATGTAGCGCCGAGGCTGGCAACACCATGAGCCTCTTCACTATGGTCTGCGTGTAGAATCCTTTCAACAAAATTGAAAGACTGCGTATTGTAAAATCTCTAATGGCGAATGGGATACCAGGCTGGCGAAACTCAGTACTGCACAAAATATATATGGACTTTACGCTAATTTTAATGGCGACATGTTTTGTCTCTTACTTCCTGTTTAGCCTTCCTTGTCTCGCCCTGCTGTTAGTCAAAATGGTGACGGGCAGTCTTGAATATTTGTAAACAACGCGTAGTTTTAGTGTGAGTTTTAGCTAATTTTACTGCACGTCACGTGCGTATTTAGTGTTTTCGGAGTCTACCCATATAACTAAGTGCATACCGGTTTATTATAATTTACGTGCATAACAGCAAAATGCATTACAAAACCTGTGAAATATGTGGGATAAAATCGGGTAGGAAATCTAATCAAAAGCGTGTATTCCTGGCTCAATTCCCCCTAGATGACAAGCGGTAAGTAGTTTTTCATGTTATTAAATTGATGTAAAGTAATTAGGAAGAAGTTCTGGTCTCTTTAATACTTTGCCTTAGAATTCATAACCAAAAATCATGTGCGCCATAGGGATGTTCTTACTACGTACCAAATTATCGATAAAAAAATTTTTTTCCTAAATTTGGGTATAAAATGTAAATGAGATATTTGCGGCTGCATTTGTTTAATTCATTATTAGATTGTTCATGTTCAATGAAGTTTTATTATTTTAATCATAACAGTAACTGGGCGACCGAGTCTGAATTCATACTACAGTAGAGTCATCTTTTTGACCGATGCTAATTAGAAATTCGCGCAACAGCGCGTGCATTCGCGCGACAGCGCGTGCATTCGCGCGAATTAAACTGGCAATGGCAACTAATGACCCTCACTACAATGTTAAACCGTGGAAATTTGATGCTAGTATGAATTGACCCTTAACTATTACACCCTGTAGGTATATATTTTACAAATTTATCTATTGCAGATGCAAGCAATGATGTGACGTCTGTGGCGACACCTATCGCCATTCAGAAGAACCACAGAGTGAAGAAAAAGTTCACAATGCGAACACATGACGGCGCCACTTAGAATCATGAATCACGTTATCGAAGTTTCTACGATATGGAGATATATATACAATACAACCTCCGACACATACATTGTCGGAGCCGCGGTTCCCCAGGCATAACGCCCAGCCTAGCCGGAAGATCTTCCCTTTGTGGCGGTCGAGCACATCGCCATCGCTCCCGCTACACGTCGACTGGGCAATCACCAGCCCTGAGCAAGCATTGCCCATACTCCGCCATGGTAAGCGGTAAACTATAATAATTTGAATTTATGATATTTAATCAGCCACATCAACGTCATTTCAATAAGCTGTTTTCTTTCAGAAACACTTGAATACCCCTCATCTCTTTTGAATTAGTGTGTACTCAAACGTTAATAACAGTAATCTCTATTTATTTATTATTTCAGATTATGAATGCCTTCGCTCACAGAACAGTGCAAAAACGTGTGTCGATCGATCAGCTAACAACATCTGAAGACTCCGCCTAGAATACCAGATTAGAAAATAACAAAAAAAATAATTCTAACATTGTAAACGTAACTTTATTCGTTTTTGTTATGATATAAATTGTATAATAATAATTATAATTATTAGGTAGGTATTTGAATTTTGAATAATACTCAATATTTCCAAACTAAGTAAAGAGATTTTTATTTTCCTTTTGTATGTTAAAGAAAACCTGTCTGCAAGGTACCCACGCCACGCCACGCTTTTTTTATCGATATCGATACATTCTGTACTGTAACGTACCACATCTCTAGTATGCTTTTGTAGAATGTTGGCATTACTTTTTTTTTGTGTCTTTGTTGTTGGTACGTTGGCACGAGATCTTAGCGTGAATTGACTGTCAAAAACAAGTCAAAAAGCTTGTATGAAGTCCCGACTCTTAAAACGTAGTGATTATATACTCTTTGTGGGATACGTGCAGCAGTGTTCAGGGGCGCAACCATGAAAGTGTCAATCCGAAACAACGAAACATGTAGTCCTGTCAAAAAAGACATTACTAGTTAGAATATAGTTAAAAACAGGTTAGAATCCAAAGATAACTCACAAATTTTCGGAATTTCGTTTCATGTTCGGTTTATTTTCCGTATTATTTCACCCATTTGTAACGCCATTTTATACACCAGTAACCATATTATACAATTTTCAAAAGTAATTCAGTGTTCCAATCATTTATTCACCGTTTCACACAAGACAGAAAACTCTACGCGACTGTGTTATAACTCTACTTCTGTTGCTGACTGTAAACGAGGTACCTACGTCTTTCCTTGAATGTTTCATTAAACGATCGAACTAAAAACGAAATAGAGCAGAAAACATCACCCATCTCGTAAAATATAGTTTAATATACCGATAGAATACTTTAAATCAAGCGCTGCGTAAAAACGTTTACGAGCGCTCACTCGTATTATACTACCGCTTGCATTTTTATTAGAGAACTAGCGGCCCGGCCCGGCTTCGCACGGGTTATAACTATCTGCCTGTGTTAAACAGTCGTATACTTACATATATAAATAAATATTTTAGTTTGTTTTTTAACATACTAAAATATTTCTTTATATACCACATTGACAACTTCTGCGTCATTTCGTGTAAAAACAAACATATTTTTTTTTTGATGTTACACGTGACAGGGCAACATACAATTGTCCATGTGAAAAACATTGAGTAGTTAAGTCGATTCCAGCAACGAATACGGTCGTTACGTAAGCGGAGTTGTCTATCTTCGGGCGTTTCTGCCTCTTTGAGCGTTATGTCTATCATTGTCCAACGCTAAACGAACTGTGCGATCCACCGACGATTCTCGCGCTCTTTGGGAAACATGCCTTTCACAGTCCAACGATAAACGAACTGTGCGATCCACCGACGATTCTCGCGCTCTTTGGGAAACATGCCTTTCACAGTCCAACGATAAACGAACTGTGCGATCCACCGACGATTCTCGGGCTCTTTGGGAAACATGCCTTTCACAATCCAACGATAAACGAACTCTGCGATCCACCGACGATTCTCGTGCTCTTTGGGAAACATGACTGTCACGGTCCAACGATAAACGAACATCCCTCTCTTGATCATTTTCGTTGCTTCGACTCAAACGAATTCAGAAGATGTACTGCGTCCTATATTAGACTTTCGTCGAGGCATGATTAAATTGTCATGAAATAGGTACTTTATATTGCTAATTAAACTTAAATAATTGTTATAATCTGTCAATAAAAAAAAAACTCAAAGATAACATAAATCAACACGAAACCATAAAAAAATGCGACAGATGTTAAAATAAGCCCAAACAAAGGACTAAATTGAAGCGAGTATGTAAGTGTCTATCCATATCTATCTATTTACAATAAATTGTATCAAAAATTATAACACGAAACAAATAAAATGCACCCTTAATATTAACTTTAAATAATTCAAATTGTGAAGCATAAACAAATTAAAAGTATATCGCGCGATATTTATAATTTAATGAAAACGTAACCATAGCGCGATGCTTTTGAATAGCGCCATCTAGCGTAGAATAGAAAGAACTTGAACTAATTTCGGCAAGCGCGTAAATTTTTTGCTATAACTTCTAAAGTATCTATTTAAATAATATGATGTAAAGATTATAATAATGTACATGAAATACTTAAGGTAACTAACGTAGTTAACTGGATAAGGATTAATATTGTATACGTCAAAATCGGTTTCCAATTCAAGTTCTTTCTATTCTACGCTAGATGGCGCTATTTCCGCATTATTACTCGGAAATCGCTTTTTATTTTATAGTAAGTTATCCGTATACGATAAATATATGCTATCGCGGACTTTTTTGGAGACCTAACTAAGAGGAATATCCTATAATTTTTGTTTTGTTATATCTCAAAGGGTTTAGCCAGCGTTTTCGTCGACAGCTCCCAAGCGGTTGATTTTTTCCGACACTCCCAACAATAATCTTTATATTTCAGCCAATTTACATAAAATCCTGACAAATTTTATACATAAACCTTCCTCATGAACCAGGCTATCCGTTGGTGAAAACCGCATCAAAATCCGTTGCGTAATTTTAAAGATTTAAGCATACAAAGGGACAAAGGGACATAGGGACATAGGGACAGAGAAAGCGACTTTGTTTTATACTATGTAGTGAAATAACTTTTGGTCGTGATTTTGATTGTGAAAAAGCCACTCATTTCTTGAAAACTTTGTTTTACAGTGGCAATAAATTAATTTCAATTTAATTCATCATTGTTTGTCATTTTGTAGCGCCGGCGACGGCCATCTCTTATAATGATATTAGACTACATAATCATCATCAGAAAAAAGTGTTTACGAAATAGATCAATCGATCAACAGAAAGGACAGTAAATTTTAATTATTATGTGGAATTGACCTACTCAAGACAAAACACGCGAAATATAATAAAACCGTTTAACTGGATGACCAAGACGATGCTACTTGTACTTCCTTTATGCGTTGTGGTCATAAACAACTCAATCAAAAAGATTTCAATTAGTCACCATTCACCGGTCATATTTCAGCGGTCAATCGTCAATGTTGAGCAAAAAAAAAGCATCTACCGCAAAAGAAGCCGAGGGCAAACGCTAAAACATTCTAATTAAAATTTCAGACTGTACCTAACAACATAAATACGGAAGCATAACAATAAAATACATTAAGATTTTAACCAGGGATTAGTTTACCCTGGTTTGTTATCCACTAATCTGAAGCTGTCCCCTTGTTGCCAACAATAAAGTATAATAAAACCAGTAATATAACGAGGTATAAAACAACAATGAAGGGATTCCATCACTATCGATTCCATTATAAATGTTATCATTATTGCTGTTATATTAAGAACAATATTGATAATCGTAAAACCAATCGATATTATCACGATTGATAAATAATATATTACAATAATCGATTGAGGCCTGGTTTTTCGAATTCGTTACATTTATCACGTTGATAGGTATTCTGTGAAAAGTACTGCTCCAGTCGTGCCAGATAGTGCATAATGTAGATAAGCTCTAGCTCTCAAAATCTAGAACTCATTTTGATCGTTCGTGCCTTGCTAGCCCTGCCCATTTTATACAAAAAAAATTTCAGCAATAATGGCCGCCTTGTTGCCAATGTAGTCTGTAAGTTATTTATGGACTAGCTTTGTAAGTAGTATCTACTCAGATAAATAATAATAGGACCATCCATAATAATGAACATACACAGAAATGAATTGGGAAACTTAAAATACAATTTGTAACACAACCAAATATAGAAAACTTGCTAGAAAATCCTCGAAACGTCACTGGAATTTCCATTACCTACTTTAGTTTTCTTAAAAATTAAATTCATAGTAAATACAATAATATAACGTAAATAATCAATGATGTGCGTGTGAATTTATCATAATAATGTCATAATAATTATGTTTAATGTATTACTTCGTTGTGTATTGCAAACTAGCGCCCCGTCCCAGCTTCGCCGGGTTAAATAAGGATTCCTATTTTTTTTTTAAATAGCCTATGTTACCGGGGGGTAAATGTTCCTTCCCAACGGTGAAAGAATTTTTGAAATCGGTCCAGTAGCTTTTGACTTTATTCATTACAAACATACATACACATATAAAAATACTAATCTTTCCTCTTTATAATATTAGTGTACACTAGTGTAGATAAAGCATATTCTATTTTTACATATAAAATGCTTTGAAGTGAATGACTGACCGGTTTGTCCCGAGCTAGTAAGTAAGTTAGTCCATCAAAAACACCTTATTCTGTCATTGTCTTTTTCCTTGACACCTGTCATTCAACCATAAACTTCCTAGCCAGCGGGATCTCAACACAATTAATTAGAACTGATCAGAGTCAGACTGACATTCCTAACTTTCTTGACTTGCGCTTGAACAAAGTTTGCTCACGCAAGAACTCCATTTCGATTACCAAAATACCTAAACTAAGAACGGTTTGTACGTAGGTACCTACATCAATATCAAATTAATGTCTTAAGGTAAATAAAATCGTTTTTTAAGAAACGAGACTTTCATAATGCACCTTTCTCTGATCATAGATAGAGCTTCTTAAAGAATTTATAAATAAAAATCCCAGATTTATTAAATAGTTACGTGTATTGGTTTCATCTAGAGTAAAGTAAATGAACACAGCTTCACTTAAATGAACACTTAACCTCATTTAAGTGTACATTTTACTTCATTTATGTGAACACTTTACTACACTTAGGTGAACACTTTACTTAAATGAAGCTGTAGTTACTTAAGTGAACACTTGTTTGAATACTGTGTGGCATTGGTACGAGGTTTTGTTCAAATTTTAACATCTTTCCACACGTTTGGCATAGTCCTCGAAGTCATTATTCTGAGTTTATTACGAAGTAACTGGTGCGGGGTTTAAATGCAAACGGCAGAACACGCTGCATTTTCCAGTCTCAAAATAAAAGGTTTTCCTTTTGTTCATGATAAAAGAAAAAGTAAAAACAAGGATGAACACAATTGTGTCGTCTAAATCCGACCACAAATAGAATCGTAAGCCTGATTGATATAGTCACCGCTATCGAGGCACCCCTACTTATCCAACTTGCCCTAGCAATCCCAACGAACTTGGCCGAACTTCGGGCTAACTTTATTTCTGTCGGACCGCATCCAACTTTATCGACAATATTGGACACATGTCACTCCTGTTTAGTCTTACTTGGAGATAAATCACGTTTGGATATTTATTTATTAGAAACTCTTATGCATCAAGTCTCAGTCGGTTTGGGTTCCGTAGTTACTAACAAGGTACCCTTATCGTTTCGCCATATCCGTATGTATACACATATTAACTCCTATTGACTATTCACTCATATTGACGACCTCCGTGGCGTAATGGTTACCACGCCGGACCGCCACCCAGGAGGTCCCGGGTTCGAATCCTGGTCGGGTCATGATAAAAACTAACTTTTTCTTATTGGCCTGGGTCTTGGATGTTTATCTATATATGTACTTGTTACAAAATATAGTATCGTTGAGTTAGTATCCCATAACACAAGATTCGAATTTTCTTTGGGGCTAACTCAATCTGTGTGATTTATCCCTACTTATTTATTATTTATTTATTATTAACTATGCTAATGATAAGTTAAGAAAAGATGATTCGAAACGAAATCCAAACTCTACCTCTTTTTATTAATATTAATGTAGATTCGAACATTACATAATACACGTTTAAAATATCGCCAAAATATTTTTTTTAATACAGTTGCTCAAAAAGTGGCGTATTGCAGGGACGTATAGCGTTCGGGATGTGGGCTATTACATACTTGTGCTTTTTCTTCACCTTTTCCGAACTCGTGCGTTCTCTTTCCCAACTGTCAAAATAATGTCTATTAAAAAGAAAAATTCAACCACGAAATATAAAAAAAAAAATTCATAGAAGTTTTTATGATTCATGCAAATATTTCTAAAAAGAAGCTACTAATTTGTTTCAATATCAGATTTAATGATTTGATTCAATGAGTTAGGTTAGTTTAATTTCATCTCATTATATTTCATTTTCATTTAAATAAAAAAAATCTACTGAAGAAGAAAAAGAAATGGGTGAAGAAAACAAAAAAAAAATCTGCTTATATTCTTTTTTAATACAGTTGCTCAAAAAGTGACGTATTGCAGGGACGTTTAGCGTTCGGAAAGTGGGCTATTACACACGCGTGCTTTTTCTTTACCTTTTCCGCACTCGTGCGTTCTCTTTCCCAACTGTCAAAATTAATGTCTATTAAAAAGAAAAACTCAACCACGAAGTTTTTATAAAAAAAAAAACATAGAAGATTTTATGACTCATGCAAATATTTATAAAAAGAAGCTACTAATTTGTTTCAATATCAGATTTAATGATTTGATTCAATGAGTTAGGTTAGGTTTCATTTCATTTCATCTCATTAAATTTCATTTTCATTTCATATCAATAAAAATATTCTACTGAAGACTTGGCTGTTTGGGCATAGTTCCCTTTGCCTACCCAGAATGGGTGAAGAAAACAAAAAAGAAATCTCTGCTTAAATTCTTTTACGGTTGGCGCCATTTTCCAAAAAATTTCTTTGCGAGTTTAGTTGCTTGTTGCACAAAATGAGTAATTAAATTGCTTAATTTTTTCGCAACTGTATTAAAAATAGTCGTTCAGTACACGTGCGGAACCGTCATTGCAACTTGTTCCGACTGTCAACCCTCACCTTCGGCTGCGCCTCGGCTCGGGTCGACATTTGTCGGAACTCTTTGCAATGACAGACTTTCCGCACTTGTAATGAAATGTACTATTACGGTTGGCGCCATTTTCCAAAAATTTTCTTTGCGAGTTTAGTTATTTGTTGCACAAAATGAGTAATTAAATTGCTTATTTTTTCGCAACTGTATTAAAAATAGTTGTTCAGTACACGTGCGGAACCGTCATTGCAACTTGTTCCGACTGTCAACCCTCACCTTCGGCTGCGCCTCGGCTCGGGTAGACATTTGTCAGAACTCTTTGTAATGACAGGCTTTCCGCACTCGTAATGAAATATACTAATATATAGCTTGAATTCACGAATACATTTTATTTATTTTATTATTACAAAGAAGGTTTGTAGTGGTAATTAACTTTTTCATTTTTATAAATTACATTAAACACGCACAGTGGCGCCATCTACATGTTAGTTTACGCAACTAAGAAGGCTTAGAATTGATCCAGATGACGTAGGTTCAAATCCATAGCCCATATGAAAACTGCTCTACCGCTTAAGAAATACTGATTTTTTTTACAATTCTCTTTTAGATTATTATGCAAATCATTAAATTTAATTAAAAGTGACATTCAGGTAATTATGGTCGGGTCGGACGCCACAAAGATAAGAAAAATACAATTATTTCACTTAATTATTCTTAATTATAGAGTAAAAAGTAAATATAATCCTAATGAAGGGTCACGCGAGACCTTTTTGTTAATTAAATTAATAATTTATTTTTATAGCTGACCTTAAACAGGGTTCTAATCTGATCTTTTATCATATAAATAAACCAGTGAAACCTGCGCCATTGCGTATATCCCGCGTTCCCGTGGGAATTTCGAAAAAAACTTTCTTATAAGATGCCAACGTAATACAAAGAACATGTCTTATAAGTTTATGGTCTCTATGATCAGCGGTTTGGGCTGTGTATTGATCCGCCAGTCATTCAGGACAAATGATGTGGAAAAAATTGGTTTTGGACGATAAGCACCTATATTTGAAGAATATTTCCAAATTTCTGTGGCATCTAGAACATGATTTCGAGTAAACTCTGTACTGGGACAATCTCAGTGGACGCTTAGTGAAAATCACAGAAGTATTAAAATGATATTTACATCGAGCAGAAATATTCTAAATTAATATTTAATACCCTTCAAAGTGTTGATCAAAAAACAGAAACTTTTGAAATGCGCATTACTTATTTAACGTCAATTGAAATATTAACATAGTTTCTTGAATGAAAACACTCAGGGTTTTTTTAATTGAATAAAAATATTAATACTTAATTAAATCTTTTACGAAGATGAATTAAATATAAATGCAGATGTTGAAAGCATTTTTAGTGAACTATAAAATATACTATAACAATATTAAATATTTTATTTATATTTTACACCACTTAGGTGGCAAATAAGCATACGGCCCTCATTTTTTATTTATTATTACGAAATTGAAATTTTGTTAGACGACCTCCGTGGCGTAATGGTTACCACGCTAGACCGCCACCCAGGAGGTCCCGGGTTCGATCCCCGGTCGGGTCATGATGAAAAACGAACTTTTTCTGATTGACCTCGGGTCTTGGATGTTTATCTATATATGTATTTGTTATAAAATATAATATCGTTGAGTTAGTAACCCATAACACAAGTTTCGAACTTACTTTGGGGCTAGCTCAATCTGTATGAATTGTCCATATATATTTATTTGTTACGTCATTTCTTTTACCTGTGGTAATTTTTCTATGTTTAGGTGGTATTATCGAGTGGTTTATATGTAATGTATTTAATATAATTAGATATAAATGTATTTTTATTAAGAAAATGGCCTGCTGTTTCAAACAGAGAGACCAAAGAAAGTTGAAGCAAATTGCGCCTAATTTAGCTCATATGTATCCAAATACCCAACTGCGTACATGAGTGCGACTCGCATTACAGTTAATAACCTTATTACAGTTAACCGCCTATTATTCGCCTAACCATGTATCAGAAAAGAAGCCAGAAGACATAAGGCTTAGAAATATATTTTTTCACACAGATTGAGCTAGCCCCAAAGTAAGTTCGAAACTTGTGTTATTGGATACTCAACGATACTATATTTTATAACAAATACTTATATAGATAAACATCCAAGACCCGAGGCCAATCGGAAAAAGTTCGTTTTTCATCATGACCCGATCGGGATTCGATCCCGGGTCCTCCTGGGTCCTCCTCCACGGACGGAGGTCGTCGAATTAAGCGGAGTATAGGAAATCAGGGGAAAAATTCCTGTAGTTTTGAAAATTGTAAAAATCCACATAGTAAAAGTAGAGAGTGGGGTGTGTGCTGATGGTGTAGGGGGGAGGTAAAGATCTCTTTATTCAGGTTTTTGCTCTTATCTCAAAAATCTGTACAAATGGCAATTATGTATTATAATTTGTACAGATTTTCGAGATCATTAGAAGCGATCATTAGATTGCTTCTGACAAATGTTTCTAAACATATTTTTTTACATACATATTTTTACATATTTTTTAATGTAGGTTATAAAATACCCGTGTAATATTTCAAACAAATCTATCAAATCGTTTTTGCATGAAAGAATAAAAAATATCCATACATAAAAAAAATCTCGTTATTTATATTAGTAAGGATTTTTTGTTAACTTCATAATTACATTTCGCCTTTTAATAAAGACGTCTGGTAACGTATCAAACTTTACGCCTTCCATAACTACTACTACTAATGCGAGAGATTAAAATAAATTAATTATTAGAAAGATTTGACCACTCGCGGATAAATTGCAGCAAAGTTTAAAACTGACCTTTTTTTATTTTTATTTATCAGACTTACACGACACGACAGATAGGTTGTTAGAAAATGAGAAAACAGGCTGTTTTTGAAACACACATTAAGTTTCAATCTAACTCTTTTTGTCATCTTTAGCTTAACAGTGTCTATAATTTAATGTGTCATTTAAAAATGGTTTCAGGGAAATTCACCGCAAGTCTTCTAATAATGACATAGAGAGTTAAGAAACTTTCCGTCTTGTATAGAAGACGGCGAATTAAAAAAAAACTTCCGTGAAGGTAGGAATAAAACTTTCTTACTCACATTAATATCCGATGAAAGAGATCACAGTATAAAATTGTGTAATAGTTTCGAAATAAAAATCAGGTCAGAGTAAAGTATAAGAAATAACACCAAACACAGAAACAAACGCACAAGGCTCCGATAAGTGCACAGTAGTGTCTAAGGCAAGAATTATTGCGTGGTAACAGTTTTTTAATGATTTTTCATTTATGAATTTGTGTTTTATTATCGCCGTACGCGGGGAGAAGCGACGTAAACCCACCCGTCGTGAACGGCGCGCCAAGCGCAACTGAATATGAAATAAGCCATTTGGCGGCGGCGCCTTGCTGTCTGCCGGGACGGCAGGTGTAATTTAGCCCCGCCCCCTTTTAGACACAATATACACAACAGACAGTATACAGACAATCAAGGTTCAATA
This sequence comes from Endotricha flammealis, assembly GCA_905163395.2. Taxonomy (NCBI): domain Eukaryota; kingdom Metazoa; phylum Arthropoda; class Insecta; order Lepidoptera; family Pyralidae; genus Endotricha; species Endotricha flammealis. The sequence goes on from LR990855.1 coordinate 15,848,140, forward strand.
ATAAATAGGTATAGGTGCTTGAAAAATATTTATTGATTTGCTTCTGTAGAACATGTCTATGTGTTCAGGGAGTTGCTAAGAGAGAGAGAAGAAGAAGAACGAATGTTCAAATTCACTTCTCTCCAAAAGTTCAAAATTAAATTGTTTTGATGTTCATAATGGTAGATTAGATTACGATACATTATAACGTGGATGTGATCGAATGGAGAAGCGTCAACTTCTCATGCTATATTTCATTTGATAGGTGAATTTGGTGGATAAAATTGGAACTCTTACCATCAATTACTATGTATTTCTCCCTATGCACCGTATAATTTATAATATCGTAGCTTTGCCTACGTAAGGCTTAATCCGCGGGGTCTACGGTGCGGTGCTACGTGCGCGTAGCACTCGTAGACACTGTAGCTTACGCTACGCTCGATGCGCCTACGCGCTACGGAAGACCCAACTCATTCTACGATCGCGTAGCAGTAGACTCACTGCGATGTAGCACCTTTCTAGTACATTATTAGGACTGATTTTACAGTCATGTAATAACGTGTCTAGAAATATTCCTTTTTAACAGAGCGGGACTTTATATTAAACTGATGGATCAGTTAAGTCAGTCAGCTTACTTTAATTTTTACTTAGTTCACATACTGCCAGACACCTCTATATATTGTAACCTTAATGGCTGTATGCTAAATAAATGGAATTCTTTAATCCCGCGATAGTGATGTTCCCTGGGGTACATCTACGTATATGCCAAGGTTAGACGTTTGTCTTAAATTTTTAAAAATTCTTATCACCTCTTGTCCTTGATTTTGATCGCAAAACCTCCGATATGTGGTTTTAAACCTAGAAATAATGGTCACAGCGAGGTGCGTGTTATTGGCTTTACACGGTTTATCCACCAAACTTCAATATGTTCGAAAGCCATGAGCGTTCGAAGGCCAAGAGTAATTGTTATGAAACTACTTTTACACTTAAAATATTTTTAAATATTTAAAAATCTTTAAACACATTTAGGTAATAATGACTTTTAAAAAACGCTAACTGTTGAGTATTTAGCGGCACTTCTTCTCAACAGGCCATTCCCGTCGGTAATAAGAATAAAAATATTGACGTATTTCCTGTAAATCTACTTGAAAACTTAATTATTTTATTTTTACTGTTTTAAATCTCGTTTCCAAAACAATGGACAATCGACAAGCCCGTTGGTCGAGTGGCTAGCAATGGTCACTTTATCGCAAGGGCCGCGGGTTCGAGTCCTGCGCAAGGTAAATATTTTTGTGCATGAACATGTCTGTTTGCCTTGGTCTGGGTGTTTTCTATGTAAAATAAGTATTTATTTACAAAAAATAAAGTATTTAAGTATATTTATCAGCAATCTTAGTACCCATAGTACAGGCTTAGTTGCTTAGTTTGGGACTAGATGGCGTTGTGTGATTCGTCAAAGAATATTTATTTATTTTATTTATTAATGTTTTAAAAGGTGTAGCGCGTCGTCTGCGCGTTTAAACTACGGCGTGTGCTCGTTCTTAGGATGGTTGGTGTGAAAATGAGTCGACCTCCACTCTTCACAAAGGCACATCATTTTAAACGGCTTAAATTTACAATTTTTCTCTCAAATAACATTTTATAAGTGTTGCCAAGCAGGTGAAGCATCCCTTCTGAGGTCGGCTCTAAATTATTAAATGAATACACCCCCGGGGCATATACGTATTACGTACACACTGAGGCCGTATTAAATGTAACGATGTAAATAAGAGGAGACAGTATACATTTATTTAACGAGACCTTTCATAATTTAAGTGAGTAATAAGTTAGATTTGTGTGACCATAGAGTAAATAAATGACATGTAGAATAAACAAGTAAACTACAGATCTACCAACATCTTTTTGAACGTGGCCGAAATTGGAACTACAACTCCCATTCATATTGTACTATGTCACTTTTTGACAGTTCGCCTTTGACAAAATGTATGAAAATAGGCCACAGTAACGCCTTCCTACAAACGTCACTCACGTTCATAAAGATGTTTGTAGCACTATATGTCAAAATGACCACAGTCTAAAAAACAATTCCAGAATGTTACGAAAAAGGCGAAATCAGTTGACACCGAGAAGGGTTTGGAGGAGGCCTATGTCCAGCAGAGGAATTCTTGTGGCTGAGATGATGATGACGAGTATGAAATCGCTACGATATATCGTAACGTGTGTAGCCGGCATTAAAGAGAACTCGGCGACAGAAAGTTACAGATGTACAAGGATGTTTATGGACGTAAGTGACGTTTGTAGGAGGGCGTTACTGTCGCATATTTTCATCCATTTTGTCAAAGGCGAACTGTCAAAAAGTGACATACAATATAACCGTATTAAACTCGTGCTCGCCGCGATCGATGGAGGAAGAAAACACAGCGCTGCGTCCACACTATGATATGCTCCTTTCATGTTACACTACATGTGACGACCTCCGTGGCGTAAGGGTTACCTACTACGCCAGACCGCTACCCAGGAGGTCCCGAGTTCGAATCCCGGTCGGGTCATGATGAAAAACGAACTTTTTCTGATTGGCCTCGGGTCTTGGATGTTTATCTATATATGTATTTGTTATAAAATATAGTATCGTTCAATTAGTATCCCATAACACAAGTTACGAACTTACTTTGGGGCTAGGTCAATCTGTGTGATTTGTCCCTATATATTTATTTCCTATTTATTTATGTTATGTTACAGCAGTCTGTACCCGGCAATACAATATAATAGCGTCCGTGTTTCTGTTATGGTTATGTGGTTTCAATTGTGGTTATGTGGTTTCTGGTGTGGTTGCGGTTGCCGCGTGGATGTGGTCCGTATGAAAAGACGCTACAAGAATGTCAAAGCAACAAGTATAAATTGAGACGCTAATGTAATTGGATGCCGATTTAGCACACACTGGTGTTTGTTTAACATTATTTCGAATGTTTCTTATGTACACAAGAAACAGTAAACTCGATGGAAGGTAAAGCTTGAATTACTTCCTTGTTTTCTTAGCAATGATTTTATACGAGATGTAGGAAATTCAAAGTCGAAAGAGGTGATCCAAAACAAATCTAGGCTCCGGCGCAAAAATTTTGTATTCCAGATTTAAGAGGATATTATAAATATTATTCTAAACTATCACTATCTCTCTATCTAACACTTTATTTTGCTTATAATAATAACATAAAAACCTTTATTTATTTCTTCTCCACAAACAAATGCCAAAAAATAAAATATAATTAACAATGAATTGATAAAGGTCACAAAGGTTTGTAGGCGTTAAAATTAAAATCTTCGGGTATGCAAAAGTGTCCATCCGAAACAACGAAACACGTAGTCCTGACAAAAAGACATTACTAGTTAGAATAAGGTTCAAAACGTCAGTCCGGATTTTCGGATTTTTTCATGGTTGGCCCACTTATGGTGGGTTTTTCTACTAAGTGAATTGTATCATCTCCTTTATACAGAGATTAGGACTTTTAAATTCAAAAGTCCAGCTGGTCTATTCTCGTAGTAAAAACAGCTAAAATCTAATGTCTCAACCGATATCTGGCTCATACAAAATACAAAACAAATGAAATAGCGCTTGATATTTTAAGAGAGGTAGGGCACAGCGGATAATCCACTCAAATCGGAGCAGCCCGTCTCTATCTCCGAAAGTCTTATGTTTAGAAATTTTAAAAAGTCGTAAGTAGTAGTCATTCTGAACCTTCAATGAAAACTATTACGGTTAAGTAGGCTCCACTAGTTACCGAGTAATAACCGCCAAACTTATAAAATAAAATTTCTATGATGAAAACTTACAAATGTCATAGAATGGCATTGTACTCATCTGCAAGCGAGCAAAGCGTAGCAAATACGGAAGTCTTCATTGTGCGTTGCCCGACACGTACTTGCCCAGTGTTTTTGTTACAATAATAAACGCGTTGTCTGGTACCCCTTAATTAAGCCTTCCTTACTCTAAGACCTGGTGGCACTGTGTAAATTTATAACTAACTAGCTGACCCGTGCCCACTTCGTTGGGCATAATGTTAATAATTCTTTTTTTAGTACAGGCGTTCGTAAGAAACGCTTTCATTCGACCGTTTTTTCTCCGATTCACATTGCAAAACCGACTACCACGTAAAAGCCTTTTTATTTTTCGGTTTTTTATATTACCTATGACACTCAGCAATAATGTGGCTTTCTATTGGTGAAAGAATTTTTAAAATCGGTTCAGTAGATCCCGAGATTACCCCTTACAATTTAACAAACACACAAACTTTACCTCTTTATAATATTAGTATGGATAGATAATATTAGTATAGATTGCTACAGTTCAAATAATAACGTGAACCTGGTATCAGTCGGTTTCTAAACTGGTTTCTTATCCAGATATTTTATCTACACTTTATTTAAGCACAACATCATTATGAGCACACAAAGGCTAGGTAAACTTGACTTCCACAAACAAAGCTTTTTCTTTGTTATTGAGTATGACAATAAAATGACATGAACACGGGACTCCACTTTCGTAAATAATAACAGAGGGAGGCTCACGCCTATAATCGCCGGGGGAGCAGAGTTGAAGGTAATAACAATAATTTAAGAAAACGACTTTATGTTGTTTAAGTATTTGGCACAAGGTTTTTAATGAATCGCGATAATGTGCCGCGCGTTACATGAAGACCTATTCAGATCTAGGCGTTATATTCTCTACCATCTCGATACCTCCAATGAACACTCCTCAAACTCCAAATTCACAGGTTCACAAGAGGAGCATTTGAACGAAAAAAGTTGATAAAATATTTATTTTTGTAGATATATTTATGATTTTTGTGTTATTGACTTACTGCTGCTTCAAACGCCATTAATAATATTTTGTAAATCTTATTGGTTTTAAAAATTAGGACATACTCCGGTAAATCACAGTTGGAGGTATTTATGTATAGAAAATACAGAACAAATAATTAAATACTTGTGAGAACAAAAAACACATATCATTTTAGTTGCAAACCCGATTTTGTTTTATATATTAAGATTTTGTAACAAAGAACCGAATGCACTAAAATGTAAGGTGATAGAAGTCTTGTCTTGACCTATATCCCGAGGTCGGTTTAACTTATTCCTAATAGTAGATACAAAAATGAAGGTTGCTAAGCTTGTTAAGCTCAAACAAAGGGTAAATAAGTTTTGTTGCGAACCATTTAGATTTAGAGCAAGGACCGTTGGCAGAACTTAGTAAAATCAAATACTATGTTGGCAGTAACTGTAACTCCGTGAGTAAAGTTAAAGCCGCATTCTTGAATACTTTTATTCTCCCACAATTTTATTCTGATGATTCCAACAACACAGAAAACTAACTTATTCATACTTGGTTACAGACCTTAGATCACATTACCAAGATTTAAAAATTTTGAGCTATACCAAAATGATTGAATCTTTTTCGCTCAAATCGGAGCAGCCCGTCTGGGGAAGGACCTCCGCCTTACAGAAGATCGTAGCCAAATTGCATTGGTCTCGGCCATGTTGTGTTCCTACGGTGAATAAGGTCTCCAGAGCTCCACTTGGGGGGGGGGGGTTGGGAGAGTTGGCAACGCGTTAGTGATACTCATAGTATTGCAAGCGTCTATAAGCTACGATGATGCTTACCATCAGGCGGGCCGTATGCTTGTTTGTCACCTTTGTGGCATAAAAAAATATTACAGAGTAGTTACTGGATACTTCGTATTTAGTAAGTAATTGGATTATTTTTATGTTAAAGATTTAAATAAATAAATGCCGCTTTCCCGTTTAGATTTTTTGCTAAAATGAACGACGAATTATCATTACACCTTTTGTATATATCAAAATTTTTATGCAAATAAATGTTTTGATTGATTGGAGTCCCATAATAAGCAAAAATATGAATAAATATTTATTATTATATTAATGTAATTATTTTCCCATTCATACGGAAAATAGAGTTAATACAAACATGACACCCTGGCGTCATTGTTTGGTAAATACGTCTGTTATGCGGAGATACGACAAACGCGACCGCGCAATGTTTGTGTATATTTGACGGCGATTCCGCCGATTTACATAGAAATTGATTCATTTAATTGCTATTATTGTTATCCATACATATAAAATGGTTTATGACGTAGGTATAGACAGGCCGGTAGTCCGGTGGTAGAGATCCTCGCTACCTGAGGGTCCGAGTTTGGGAATCTTCTATGTCTTATCATACTAATATTATAAATGACAAACTGAGTTTGTTTGTTTTTTTAGGCTACAAAGTTGACCAACAAGCATACGACCCGCCGCTTCCAATACCGGGGGTATCTACCCTATGTGTTAATCCGAGGTATCAGTTACCTACATACCAAATATTATAAATATTGGCCCAGCCATTTGAGCGTGAAGAAGTAACAAACATACACATAACTTTCGCCTTTATAATATTAGTTGGATTATATATCTGATATGAATGGATTTTTAGAAATTCCCACGTGAAAGCGAATATCTAGCTATTCTATATTTTTTTTTGTAATTAACTGTTAAATTATGTAATTAACACATAATTTAACAGTTAACCCCCTTAATAATAAACGTAGTATATAACGAGTATGTAGTTTTATACTTTTTTGTCACTGTCTTTCTTGAGGAGAATTAAATGAAGTATGAAAGGGACAAAACATTGTAAAACTATAAATGCTTTAATCAATATTTATTAGTAAAGTGTTTTTTTTTTCATGCATTAAATTTTACTTTCTGGTCGTGCTAGAAACGTTTGGGGGAGGCCTATGTCCAGCAGTGGACTTCTTGTGGCCGAGATGATGATGATGCAATCATACTCCGAATCATTATCGACAGGTCCGGTGGTCGAGTGGCTAGCAATGGCAACTTTATCCCAAGGGCCGCGGGTTCGAATCCTGCGCAAGGCAAACATTTGTGTGCATGAACATGTCTGTTTGCCTTGGTCTGGATGTTTTCTATGTATAATAAGTATTTATTTACAAAAAAAAGTATTTAAGTATATTTATCAGCAATCTAGTACCCATAGTACAAGCTTAGTTGCTTAGTTTGGGACTAGATGGCGTCGTAGGCCCTCTTATTAATAAATCATTTGACGTCTTAGTGGCTTAGTTCATTTCATTGATCGAATCATTCGGATTAATTTACAAAAATTACTCACGTCTTTGTCCTTGGCGTAGTAGAGGGTGCGCCCGCGCAGCCTGAAGTAACGACGCTGCCATCGCTGGAAGCTGCGCGTCTGCTTCATCAGGTAACCCTCCTTGACCACGGGCTGAGGACAAGGAAATACAGTCTCAAAAACACTTAAACAAAGTTATTGAGGATGGTGAGGGTAAATGGAAAGAATTGAAGAAGAGATAACTTATATGTGAGAGTGGTGAGAGTATAGTTTAAAAAGAGGATTAAAAGTTAATATGGACAATATAAAAGACAAGTAAAAACCATAAAGAAAAAGTATTATAAAAATTTAAATATTTATATAAGGAGTTCGGTTTTGCCACAAACGTGATTCCTTTTAATAAATACAGTAAGAAAAGTTCCGATGGACATTCTTATAAGTATTACAACTTCATAAAACTAGATTAATGTTAATGTTAAATTACTCATTAGTCTGTGTTTAGGCTAGATTGTAATTATATTAGCGCTGCATCATACTAATATTATAAATGAGAAAGTGAGTTTGTTTGTTATTCCTTCACGGCTTGACTAAGCAGCCGATCATTATGAAAATTTGTAAACATATTGTCAGGGGCATAGAGCTCAACATAGATTAATTTACGGGTAAATATTAATATGCTTTGCGGTGTGGGTGGTGGTATGTTCGCGCTCTACCCGCGAACGAGAGGCATATTAAACGAAATATAGTTATTTATAAGTACAATATTACAATTACATTGCATATTAATATGCTCAGGTATTATTATAACTAAAAATAATCTTAGAGTAACTTCATAAAATGTTAAGAGACGTTTAATTTCTTTTTTACGAAGGTTTTACAATAGTACTTACAATGAAATGAAAACTTTTGGATGAAAATTAAACAGCGCCGCTGAAAACGATGGTCTGCGGGATCATTTAATACCAAGGTTTTTTTTTAATTTACGTCTCCAGCCACATAGGGTTGGTAGGAATTTTTAAAATATTTCTTGTTGTACAATAAAGTATACAAAAAAAAGTGATGCACAAAAAATCCTACTTACTACCTCCCGCCGCGCCCACCCCACCGCACCTCAAGGCAGATCCGATATGCTAAGCAACTGCGGATTTGCCTTGAGGTGGTGCGGTGGGGTGTGCGCGGCGGGATGTAACGGCAAACTTGAGGCGAACTGGTAGTAACTTATTTTTTTTTGCTCTTACAAAAAGAAAAAATACGTATAAGTACATTTTGTTATTTTTTCAGTTGGTATACTACAAATATAATCCATAAATTAATAGTCTAGTCGTTTGTTACGGAAATAATACCAGATTTTTTTTTGTCAATATTACCCATAGAAAACATTTAATTTCATGTCATGCACATAAATGTTTGCCTTGTACGAGATTCAAACTCGCAACTCTAGAGATAAAGTACATCTATAACTCCATGCGAAGCCTAGTTGAATTTCTAGTTAATCTGAACTGAGCAGAGACAACCCTAGAAATGGTTGTATTTTTTCAGTTGTTGTATTCACTCTTTGTTCTGGGCGCCGCGGGCCATCGCTTTGTGTCGTGGAATTGTGATAATACTTTTCACTAGCAGGCCACACTGTTATCAATTTCCCGTGGGAATTTTTCAAAGTAGTCCACACGTAAAGATGTTATCCATACATTATAAAATGCATTGTCCTGAGACTGACTGACGGGTCAACGCAGTCTAAACCGCAGATTGTAGAGACCGTACCATGACCACTTAAAACAAAACAAGAACGGCTGAGTAAGGGAGACAGCGCAATACATGATGTAAGGCGACGTCTCGTTTACACAATCGTTTAAGGATAGTTATAAAAGTGGTACGGTAACTGAAACTTGGTGTGTTGTATGTATGACGTAGGCATCAGCTAAAAATAGATTTTTCGAAATTCTCACGCGAAAGCGGGATATACGTATGGCCAGTCGGCATAGAATCGAAATGGGAAATCATTTCTACAACCATGACCACTGTAAACATGTCTATTTTTTTTATTTTTTTTATACCACACAGGTGGCAAAAAAGCATACGGTCGGCCTGATGGTAAGCCGTCACCGTAGCCTATAGACGTAAGCAATACCAGGGGGTATCACTCACGCGTTGCCAACCCTCCCAACCCCCCCAAGTGGAGCTATTTGCCTTGGTCTGGTTGTTTTCTAAATCTAGATAAGTATTTATTTATATTATTATTTATCAGCAATCTAGTACCCCTATGGGTAATAAATACTATTATTTATTTATCAACTAGCTTTTCCCCGCGGCTTCGCTCGCGTTAATTTTATGACATAGATCTCGTTTGACAACAAAACAACCTAAAGCGCGACTTGTGGCGCCATCTGTTGGCCGATACAGCGCTCTCTATAGCAGAACAATTATTTTCCCATTGGAATGACATACTTTCACGGGATAAAAAGTAGCCTATGTTGGGCTCTGTACCCCTAACAATATGTATGCAATTTTTCATAATGATCGGTTGCTTAGTCAAGCCGTGAAGGAATAACAAACAAACAAACTCACTTTCTCATTTATAATATTAAGTATGTAGTATGATAGTATTCATATTGTACCATGTAGTTACAAAGTTTCACAATGATGCGTACATTATTCATCATCATATCCCTTTCGGCCGCCATGGCAACTGAGTTTCGCAACCAGTTGTGAAAAAGCAATGTTTTAATCATCCCACTGCAGGGATACGGGTCTCCCTTCAATCGAAGGGGACTAGAGCGTACTCTGCCACGCTGTACCAATGCGGATTGGCAGAGGCTGGTGTTTTCAAGCCGCCCGAAGGCCACCGACTTGGCGATAACAGCCGGGATCGACAGCTTAACGTTCCGAAGCACGGAGAAGCTCGAGTTAACGAAACCCATCCAAACACTGGCTAGGGTAGACGTCGCTTGACTTGCGTGTTCATATTATAGTGCGACACACAGCGACGCCATCGAGCTCCTCATACATTACATCGTACATTATTACATTATCGTGCATTATTAGTATACAAATATTTGTTCTTAATTAGTTCTCTATCCTGGCTCCTCTTTCATTGGTTATTCAACCAAACAAACGTTGTTTTCTGTCGTTTTCGTCCAAGAATAAATATAAATACAAATATATACGGACAAATCACACAGATTGAGCTAGCCCCAAAGTAAGTTCGAAACTTGTGTCATGGGATACTAACTCAACGATACAATATTTTATAACAAAACATTATATAGATAAACATCCAAGACCCGTGGCCAATCAGAAAAAGTTCGTTTTTCATCATGACCCGACCGGGATTCGAACCCTGGGCCTCCTGGGTGGCGGGCAGGCATGGTAACCATTACGCCACGGAGGTCGTCACTAATAGAAGTGGAGGAGTCAAGAATATTTTACTTACTGGAGTAACCCGCGCAACTTCGTTTGCAAGTATTTATTTATGCACAGCGTCATCTGTATCAGACTTTTGACCAAATCCTACGGGAATTGCGTAGGTACTATTCGCAAAAAAGTACCCTATGTGTTAATCCAAGGTATCAGCTATCTACATACCAAATATCATACAAATTGGTCCAGCCATTCGAGAGTGAAGAAGTAACAAACATACCCAAAACTTTCTCCTTCATAATATTAGTAGGATTATAGTGGTCATAAAAACGCTTTGCGGAAATTGGCCGCAGGACGGTCTTATATCATGTTTCCTTGTCATAATATTTGGTAATATTATACGCAACAAGACGCCCGTGACCTTTTAATAGCGAGATCCCAGAGCGACTAGTACATACATAACTTGATTTTCTCTCAAGAAAAATAGTAGTGTTATTAAGTGTTTTCGTCGTACCGTATATTTTCTAAGTGCACGTCCGTGACGCAATGGTTGCCATGCCATGGGTTCGAATACCGGTCGGGTGATGATATAAAACGGACTTTTTCTGATTAGCCTCGGGACTTGGATGTTTATCTTTTAAATTATTATATATTTTGGAATGTATTATACTTGAAAACCTTCCCCTTGAATCACTCTATTAAAAAACACTCATCAAATTCCGCTGCGTAGTTTTAAAGGTACTTATAAGCATACATAGAAACACACAGACAGACAGCAAAAACGACTTAGGCTCATTGTCCACGTAACCGCACGTCATACGCACGCTTTCGTCAATTGACGATTGCAAGACGAAATGCTTGCATCTTGCGTAGAAACAATGAAATCTGTGTCCACGAAGCGGCAACGTCGCGTCAACCGCTCGTCATGCGTTCGTTTGTAGGTTGCATGCATTCGTCAAATGACGCGTTTGAGGACAGTAAGGCTTAATTTTATAATATGTAAAGATGTGAGTGGTTTTATCCTGAAAAAGCACGGGCATCAGATAGTTTATTATAAAACAAATCTGTAATAATAAATATTATAAATCAAAAGATTTGAGCCAGATACCTGTTTTTTTTTTTTTATGTCATACAGTAGACAAACAAGCAAGCGGGCCACCTGATGGAAAGCGGTCACCGCTGCCTATTGACATCAGTAACACCAGGGGAGCTACCAATGCATTGTCCACCAAGGAAGTTGGAGGAAAGGAATGAAGAACGGAAGGGAAAGAAGGAGGAAAGAGGGGATAGGGAAGAAGTTGGGCTTCTGGAACTCTCACTCATCGAACGATACGCATTGCTGCTTCACGCCGATGTTCTGTGAGAGGGTGGTACTTCCCCGGTCGAGCTAGCCCATTACGTAATAATTGCTCTACCACTCCAAAATAATAAACTGGTTCCCTCCTTATTTACTAAACTATCACGGTTATTACGAGAATTCGTTACATATTATTTCGCCAAACAGCACGACTTTAAGAAAAATGTTTAATTAGGGCACCCAACGTGCCTCCAAGTCTAATACTTCCATTACAGTACAAGCTATATTACATACTTTTATTAAAGGCTAGGCCCTCCCCAGCTTCGCACGGGCCAATATAGCCGATGACAATTTTTCAACGGTGAAAGAATTTTACAAATCCTTCCAATAGTTTCGAAGTCTTTTCAATGCCAACAAAACAACAACATTGGTTGAAAACAATGTAGACAAAAGGTTTTAAACCTAGTCTCCAACCCAATGTTTAAAACGTTGTAGTGCAGGCTTGTAATCTAAATCAAGGGAGTATGTTATTCTAATGGACGAATACGTGATCATTTTGACAAATATCTTGCGACTCGATCATTTCCTCACTGGAACCCAATATGCGATCTCAATCCATTATGATTGATCGTTCGTGATTGACGGAAGTATTGATTGGTAATTTACTTCAATGCGTCATTAATACAATGCTTTGATTGGTTCTAAAGACGACATCCGTTACATACTTTTTTTGACTGGCCTCGGTCACAGATATTATAATACTTACTTGGTCTTGGACGTTTATTTGTTATAAAATATAGTATCGTTGAGTTAGTATCACATAACACAAGTTTCGAACTTACTTTGGGGCTAGCTCAATCTGTGTGATTTGTATATAAATAAAAAAATATAAATAAACACGCGTAATGTGACTTTTGCAATCTGACGTAGGAAAAACTGATTGAGATTACATATTGGGTTCGGGAGTTTAGTCTTAGTACCGGCTAAGTTATTAAGCTATATCTTATGGCCTTTATGTATACAAGCGCCCTTAGTTCCGGAGTGCCTCCTAATGGACGTCGAGTGTTCCATTATTGTGCAGGATAGTGAGCGATGACGTCATAACTTAATCACATTTAAAACTATAAAGTGTTTATTTTATTGTACAACGGGGACATACAATGTATACTATATAACAAAGTCACTTTATGCGTATAAACATTTACCATGTTTTTATCAAAAACTATGAAAAAATCTATAGTGCCTCTAGCGGTTACTTTGAGAACTAAAATTTTCGATAACAACCTCATAGTATGTACAAGTTTTGCTTAGTTTAGAACCAGCTTTTATTCTCAGGGGAGCTCAATGGCGTCGCTGTGTGTCGCACTCTAATATGAACACGCAAGTTAAGCGACGTCGACCCTAGCCAGCGTTTGGATGGATTTCGATATCTCGAGCTTTTCCGTGCTTAGGAGGGCACGTTGAACCGTCGGTCCCGGTTGTTGTCGATGGATGACAGTCGTCAAGTCGGTGGCCTTAGAGCGATTTGAAAACACCGGCCTCTGCTAATCCGCATTGGAGCAGCGTGGCAGAATACGCTCAATCACCTTCGATTGAAGGGAGACCCGTATCCCAGCAGTGGGATGATTATAGGTTGATATGATGATGATGATGATGATTTATTCTCATAACAACACAGTTACAATCTCATCTCGAACTCACACATTATCTGACTCAATCCATATTTTATACTAGCTGACCCGTGCCCACTTCGTTGGGCATAATGTTAATAATCCTTTTTTAGTACAGGCGTTCGTATGAAACGCTTTCATTCGACCGTTTTTTCTCCGATTCACTTTGCAAAACCGACTACCACGTAAAAGCATTTTTATTTTTCGGTTTTTTATATAACCTATGACACTCAGCAATAATGTGGCTTTCTATTGGTGAAAGAATTTTTGATAATATTAGTACCTATAGATGAGTGAGACAGGCGCTTGAGATTAACATAAGATTGTAACTGTTTTGATTACGAATATAGGTGACTAGATGGCGTTGTGTGATTCGTCCAAGAATCCCACTAATATAAAGGCGAAGTTTGTGAGTTTGTTACTTCTTCACGCTCAAATAACTGGGCCAATTTAGGTAGCTGATACCATGGATTAACACATGGGTTTTACATACACATTACACACACTTTTTATCCCTAGAAGTACGCGATTGCCGTATGATTTGGTCAAAAGTCTGTCAATCAATGGCGCTTTAAAAAGTAGAGGGCGCTGCTGTGCATAAATACACACAAACGAACGAAACGTTTCGCTGGTATTTAAATATTCAAAGAGTTCGGTACAAAAAAGACCACACTGATCCAGTCCAGGTGGCCTTATTTAACCTGTGCGTTTGCATCTCTTATAAATGTACACCACTTAGACACATCTTGACACATCCGACACAACACTAAATCAATTAATGTCAGTTTGTTTTTTTCGTAAGATGGCCGACTGCCAACCCGGTTTTCTTAAGTAGGTCATTGATCTTATAACGTAAATAATATTGTAGAATTTTTGAACGTGTTTTATATAAAAAAACAAGATCAAATTAAAAAAATATTAATTTATTATCTAGTGGTTATATTCAGTAGTACATAATGGCTTATGTTTAAAAAATAGTAAATGTACCAAAATAAAACCCGCATTTTAATGTAAAATTATAACCAAAATAACTCCTAACCTTTTTGTCTCCAAATTGATTATTTCGTTCGCGTTTCGTTTATTCAACCAAATGCGTTACCTAAGATAGAAAATAACTCTTACAATTTCAATAATCTGTAAATAATTATTTACACAATCATAAAAAAGTTAATTTTGGTAATAAGCCTACATCAATCATAGTGGTTTATTTAGGCAGAAATAGCGCATTAATTTGCTGGCTAAAATTTGGTGATCATTTACTACATTTAGTGTTCGAATACAATTTGAAATGCCGTCGTGACTAAAATAGCTAGTACTATTGTATTTATTTATTTTTCTGGTGTTAAATATATTTTTTTGGTAAAAGAACTAAGGGTATCAAAGCATTTTATAGTGGTCATTATATTTAACCCCGTACCTATTCTCTACTATTCCGCTATCAAGATGATAATCGGGGACAAGCCCACTACACATTCCCGTCGCTGTGTCTCCTGTAGTGTAGCCACAGGATCAACAATGGCGACCTCAGATTGACAATAAGCAATGAAGCTTATTGACGACTCCAGAAACTACAGCTGTCTTGGAACTCAAAATTAATTTAATCGGAAAGAAAATTAGTGAAGTTGAAAGTATTGGAAGGTTTTCCACCAAGATGATAGTCGATCATAGAATAATAAGATATAGAAGGAGTGTCCGTGCATCCGTTTTGTTTGACACCTCAACTGTTGCCAGAAATGGCACCAAACGCCGAACCGCTCCGTAGTTGTCAATGTCGAGCGCGCCAAATGTGTCTCCCGAAAAAAAAATGTATGGCGGTTTGTACCCAGGCAGGGTCGTTTGTTTGATTCAAGTTTTCTAAATATCGAATGAAAGGATACGAATTTTTATTTATAAAAAGTTTTCAACTCACATTGTACTATCTTTCTCATTTGTTGACTAAGTATATCGTATTTTATTTAGGTCGTTAATGTTTAACTACAGGTTTAACTTTGTAATTTTACTTAACATCTTTCAACAAAGTAGTAACAAGTATCTAAGTCAAGACTTACGTACGTACCTAACCTATTTTGTTTACTTTGTTGCAAAATTTAATTTGTATAAAAATCCAGATAGGTTCTCCGGATAACGTATTTCGATTTTTATATTATACAAAATGCTGTCTTATTCCTCCTTGCATCCTAATTCATTAAAAATTTTCTTTAAATACACACGGACAGAGGAAAACGTAATATTTATTGTGTCATACGACGTTAGATTATTATGACAGACAAAATCCAAACATGAATGGTTTGTGAGTTTATAGAATGCAAACACCGTAGGAGTTGCGTGGGCATCGACGCGAGCCGGCGATGAGAGATCAAAGCGATCATTTTTCCAAATTAAAGACTCCTATGAAATGAAAAAAAAAACTTTTATGGGTACTTCTCATCGCAGCTCAAATTTGATGGTCACACAGTAATATTTCCTAAACGGCATAAGTTAAAAACAGTACTTATGAATTGCAGAATAAAACAACTATTATCCTATAAAATAAACAAAACTTGTCGTAATAGAAGTAAAAATACATACCAAAACCTAACACGAACGGTCAAAAACGGGGCCATTTTTCGCATTCTCATCGTGTCACACTTCCCATTACAGTAAAACATTTGTTTACTGCTTCACCAAATTTCAGTTTATTTGTACGTTACTTATACTAAAATCATCGTAATTAAATACACTTTAAGCCCAATAGTCTAAAAAAAATGTTTTTGTTATTATTTTGAATTGGCAACACAAAATGCGTCGGTCACACGTTTTAGGTACTTTAGACTTGGTAGTAATAAAGGCTTGCTGTTGAACACAACAGCAGCAACCAATTACAAAGTTCGGTTCGGTCGAATGTCAATCGTGTTTTGGCATCACAAGAAGTGAGACGTGCGGCTCATCGTACCGTGAGAAAAAATATTGGTAAGTTTTTATTTTTTCATAGGTGTACCGATCGCTTGTGTGGACAACATTTTTGGGCATTGTATTTTAGCTATTGAAATCAAAGCTTGATTATCGTAACCCCAAAATTCTCGAGATATTTATGTAGTATTTTATTTAAAACTTTCCACCTAAATTTTGCAGGAATTTATAAAAAAAGGGATATTTTCGTCACCTTCGTGGCATCACATTCATGGCATTTTATGCACGAAGGTGATTTTATGCCACGAAAGTGATTTTTGCATGTAGGCAATACAGTTTCATGATTTTTTCCAGCGCTTCGCAATGCCACAAATTGACAAAATACGCCGAGAAAATAAGAAAAACCGGCCAAGTACGTGTCCGGCCACGCATAATGTAGGGTTCCGTATTGGCTACGCTTTGCTTGCTTGCAGATGGAGTACAAGATGAAGATGAGTCTATGACATTTGTTAGTTTTCATTAAAAAAAGCTTAATTTATAAGTTCGGCGGCTATTACTCGGTAACTAGTAGAGCGTACTTAACCGTTATAATTTTCATTGAAGGTTCAGCATATGGACTACTACGATGATTTTTTTCAAATTTCTAAACACAACGCTTTCAGAGATAGAGGGGGGGGGACCACCGTGCAAAACGAAAATTGACACGATAAATGTAAATAATTCCGAAACGGATCATTGTATCGAAAAATGTTCTTCCCACACCCTCAATGTGTTGAAGAATTGTAGAAAGATGTGAATGAATTGAAGACAGATGATTTTGTAAAGAAATTGATGCATAAGCGAATAGAAGAACTGAAAACTTTAAATTCTAAATACAGGAAACAGTTGTCGAGATTGAAAAGAAATATTTTGGAGATCAAGGAAATTAAAAATCTTAAAGAAAACCCTGACGCGTCAAGTCATAGTGAAGAACTAGAAGATTCGGAAAGCTGTGAACAAAATTTTAAAGGAAGAAAGCCAATTGTGCCAAGATGTACGCAATTTTTACTGCCGTGGTGATAATAAAAGAATGTATTACAAAGCATAAGGAAAAACAACAAAAAAGACTTCTGACAGACACTATGCTTAATTTTAAAAGGCTGATTATTTGTAAATGTAAAAAATAACTTGTGATATTACTTTTTTATTTATTTATTTTATTTATTTATAAAACGTTACATTTAGTTAACAAAATGAATATCAGCGCAACAAAAAATGTATAAAGAGAAAATCAGATTAAAGTTTCTATTTGTTACCTACTTTATATTGATAATGCTTTTTAATAATAACTTTTCTCTAAAATTGTGTAGTTTTTATTTCATCATATACCACTAAAATATTATGAACCTTTTTCGTAGGTGACCGAACATAGGATCAAATTGTTTCTTTTGTTTATTGATAATAAAATACTTTGTTATTTTATGAACATTTGGTCTCATAATCATTAGTAAATTTTGACAAAATACTGTCTGTAAATTTACTAAGTCACTTTCGTGGATCATTGCGTCACTTTCGTGGGATCTAGAACTTCAAAACACTATTTCTTCCAAACGAAAGCCACGATAAGATTAATTTACTTATGAATTTACCTGTATTGTCTACCGCTATAAGTTTTATACAAAAACTGTTCAAATAAGTAAAAAATAAAATTTTCCACGAAGGTGATGATGAGAATCGTGGCGATGAGAAGTACCCTTATACGGTTAGTCGTGGGCACAGAGATATCGTAAGTAACATTAAATCTCTGTGGTCGTGGCCAATACACAAAGATGACACTTTTTGTTGCCGGTTACCGACACCGAACATTTTTGACACAAAAAATGCCTTTCGGCCGCCATGGCAACTGAGTTTCGCAACCAGTTGTGAAAAAGCAATTTTTATTCTTTCTCGGCAACTAGTTGCGTGCGACAGAAGAATGTTTACATTATGCCTGTGCATATGCGCAGGAAGTGGACGATTTCATACTGGTTCTATAGGAATCAAATATTCATTCGGTGGCTTGTATCTGACACATGACACAAGTGTCCACGTTTGCGCCCCCGCTTATTTCAGCTTGTAAAAGACCTACTACTTGCAATGTAAGTTACATTCAAAAGTTTAAAAAAATACTACTTTACATTCGGAACTAAATATTATTCAAAGTAGAAGTCCAAGTTGTACAACAATTTAACTTCGAGCCTGAAGCGAACGGGCGGTACAGTCAACTTAATAATTTATTATTAATAAATACTGAAATTGTTTTACATTATTTATCTTTGCTACGGTGTTAACTCTAAACGTAAGATCTGAGTGCTTAGTACGAGTTTTTTGGTCACATTCGATCAAGTCAACGTAAAAACCGACCAAATAGAAAATAATTCTCATACTGCGAATTTATAAGACGCGTGTTACATATCAAAATTATGTGGCTTACTTGCTCACATTTTGAAGTGAACAACCTGTCTAATAGCCCAAGATAATTAATTACATTAAGTTTTGACATCATTTAATTTTTAATGTTAGTTTAGTTTTTAGTTAAGTTTTAATGTTATTATGTAGTAGTTTATTAGCATCCTTTACTTGAATGAAATATTTTCCAATTAAAGGTAAAATTCGTGTAGTTTTGAAGACTGACACAGTTATATTTATTTACTAGAAGCTGCGCGCGGTGTTACCCGCGTTTAAATTTATGCACAGCAGCGAAATGGGACTTTTGATAAATTCCTACGGGAATTGCGTGTTTTTCGGGATAAAAAGTACCCTATGTGTTAATCCAAGGTATCAGCTACCTACATACCAAATATCATAAATATTGGCCCAGCCATTTGAGCGTGAAGAAGTAACAAGCATACACATAACTTTCGCCTTTATTTTTTTTTTATTTTTATTTATTAGTTTCCAAACAAATTTACATAGTATCAAGAAATAAGCATTCGCCAAACTGCGTAGCAGTTTGTCGGCGACGATAAACGCTCGAAATACAAAAACTTAAAATGTACTACATAAAATATTATATTATGTGTATTTTGTGTGTGACCTCGAGAGCCCCGTGCTTGGTAATAACCAAACACAAAACTCTCGAAGTCACACACAAAATAAAAGAAACAAAAATTACAAATCCATTGCACCGAATTACCAAACTAAACTATATAATTTTCTTCCCCTATTATTTAATTTTGTCAATAAAAAATTTCTTTAATTTACTTTTTAACGTTAATTTACTAACTCTTTTCTCCTCCCTCAATATATCTATAGCGTTACACAATCTTTGAAATATGTATTTTCTTGTTCTTTCTCCATAGTAATTGTAAGATCGTGGTTCTATTAATGACTTTTTGCATCTAGTTAGTATCTTACGCTCCCTGGGCACCTTATATTGATTTGTGAAGTATGCATCGAAACACAATAAATACCTTGCTTTGGTATGGACCGGTAAAATTTTACAGTAATGAAATAATTTATCATAGCCAGACTTATACATATTTTATAATAATTAGTAGGATTTAACTTTATCGACCACAATACAAAGTAATGATAAAATTGGCCGAGTTAATGCTAATTGCATTCTCTACCAGTCAACCATTGGAAAGTGCAGAAATACACGAAAGCGGTTATGGTTTTTAACATTACTACTTACTTATATACATACGTACAAACTAAAATTATTATAATTAATATCCCTAGTTAGTAGTTATAACATAAATAAATAAATATTCTTGGACGAATCACACAACGCCATCTAGTCCCAAACTAAGCAACTAAGCTTGTACTATGGGTACTTGTACTTGTATTGCTGATAAACATACTTAAATACTTTTTTTAAAAATAAATACTTATTATACATAGAAAACATTCAGACCAAGGCAAACAGACATATACCTTGTAGAGTAGTTTAATTATAGAAATAGCATTGGTCTCAGCCATGTTGTGTTCCTACGGTGAGTAAGGTCTCCAGAGCGCCACTTGGAAGGTTGGGAGCGTTGGCAACGTGTGAGTGATACCCCCGGTATTGCAAGCGTCTATAGGCTACGGTGATGCTTACCATCAGGCGTATGCTTGTTTGTCAACTTTGTGGTATAATCGTTACTATTCTTTTACACTTTGTTTCTTTTTCTGAATAAACATTCTCTTAGGCTATTCGCTTTTCTCACATCTTTAAGTAAAATTATATTATTTAAAATTGAGCCGAGTGTACATAGCTGTTAGTTTAACTCTCCGAGAAGTCCAGTTTTAATTAACAGTCAGGTTGACCCGCGGCGGTCACTGTTGTAGACGCTGCTTCATTTTACAAGTTATATTGTATTGTTATTCAAGTAAAATTAGTTTTTGGAACAATTTCGGTCCGTGTTACAGAGTTTTTGTGTTAACGTATACAAGCAGACCAAATTGAAAGTGTCGCATTTTGAAATTATCAGTCGCGTATTACATACCCAAATTGGCCGGGTTCCTCATTTTAAAATGTGAGCAAATAAGCCACATAATATTGACATGTAGTAACACTCGTTTTATAAATTCACAACAAGAGCGACCAACGTGTTTAACAAAAATTTGCACGTTAAATTTAAATGATTCGCAAACAGAGTGCTTAGTACGAGTTTTTTGGTCACATTCGATCATGTCAACGTGAATAAACCGACCAAATAGAGAAGAATTCTCATTTTGCGAAGTTAATAAGACGCGTGTTACATATCATAATTATGTGTCTTACATGCTCACATTTTGAAGTGAGTAACCCGGCTAATTTGGATATGTAACACGCGTCTAGTAAATTGACAATTTGAAACTTTTTTTTCAAATCAGCCGCCTTGTAAACTTTAACACGTTCGAATGTTATCAAAAAAACTCGTACTAAGCACTCAGATCAAGGTATCGAAAATATCTTCGACAAATGTTTTTAAGAAAGCTTTCCAATAACCCAAACCAAAGGATGTGCACGAAAAATATCATTCTTATTTTAGTCCAATAAATTCTAGTAACGTATCGGCGCTAGACTGTGGACAGACGGACATGGCAAAACTTCCTTCCTTATTAATGGTTTTTTCTTTTATTTAGCCAAACAAGTTGACTCAAGCTATCTAATGTTGAGTCGTAGTGGAGTCCATAAATGAGATCCGTAAGTTGCTAAGACCCAGTTCACTACGGAACCCAAAAAACAAGTATTTTGTATCGATGTCGCGCAATATTCGGAAGGTATCATGGTCGGGCCATCCATCTGCATCGATCATTCTTTATCCCCCGGCTTACGCTTACCGCGGAGTTTCTGTGATATTGTTATAAGAATTTTATGTACTAAGGCTGTACTTCCACCCGAAATTTGGAGAGTGTTCTTTGTATGACGTAGGCATCCGATAAGAAAAGATTTTTCGAAATTTCCACAGAAAATCGGGATACATGCAAAAGAAGTTGCGCGACTTGCGCGACTTTCGCTAGTATTAGTATCAAAGTTAGTTTCCCCCTTACTAATAAACATAGTTTAACGAGTATATAGTGTGTCACTGTCTTTCTTGATGAGAATTTAATGAAGTGTGAAAGTGACAAAACATTGTTTAACTATACACGCATTAAACGTTTATTAGTAAAGGGGAAAGTGTTGTTTTGAAAAAATAAGTGGTCATAAAATATTACTTATTTGGTTTACTTTTTTGTTAACATTTGTTAGCATGCAAACTTGTGATCATAAAACTCCTGAACACTAAAAAGCATTGGCCGATCACCCATGACCCTAGTAGTAGCTTAGTCATTGGCGCAGTTGGGCCCGTTTTATATTTTTGTGGGATTTTATTATAAATTTTGACACACATAATAGCAACAACTCTTTTGGCACAGTGTTGTTTTTGGAGAAAAATCTAGCACAAGTCTGTCAGAGCATATTGTATTCCTGGGGTACATAGCACTGGCAGTCCTAAACAGATGACTATGTTGTCTTACAAATGTAGACTTCCAGTATATATATATACATACCTGTGACCGTTAGTATACCCAGCTGATGAAACAACGGTCTAATACAGATAAGTTGTGTCTAACCTTTCATAACTTCTTACTAATCTTACTCCATCTAATTTTTTTCCGATTAAATTCGTTGTGAGCTCCAACAGCTGGAGTTCCCCGAGCTTCATAGCTTATTGTCAATCTGAGGTTTCCGTTGTTGATCCGGGCTATACAAGCGATACAGCGGTGAGAAAATGTGGTGGGCTTGTCTCGAAGTTGTGTTATAAATAGATTAAATTATTCGTTTGGTCTACTGATCCAAAGAATTATCCGGTCCCACGCTTTTTGTACAAGTTATTTATATATCTTTTTTCTTAACAATATTTTCAACTTATTCTTAGAAGTTACGTCAATATCAGGAATGAGGACCTTTGAGAATTTTAGAGACGACACTCGCAAGACGAGTGAATATTTTTAAGACAAACGTTTAAATAAATAAGCATATTTTGGAGTAAAAAAAGTTAAATTAATTTGGTCTACGCTGTTGCTAGGTCACTGATAACTAAACAGGAATGTGAGACTTGGAAAATAAGTATCTAACCTGTGTCTTGGAAAAGTTGCAAGCACTTTCAGTGTCCCACGTTTCACAGTGGCAGAGCATTTATGGAATACCGCGTACCGGAAAGAGCAGCTTAGTACGGTTGCCTACAAAATGGTCAGATGACCTAATGGAAAAGTAAGTTTGTATGAGAAAATAAAATTGTCGTTTTTAGTATTTTTCACACATTTTTTTCTATATTTTCTCACCGTTTTACGTAACCCTTTCGTAAACCTTTCTTGAACTTCCAGAAATATTTGAAGATCAAAATTTGCCAAATTGGTTAGCCATTCGAGTTTTAGCGAGACAACGCACAGCAATTCATTTATAAACATATAGATTTCAAGGATATGCTGACGGTATATATACCTACAATAGTACAGCCTTAAAGGCAAAGATCTTACATGTTAAAGGATGTCCGGTAACTGTCAGCGTTGGTATTTTGGCCCAGTTTCCATTCACGGGTTATGTGACACAGCTATTGAAATGGGTTCCTGACAATGTCGAACTTGGGATGTTTTGTGTGAAGATATATTGGCAAATTACTTGTTTATTCTGAATAAATAAATAACGTGTATGTTATGTTGATTCGTAATATCAAAACTGGATCATAAAATTGATCGCACCCTACGCATTCATTATTCGTAGACCATACCAGTAAAAAAGTTTTGAGTTCAGTTTACTCATACTTGAATCTATATTAAAACTAGTTGACCCGGCGAACTTTGTTCCGCCTTAGAGGCCTACCCTACCCTACACTACCCTACTCATCCTTTAAACCTTCCCTGGACTTCCACGAATATTTCAAGACTAAAAATAACCAAATCGGTTCAGCCGTTCTCGAGTTTAAGCGAGACTAACGAATAGCAATTCATTTTTATATACAGGGTTACTTTTGGACCCTCCGCCAAAAATAGACATGATTTGAGGAAAATAATAAAAAAATATTTGGTGAAAAAAAAAATAAGAAAAGTTTTAAAATCCACATTATTACAGTCACTTTTTTAAATCTTACATTTCTAGGAACGTTCGGTCACCCTCGCGCCAGTCAACTATGGCACATTGTCATTGGTTGAAAAGGATGATTATCAGTGCTATGCTGCGAGACGGCCGCACGCGCGGTAAACAAAAGAGTGACCATAATTTTAATTTGTGTTTGTAAAATTTAAAAAAAAATAAGTCTTTAAACCTTCCCTGGACTTCCACGAATATTTCAAGACTAAAAATAACCAAATCGGTTCAGCCGTTCTCGAGTTTAAGCGAGACTAACGAATAGCAATTCATTTTTATATACAGGGTTACTTTTGGACCCTCCGCCAAAAATAGACATGATTTGAGGAAAATAATAAAAAAATATTTGGTGAAAAAAAAAATAAGAAAAGTTTTAAAATCCACATTATTACAGTCACTTTTTTAAATCTTACATTTCTAGGAACGTTCGGTCACCCTCGCGCCAGTCAACTATGGCACATTGTCATTGGTTGAAAAGGATGATTATCAGTGCTATGCTGCGAGACGGCCGCACGCGCGGTAAACAAAAGAGTGACCATAATTTTAATTTGTGTTTGTAAAATTAAAAAAATAAGTCTTTAAACCTTCCCTGGACTTCCACGAATATTTCAAGACTAAAAATAACCAAATCGGTTCAGCCGTTCTCGAGTTTAAGCGAGACTAACGAATAGCAATTCATTTTTATATACAGGGTTACTTTTGGACCCTCCGCCAAAAATAGACATGATTTGAGGAAAATAATAAAAAAATATTTGGTGAAAAAAAAAAATAAGAAAAGTTTTAAAATCCACATTATTACAGTCACTTTTTTAAATCTTACATTTCTAGGAACGTTCGGTCACCCTCGCGCCAGTCAACTATGGCACATTGTCATTGGTTGAAAAGGATGATTATCAGTGCTATGCTGCGAGACGGCCGCACGCGCGGTAAACAAAAGAGTGACCATAATTTTAATTTGTGTTTGTAAAATTAAAAAAAAAATAAGTCAATAAAATAATTTATTTTTATTTCATAAATTTATTGTACTGCTGCTGCTATAGAATCACCTAAAAAAAATTGGCGGGGTATTCTAGCTTCTACCTATTATTTATTCTGTGCTTCTTCATACTTGAGATGTAAGTTGCATTTTATTACTGACTAGCCAAATCTGCGCAACTTTGTTTGGGTGTATCGCGCTTTCTCGTGGGAATTTAGAAATAATCTTATGTGTATTACTAGCTGCTGCCCGCGGTGTTACCTGCCCTTCATTTTATGCTACAGCAGCGCCATCTATATCAGAGTTTTGACCAAATCCTACGGAAATCGCGTACTTTTCGGGAGAAAAAGTACCCTATGTGTTAATTCAAGGTATCAACTACCTACGTACTAAATATCATAAAATTATTCCTACATAATATTAAGTGGGATATATACATTATAACAAATAAACAATTTTTTGCCGAAAAATGAATTTTATACTATGTTAAGATTAACTAAATTATGGTAATACCTATCTGTTTATGGAAATCGTCTCAAATAAACACTCTCAGATCTAGAATTGAGAGCAAGCCTTAATATCCAGTTTGAAATGTGTCTTATTTACCCTCTAGGAGGCATATCAAAGGGGACACCTGAATGGTGAAGGAACTGGGCCAATACGTGAATAGTGGTGACATGTTCCGGATACAAGGCGTAGGGTGACACTGCAATGTTGATATGTGGGAATTTATCGTATTACCCCTGTTAAGAAATAAGGGAATATAGTAGGAAGAAATAGATATACAGAGAAAAGAGAGTAAATCGAATCAGCACAGTGCAAAACGAAAATTGACACGATAAATGTAAATAATTCGAAAATGGATCATTGTATCGGAAAACGATCTTCCCACACCCTCGATATTTTTAAGAGACCTATCTAACCAAAACATGGGGTTGGTGCAAAAAAAATGTTTTTAAATATATTTTTATAAATCATTTTACGAACTCGTTACAACCCCGAATTTCTGATGGACAAATAGGCCGTAACTGGTTTTTTCGCCATTTCTTTTACCTGTAGTAATTTGGTTTGTTTCCGAAATGGTGGAAGTTTATAGAGTAGCTCATTTATTTAATATTTAATACCGAATAATAATAATGTACTACGTGTGTACACAACGTGTCTAAGTGCCCGCGAGGGCCCACTGAATAAAGTATTTCTGACTTTGACCCCCTAAAATGCCCTAAATAATAAAATTACCGTTATTTCTATTACTTCCGCACTTTATTTCATTTTTCTTATGTTGTTACGTTCCATCGTTTAAACGGTTCCATTGACTGATTACTGTAGGGAAATTACGCGTAATGGAGAGTTGCATTTATAGGACGGTGGTGCCGTATCGATTGTACGCTGCATCGACAGCCTGAGTTAATAAAAATTATACCGAAATAATGTAATGTTGAGTGTTCTGACTCTTGCACCGCAGCAACCTTTCGATGGAACATTTTGAGTATAACGACTATCGATGTAGTATATAATGCTTTGTGCTGAACGACTGAACTGATCGTAGAGACCTGAAACTCGAGTTGTGTTCTTTGCATGGTAAAAAAAATGTTTTCGAAATTCCCACGCGAAAGCATACATGCCAATGAAGTTGCGCGGATTTCGTCGGTTGACAAGCGGACGGTATGGCAAAAACGCTGGTCGTATTTATATGAGAATAGAGGACTGAGAAAACGTACAAGAAAAGAGGCCTGGAGAGGGTTAAGGCAGTAAAAAGTACTAAGATTATTGTTAGCGACAGGCTGGCTAGCTCGAGCCTTATTTGTCTTAGAAATGTCATCGCGCTGCATTGTTTTTGGTTTGCCTGCTTGATCGTTCTTTGTAAGTTCTGAGTATTGTTTAAACGTTGTGTAATGTGTGTATAGTCTTACAATGTTTTGTCACTTTCACACTTCATTTAATTGTCATCAAGAAAGACAGTGACACAACAGTGTTTAACTATATACTCGTTAAACTATGTTTTATTGTTTGTTATTAATATACCGTGTTCGTCTCCATACAGAAATGAAATCGTTTACTCAGACAGTAGTACAGACAACAGGCCTTCACAAACACGTTCTCTAGTCATGTACACATAATTATTGTTGTATTAAATATTTGCAATGCTATTTTATAACTCAGCACTTTAGCTATTTGACCTATACGATGAACTGTCCGTCCACAGTTCAATACTTAAAGATTGAGACAGAAAAAACAACACAGTATAAACAGCAGCATAAACAGCTTACAAACTAGTGTAATAGCAACAAGGCGGCCTTATTGCTAAAGCAATCTTTTTAATGAAACTTAAGGGAAATGAATTCGTGTAAAATTGACGTGTAATCGCCTGTAGGTATGCTGCATTTATACTGTGATTTTATACGTGTAAATATACACCGTGTAGGCGGCAAGCTTATTTGCCTTTACGAAAATGAATACAAGTTCATCATTTCATAATACTACTTATTTACTGCAAATATATGTGTGGCTTTGTTTATAAAATGTACCTACCTACGCATCTCAACTAAGCTACGGTAATTTGCTTAAGTGCTACGGCTTTCTGTTTATCGGTTTTAATGTAATTAACTCGTGTATTAGCTAATACAAAATTAATTTTATTAACTCTAAAACAATTGATTATTACGGAAACCAAAACATGGGGAATATCCCGCCGAGGATCGTTGTCACCCTAGCTTCCACTCGCGAAATAGGTCAAATAGGATACCTCATCACTTGAGCGTAATTTACCTACCGATCCAAAATAAACATTATATTGAAAAAAAAAATTATTTGGAAATTGAATTTCGCTTTCGCTCGCCCGGGCACATGGTCCCCCCGCGCGGCCCGCGTCGCCGCTCAGGCACGCCCTGCAACAGATCACAATATCCTTAACTCACCAGTCTTCCAACGCATTTGCTGGTTGATATCCTCCTGAGCAGCGGTTTCCTCTCATCATTGTCACTGTCAGTGCTGTCCTCATAAAGCTTTCTCTCGGTCCCAGCATCGGCTCCCAACACTGACATCACTCGACGACGGGCGCTCGCTCACACACACAACACACATTAAATAAGCCTACATCATACAATTTTATAATAATTTTACATTGTTTCAAGAATTGCTACCTCCCTGACATTTCGAGTACGCCATAGCATTAGTGACACTACCACGGCACTGACAACAAACAGATTTCTAGGACGGGCGCGCTGACATCTAACGGACGTTTGAAGAACTACTGAACCACTGAAATTACAGAAATTTTCAACGAGCTTTTCCTGAAGTAAAGCGACACCTATAGCTTTTAGAAGCAGTTGGAAAAGTGAAAAATGTTTTCAAAGTCAAGACTTTCGTGCATAGATGGAGTGACGTGTGACTTTATGATTTTATTAACTTCGTGTAAAGTGAATAATATTAACTTTATGCTTAAAATATTCTAAAAATATTTTTGTAATTTTATTTTATTTTTATGGAAAACATAATAATATTAATATTCTTTTTATAAATATAAAACTCTTTACAGAATATAATTTTAATCCTGTCTGAAAATTTTCTGTGAGATTCGGATGAAATTCTAGAATATTTTCAAATGGCGAAATTTAGAATATCATGAATATTTTTCTCTCATTGTTCTGAAATCCGACGTAAGATGCGCACGGTGTGAAGCTACGCTAGATTTTTTATATTTTATATTAGTTTATAAGCTAATGATAAGCTTCAACATTTTAAAGACCTTTTAGCAATAATTTAAATAAATTTACAAGTATCTGAATCGAAATTGATAAATTTTCAAGATGAGGGAGATCATTACTGTCCAGGTCGGATCTTGCGGAAACCAAATCGGAGGGAAGGTGTGTATTTAATTTACTTGCAGTGCCATTTTAACTCCTATTTATAGCGACGGTCAGAGAGACTCCAAATTGTCGTGGTGTTGACTGTACAAAACAAATTTCAGACTTGCGTGGCGAATTGTTTGTGGCGTTTCATTGTTCTCATAATTTTGTTCATGTCGAAGAGCTCTGTGTAGCACGAAATCCAATGCTAACGCGCATACCTACTTGTGTATGGTGGTCATGGTCTTAACCAGAAACATTATACTATTATCATCTATAATAACAACAATGTTTGTTTACAGTTTTGGGAGGTCATATCGGACGAGCACGGCATCGACCCGAGCGGCGTCTACCACGGAGACTCGGACCTCCAGTTAGAACGCATCAATGTATATTACAATGAGGCGTCCGGTGGAAAATACGTACCAAGAACCGTATTGGTAGATCTTAAACCTGCCACCATGGATACGGTACGCTCTGGACCATTCGGCTGTCTTTTCCGCCCCGACAACTTTGTGTACGGCCAGAACTGCGCTGGAAACAACTGGGCGAGAGGACATTACACCGAAGGAGTAGAAATCCTTGAATCTGTATTGGACGTGATTCGCAGAGAAGCCGAAGGCTGCGATTGCCTCCAGGGCTTCCAGATGACCCACTCGCTCGGAGGCGGCACCGGCTCCGGGCTGGGCACTCTGATGATTAACCGCATACGAGAGGAGTATCCTGACCGAATCATTTTAACTTTCTCGGTGTTCCCAAGCGCCAGAGTATCTGACTGCGTCGTAGAACCTTACAACACTACGCTAGCAGTGAACCAGCTTGTGGAAAACACCGATCACACATTCTGTTTGGACAATGAAGCGCTGTATGACATATGCTTTAGGACATTAAAGCTGACGACCCCCACATACGGTGACTTAAATCATTTGGTTTGCGCGACGATGTCTGGCATCACTACGTGCTTGAGATTCCCAGGGCAATTGAACGCAGACCTAAGGAAACTAGCTGTGAATATGGTGCCGTTTCCAAGACTTCATTTCTATACTCCTGGCTTCGCACCTCTGACGTCAAGAGGAGCACAGCAATACAGAGCTCTGACAGTCCCAGAGTTGACGTTACAAATGTTTGACGCGAAGAACATGATGGTGGCTTGTGACCCACGACATGGCAGATATCTGACAGTGGGCACAATATTCAGAGGTAGGATGTCTATGAAGGAGGTTGATGAGCAGATTATGAATGTACAGAACAAGAACAGTACATATTTTGTGGAATGGATACCAAATAATGTGAAGATTGCAGTTTGTGATATTCCACCACGAGGTCTGAAGATGGCTTCAACATTTATGGGCAACACTACAGCTATCCAGAGTGTCTTCAAGAGGATGTCAGAGCAATTTGTGGCTATGTTCAGGCGGAAAGCCTTCCTCCACTGGTACACTGGTGAGGGTATGGATGAGATGGAGTTCACAGAAGCGGAAAGCAACATGAACGACCTGGTCTCGGAATACCAACAGTATCAGGACGCGACAGCGGATGACGAGGGAGAGTTTGAAGAAGAGGGTGAAGGCGAAGGGATGGAGTGATATTTTTGTTTAGGTTTTGTCTTTGTGTATGTCCTTAAATAAAATTAAATACAAATAAACTTTGTTTTTACTGATATATCAAACTGGTAGTTACGGGATACGGGTAATAAGCGCGACTCATTCCATTTCAGAAAGTGGTTGTAAATAAACAATCAATAAAAATTGTTTACATGTTTTTATGCAGCCTTTCTTCCTCAAACTGTAAAGGAAACTGATTTGACCACGAGTATTTCTATTATCTATGCAACATCTCTTAACGAATTCTATCTGCTGTTGTCATCAGTAGGGTGCGAAATCGGATTGATCCCCCTTATAACCGTGGTCCTCCCGTTATACGACCCCACAATCCCCCTTTGAACCGTGATCCCAACTCATGACTACAGACAGCGACAAGACTCAACGGGGATCCCTACTGAACCCTGTGCCATAAGTATAGGATGTAAAATCGACTACCTACTGGCACGTGATACCCCGTATCGTCCGTGGTCACCAATTCTCCCCTATTCCATGTATCCCTACTAATCTCAATGCCTAATTCATGGTTGTCAGTAGTCTTGGTCCACCCGCATAGTCCACTATAAGTACGTTATTAAGCTGGCTGCTGGCATTAGTCTTCTGCTAACTTTATCTATATATTTAAAACGCTTTGTCCCGCCTGACTGACTGAAAATCAACGCACAGCCCACACTGAGACACTGATCGTAGATTTTTTATTTAAAAAAAAAAAACTTGGCTTATACTAAATTAAGGGACCACGGATGAAATATTTCCCGTGGTACCTTCCAGGGACTATCACAGGGATCACGGGCAAAAAAGGACCTGAAATTTGAAGCGTGTCCTCTTTGTATGACGTAGGCGTCCGATAGTTATGAAAGGATTTTACGAAATTCCCACGGGAAAGCGGCATCACGCAAACAAAGTTGCGCGGCTTTCTCTAGTTTTTAATACTTGAATTGTCTGTGCTGTGCTAAACTGGCTAGGTAACAGTTCTGATAGGCATTTTAATTCCATGTTAAGTTCAAGCATATCATTTTTTCTGTGTCATTAACTTTAAAAATGGTTTCGAGCAACACACCGTTAGTTTACCTGGCGGTGGACGACTAGGCTTGAACGTTTGAGGTTATATTAATAACTAGCTGCCCGGCCCGGCTTCGCCCGGGTACTGTTTCGTTTTTTTTTTCAATCTTTCTGAGAGATTTTCTTAATATTTTTTTCCGTAAGAACCTTGTACAGAGTATTAGAAAACTACAAAAAAAAAAATCAGCCAAATCGGTCAAGCCGTTTTCATGTTATGTCGTGACAACGGAAAACGGGTTTCATTTTTATATATATAGATTAAGACAATGTCGTAGCATCTACGCTAGAATTTATTATACCTACGCTTAGAAAATTATAGGTGCCTATACCAACAACGTAATGATTGTACTACCTAGTATGCAAAGCTAATTTTGACAATATTATAATACCCGCGTAGAGCGCGTTTTCTAGGTCTGGGCTCCCAAACATAAACACGACACGACGTCGTGACTAGCCACGATTCACGATACAACGGCGACGACGTCGATACAATGCAAGGTGTAGACGCGTTCTGCTCTTGCTGTTATTAAGAAGACGGTTATAGAAGAAACAGATACTCAGACGATACTGGATCCATCCATTTATTTAAATAATGAATAGCGGGAGCACAGCGGGAGCCACTTTAGACAGAAGTACAATGCCGTCGTGCCGTGCATCGTGGCACGTTACGATGTCGCGTCGTAAAGTTTTACGATACTTGTCGTAGATTTCCACGACACGACGTCGTGTCGTGTTTATGTGTGGGATCCCTAAGGGCCGAAACACATAACCGCGTTGCGGCATAGCACCGCAAAAATCGGCAATGGCGTCACTGCTGACTTTGGTGTGTTTCGGCCATACAAATATACCTTACTGTGACCTTCGCTGTTATATTTTTTTGTTTAATGGCATACAGTAGACAAACAAGCAAGCGGGCCACCTGATGGAAAGCGGTCACCGCCGCCTATGGACATCAGTAACAACAGGGGCGCTACCAATGCGTTGTTCACCATGGAGGTTGGAGGATAGGAAGGAGGACGGGTAGGTAAAGAACGAGGGGATAGGGAAGGAGTTGGGCTTCCGGATCTCTCACTCACCGAACGAAACGCATTGCTGCTTCACGTCGATATTCTGTGAGAGGGTGGTACTTCCCCGGACGAGCTAGCCCATTTAATATTAATTGCTCTACTACACCAAAAAATTTATCATATTACATGACAATTGCGAACAAGACTGCAGAAGCCATAACTTTTAAAAAAACTCCATAGGTAGGTCTGTTATACCTTTAATGGTAGGTACTGGCAGCTAAAATGCGTATTTAAATAAAAACTATTTTTTAAATTTCAAAAATATTTTTGATTCAGTGACAAAAGAATGAAGCTCATTTCACAAAAATTCCGTGTACGATGTACAACTGATTTTTTTTTATTATTTACTATACAATTTTTTATGATAATTTTACGGTGTAAAATTTAAACCAACTATATTTTAGATTCGAAATTCTTTGTATACCAACTAAAATGAGGGAAATCGTCCACATCCAAGCCGGGCAATGCGGAAACCAAATCGGAGCAAAGGTAAGAAAATCCATGAGAAAATCTGTTCCTACTCGTTGTAGAAGTCTCCTCGGCTAGTCCCCGTAGAGACAATAAGGTGATCTGAGAGCACCCGAGGCGTCAGTCGCTTTCGAGTTTCCTTCATGCTCCGGGTCATATTTTCCCTATGAATTATAATCATTAATAACCGTTTAGATCTGTTATTCAGACTGGTACAGATTCTAATCCTATCTTGTTGTAAAATATATTTTGTCTTACCTTTGTTCCAGTTCTGGGAGGTGATCTCCGATGAGCACGGCATCGACCCCACTGGCGCCTACCAGGGCGACTCCGATTTGCAACTCGAACGCATCAATGTGTACTATAATGAGGCTTCAGGCGGCAAGTATGTGCCGCGCGCCGTCCTAGTAGACCTCGAGCCTGGCACCATGGACTCCGTCCGTTCTGGACCATTCGGGGCAATCTTTAGACCAGATAATTACGTTTTTGGCCAGTCTGGTGCAGGCAACAATTGGGCTAAAGGCCACTATACGGAAGGAGCAGAATTGGTAGACTCTGTACTCGACGTAGTCCGAAAAGAGGCAGAAGGATGCGACTGCCTTCAGGGCTTCCAGCTTACGCATTCTCTTGGCGGCGGGACTGGCTCCGGAATGGGAACTTTACTGATATCCAAGATACGAGAGGAGTATCCTGACCGCATAATGAATACGTTTTCAGTAGTACCCAGTCCAAAAGTGTCTGATACAGTAGTAGAGCCGTACAACGCGACGCTCTCTGTACATCAGCTGGTTGAATATACGGACGAAACTTATTGTATCGATAATGAAGCATTGTACGACATTTGTTTTCGTACCTTGAAACTGACGACGCCGACGTACGGTGATCTGAACCACTTGGTATCGGCAACGATGTCTGGCGTGACCACGTGTCTGAGATTCCCTGGACAGTTGAATGCAGATTTGAGAAAGTTGGCTGTAAATATGGTACCTTTCCCACGATTGCACTTCTTCATGCCGGGTTTCGCGCCGCTGACGTCGCGGGGTAGCCAGCAGTATCGCGCACTGACCGTGCCAGAGCTAACTCAACAGATGTTTGACGCGAAGAATATGATGGCGGCCTGCGACCCGCGCCACGGCCGCTACCTCACTGTTGCCGCAGTCTTCCGCGGACGCATGTCCATGAAGGAGGTGGACGAACAGATGCTAAATATTCAAAACAAGAACAGCAGTTACTTTGTTGAATGGATTCCGAATAATGTCAAGACAGCCGTTTGCGATATTCCACCTCGTGGCTTGAAGATGTCTGCCACGTTCATTGGTAACACTACAGCTATCCAAGAGCTTTTCAAGAGGATTTCTGAGCAATTTACAGCAATGTTCAGGCGGAAAGCTTTCCTCCACTGGTACACAGGTGAAGGTATGGATGAAATGGAGTTTACGGAGGCGGAGAGCAACATGAATGACCTGGTATCCGAATACCAGCAGTATCAAGATGCAACGGCTGATGACGAAGGAGAATTCGATGAGGAGGTTGAGGAGTGATTGTGTCTGTCCTGTATTGTCCAATGTTTGTCCCATTTGTACTTTGTCCATGTTTAGTGTAAGATGTAACTATCTGTTTTTATGTTTTATTTCCGTTTTCTGATATACACGTTATTTATTTTTAGCTTGGCATTTTACTTTCCTGGTTTAAACTCGCTAGGTGCATCCCATCCCAGTAGTACCCCATAACTGCAGTTCTATAGAACTGTTCAGGCCTCATTAGTATTTATGGTACTATATAGTACACAACACAACACTCGACAGTTATATAGCCTTTATTGCCCGTGGTCCCTATGATAGAACTACAGGTATGGGGTTCTACGGGATCATAGATTTATTATATAGGTACGCTAGTATATACTAATCTATGTACGGGATGCACCCAACCCACTGATCGTAGCCTTTTTTGCCCGTGGTCCCTGAGACCTGAACTGTTCTGTGACTTAGGAATCCGATGATGGATTTTCCGAAATTCCTACGGGAAAGCGGAATACACGCAAACAACTTCATTACATAGCAGGTGGACCACGACCTTACTGGGTCTTCTACACCTAACTGGTCCACCCAGGTGTACCACGCAGGTGGACCACGACCTTACTGGGTCTTCTACACCTAACTGGTCCACCCAGGTGTACCACGCAGGTGGACCACGACCAATACGGGAACGAGTGTGGCGAGACAGGTAAAACGATACTAGGCCTAGAGAATGGGTACTCGGCCTTGTAAACAAATAGTGACTGCCTCGCCACTCTGCTCGGCCGAGACACTCGTCAAAATGCTCATATTATGTACACACGCGCCGAGTAGAGCGGCGATTTACTTTCCGACGAGTACTCGGCCGAACAAAATGGCGAGACAGTCACTCGGACCTCGTTTTGTTTACTAGGCCGAGTGCTTACCCCCGCGCTCCTTTCAGCATACCCCTTACTGTCTCGCTCGCTCACTCGGCAAGTTTGAACCCATGCCGAGCGTCACTCGCTCGCTACTGGCTAGTTTGGCTCGCGCGCGTCGTGTGTTGTTTGTTTCTGTTCCTGAATGTACTGTTTGTATACTGTCTCGCCACTACTCGGCACGTTCAGGATCTGCATAGACCGAGCTACCTCGTTCGCGGTGTGGACTAGAAAAAGATTGTAGAGTAATACGCTCTAAGGTAAATAATAATTACTTTATTACAACATAAATACGAAACAATACAGAATTAAATAAAAATCATTCTTCAGTTCCCTCCTCTTCAGCCGTTGGTTCTTCATCTTCAAACTCCTGGTTATCTATTGTGGCATCCTGATACTGTTGGTATTCAGATATAAGATCACTCAAGTTATTATCTGCCTCAGTGAAGTCTGCTTCGTCCATCCCCTCACCTGTATACCAGTGAAGGAAGGCTTTTCTCCTAAACATCGACGCGAATTGTTCTGATACTCTCTTCATCAACTCCTGTATTGCCGTCGTGTTGCCAATAAATGTGGCAGACATCTTTAAACCACGAGGCGGTATGTCACATACAGCTGTCTTTACATTATTTGGTATCCATTCAACAAAGAATTCTTTATTCTTCTTCTGTATGTTAAGCATCTGCTCGTCTACTTCCTTCATGGACATGCGTCCGCGGAACACTGCAGCAACGGTTAGGTAGCGGCCGTGGCGTGGGTCGCAGGCCGCCATCATGTTCTTAGCGTCAAACATCTGCTGAGTTAGCTCTGGTACGGTCAGCGCGCGATACTGCTGACTGCCTCGCGCTGTCAGCGGTGCGAAACCTGGCATGAAAAAGTGTAACCGGGGGAAAGGCACCATATTTACCGCCAACTTCCTCAAATCTGCATTCAACTGTCCAGGGAACCTCAGACACGTTGTGACACCAGACATTGTAGCCGATACCAAATGGTTCAGGTCACCATATGTTGGAGTCTTCAGTCGTAACGTCCGAAAGCATATATCATACAGCGCTTCATTATCAATACAATAACTTTGAGTACTATTCTCAATCAGCTGATTTAGAGACAGCGTAGCATTGTAAGGTTCCACCACAGTATCAGAAACCCTAGGACTTGGGACTACTGAATACGTAACTGTTATTCTATCAGGGTACTCTTCTGTTAAGTTAGCTAGAAGGAGCGTTCCCATTCCAGATCCTGTGCCACCACCTATTGAGTGTACCAGTTGAAAGCCTTGAAGACAGTCGCAACCTTCAGCCTCTTTTCTGATAACGTCAAGAGCTGTTTCGAGCAAATCTGCACCAGTGGTGTAATATCCTTTCGCCCAGTTATTTCCTGCTCCTGATAGGCCATAGACGATATTGTCTGGACGGAATAGCTGGCCGAATGGTGAAGCTCTTATGGAGTCCATAGTTCCAGGTTCCAGGTCGATGCAGACAGATCTAGGGACATATTTGCAGTTGGATCCCTCATTGTAGTAAACGTTGATTCGTTCCAATTGAAGGTCTGAGTCGCCAGAGTAGCAGCCGTTGGGATCAATACCGTGTTCGTCTGATATTACTTCCCAGAACTGAAAAAATAAGTGTTTAGTGGTAGATTTTTTCATGTCATGTGGCAGAAAAACAAGCGATTTATCTGATGGAAAGTGGTACTGCCTTTGAACATCATTAACAGTAGTGTAGCATTATGGCTACCAGACAACGGATATATTTCGAAATTGATTTTTGGAAAGAAAAATTTCACCCCCTCCCCCCAGGTGGGATACTTTCTTTCAAAAAATCAATTTCAAAATATGAATGTACAAAAAGAATAAATAGATAATACCCAGACTCGAAACAAAAACAAATGCCATCACATAAAAGTTTGCCCAGAGCGGGAATCGAAACCGCACCCGGTAGTGCTGAAGGGTCACTACCAACGCACCATCGGGTTGTTGTTGCTTAAACTTTTCGTTCAATTCCGATAAACGTAACATCGATATCAGACTCATCGTGGTTTTAAAAAGCAGTTAAACACTTACCTTCGCACCAATCTGATTGCCACACCTTCCAACCTGTATATGAACTATTTCTCTCATTATAACAAGAATTTAAAAAAGAAATATAAATAATAAATAATATTGTAATAAATAACAAAATAAATTATTTAAAAATAAATAATTATTACCTAGCTACATCTACTTATTGCTAGATTCTAATTATTATTGTTATATTTTCATGGCCATAACGATTTTAATTATAAAACATGTTGGTCATGATTTTCAGCTTCGTAATCTATCCGTATTTCACTCAGAAACTCGAGAAAAGCCCACCACGCATTCCCACCACTGTTTTCTGTAAAGACAGGATTAACAACTTCGACCTCAGGTTGAAAATAAGCAATGAAGCTTATTAACGTCCCAGGGGAGAAACTACATCAGTCTTGGAACTCACAAGGAATTTAAACAGAAAGATATTAGACGGAATAGGAGGTATTGAAAGCCTTCCCTAGCAAATAATAACAAGACATTTTTTTAATAAATTATTTTTTATTTAAAAAATAATAAATTATAATAAACATAAAATTATATTTCAATCACAATTTAATTGTACTTATAAATTATAAAGTTTATAAAAATGCAAATTCATTTTAAATACATTATGGGCCGGTTTCAGAGCTGTTTGATAAGTCCCAGTTATTCAGATAAGTCAGTTTTGTATTATATTTCGACAGTTTCCGCATAAATTTAATAATAATTAATATTTTATAATTAGTTACAATTAAAGACAATAACATTAGTTAATTATTGCAATTATTAAATTCTAAGGTATCAGGACTAGAATTTATAAAATTTATCTAACAGTGAGTTACATAAAAAAGAATTAAATGTCGTCGCACAGTTGGCGGCTCGGCTCAAATCGGAGAATTTCCAAATGTCTATAAGAAAAAGTCAACGGCAGGCAGTCAACATATTATGAAATATGTGATAATTTTACACACGATTTAATGTTCTAAAGGGGGACCAGCAGAAATGTATGGACCCTGGTACAAGAGCAGGTCGACCGTAACATATCGAACTTTGTACCATTCTTAGTTAAAGTTAAGTTCTATGCCATAAGAGCCAAAATTGTACAGAAGTGTAAAGCTCAACATACTCCTGACTGTACTAGAACCAATAACGATACGCGATATCTCGTTGGAAAGGTTTTTTCATAATATACACTTTTACTATGACATCAAGTCTCGTATCGCTGTGGGAAAGAAGTTATGGAAATATATCAACAAAAACCAATATACAGTTGCATCTCAACTCGCGCGGTTTGATGTGCGATAACTTTACACACACAGCGCTACGAGAGTAGCTGAATAGGTAAAATTTTTAGATAATGAAAAAACCTTTCCAACGACATATCGTTCAATGTTATTGGTCATAACGGCCAAACTGTCTGGTCCTCCATTGAATGACAAATGTTGGATTGGAGCCGTGCCGAAAACTTTCTGGGTTCTCACTACGCCGGACCGGTAGTTGTAGATCTATCGAGTGTACGCAGTGGAATTTTCTAGTGACAGTAGCACCATAATTATAATGTCTCATTAACTCTAAACTACCGGAAGAGCTAGGAGACAGAAGAATTTTGCAATTTTAATGTGTAACTTTCAAAATTATTTCATGCAACTCACTGTAAGTTCCTTAAAATCGAAGTTATCAATTATCCCACAATTAAACCCACGTCAACGATACACAGTCTATAGACGTGACTTGTGCTTTGTTTTACTTTTAAAATTATATATACCTAATATTTACATCATAGTATTTAATGAGTATTTTGAGAAATAAACGAGCTGCTAATAGGTAAAACTTTTTTTGAGTCTTTGTTACTTGAATAAATAAATAATAATAAAAGCCATCTCAAGCCGTTATTTTAGCATGAAGTTATCAAACTGGAAGACTCAATGCCAAAATTAAACTATTTTTTTTTCTCAAAATCCTCATTATAACTCATTTAAATACCCATAAAGGACTCGGGCAGAGTCCTTAATTTTTTACAACTATTAGTATAAAAAGGTAGTATTTGGTAACTAAATTACTTTTAGGTTTAAATAAGCCACAGAAATAGTGCAGATTTGATAACACTGATGCCAACTCGCAATGGTGATGCGTGGCGGAGTATGATCTAAAATATCTCTAAGGG
The DNA here is from genome assembly GCA_905163395.2 of Endotricha flammealis. Classification (NCBI taxonomy): domain Eukaryota; kingdom Metazoa; phylum Arthropoda; class Insecta; order Lepidoptera; family Pyralidae; genus Endotricha; species Endotricha flammealis. The sequence goes on from LR990855.1 coordinate 15,887,695, forward strand.
AAAATCCGTTATGATTTTGATATTTTTTGGTTTCTATATCTAATAAGTAATTCGTTCATTTATTTTACAAATATCGACCTTAACTAACCGGCTAAGAGTTTATTTTTGAGTAGATAAATATTAGCATACTTATTACTATTAGACAGTACTGGTATATAAAAAGCACGGAAAATCTTATGGGATTTTTCTGCGTCCAAAATTGGTAATTTTGATATTATATCCCATTTTGAAGTGTCCTTGTGGTAGTGGGGTTGTAAAAGAGTGGGTTTTCCTATATCAGAGTCGACTATATAATGACATTGCGATGGTTTCATGTACGTCCTGTTGTCACCTTTGTTTTGCCCGTTGAAGTAAGGATGGATAAGACGAGTAGCTGAAAAAATAATTTATTATTAACACGACAGTTTTGAGAGGGGTGTATACAGGGTTATTTGTAATTCGACATTATTATACCCGGAACGTATTTATAAGAGTCCTTCACAGGTAGGCGTTCGATGAACGTACGTGACGGGTGATTGACTTTTATTTTTTAAATCACACAGATTGAGCTAGCCCCAAAGTAAGTTGGAAACTTGTGTTATGGGATACTAACTCAATGATACTATATTTTATAACAAATACATTATAGATAAACATCCAAGAGCCGAGGCCAATCAGAAAAAGTTCGTTTTCCATCATGACCCGACCGGGATTCGAACCCGGGATCTCCTGGGTGGCGGTCCGGCATGGTAACTATTACGACACGGAGGTCGTCAATATATCAATAGAATTCATGTTTTACTATGTAATTACAAAGTTTAATCAAGATGCTTGTGTTATTAGTAGAAAAATCTTTGTTCTTAGTTCTCAACCCTGGTCATCTCTTTCATAGGTTGACTGTACAGTCAGGTGCAAGTCGAGCTTCACACTTGCAGTACAATTTTGGCTCTTATGACATAGAACTTAAGAAGAGGTACAAAGTCCGATATGTAAAGGTTGGCGTGCTATTGACTGTACAAGGTGTGTGCAGGGTCTAACTTACCGTTTTTCGTATTGGCATAAGGTGCAGGCATTTGTCCATTAAATTCGCTTTGTATGAATCTCACGTGGTATGAAGATGCGTGGAAACTTGACGGGGAGCGATACCATTCCTTGCCAAAACATAAATATTGGTCAGATGTTTGCGGCAATGACCTTAGTATTCTCATAGGCCCATGGTAGTTGTTGTAAAGTGCTGTTATACGGGAAATGCCTGGAAAAAAATTGTGTTTAAATGCGTTGGGAATTACTTTTCGTGTGTTGCAATTGAGATTTTACGGATTAGTTGGCATTCGTATTCCAATGCCACTAATCATAAGTAATACTTATTATAAATGAGCAAGTGAGTTTGTTTGTTTGTTTGTTATTCCTTCACGGCTTGACTAATCAGCTGATCATTATGAAAATTTGTACATATATTTTCAGGGCTACAGAGCCCAACATAGGCTACTTTTTATCCTGTAAAATTATGTCATTCCAATGGGAAAATATTTTTTCTACTATAGAGGGCGTTGTATGGGATAGGCCAACAGTTGGCGCCACAAGTCGCGTGGGTTGTTTTGTTGTCAAACGAGATCTATGTCAAAAAATTACCGCGAGCGAAGCCGCGGAGAAAAGCTAGTAATAATATATTTTTTTATGCATAAAACATGGTGGGTACATTTTTTATAAAATTAGTCATAAACTAGTGAAGAAGAACATACACGTTTTATCGCTATAACGATGTACAAACATTTTAATGCATTAAATGCTTCAACCAAAAACATTTTAATGACAAAATGAAAAATGCTTTCTGTGGACATCGGTCACTTAGACACGTCTTTTACAATTTTAGGTATGACTTTTTAAACTACCACTTTGTATTACCCATTTGCAATACTAATCGTAAATACAAAACGTGGAAGAGAGACGCAAGATATTTCTAGCTCGTTCCCACTCCATGTTGTAATGATATTTAAAATTTATATTGCTAATTTTACAGTTAATTTAAATTTTATTCTTACATGGTATTCATATAAAAAATTACTCACCACCGGCCCCCGCCAAAATAACACACATGACCATCAGAGGCCCGGTGTAAGCGAGATAGTGGCGCCTCTCTCGCTCCTTCCTCCACTTGAACAGTTCAGTGCCGACAGCGAATGTCATCTTTTGCAAACAATCCAGAGATATCGCACCAGCTAGTACTATCATACTGTATATTGGGTAGAGAAACCTAGAAAAAAAAAATATGTTATTAAATACAAATTTATATTCTCTCGTCATATTATTGGACGAATCACACGACGCCATCTAGTCTCAAATCTCTCTTTTATCTCTAGGGTTGTGGTTTCGATTCCCGCACTAGACAAACATTTGTGTGCATGAACATATCTGTTTGTCTTGGAGCTGGGTGTTTTCTATGTATTTTTTGTATAATATTATGTATTTTTTTTAAAAGTATTTGTGTATATATATCAGTTATCTAGTACCCATAGTACAGCTTAGTTGCGTAGTTTGGGACGAGATGGCGTTGTGTAATTCGTCCAAAAATATTAATTTTATTTTTTTCATAAAAGCAACTAAGCTTGTACTACGGGTACTAGATTGCTGATAAATATACAGAATTTTTTTTGTGTAAAAAAAAAAACTTATTAAACATAGAAAACACCCAGATCAAGGCAACCAGACATGTTCATGCACACAATTGTTGCCTTATTCAAGTGAAATGAAATGAAATGAAATGAAATGAAATCGTTTATTTCAGAAATTAGACCTTCACAGGCACTTTTTCTTGTCATTTACAATTTGTATATATGTATAAAGAGAATATACTACGTTATATACTACCACCATTTCGGACACAAGCAAAATGGCCACCGGTAAAAGAAATGGCGAAAGAAACCCGGTTACGGCCTTTTTTGTCATTTAGCAATTTTTTTTTTCCTTTCACTCTTTTGTTACAATGTATTACATTTATAAGAATAAATAAAATACAGATCCAGGTACATACAGAAATCAAGCTAAAAACGCGGGATGTCGATCCAAATAGCGCTATGGTCAAATCCTAAATATGTCGAATATGTAGATGTTAATAAAGCGAGCAGACCAGTCCCCCAAGATGACAACCACAACTGAGAGTCGGCCCGCCAGCCTCCATCACTGAGCTCACCATCAACAATATTATGAACAATATTGGAGGGAACACAGCGACCCGACTCCCGATGCGACCGTAATCCCGGAAGAGCCCATTCACAAAAACAACCCCGTCAAAAAGAATTAAAAGTAGTATAATGAAAATGCAGCACTATTTAGATGACACCACGACGTGTGTCCATTGATATTATGAGAAAAAATATGATAACGAACATTTATTATTTATGGAGTTTATCGAACATTGACTGGCTTTTAATGACAAGTTTGAGCATTTCATTTTCGCATAGGGGCCATGGAGACTTTTCATTTAAATACTCATTAATAGTGTAATAGGCTTTACTGATTAAGAATTTTTTAACATTTAATTTGAAGCTATTATTGGAGATGTTTTTAATGTAATCGGGAATTTTATTATACATACGCAAGCCTTGAATAATAAAAGACTTTCCCGCTTTTCTCAGCCTAAATTTAGGAACAGCTAATTTGTTCTTATTACGCGTATTAAAACTATGAACATCGCACACCTGGTTATAATCATGAATGTTTTTACGAACAAACATGATGCTGTCAAAAATGCACTGTGATGCCACCGTGAGGATATTGGTGGCTTTAAAAAACTCGCGAAGAGACACCCGGTAACCAAGTTTATAAATAGAACGCACTGCACGTTTCTGCAGCACGAAAATCGTATCTGTTAAGTAAGGTAAGTTCTGGCTAGATTGTTGTTGCTAACTTGCGTGATCGTTCCACTTTGACACGCACTACAAGGCCAGGCTGCTTTTTAAATAGCAGATATTATTTTAGTTGATAATATTAAGAAATGCACTAAAAAAACCTGGCCTAAATAATATGTTCAAAATTTACAACACATACCTCTCTTCCTTATGGGGTTGTAACATAAACACGGTCAGCCAAAGAGCCAACGGCATCAGATCCAGCCAGTATGGCGCGCAGAAGGAGGCGCGCGCCGTCGACCGAGCGGTGATCGCAGTACAGGCCAGGAGCAATAGAGGGCACGACAGGGCTAACACCTACAAAATAAATAAATAAATATATATGGACAATTCATACAGATTGAGCTAGCCCCAAAGTAAGTTCGAAACTTGTGTTATGGGATACTAACTCAACGATATTATATTTTATAACAAATACATATATAGATAAATATCCAAGACCCGAGGCCAATCAGAAAAAGTTCATTTTTCATCATGACCCTGTTGATTTTCCCTTTATAATTGCAAAAATTAATTTATTATAAAGTTGATACTTCTATTTTAATAATCAACATACCAGTAGCGCCATCTGGTTTTAATGAAGTGAAAACATTCAGTGAGTTCAGTAAGTTCACGCAGTGGCGCTCTGTGGTGGTGCCATATTTTTTCATTCCTTTTCCTTTTGATCTGTGCTAGGAAACAGACCTTTAAACGCTTTTTAGTCTCAAACTAACCGAGAATAAATAATTTACATAATTCTTAACGGTTAATACGTTGTTTTATTTTTCGCCCAACCTAAAAATTCAACAGGTTATGGGCCCAGTGTACGTGATTAATAGAATTTAAAATCATAAATAAGTGATTAATAATACCGTGCTTTTTATATTTAAAATGGAACGGTTAAAACTTAAAAGAAACATAGTTTTATTTGAGGGTGAAAAATATAGTGTGTGGAAATTCAGGATCCGCGCCCTTTTAACCGAAATGGATGTGATAAATTCAATTGATACTGATCCCATGATACGAGATGAGAGTTGGGAGAAAAGTAACCGTATTGCAAAAAGCGTTATTGTTGAATACCTAGCTGATTCGTACCTTAGTTTTGCTAAGGAGGGTAGTTCGGCACGCGATATTTTTAATAGTTTAGATGCGATCTATGAACGCAAGAGTATCGCAACTCAATTAGCATTACGAAAGAAGCTATTGTGTTTAAAATTACAAAGCGATGTACCGCTAGTAAGGCATTTCGCAACTTTTGATGATCTAATATCGGAACTCTTAGCAGCGGGTGCAAAATTAGAAGAAACTGATAAAGTTGCTCATTTATTATTAACGTTGCCTACCACCTATGACGGAGTAATTACCGCGATTGAGACGTTGTCAGAAGACAACTTAACACTGGCTTTTGTGAAAACCAGACTCCTAGATCACGAGGTTAAATTAATAAATGAAGGAAGTGATACGAGGAGTAAAGTGCTACAGGCTACAAAGAATAATAAGACGAATTTTATTAATAGAAAAAGAAAATTTGAAAATAATTATAATAATTCACAGTCATCATCAAATAATAAAAATTTTAATCAAAATAAAAGGAAACATATAAAATGTCATCACTGCGGACGTAAGGGACATGTAAAAGCAGACTGTTTTTATTTTAAGCGGATGATGCAACCGATAAATAATGCTAATAATATGGACAAAACAAGAACCGTACAGGCAGTCGAAATTAATCCAATTAATACGTCAAATCCTTCAAGCGACTTTTCAGGTTTTGCTTTCCAGGCAGTTGAAATGAGTCAGTATAACTCAAATCCTTCAAGCGACCTTTTAGGTTTTGCTTTTATGACGGGAATGTACCAAGAAGATCTACCCGCAAACAAAATAACATTTTTGTTGGACTCTGGCGCGTCGGATCACATAATCAACAGAGAAGATCTATTCACTAATTATACTGATTTACATCATCCATTTAAAATCTCTGTTGCTAAAAATAATGAATTTATTACAGCTACGAAAAAGGGAACCTTACATGTTACAAGCAATATGGGCGTTCAAGGAGTTTTAGAAGATGTTCTCTTTTGTCGGGACATACCATACAACTTACTATCCGTCTCCAAGATGCAGCGAGCAGGGATGACAATTATTTTCGATCAACTTGGAGCCCACATATGCAAAAATGGTAAAACAATTATGAAAGGTATGCCAGTTAATAATTTAATCACTTTAGATTTTAGTGTACCTACAAATGTGAGCTATACAGTTTCGCAATCAAATATAGATAATAATAATTATGACTTATGGCATCGTCGCTTAGGTCATATAAGTAAGAATAAATTTTTAGAGTTAATAAATAATAATATGGTAGAAGATATAAATTGTATTCAAAAAATAATACCAAATGATAACTTGTGTGAGGCGTGTATTAATGGTAAACAAAACAGACTACCGTTTAACCAAATAAAAGATAAATCTCATGTTGTAAGGCCATTATATATAGTACATTCGGATGTTTGTGGACCTATCACTCCTTCTACACCTGACAACAAGAATTACTTTGTTCTTTTTGTTGATCAGTTTACACATTACTGTGTTACGTATCTGTTGACAAATAAATCAGACGTGTTTTCTGCTTTTAAAGACTTTGTAGCTAAAAGTGAAGCCAAATTCAATATGAAAGTAGTTTATTTATATTCCGATAATGGTGGAGAGTATTTATCCACTGAATTTAAAAACTATTGTGTAGAAAAAGGCATCACATATCATTTGACAGTTCCTAGAACTCCACAGCTGAACGGTGTTTCAGAGAGAATGGTTAGGACGATTACGGAGAAAACTCGCTCAATATTAAGCGGTTCTCAATTAAATAAGGTGTTTTGGGGTGAAGCGGCACTAACCGCTACATATCTAATAAATGTAACCCCAACTAAAGCCTTAAAATCATCTAAAACACCATTCGAAATGTGGCATAATAAAAAGCCCATAATTAAATATTTAAAAATTTTTGGATCAACAGTTTATGTTCATAATAAAACCGGTAGAAGTAAATTTGATGATAAGTCATGGAAAGGTATACTGGTGGGTTATGAACCAAACGGTTATAAAGTTTGGAACCCTGAATGCGAAAAGATAATGATTGTTAGGGATGTGATAGTTGACGAGACCAATTTTCTAAAATCCAGGCCTGTATTAGAGCTTGAAATTGACAAATATAAGTCAATTAAGTCTCGAGACGTAATGTCTAAATCAGATAGTAGTTCTAAATCTGATAATAATGATATCCCTAACAAAATTCGCAAAATAAACCATGACGTTCATAAACCGGGTCAAGTTAATGAAACATATTCTGGTGATTTACCTAAAGATACTGAAGTCACAGATAGGGTTATTGAACCTAGAAGGAGTGATAGACTAAAAGGCCGTCCCACTATATCATATAATGAAAATTATGATAAAGATGATTATTTAATGTGCGCTCAATCCATTTTACATAAAGTTCCAAATTCATTTAATGATATTAAAACTAGTGACAATAGATCTCAATGGGAAAATGCAGTTAGGGAAGAGTTAAACTCTCTATCGATAAATAATACTTGGTCTTTAGTACCTAGACCCGAAAATAGAAATATAGTAGATTGCAAATGGGTATTTACCATAAAAAACGATGAGTTCGGTAAACCTTTAAGATATAAAGCTCGACTTGTCGCTAAAGGGTATAGTCAGGAATATCTTTTAGACTATAATGAGACTTTCGCCCCTGTTGCAAGAATTGCTAGTTTTAGATTAATATTAAGTCTTGCCAATCAATTTAATTTAAATGTTCATCACATGGATGTCAAGACAGCCTTTTTAAACGGAAATTTAAAAGAGGAGATTTATATGAAAGTTCCTGAGGGTATATATAGTAAAGATAATTATGTCTGTAAATTGAATAAAGCATTATATGGGCTAAAACAGGCAGCCAGATGCTGGTTCGAAATATTTGAACAATCACTTAAAGAAAAAGGTTTTCAGAATTCGTCAGTTGACCGATGTGTTTACATGTTAGATAATGGGAATATTGATAAAAATATATTTGTTGTACTATATGTAGATGATTTGGTAATAGCATGCGGCAATGACAAAATAATGAATGAATTTAAAAGTTATTTAATGAGAAAATTTGCTATGACAGATTTAAATGAAATAAAATTATTCCTAGGCATAAAAATTACTCGAAACAATAATGAGATCATGTTAGATCAAAGTGCATACATTAAAACTGTTTTAAATACATTTAATATGCAGGATTGTAAACCTGTTAACACTCCATTGGAGAATAAATTAAATTACACAGAATTAAACTCGGATGAAAAATATAACGCTCCTTGTAGAAACGTTATAGGTTGTCTGATGTATATAATGTTGTGTACTCGCCCTGATTTGAGTATAAGTGTAAATATTCTTAGTAGATACACAAATAAGAATAATAAAGAACTGTGGCAATGTCTTAAAAGAGTACTTAGATACTTAAAAGGGACAACTGATTTAAAACTCACGTTTACAAGAAGTGAGGACTACCGCAATATTTTATGTGGATATGTTGACTCGGACTGGGGTGGAAATGATTGTAACGACAGAAAAAGTACGACAGGATATTTGTTTAAATTATTTGATCATAATACGATAACTTGGAGTACTAAGAAACAAATGTCAGTTGCGGCTTCGTCTACTGAGGCGGAGTACATGGCATTGTACGAAGCTGTTAAAGAAGCATTATGGCTTAAATCTTTAGCTAAAAGTATAAAGCTAGATATAGTTGAACCAATTGTAATATTTGAGGACAATAATGGATGCATTAGCATAGCCAATAACCCATCAAGTCACAAAAGGTCAAAACATATCGACATAAAATATCATTTTTCAAGGGAGCAGGTAGAAAATAATGTAATTAAATTAAATTACATTCCAACAGGTCATCAATTAGCTGATGCATTGACCAAGCCCCTGCCTGCTGCCGCGTTTCATGAAATGAGGAGAAATATGGGTTTAAAGTGATTTCATATTTACGTCTATTAATTTTTATTTTTTTTATTTATTTGTTTGATTTAAAAATGTAATTGCAATTACATGACATGATCTGATTAGGTTTTACTGGGTTTTCCTAATCCTAAGCAACAAATGTTGGATCATATTTTATGTATTTCCCCAGTCGGACTAATAAAGTTTTTATATGGTCTGTTTAGTTAAATTCACTTTGTATGTTTAATGATGATTAATTTTTGAGGGGGCGTGTTGATTTTCCCTTTATAATTGCAAAAATTAATTTATTATAAAGTTGATACTTCTATTTTAATAATCAACATACCAGTAGCGCCATCTGGTTTTAATGAAGTGAAAACATTCAGTGAGTTCAGTAAGTTCACGCAGTGGCGCTCTGTGGTGGTGCCATATTTTTTCATTCCTTTTCCTTTTGATCTGTGCTAGGAAACAGACCTTTAAACGCTTTTTAGTCTCAAACTAACCGAGAATAAATAATTTACATAATTCTTAACGGTTAATACGTTGTTTTATTTTTCGCCCAACCTAAAAATTCAACAGACCCGACCGGGGATCGAACCCGGGACCTCCTGGGTGGCGGTCTGGCGTGGTAACCATTACGCCACGGAGGTCGTCTAGTATTATAAATTATAATTAGTATCAAAAGAGGTATGGCACAGCGGATAATCCGCTCAAATCGGAGCAGCCCGTCTGGGGAAGGACCTCCACCTTACAGAAGATCGTAGCCAAATAGCATTGGTCATCCTACGGTGAGCAAGGTAAAGTAATCCCAAGTGGAGGTGGTTGGGAGGGTTGGTGCGTGAGTGATACCCCCCATATTGCAAGCGTCTATAGGCTATGGTGATGTATGGCTATGAGGCCGTATGCTTGTTTGCCGGCTTTGTGGTATAAAAAAATAAAAAAAATACTCACCCATACAATATTAAAGTTAAGGAATCCATTAACAAAATAATAAGTCCACGGTTCCACTCCATACAAATTCGGTCCATGATCAGAGAAAACATTGTATGTGACTATATTCCACGGTGCTATTACTAGTTTTCCGTAATGCCAGGAATCCACAGCCACTGTTGGTACTAGGATTATTAGGAGCGATATTATAGACCATTTGATGAAGTCTAGGTACTGCCGTTTAAGCACTAGCATGTCTATTGCTATAGGTATTCCTATGAGAGCTGTGAACGGCCAGCCTGCAATCAAATGGAAAATTATGGATTACTAATCACTACATAGTATAAAACAAAGTCGCTTTCTCTGTCCCTATGTCCCTTTGTATGCTTAAATCTTTGAAACTACGCAACGGATTATGATGCGGTTCAAGAGGAAGGTTTTTAAGTATAATACATTCCAAAATTCCCACGGGAAAGCGGGATACACGCAAACGAAGTTGCGCGGGTTTCGCTAGTATTAGAAATAAAGTGTGTTTGTTCGTTCTTCTTTCACATCTGAAACGACGTGAAAGAAGAACGAACGACACAATTTTTTTGAGGGGATAGTGATTTAGGTGCCTTTTATCCCACAAAGACATCCTATTATATTGCTACGTGAAATTCAAAAAGCACATTTTCTACCGTAGGTGGCGCTGCGATAGCAAAATCTTAAATACAATTAGGTATTTAGATGGATGGACCATGGTTTGGTTATAAAAACTCGATTTTCATGATATCTATATCAATCATAATTCACCGTGAGCTTAGACGCGGACAACAGCTGTTCTACATTTTAGTGGTTATTTTAGAAGCGCTTCAGATATTCAATTTCACGAAGAGCGTTCGGCTATGGATGTTGATCACATGCACATTATTGTAGTGTGCGTAACCTCGGAAACGCTAATAAAATCGGTCACGCACGCTAAAACAATGTGCATGTGCACATTGTGCACGCTTACTAAGCAGTGTGGTGGCAGCGGTGAGCAGTACCGCGGGCGGATACCGCCGTCTCCACCAGCACGCGAGCGCCGAAGAGCACAAGGCGGCGCTCCACGCCGACGGCAGCATGGCGGCGCTGCTGGCGAACGCGCCCGCCGCCGGCAGCGACAAGCACAGCCATACACGGCCTACGTGCACACCGAACTCGTGGCATACCGCTCTGAAACAAGTTTTCATATCTCGTAACAAAAACAGGAACAATCCGCGCCACAAGAGATGAGACCTTGTTGAGAATGGACCTGCTGTTTCAAAAGATTCAAAACTTTTATTCATATAATTCTTTACAAACACTTGTCAGAGGGACTTTCACTTTCTCTTTACAAACACTTTTTCTTGTTTGATAGTCCGGTGGCGCATTGGTACCAGAAGGCGCAAAATAGTATCGTTTACCACCATATTCCATAAAAAAACCTTACTTGTAAAACATCAGCTCAGCACAAGCAGTTAACACAGCAAGCAGTGCTCGTAATGTGTAAAAAACAGACAAAGGAGTCATGATGAAAGATAGTATTTTGGCGGGAACTGCAAATAACCAGAGCGGCATGTAGGAGCGCAGGGCAAACTCTGGACTATACTCCCATGTTTGCAGACCGGTGCCGTATACTGTAAAGAAAAAAGAATTATTATTAAACCTTATCCAGGCTGTGTGCTATACAGGATTCATATTAATTATTATTATTTGTCGCTGTAAGCTTCAAAATACTGCTTCGACCATTATCGATCTTCTGTAGTGCCCTTTATTTAAATTTCCCTGTCCAGACCGGTTGCTTCTAGGAACTTCCAGATGTGCTGGGAAGAGAGCTGTTGTGTCTCCTCTGGAAGCAGAATATGCTTTCCTATGTATATACTTCTTTTATACACAAGTGGTCCGCAGGAGCAGAGGATTCACATTAATTTAAACCTTATATTACAGTGATAGAGGTAAAAACAATGAAAACAAAATAGCTGGTGCCCATAATTCATTCTGTTTTGTTTTCCCTTCTCCCTATTGCCTTCTTTATAATAGGCAATGCATTGGTCCTTGTTTTCTTCTCATCAGTAGTAGACAACCAAAGAGTTTTTGCTTTCATTCTTTATGATATATTATGCACAATGCAACAAATTATTCTTGCATTGCTTATCTGCAGTATCTGCTAGAATTCTGTTCTGACTTTACTTGATGGACATGAACTATAATACAAATGTATTTTAAACTTATAAATAGTAAGCGTAACTTTGTTTAAAACTGCTCACCTAAATAATGCAATGGCTCCCAATAATTGTAAGTTTCATCGCAATCTGACACATGTCCGTAATATGCAGATAGGAGGCGAGCTGTTAGTAGCAGTACCAGGGCTACGGCGCCGCCAGGATATGTTATGCTACGGAGATCAGAGGGAGCGTTCGTCACAAGAAATTCCCTGGAAAAGTAATATTATTTTTTTTTTTTTTGTGTGGACAAAGAGCTTCAAGTGGACTGTCTATGATGGGGATAGTCAAACATAGCAAAAAGGCTTACAAAACAGGAAATACAAATACCTTCTTCCACTGCTTGCGTTCAACAGGGAATTCAAGAGAAACAAACTAGATTTGTACTGTGTGATTCCATGGAAGTTCCTTTCCCTGAATCCTAAGGTTGTGGAATGACTTACTGATATTTTGCCTGGTGTCTCCAACATGGGATTGTTCAAAAATGTTGTGAGGGGGACAGTACAGGATTGGATGTTTTAATATACTAGTAAAACCCTCGCAACTTCGTTTGCATATATCTCGCTTTCCTGTAGGAATTTCCACGCCAGACCGCCACCCAGGAGGTCCCGGGTTCGTTCCCCGGTCGGGTCATGATGAAAAACTAACTTATTCTGATTGGCCTCGGGTCTTGGATGTTTATCTATATATGTATTTGTTATAAAATATAATATCGTTGAGTTAGTATCCCATAACACAAGTTTCGAACTTACTTTGGGGCTAGCTCAATCTGTATGAAATTGTCCCTATATATTTATAATTTTGAAAAATCATTTCCAAGTACACCCCTAGACATCGTAAGGAACATCCATTCCAAATTTAGAATCTCTAGACCCCGCGGTTTGGGCTGTGCGTTGATATATAGTTAAATCAGTCAGTCAGCACTTTGAATTGTATATAAATAGATAGACAGGCTATGAAAGAGGTGAGCAAGGGTTGTACAGTCAAGAGCGGGTCAACCTTTGCATATTGGACTTCGTAAAATTCTTAAGTGCTATGTCATAAGACCCAATATTGTACTACAAGTGTAAAGCTCGACGTGGACTTGACTGTATATAAGATTGAAGTTTTCCAAATATATTGCGTGGGATTCAAGTTGCACTATGTATTTCCATTTCCAGGTAAATATCAATTTAATTTAATATTTTGTACCTATTGTAAAACTTATAATTTAAACGATTGTTGAAATTGATGAATAAAACATTTTCTATTCTATGAAATAATTCGTTTTATAATTTTCTAGTTGGATGGGACTACAAAAATGAACATTATTGAATAAAAAATCGGTAAAAATATAGAATATGACCCGTCGAATTTTAAGGGGGGAGGGGAGGGAGGGGGGAGCGGGGGGAGGGGGCTTCCCCCCAATACCACTCCCCCCGTGAGCAAATGCATAGTTTTCGAGATATTCAAGGTTGAAGTTTGAGGTTATGACTGTACTAAAAGTGACTTTTCTGGCCCATATACATTATGGACCGTCGATTTTACAGGTGATGTGGGGGGGGGCTACTCCCCAATACCACCTCCGGCGGCGGGGTATTGCGAATATGTATAGTTTTCGAGATATTCAAGGTTGAAGTTTGAGGTTATGACTGTACTAAAAGTGACTATTTCAGCAATTGGAAGGATTTCCAAGTTGACTACCGAAAGAGTCGCGCCTCGCTCGCTTCGCTCGCTCGGCGGTGTTATGATCACAAGCTAACCCTAACCTAACCCACCATATCCCATTCATCTAAAATCATATTGACTGACGCAAGTGACGCAACAAAATGGCGGCCGTACTTGCGTTTTGTTATGTCACATTTTATAATTTGTTAAAATCAAAAGTGATGTTACAATAAATAATTTAGCATATTTTAATAAATGAATTAGCGTATTTAAAGTAATAATTAAAGTATAATTTATTTTTAAGTAAATTGGGTCAAAATAATAATAAAAAAATAAAAAAATGTGTATGAAGGAAATCAACATGTGTAACAAAACGTTTGATAATGCCAGTGAACGTAATCTATAGCTGTCAAAATACGTCTGACACCTCCATAATACTCGAAAATAATACAATTTTATTTATTTTTTTTCAAAAAAACTATATTGTTCCGTAACTTGAAACTTCGCACAGTGACTCTAGATACTGTTATCTAATTGCAAAAAAATCAGGGGCATCGAACTCGACGGGTCATATTCTATAGTTTAGCCAAAAAATCAATATAGATAGTGACTAATTAACGTCATAAGCGTGTTTTTTACCTCCAGCACAGCGTGCCAACACCTGGAAAAGCGCCAACGCTTAGTAATCGCATAAACAAAGCAAACAAATTTAAAACGAAAATTTATTTATTTATAAGAAAAACTTTTTTGAAACATAAAGGATAATAACATATATTAAACATAAATAATGTATTTAATAAATAAAAATGCTTAATTTTATTGTATTTTACCCTTCGCTAGCTTTTCTTTTTCCTTTATTGAAACTTGCGCTTCTTTTGGCACCATTTTTATTGTGAATACTTCGTTGTCGGGCTGTTAGAGGCATAATAAATAAACGGTATATCACATTAAATATTATTAACAAGTACTGAGGTAATATTGATCACTGAAACTCTGAGAAAACTGTAATAACAGCAAAAAGAAAATAGGAAAGATTCCGGAAAAACTCCCTATTCGTACAAAATCCACGCAACGCGAGGGGGGGGGGGGTGTAACTGACATTGATGGATCAGACCTGTCAATTAGTTATAATATTTTTTTAATTTTCTGGCTCTAAATATGCACATAATGCATACTTTTTTATAAATTTGAAATCACGGCGTATGTTAGTATGTAAACTGAGAAAAGGACGCAATTTTTTATATAAAAATTGTAGAATCACAAAGCAAACCAGTGCAATCTTGGATCAGAACGCGTACTTGTTTTGGGCCAACGAATGTATATTGTTACTCTTTAAGCTCCACGGATTTACAATAACTTCGTTTCATGCTTCAGCTCAAAAATAAAACAATCCGATTCTTTCATCCGTAATCGTAGATCCCAACAGTCATATCTCAACTATTAATTAAATTCGTTTCATTGGTTTACTCGTTAGTACCTATGTACTAACCATGTATGTACTAAAAGACAGGTGTACCTACCGTAGGTACACTGTACACTGCTACCTACATTAGTTAGGAACTTGAAGGACGTGGGAGTAAGACCTAGGTACTACTTTACTCATGGATGTGAGAACCACGATAGCACTAACGATTACCACCAGTATAATCTATTATGTTGGTCTATTAATATAAATACTAAAATCAAATAAAACAGAACATTTAAATAATTTATTTTTATAAAATATAAATACACAAACGGTTACATTTAAATAGTCCAGACGACATTGCTGCTAACAGCTAAAACTGATTAATATCAAATGATTTTTTAATCTTCAAAATCATCTTTAATAAAAATGGCAGCCGGCACAAGACTATTAATCTATTAGTTTGGTAATAATAGAAGTGACTACCTAGTTTAAATTAATGACTGTGTTTAATTAACATAACAAAGAATAGATACATTTTATTTATTTAGCGACATTTACAATACGTTTTTGAACACTTTGTAATGAAACGACTTGTTTCACAAAATGTTCATTAGGAGGGTAATGACTTCATAGATTCACATGTTCGGGTCAAAACTGTCCTTGCTTCATCAAAAAAAATTATATTCCCTCTTGGAAAAGATTTCCCTATTTCTTCCAGTTGTTTTCGTGCATCTAGATTATTGGTGTAAAGTAAACAAAATTTTATGTCTGCTAAAGATTCTGTATTAGAAACAGGTGTGGAGAAGCCAGTATATTTAGATTCATCCAGTTCTTTTTCACCTCACAAAATTCATACACTCACATTGTTAATGTAAGATGGTTCGATTTTGCAACGAACTATCTTAAGATACTTACAATTAAGTAATTCGATAACAGTATGCACTTTCTTTCTAGTGATCTCTATATATAATACTTAATATCTAAGTAAAAATATTACAACAACGAGACATTTAGTGCAGTGGCTATAGTCTTTTTGGCAGTTTTTTTTTCCAAGTTAAAAATACACTGCATTGTGTAAATTAAAGTCCTGTCCTCCCAACAATTTATGGTAATGTGCTTTTATTAATGAATATAAAACCATTAACTAGTCAAGGTTATAATAAAATATGTTCCTAACAGACTTCATTCCAACTATGGCTACTGCACATTAATAAATAAATCTACAAATTATATTGTCCTTAATTTATTTCTTCCTCCGAGTTCGTACAACTGTCCATCCAGGTTCAACATCCTCATCCATAGGTTCAGGTTCTTGGCTCTTTGATGATGATGACGCACCATTCATATCTGGTGAGTCATCATCATCCTCGCCACTGCTGCTTGTCGTGTCATCGTCTGGGTTGCCATGACACTGGAATAATATAACATAATATACACACTACATAGTAGGAAAACTCAATTGATTCAATTTTAATAAAAATTTTCACACAGCTGTATTGTTTTATAAAGCAAAAATCAAAAAGATCTGTTCCAGGCTGATTGCCTTCACCAGTTGGAGATGCAACCCAGAAAAAAAAAACATATCAGAAATATTTTTTTAAATTTTGCTATTTAGGTCCCACCGCTGGGCAAAAGCACCTTTTTTACGCCTTCGAGCATCTATGTATCTAGTCAGTGCCTTCCAATCTCCACAAAACGCAGTCAAGTTGTCCGACCTTTACATGAACCGATTTATTCCTAATTATAATATGGAAAGTGCCTTAGTTAGTAGGTACATTGGCCATTTAATTGTTTTTAAGTCTTAACTCTGCATCATAAGGTTCACTTTAGCAACTATTTGGTTTAACAGATATGATTTTTACCTTGGTAAGCCTTACCTGTGGAGGTACAGACTCATGTATGGGCTGACTAAGCCATTTTTGACATGTTGGCATGGCTTCAATCTGTGCTCTAAGCTCGTCGTGTCTCCCGTCTTTTAACATTTCAAGGAATAGTAGCAATAGTGTTGCTATTTCTGAAAAAAAAAATGGAATGCATTTCAATTCATTTTACATCAATTTCTTTCTTATTTTTATTTTTTATTTTAACACAGATTGAGGTTAATCTGGGTATCATAGGACACAAAAATGAGAATACTAATTAAATTTTTATTAGTTTTCAATGAATACCTTCATAATTTTCTTGTTTTATGTATACTATTGACAGTTTCTATAGGCACTTGTTCTCATCAGTAGTCTTTAAACACTGCTGGTAGATAAAAAAACTTTAGCTAACATCAACATTTATAATGCCCATAGAATAATACAATTTTATTTTTAAATTTTGGAATGTGCAATGGACTTGTTAAATTTTTTTTTCTATGTTATCATGGGCCATGCCATGCTTGAGGATGTCAGCCTTATAAGGAAGTTCATTGGACAAATTGTAATCCATCCTCCATGCCTCACTGCGGACCCAAATATAAATGTGTTAACAATACCTTTAGGCGAGTTGTCATGGCATACTGTATCAAATTCTTCATCCATCAAATCCTCAATAACTTCAGAGAGCTCATCTCGATCAACCACATTTTCCACACAATATCGTGCTATGTAAACTGACATCAACTGGGCAGTCTGAAAAACATACAAAAAATATTTAACTATATGACTGACCAATGTAGCGTATCTCCTGTAAATGTGATGTCATAAACAAAGTGAAAAACACCCAGAATTAAACCAAAACCATGTTAAAAACGTAATGTATCTCATTTGATGACAACGAACTCGCCGTTCGGGATTGGCAGTAAAATGAGCCACTAGGCCCACTATAATTTGAAATATTCATTATTGAAGTATTTAAATCTCTTGCCTTTTCACCGCCAGGAGCGCCCACTCCATGTTCAACAGCCAGTTGTAACGCCGTCCAATTATTTAATACCAGATCCACTATAGGTTTAAAATCATCGTATAACATGTTTGCTAATTTCAATTTATTATTATTTTGTAATTTATTTCTCTTTATTTACATTAACATCTAAAACCACACATTTTCTAACCTCATTAATTTATTTTAGTTCATTTGACTTGATTTGACAATAATGACAATTTGACAGTGACATTTTTTTTTTTTTCTTTGGTTTGGCAATCAGACTTCAGACGAAGATTCCATTGTGCCATCTTCAAGTTATGCTTGTGTATGTTTTCATTTTTCTTTCATGTTTTGTTCGTGTAGGACGAGGAGGCGGTGTGTATGAGGGATGATATGGAGTGTGCAGAACTTATGGGGTTATTATGGCGGTATAAGGGGGATGGAATGAGGATAGTCTAAAGAAACTAGGATACACAGAACATATATAGGATAATTAAAGGATTTTTTTCCTTTTCAAAAAAGGATATAAACTGAAACAAATAATAAAGAAAAGTTATCAAAAAGAAATATTATGGAAAGTAAGGAATTTTATAAGAGATTTAGTGTATAGAAAATCACAAAAAGAAAGAATACATACAGCATCACATGGAAGTGGAGCCTTATTTTTAATCAATATTTTATACAATGGTAAAGACATATATTTTGCACAAACGAATAAAATATGATCAATATCACCCTCGCACAAACCACAATCACAGAGTGGAGAGTTTTTTATGCGCAGCCTATTCAAATGAACAGGAGAACAACAATGACCAAGTCTAAGCCGAGCCATGGTGGATGTTAACCTTTTACTTAATTTGAGTTTAGAAAACCATGGTTTCATAGCAACCTTAGGCTGAACACGTCTAAAAAATGCACCCTTATGTCTAGCAGTAGATACCCAATGCTGCTGCCAATCGCTATCAAGAGAGATCCGAGAAAGAGCTAGAAGGTCCCGACTACTCCCGACTATATACCTGTGAAATTTCGGAACTCCCTTGGGAGGCCGCAACGCCGGCCAAAGAATCCACCATTTCATTGCCGCGAATTCCCGAATGACCGGGAATCCACGACAATGTGACAAGTAAATTTAAGTCAAAACATTTATTCAATTTCATTTTTAATTCAAGGGCAAGCGGTGCAATAGAATTGTTACAGAAAGGATTTGAAAGTAAAGATTGAAGAAAAGAAAGAGAGTCAGAAAAAATATAAGATACAGGAATAGAATTAGCCAAAATGAAATTGCCGAAAAATTTGAGAGACAAGCTGGCAATTTGAATAACTTGAAAAAACCGGAAGAAATACGCAAAAAAGCCGCACCAACACTGTTGGGCGGTAAAAAGGCAGAGGACTCAGTAGATGTGATCTTTGAGGCATCAGTAAAAAAAACCTCCGCACCAGACGGCAGATCCCGGATGTATTCATCAAATTGCAGATTTGCATTTTCAGATTTTTTGTGGATTCCAATCGATAGACAGACTTTAGGGGTAAATGTTAAAACGTCAAAACTATAGTTGAAAATAGGATGATACGGAAAGTTAAATGTAGGAATGCCAATGTCTTTGAAGTTATTGTGACTAATGACTAAATGAGGGGTACTACGTTTACGCCAGTACTTCTCATTATTCAGTATTATTGTACTAAGAGAATCTAATTTGTTATGGAGAGCATGATTCGAGAACTGAAGGGTTTTATAAAAGAATCTATCGGAAAGGTATTGTCTTCTAAGAAAGAGCGGGGGATCAGCGCATTCAACCTGAAGGGCATTTATGGGAGTACTCTTCATTGCTCCAATTACAATACGAAGACATTTCGATTGTATAAGATCTAATTTACGAAGAGCAGCTTTGTTGGAATTGCACAGAGTAAAAGAGCCAAAATCCAGCAGACTCCTTATTATGGCATTATAAACCATTTTCAAAGCAAATGGGTGGGCACCCCACCATACGCCAGCTAAAGCTCTTATAATATTAATATTCTTTTCACATTTACTAGATATGTGATTTATATGAGCAATATCATTCATATGGGTATCAAATCTCCTACCAAGAAAAGTAGCTTCATGAGCCACGGGGATAGGATTTTCGTAAACCTTAACATATATATCAGGGATAACACGCTTGCGAGAAAAAGGAACCACGACACATTTAAGAATGGAGAGGGATAAGTCATGATTGTTAAGCCAAACGGATAAACAGTTTAATGATTGCTCAACATTAGACGCCGCTTGATGAAAAGATCCACTAGAGGAGTAAATTAGCACATCGTCAGCATACTGTAATACTGAACACGATGGTAAAATATTAGTATGTAGATCTCTAGTATAAATGTCGTAAAGAAGAGGACTCAAAACGGAACCCTGGGGGACACCCCTCCATATTAACCTAGACGAATTAACAAAGCCAGAAACATGGATAGAAAAGGTTCTACCTGAGAAAAGATTAAAAATAAAATTCGTGAATTTTAAGGGAACCCCCAAATTTTCCATTAAGTCCCTTAATTTTGGCAGATTTACATTATCATAAGCGGCGGAAATATCTAAAAATGCAGCCACTACTGACTCGTTTTTACTAAAAGATAGGAGGAGATCAGAAGTAAAAATACTATGGTTATCTGAAATACTTCTACCCTTACGAAAACCATATTGGGAGTGGGCTAGGTACCCCTGATTTTCAAAGAGCCATTCCAGCCGATGTTTAATTAAATGTTCAGCAAGTTTCGCCAGTACAGATGACAAGGCTATAGGTCGATATGACGTAGGACCACAAGCTGGGTGCGAAATCCGTGTGGTGTTGGTTTTTTCACACAGATCAAAGGAGTTGGCCGTGGTTGTGGCCGAGTTATTGGCCACACGTCCACACGTTGGCCGCGTGTTTAGTTTGCAATGAGCAAAAATAAACAATATAATAATATTAATTTTGTTAGGTAGGTACTTGTACCTTGTTTTGTTTCGATTTATTGACAACATCAACCACCTTCTCTTTTTCCATGTCTATTTTATTACGTTGTAACGGTAGGTATGCTGAAAATAAATAAATCGCAGCAGCCGTCAGCGCCTCAATTATCGTCCGCACATTGGCCCAAACCAAATCAAACTGAACGACCTTCCAACGTGTGGACGTCGTCACAAACTATCACCAATGTGTTGACCAATGTGTTGGCCAACGTGTAGAGATAAGAAATATCGGACGATAAAAACACAGTTGTGTGCAAGAAATCGGGACGCATTATCGCAATAACGCATGTGAAATTGTCGATCGATAATAACGCGCCTTTAGCCAAAATTTTTGGCCAGCTTTTTGTGGAGTTTTTTTCTTGTTAATTCCGGTGTTATGTTATGTCAATGTCAATGTCAGAGGGATGCCATGCATGCATGCCACTCAAACTGTCAATCTACGAGGGAATTTGTGAAAAATAATGTAAACAACTTCGAAAAATATTATCTTTGTTTGTGATTTTGTTGCGATTACCTCACAGAGTACTTTGTAACATAAGGGAACCTATACTGTTTACCCACCGCAAGTCTTATTATGGCTAATAATTTATTATAACTTTTTAACATAATATTCATTGCAAATCAATATGACTGAAGACATTAAAGTTACGTTTTTAATACCCAAAGATTGTGAAAGTGAAAATGATTGTGCCGAAGAGATGCAGTTGGCCTTTATTGTAAGTATAATTTGATTATTACACTCTTATTGTCTGTGAAATGTATTTCTTTTAGAACAGAATTTATTTATTAAAAAAATTACTCTATGTTTTCAAACTCCTCTTTTGACTAAATTCTTGGTTATGAAAGTAGGGTCAGAGAGTCACCTTAGTAGTAATCTAAACACTTACACATACGACCTTTAAAGCGACTCGGAACATGCAATAATCTACGGTTAGAGGGTTGCCCAAGGAACTTTGCTTTTGAGCAAATGTGACAAAGTTATCCTCATAGGCATTGTTTGCTTCTAAATAAATAAAATCTCATTACTGCAGACATTTCCAACAGGGGCCCGATTCTACTAAACGTACTTAACAAATGCATCACTGGACTCTCAATGGTGTCTCAATCGTGTCTCAATAGAATGTAGATAGTGTATCTGTGGAATAGTTTTTGACATTTGTTATGGACTTAAACAATAACGTAATGTTTAACTTATTGTAGAATCGGGCACCAGGTTATGTCTTTGGTATCTACTTTATACGTTAAAAGGTATAGTTTGTACTACAATCAAAACTTACTACCATGGGTTTCACTTCTCACCTCCAACACTAATTCCTGTACAAAATGATTTATTAAGGGTCCCTTACGGGAATCGAGTGTCGGGAAAGACATAATCTTATATAGAAAACGATGTTCCACAACCTTGAAAAAAATCACATAGCTAGCCAATGAATGATACTAGTCCATGAAACATTCGAATTTAAGATAATGTTTATAGATAAATGTAAAAAAAAAAACTGAAAATCACTAAAAACGTGTAAATCGCACTTTCGTCCTGCAACAACTGTGTCAAAAGTATCAAGAATTATGAAATGAATTTTATCAAATAATAAAGTTAAAACTATAAACTAGTGCCTGAAATCTTTATGTCTTAATCAATATGTCCTTATTTTGTATAATAAAATAACAAACTTGTCCAATTTTTACGCTAAAAATCTTCATACAAATTACTATAAAGCGGCCGTGACATGATATGACAACGCTTCGTCGCTCAGTTTCAGTCAGACGGCCCAGCGCCTCCGAAGAAGGAACACGTCGCTTTGCGTCGCATTGACAGACCGCAATGTATTGACAGATCGTGTTGTATTTACACAAAATCAGTGCACAGTGGTATTGTATTCTGGATAGGATCAACTCGGTTACTAATAAGTACATAAATATATATTAAATTGTTTGATTTAAAAAATATATATAAATCTCAGATATATCTATCATAATATTGTTGATGGTGAGCTCAGTGATGGAGGCTGGCGGGTCGACTCTCAGTTGTGATTGTCATCTTGGGAGACTGGTCTGCTCGTCTTATTAACATCTACATATTCGACATATTTAAGATTTGACCATAGCGCTGTTTGGATCAACATCCCTCGTTTAGTGCTTGATAATTTTTGATAGGTACCTATACATTTTAATTTATAATTTCAAATGTATTTTGCTAATTTTTGATCTGAATGCAACTGATGAATAGAAGGTTCGTAAGGACCAGGCTTTTGTATATCTTTTGTATATCATCCTCCCATCTTTTAATTTGTTTGTCCCATTGTTGTTTGTTTGTTGCTGGTCCCATGTGGCTACGGAAAGCCAAAAACAGAGAAGAATGGAGATCCTTAGAGGAAGCCTATGTCCAAGGACAAGCTGTATGAAGAGAGAAACTGGTATGCCGGTACCGAAAACTAATATAATTTGATATATATAAATTTAAACAATCTTTGTAGGTAACCATGTATATATTTTCTATTGTAACTTTTAACAGTAATAAAGGCTTTTATTTATTTATTTTAAGGACCAGGCTGCCATAAGTTTTCTAGGAGTCAGATTTTTTTAAATAATCATCATGGTAAATATTATTCTGATATATGCGAACTCATGCTCAGGGTCATAATATATATTTGACTCCACTCGGACATGAAATAAAGCTGCTTACAAACGTTTTCAGTAGTTATTTTCGTAATTGGGAATAACAATTTCATTTTGTATTGTGCAACTAAAATAATAAAATTATCATAAGTAAGTACAAATTATACACTTAATAATCACGCTATGCCGGTATTTGACAACATGTCAAACTCAGTGACTCTAATGTTAAAAACGCTTGTTTGTATAAAAATAGTAGCATGTGATGTGAACTTGTAACGTCACAAGCTTGTATTCTGAATAGGATCAACATGGGATCAACTCAGTTACTAAAATATTGTCAAGCATTTATGTCTAATAAAATGTTTGAAATAGTTTTTTTTAAATATCAGTAATATAGTTTATATTTTTGACGTCCTTGTCAAATACCGTAATAAGTATGAGAGCTTTTCGAAGTGACAGAAAAGTTAAATAATTCGTTTTCTTGATTGATGGCATAGTAGAAAAGTCAGGTGTCATTCAAATGCTAGCAAAAATTGCACGCATTGCATAGATTTCCACCACCAGTTATAGATTTTAACACTTAACTTGGAAATACTTTTAGTTTATTTTATTTTGTTTAAAGTCGCCTTGAAAAGCCCTCATTTATAATAACATGGCAGCCTTTTTTATGAAAGAAAGGTGTGATCACTTATATTTAAGCATTTGTTATGTATTAATTTTGTGGGAATCTACAAGTTTAGTGAAGTCCTCGTTTTGTATATCTATTTCTGTTTCTTATATTTTTGGTTTGATCATACAAAAGACTTGGGTTGTAATTAGTAATTATACCTTTGGTTTCCGTGCGTCTTTTTAGCTTTTGAATATCTACCTCTAATCTGAGACAAACCTTCATCACGAAACTCTTGTCATTAAAGTACGTCATTATGGTGTCAAATAGATATTGTATAATATGTATTTGCAACTGTCATGTTTACATTAAATCTTAATGGAATAAATTGAGTTTGTAATCTACTATTTTATTTTGCGATTCCTGTAGTTTGTGTTTGACTTAAATCAAATGTGCAAAAAAATCCACCGGCAGGAAAATATTCCCACCTGATTCTTACGGAAAAACGTGTCTACACGCAAACAAAGTCGTGGGCAGCAGTTAGTAATTATTGTTATATGAAATAAGTACATTTGACAACAATTTTTATATTTACTAACAAAATCCAAAGTTACAATAGGCCTGTGCCGTAAATTTCAAAAATGGCTTATTTCGTTAGTTTAGTACCTATATTACCCCAAAAAAATAATATTTCATGATAAAAATTAT
This sequence comes from Endotricha flammealis, assembly GCA_905163395.2. Lineage (NCBI taxonomy): Eukaryota > Metazoa > Arthropoda > Insecta > Lepidoptera > Pyralidae > Endotricha > Endotricha flammealis. Next base: position 15,912,545 of record LR990855.1, read on the forward strand.
ATTTAAAACACATATTTTAAGTTTTAAGAAAATATTTTTAATCTGGCGTAAAAACACAAGAAAGTGTCATGGCGTCGTGAATGACGTCACATAGTGGCAAACGATTGTGTCCACTTACGGCAAAAGTTTGTTTTGTTGAAATAAAAATGGAAATCTCGTATTTTAAAAACTGTATAGTGCCCCAGTGTATAAATACAAGTATAAAAACTCCGAATAAATTATTCATACGTGTTCCGGTCAACCACTATGTGACGTAATACGTTCTGACTGGCGTTCACAGCGGAGGAGCCAGGGGGGGTATTTATTTGATTTTAATTTGTAAAAATAACAATAATCATTAATTTTTATGTGGAATTATTTCGGTTTTCCCTGTTTAAATATTACAATTTACGTCTAGAAACATTCATCCATTGATTTCATTGTTAGTTGACACAAGCCTATTTAGTTGTCGAGTCACACAGTCCGTCACGACTCACGACCCACTATGCATACATGCATGTGTGCGTGTGCGGGGCGCAGTTGCGATAGTGGCGCTAAAAACGTCAAATTCGAGCGGAAAGACAGCGAAATGGGGCCTTAATAAACTATATATTTTTTTTGTTTTAGGCCTGTGAACAGCACAGTGGTGGTGGTCTCCAAGCAGAATGGGTACACGAGGCAGCATGGACCAAATTCGATGGAATAACTAAGAAGGATGTGTTCGTTTTGAATGAGTTTGGCGGAGAAATTTACGATAAGTTGAGGAATACTAAATGTTTGTAAGTAATTTTTATATTCCTTTGACTGATTTGTGATATACTGTAGAGTAGACGATTAATATTTTGTCCACAGTGTAATTGCAGTAGCTGTGTTGGTGTGTAAACTGACTCTGTTTTATGTTCCATTTTATTTGTCGACCGTTTATAGGACAAACTCAAACTCAAATCGTTTATTTAGAGACTAGGCCTTTTCAGGCACTTTCTCTGGTCAATTACAACTTGTATACATAATCTTTTTACTTTATTTTTTTAAAATAAATTTTGCTTGTTTCCCAAATGCTATCAAGCAAGGTCAAGTCATGGAGACTGTATAGATTATAACTTTTAAACTTTCGCGTTGCATTAATATAAATTAATAATAAACCGGGAATTAACGCGATCATACCTTGATCTTGCCTGAAGTTTCGACTTAGTTGCACTGGCCGTGGTCACAAGTGAACTGTATAGATTGTATTAAAATTTATACTTGGATCATTGACATTTTGTGTAATAAATAATCCACAATAATAAAATTATTTTTGTTTTCAGGCTAGTGGGTCCTAGATGCTTATCATGTTGTCTGACTGAGGGTGTTCCCATCCCATCTGGTCCTGAGCCCGTGTTTACAGTAGCTATGAGAGGGCTGGTCGTCACTGCCAGCGGTCTGTCTAAGCAGCAAAAGGTATAATAAATATTTATATATATTTTTAACAAAGACATTTTTTATAATAAGAAATATTTTAGACTCCAAAACCCATGCATGCGTGTATCCCACTCTCACATGGAATTCTTTCTTATTGGATGCTTATTTATTTCACACACTGCAAGTTACAGAAGAAGAATAAAATAGAATTATATTTATTTGCATAAAATATGGTTGATACAAGGATGAAAGAAGAAATGTTTCACATATTTTTCAATCAGTGTGATTTATGTTATTTGCAATAAATCGCGTGCATAGTCATAGAATAAGCAATAATCCGAGGTAGAATGGCCACTCTCCGCCCCGCTTCAAATCGCGTTACCCCAGGCGGCCGGAGCGAGGCGGGTGCAGTCGCAAAGGTGTGCGCTTAGTGAACGTATGTGTATACGTTTGCGCCTGTACAGGCATTGTCCTATGTAGAAGAAATAGGTAATTATTTTCATGCGCGTTGTATGATTGTCTGGGGTGTGGCATAGTTTAGGTCTCTATGATCAGCAGTTTAGACATGGGTGTTGATACATTAGTCCGACATTCATTCAGTTGCAATTTTCACACTGTGATGAGCTACATCTTTTTTTAAAACTAAAGTAATATGTAATGAAGTTGTATAGATGAAGCAATTTATTTAAAAGACATAAAAATTTTTTTTAGGATTCTATAAGGAAGAAAGTTCACTGGATGGGCGGTATTTATAACACAGTGCTAACAGATGACACCACACATCTGGTTTCTGACACAGTTTTGTCTGATAAATATATTGTAAGTACCTATTCCAATATTTTACCACCTCAAACTATTAATTACAAATTGAGTTACAAATAAATTCAAACAAAAATGTCCACTGCAAAATTTTGTCTCATTTTTCAACCCTTTAGGTGGTGATTTTTGGGTTGAGTGTAGTATGACCTGTCTTGAATTTTAACTAGGTATATGTCGGCGCATCTCCAAGGTACATCTTTTAGAAAAACTCAAAAGCTTCTTCTTGAAGTATTTAATACAAATTCTCACAATAGTCACAATAATGCCGCCCAAAAAAAACCAAGTTAAGTTAAACATAAACAAACAACCCACGCAAAAATACCGCGAACCCTTTTTTTTACGTAAGTGTCAAAACAACTATTCCTATTCCTGTTGCTAATCAGTATAATTTCATAAATATGCGAAATTTAGAAACAATTATAAAATCTTTAAAGAAAACATCACTAGAATATTTAAAACAAATTAATTAACAATCACATAGTGAAACACTGTTCTAATTAATTTCACAATACTAATTAGAACTTAATTTAATACTTTTCTAACCATTATATCGGCCAATAAGAAACTACAGGGACCATACTGCCCTGTGATTGGACCTCTCCCGCGGCGTCTCGCGTCGTTCTATGACAACCACTGGAGTTACTTTTTATATTTAAATTATAATATTAACATAGCAAAAATATAATCATTAAGTCAGTGAAACAATTAATTACTATTTTTAGAATATCAATTACAATCTGTTTAATTCATTAAGACTATTATTTTAATAATTTGAATATTTCCTGCATTTACTAATCGAAATAACAATTAAAACTTGTTTTGTTAGTAAATCTAGATGTAATTATAACATAATTACTTTTAAAATTCACAAATAATTGAGAATAGAGTTTACATATTAATCATGTTAGCATAAATTAGGCAATTAAAACAAAACACAATAAATTCTCGTTCAAAACATCCGTACATTAGTTTCAATGTAAAATAACAGATGGCGCTAAGAGTCTGCGCCCACATATACCATACAAACCATAATCGAATGTTATGAGATTTTTTTAAATAAAAAACAAATATAACAATGTTAGCCTGTATTTTGGCTTTAATCGGTTATGTGAACTGCCTGCCATGACAAATATAAAAATAAAAAAATTCACAGAAATCAATAGAAAGGAACATACCAGTAATGAGCGAGAGTTGGGTCCAAGCTGTGTGGGATGCGTCGCTGAACCTCAATATTAATGGTTCATCAGCAGATTTTGATAATCATCGTCTGCCACCATTCGCAAACTTACAGGTTAGTGTAAACTGAAGTAACTGGTAAAAAGTAAAACTTTTTATTCTTCATGAACTTTATTACTGCAGTGTTAAGGTTCAGTTTATGATTAAAGCTGGGACCGACGGATTAACGTGCCCTCTGAGAAGCTCGAGGTAACGAATCCCATCTAAACACTGGCTACGGTTGAAGTTGCTTAACTTGCTAGTTATCGTTTCAAAACTCCGAAAAAAGTAATTGTATTATTTATTTAACTTTTCCTAATTTCAGGTCACCACGTCGGGTATTAGTAGGAAAGATAAGCAGATGATTATGAAACTGGTGAACGAGTATGGAGGCACGTTTTCTGGTGCTTTCCAGAGTGAGACGACTGATATTGTTATTTTGACGAAGTAAGTATCACATAAATTATGTTATTTAATGACGTCATCTACCTAGAATAGTTTTTTGTATCAGGTAGATAACGTGCACTGCGACTCACGCAGTTTAAAGGATTATAAATAAATAATAAATAAATATATAGGGGCAAATCACACAGATTGAGCTAGCTCCAAAGTAAGTTGGAAACTTGTGTTATGGGATACTAACTCAACGATACTATATTTTTATAACAAATGCATATATAGATAAACATCCAAGACCCGAGGCCAATCAGAAAAAGTTCATTTTTCATCATGACACGACCGGGATTCGAACCCGGGACCTCCTGGGTGGCGGTCTAGCGTGGTAACCATTACGCCACGGAGGTCGTCAGAGGATTGAAAAATTTTCACTGCTCTGTGGTAAGAGCACTCGGCCGGATATCGAGAGGACGTGGGTTCGAATCCCACCTGGGGCGGGAAGGTGAAGTTTTTGTTTCAAAAAATTTAGTTGGTTGAAACGCAACAACAATAAAAAACTACCATCACATTTTTCAGGGAGGGTGTAGGCAGTGAGAAATATAAAGCTGCGTTGGAATACGGCAAGGCGTGCGTGCTGCCGACGTGGGTGAAGGACTCCGCGAAGCGAGGCTCCGCTTTGCCGTTGGCGCAGTACAGGGTCGCCGGCGCCTCTACTTCTTCGCCGCTCGCTGAACATCGACTACCAGACATGAGTATGTCAAATATTCATAACCTTTATTTAGATAATAGGTATAAAATAAAATATACAACCTTTTTTATTTTAAATAATAAAATTCATTAATTGGGACAAACAGCAAAATTCCTTTAATAACAATAATAACGATGATACGCGCATTTGGTTCAGTCGGCCAATTCAAAAAGAGGCTTCCGCAACTGACCCCCTTGGGCAATTATTTGTGTAATTAAGAACGTTATACAATAAAATAATGGAGAAGATAACAAGGTTACAATATTACACTTTTGAGTACGTAGAATAAAAGTCTACACCTTACACATTATTCTAGTTTTTATTTCACATCGATCGGTGCAATATTAACGAAGTTATAAGCTTGGGAAGTTAACGCAGGTTTTTTAAATTTCGTCGTCCCCGCGAACAGCGCGTGACGTCATCGCATCCATACGGAGCGTCGGGGGCGCCCGGCTCATACGTCCGTAGTACATTTTCGCGGGTAAAAGTTGCTTGCTCTAGTGCGCTCTGGTGTTTTTTATTGATTTTAAATAATGCTGATTAATTATGTAGTGTATTAAGTATATTATTGTTTGAACTAAAATGGAAGAAGGATTTCAAAAAGGCCAATCCGACAACCTTCCCATAGTCCACGATATGATGGTGGCAGAATATTTTTGAAATAAACATTTTGATGCAGCTAAAATTCGCGGAGTTAAAATGAAAAGGTAGGTAGGTACTTAGGTACCTATCATACTAATATTATAAAATGTGAAGTGTGTTTGTTTGTTTGTCCTTCTTTCACGTCGAAAGTAATAAATTTTTTTGGGGATAGTATAAGGTCTGTAGAAGTGGAGAGTGACATGGGCTACTTTTTTCTCACGGGATGAAGAGATTCCCATGGAAAAATTATTGGCATTTTGCCTTGACCACGCGGACGGAGCCGCGGGTAACAGCTAGTAAAATATCATTTCTACGTATTATGCGAGGTATATGTGTAGTCCGCGCGCATGTGCTAGTAAGCCCATATAGGTGACTAGGTCTAGCACTTGTGCGCGTACTGTAATCACGGCTGATATCGAGATTATTTGGAAATGATTTCGATTTCATACATACAATACAACAGATCGTCAACTAGCGCCTGCTACCACCCTGCTAGCGACCGAGTCTACCCCGTTCCCCGCGTTTTTACATTTTTCATACCTACCTACTTTCGCAATATTAAATCAAGTGTAAACAGCTGTTATAAATAAACCTAACTCAGTGTAAAAACTATAATTCATTCTGTGTTTTGTATTGTTTATAACCTGGACTCATTAGAATAGAATAGAATAGAAAATGAATGATCCTCACAATCACAAGTATCACAACAATATGCTGACGTTTGTAGTCGCAATGGATGTGCTCTTCTGACGAGAAGATGGATAAATGCGACGGCATTATCAATTTTTTTCTAATTTTAGGATTTTTAGGCACGTAAAAAAACAACTTTTCGGGTGTTTTTGAGGCCTTATTTTTACACTGGGGCACAATACAATATTTAGTTGATGAACTCATGATGTTTTTATTGTTTCTTATATAAAATTAACACAGTAGTTCCGCGCGCGACAGGCACATTCGGGTAAATGCTTGGAATCCCTGAGTCGCTCGCGCGGATATGGTCCTAGTGACGTCATCGACGATATCGCGCTCGCTCAGCGGCTCGACCGAAAATGGTAACTTTGCACTTAAATATCTCGGTCAGTTTTGAAGATAGAAAAATAATAAAAACACAGTTATTCTCGTAATTTTTTGTACAATTTTTTGGCATATAAAACTAAAAATGCTTTTCTTCTCCATTATGTATGTGTTTATAATGTTACGCTACTAATGTTGTACTCGTACTAATCTACCAATACGACGCGTGTGCACGCTACTAATGCGGCGCGTACGCACTTTTAAAGTTCCCGTGGGAATTTTGAAAAATCCTTTCTTAGTACACCCGTAGACGTCGTAAGGAACCTACATTCCAAATTTGGAATCTCTAGACCCAGCGGTTTCGGCTGTGCGTTGATATATGTATAGTTAAGTCAGTCAGGACATTTAATTTTATATATTTAGATTACTTCCCGCTATTACTTAATATTCTTTTTTTATTTGCAGGCCTAAATTTCTCACGTATCACAAATTTGAGACCTCCCAGTAACTTTGTGGACGAATCGAGAGCTCTAGATATGTCCACTGTATCGGCTAAAATGAAGGTATGTATAGCAAATAAACAATAAGTTCCGTGTGCTGCCCACAGAGAGACATTTATGTTAAGTGTCAATGGCATAGCTTCGGGACAAGCCCGCCACACATTCCCACCGATGTGTCTCCTGTGTAGCCAGGAACAACAACGGCGACCTCAGATTGACAATAAGCGATGAAGCTTATTGACGTCCCGGGGGAGAAAACTACAACTGTCTTGGAACTCACAACGAATTTAACCAGAAAGAAGATAGTCGGAGTAGGAAGTATTGAAAGGACTTCCCTCCTTAACAACTACGTGAGAGACAGCAATTTAAAACAAAAGGCATTAAACCCTAGAGAGATGGCAAATCAAGTGAGGCTTGATTGCCGAGCACCACAGTCTATTGTTACATTACTATTGGGACCTAATCTAAACCTAAACCTTCTAAATGCATGATAATTCTCTCTGCTCGCTACGAGATCAGAATAATAAACTACGCCCGAAGTTACATGTAAAGAATCCAACATGATTACGCGTTCGTCAAATGGCATAGTTTGCAATAAGGGTCCATTCAAGTATTACGTAATCATCCATCTAGATCCCCCCCCACCCCCCATATCATCAAAAATAAACAAAGCAAGGACGTCCCCAACGTTTAATTGAACATTTAGTCACAAGTTTTTTGTTTTCAGCTATCACAAGATTCAAAGAAGACTAACGACTCTTCAAACATCGACAAGGAGGTCGTGGCAGCGTTCGAAAGCTTTGATATGACGACAATCAAGAAGGCGGGATCTATTTTTGATGGCTTTTGTGTAAGTACTTATTTAAAAAAAGTTAATGCTAACTTTTATATTCAAGCGCTTACAGAATATATGCTTTTTTATTTTCTGTTGGAATGAGATGATTTCAGTTGCCTGTCTCCGCTGTACCGCTGACAATATGCAATTTTTTTCCTATAAACTTACATTTGTCACAAATACAATGAGAAGTGCTACTATTTATAATTTATGTGTCTCATTTATATTATTCAGGATATATTGTGTGTATAGTTGGGAAATGCATTCTTATGAACGTGAAATGAAAGATTGAGCTTCGATTTGTTAAAAACAAGAAAATTTTAATTTCGACGACCGTGCGAAACTTACTACCTTCTGATGACCTTCGTAGCGTAATGGTTACCACGCCGGACCCAGGAGGTTCCGGGTTCGGTCCCCGGTCGGGTCATGATGAAAAACGATTTTTTTCTGATTGGCCTCGGGTCTTGGATGTTCATCTATTATATGTATTTGTTATAAAATATAGTATCGTTGAGTTAGTATCCAATAACACAATTTTCGAACTTACTTTGGCGCTAGCTCAATCTGTGGGATTAAAAAGAAACTGAAATATACAACTTTTATTGTCAGATATGGGTGACCGGTCTCGAAGGCATATGTCGCGAACGCGCCGCGACAATAGTATCAAAATGCGGCGGAGTGCGCTACGACTGCCCGCACGAGCGCGTGACGCACGCGGTCGCGGGTTCGAGTTCCGCGGCGGCGACGGTTGCGCTTGCGCTGCCCACCGTACCGGTTCTTGGGCCATTGTGGTTATTGAGCAGCGTTCGGGCTGGGAAGGCTTTGGATGAGAGTGAGGTAAGAATTTTAACGTCCATAGCTGCATCTACGGGCCTGGTTAATTAAATAAATTTCTTTATTGTTTTCTCTTATAAACTACACTAATTAATTACAAATAATGTTATAGACTTAGGTATTTTATAAACAAGCTGCTGCCCGCGGTGTTACCCGCGTTTAATTTTATGCACAGCAGCGCCATCTATATCAGATTTTTGACCAAATCCTACGGGAATCGCGTACTTTTCGGAATAAAGAGTACCCTATGTGTTAATCTAAGGTATCAGCTACCTACATAAAAAATATCATAAAAATTGGTCCAGCCATTTGACCGTGAAGAAGTAACAGACATACGCACAAACTTTATCCTTTAAATATTAGTAGGATATAACCTGGTGCCCGTGGCTGTTAGGCCTGTGTTACAGGTCACCAGGCTCCCATCCCATTTACAGTACAAGGACAGATACGAGTTAACAGATTTACTATAAAATTTAATTAATTAATATTTATTTAAATGATTAATTTAATTATATGGACTGGTAGTGTATGTAGTAAAATAATGTAGAAACCGTTCGTTTTGCTATTGATATGGGAATGGAAGAAAATCGATTCAATCACTTTTAGATACGAAGATCTCGCGACAGTCGATGTACGGTGTCGCCGCATTAACTTTTTATCTTTGAACAGCTACTTTTCGCTCATTCAACAAATTTTCTTGTTATGTCTTGTTAAAATTTCAATTTTTTATAAAGTATATGTGGTTTTAGACACTATCCTACTATTATTATAAAGGTGAAAGTTATGTGTATGTTTGTTAGTTTTTCACGCTCAAATTGCTGGACCAATATTTATGATATTTGGTATGTAGCTAGCTGATACCTTGGATTAACACATAGGGTTTTGACAGCCCCACGGCTCACGTACAATGGTCCAGTACAGGACTAAGTGTGGAAACCACACCCACTAGAGGGTTATGATGATGATGATGATGATGATAGGGTACTTTTTATCTCGAAAAGTACGCGACTCCCTTAGGATTTCATCAAAAGTCTGATATAGATGTACTGTGCATAAATAAACCCTTACTGAATTGTTTTCAGTTCGTAATAGACGCAAAGCCGGGCACTCCGTCGAAGGCGTCTCGCCAGCAGCGCGCCGAAGCCGCGTCCCCGCTCAGCAAGCGCAGCCTGCAGCTGCTGCGCCGCCCGCTGCGCCTGCCGCCGCCGACGCCCGAGACGCCGGAGCCGCAGGACGACATCGTCAACCACTACTTGAGTCGTGAGTGTATTAGATATGTATATTGATATGTCCTGCTGTTTACTGTATTTTGCTAGCCCTGCCCACTCCATTACAGAATTTCGTTACCCTAAGGTTGCCTTGAAAAGATTGCTTTGAGCAATAAGGCCGCCTTGTTGCATATACACATGTTTTGTTTGTTACTTTTACTGTTTATTGTATCACTGTGTGTTTTGCAAATAAAGCTTATTCTATCTATCTATCTGTGAGTGTATTATTATTGCCTTGTTGTGTTCCTATGGCGAATAAGGGCTCCAGAGCTCCACTTGCGAGGGTTGGCAACGCGTGAATGATACCCCCGGTTTTGCAACGTCTATTGGCTACGGTAACGGCTTACCATCAGGCCGACTGTATGCTTGTTTGCCACCTTCGTGGTATAAAAAATATGTAAATGTTGCAAACAATTATAATAAGGAAGAATTATTAAAAAAAACTTTTTGTACATGTCTATGTCGAAGTAAACTCTTGTCAGTAGTCCTTATTTAAAAAAATGTGTGGACTTATTTACCTAGTATAATGTTATATTATATAATTAGTGTTAATTAGTAGAATACTAGCTTTTCCCCGCGGCTTAGCTCGCGTTAATTCTATGACATAGATCTCGTTTGACAACAAAATAACCCATAGCGCGACTTGTGGCGCCATCTGTTGGCCGATAACCCATCCCATACAGCGCCCTCTATAGTAGAAAAAATATTTTTCCATTAGAATGACATACTCTCACGGGATAATGCCTATGTTGAGCTCTGTATCCCTGACAATATATACAAATTTTCATAGTAATCGGCTGCTTAGTCAAGCCGTGAAGGAAATAACAAACAAACAAACAAATAAACAAACAAACTCACTTTCGCATTTATAATATTAGTATGAAGTATGATGATGATAATCAGGAGCTCTATAGCGTCGCTCTGTGTCAAACACGCAAGTTAAACAATGTCGATACTAGCCAGTGTTTGGATTGGTTTCGTTAACTAGAGTTACTCTGTGCTTCCGAAGTTCCGAGAGCAGAAGCCATCAATCTCGGCTGTTGTTGATGGATAACAGTTGTCAAGACTGTAATTAGTATATTCTTAAAATAATTATTACAGAAAATATTGAGCCGATAGCAGAACCGATACGCGAGAAGACACCAGAGCGAACTACAAGCGTAACAGCTCAGCAACCGGACATCACTGAAGCGGTCGATGAACCTACTGAGGAGATCGAACAAATATTTGCAGGTATTATTATTTTATATTAAAATAGGTTTGATAACAATGGCCACTTTGTTCTGAGTTTGGAATGCATGATAATGTCTGTTTGCATTGGTCTGAATGCTTTGTATGTATAATAAGTATTTATTTACAAAATATTTATGTGTTTTAAATAAAGCTTTGGTTATTTTGGGACTAGATGGCGTTGTATGTTTCGTATTGAATATGCTCCGAAACTACCGGACCGATTTGAATAATTCTTTCACTGTTGGGAGCTATACACTATTACCCGGCTGACAGGCTACTTTATATTATTAAAAAAAGGGCGCTAGTTGAATAAAGGTAAGGTGATTGTTGTCAGGTATCAAAATAGAAGTGCAAGGGCTAGACGAAGAGGCGATCTGCGAGATCGGCGCAGAAGTGGCGGCGGCGGGCGGCGTGCTGACGGCGGCGGGCGCGGGCGGCTCGCACGTGCTGGTGCCGCTGGACTGCGACCCCGAAGACCTGGTCACGGCCGACGCAGAGGCCGTCACCGTCTTCTGGGTGGTAAGATTCACTTGGAAATTTATTTATCAATAGTATGCATATTGTAAGTAAGTAAATCCCTTCACTTAAGGTCGGCTTCACTGGTGCCTTAGTTCTTTGTCAAACAACGGGTCACTTAATAGGCTAGTTGCCGTAAAAAATGTAATTAGTCCGTCTTTTAGATTATTCAAAAATAAGGGCAACACATTTTTTTTATTTGTAAATTAGACCAAAAATGACAAAGATATAGCCCATTAAAGTTACGTGTGACGTCACGCCGTGTGGCATTTTTTCGCACGGGGTGACGTCAAAAGCCCCCCACTCCTAAATTTTTATGCCTTGTATCTTTATCTTTGTTATTTTTAGTTTAATCGAAAAAGGAAAAAATACGTGTCCAATATTTTTTTATAATCTATTTTTTTATATACGGTCTAAAGTAAATATAATATAATTATTTTGACCCTGGAAACAACCATATGGTAAGCAATCACCTCCACAAAGAAAACAATCACATTTTCTATATTGTTACAGAAAGACTGCCTATCCCAACAAGAATTACTGCCGATCCAGTATTACCACCGGCCCGTGAAGCTGCCTTCTTGGTGTTCGGCCTCCAGCCCTCTGCAGGGAGTGGTGGCCAGTCTCAGCACTTACAGCGGGGTGGAGAGGGCGTTCCTGGACGAGCTGGCCAAGCTGCTTGGCGCCACGTGAGTATAAAAACATGTCATCTGTGTCCCACTGCAAGGCAAAGGCCTCCCCCCAACTTCTCCGATTTTCTTTCAATAGGGCCTTTTCCGGTGAATCCTCCAAATAAGTGTCGAGCTCGTCCCGCCATCGCCTTTTTGGTCTTCCACGACGAAGTTTAAAGGATTGGGGCGTCCAGTTATCGGAAGGCATTCTTTCCACGTGCCCAGCCCAGTTCCATTTCAGTTTGGCATTTGTCATTCACACGTACGACGTTGTGTGAATCCTCCATGTTTTTTTAAAAATTAGGCTTACCAGTGCGAAGCCGGGTTGGGCGGCTAGTTATTTTTAAATCCCTTTTCATACATGTGTTTTTTTCAGTACACAACTAAGGTTTTGTCGCCGCAACACACCCAATGCTGTTGCGTCGACGCACCTGATCTGCCCCACCCCAGTGGGGGATAAATACCTGGGCGCGGTGAAGTGGGGCTTGCCCGCCGTCACCGCTGATTGGCTGATGAAGTGCGCTGAGGAGGGGAGAAGAGTGAGCGAGAAGGAGTACTTAGTTGGAGAGACTAAAGGTAACATTTGTGAAGTTAGCAGCTTTATAGTTTAGTAGCTCCTGCCCGCGGTGTTACCCGCGTTTTATTATACTTAATAATAAATAAATATATAGGACATTCATATAGATTGAGCTAGCCCCAAGGTAAGTTTGAAACTTGTGTTATGGGATACTAACTCAACGATATTATATTTTATAACAAATACGTATATAGATAAACATCCAAGACCCGAGGCCAATCAGAAAAAGTTCGTTTTTTTTTTCATCATGACCCGACCGGGGATCGAACCCGGGACCTCCTGAGTGGCGGTCTGGCGTGGTAACCATTACGCCACGGAGGTCGCCAATACCTGTTTTTGCGATGTTTATAATTTTATGCCATCTACTTATAAAGCATCTTTGACTATCAGACTTTTGACTTTTCAGAATAAAAAGTACCCTATGTGTTAATCTGAGGTATCATACCAAATATTATAAAAATTGGCCCATCCATTTGTGCGTGATGACGTAACAAACATATCAGTAACTTTCGCTTTCATAATATTAGTGTTTTTTTTAAGGAAATGAGTAGGTACTATTTCGGCAATATGTTATTAATATTTAATTGTTTTGAATAGCTCCACCGTCACCCGAAAAAGAGGACCCAGTTCCCGATATAGCAGAGGAACAAACAAACAGAGTGCCAGGCAAAGAGAACGAAATGCTGCCCCCCGCCGCCGTGCCAAGGCGCGGCTCCTTGCCCAGCTGGGAACACACGCCGAAGGGCAAGCACTCTATGGGTCATTATTTTTAAATATTGTTATGTAGCCAAAAATAAAATACAGAATACAATAATTAGGTTTATTAGATAGTTATAGTACAGGGTCGTGGGTCCTAGATTTTAGTAGGCGAAGTGAATAGTAAATAAATATTCTTGGACGAATCACACAACGCCATCTAGTCCCAAACTAAGCAACTAAGCTTGTACTATGGGTACTAGATTGCTGATAAATATACTTAAATACTTTTTTTTTGTAAATAAATACTTATTCTACAAATTCTACATAGAAAACACACAGACCAAGGCAAACAGACATGTTCATGCACACAAATGTTTGCCTTGCGCAGGACTCGAACCCGCGGCCCTTGGGATTAGATTTTATTGATTAATTATAATTAATGATAGGTGTGGATGAGATGTCCCCCGCGTCCCGCTACATCGCCATGGCGCGACAAGGCTTGCTGGGGGACTCGCAGGAGACGCCGCACAGGGTTCACGACCTGAAGGACGACGCACGACAAGGTAACTATTACTCCTTGCTTATTAAAGGTGGCCACTTCTTCTTTGAGGTATCTGGCAATCATTAAGAGGATCAGTTCAGGTCATCTCTCTACGATAACTAGCGATAGCACACGGCGTATTATAAACGCGCAGAGGACGCGCGTTTCATTTCATTAAATTCTATTGTTTGTTTTTTTTAAAAGACGGGTACTGAGTGTGTCCCTCGCACATTTTCGATAATGACAGAGTGAGATGACTGTTTTTTGGACAGAAGGCGACGTGAGAACGCCGCCACTGGACGACGCACTGTCGACCCCCAACCTGCGCGGCCTCAGCCCCACGACCAGGCGCCGGCTGCAGGCCGTCAGGCGCGGCGAGATGCCGTCGGACCCCATCAGAACGCCTAAGGACCCTTGTAAGTCTTACAGCTGGTTGCACAGGTCTCTGACAATTTACTCTTAAGAGATGAGAACTTGTAAGTGCTTCTCGCTTATTCGTATTGCACCATCTCTTTTGTTAGACTCTGAATTCAGTCTGGTGTAATACTATTAAAACACGTTCAGTATTTTTAACAGACTAACTTTATTGTTACCATATTTTAATACACACACTATTTTGTTACTGGCAATCTTAACACTCCCACTTAACAAAATGACCAAACTGTTAATATAAGGACCAAACACTATATAAATAAAGGAACTTATTAGTGCTTTACATGGAAACAATACCAAGCATATCCATAAATTTATAATGCTTAACATGAGATAAGCCTTTGGTCAGCAGGTCAGCAGGCATATCTTCAGTTGGAATATATTTAATTTCAATATATTTATTTTTAATAACATCTCTTATATAATGGTGTCGCACATCTATGTGCTTAGACCTATTGCTATTATGGCTCTGACCTGACGCCAATTTCATTGCACTCTGATTATCACAATGTAGACTTATTGCATACAGTTCCCCAGTAATTTCATACAAAAGATTTCTTAAATACACTGCTTCTCTTGAAGCTTCCGACATTGCTGTATACTCTGACTCTGTACTAGACAGACTAACCGATTTCTGTTTCCTGCTTTGCCAAGAAATAGCTGATCCTGACATCACGAAACAGAATCCGGTATATGATTTCCTATCCAATGCATCAGATGCCCAATCACTATCCACAAAACCTTGTAAATTAATATCTTTATTTGTATATTTTAGACAATACTTCTTAGTACATTGTACATACTTTAATATGCGTTTTGCATAATTGTAACAGTTTACATTATAACAGTTGTTAAACTGACTCAAGTAACTGACAGCATAGGCAATGTCGGGTCTCGTTAATACTGCCAAGTACATTAAACTACCAATGAGTTCTTGATAAGGAACATTAGGTAAATATCCTGTGGATTTTTCTATATTTAACTTTGGCTCAATGGGAGTTCTTTGCAGTTTACACTCAGACATCTGAAACTTAGCAACTAACTGATCAATGTATTGTTCTTGATCAACAGTAATTTCATTTTTACTCACATTTATTCTCATGCCCAAATATTGTCTTACAGGGCCTAAATCCTTCAACTTAAACTCAGAACCCAATACATTTTTCAATTTAATCGTTTCAGACACATCGTTTGAAAAAATTAAAAAATCATCAACATACAGTCCAATAATTATCTTAACATTACCATTGGTTTTTGCAAACAAACACGGTTCGTATTGACAACTTTTAAATCCTAAGTTATTTAGACAAACTTTTACTCGCTCGTACCATGCCCGAGACGATTGCTTTAAACCGTAAATAGCGCGTTTTAATTTCAATACATCTCCCCCACTTTTGTTTGCAAAACCTTCAGGTATACACATGTATATGTTCTCTTTCAAAAAACCATTTAAAAAAGCAGTAGTTACATCTAAATGGGTTATACTCAATCCCATTTTTACCGAAAGAGCAAACAATAATCTGAGAGTGGAATGACGAATTACAGGTGCAAAGGTTTCTGTGTAATCAACACCTGGCTTTTGCGTAAAGCCTTTTGCCACCAGTCTAGCCCGATACCTCACATTATTGTCTGCATCAAACTTTTTATTAAACACCCATCGACACTTCACTATAGACACAAATTATCTGGTCTTTTAACAAGCTCCCACGCATCATTATCCTGGAACGACTGCAACTCATCATCCATGGCACGCTTCCAATGCTCTTTCTCCGGCCCCTCAAGAGCCTCTGAGAATGAGATCTCCTTGGATTCTAGAAAAGTACTTGATGCACACCAACCATATCGCTCAGGTGGCCTTCTCTGTCGTTTAGCATGCTCAACTGACTCTGCAACTGCAGCTTGCTGGATTGTCACCTCTGGCACTTGACTCGATGAAGTGTCAGGCAATATGTCGCTGCCATCAAGGTATACTGAAGAATTTGAAGAACTGGACTCTCCCACTGAATCACTACTCTCCTTCTCCATACTGTCCCGTGATGCCTCCACACTATTCAGTTGTGTCTCCAAATTATCTTGAGGTGTCTCATCATTTGTTACCCAGACAGTCTCTTCGATGGTTTCACTACCACCTACCTCATTCTCCATCACAATCACATCTCGGCTTGTGATGAGTGTCTTCTTGATAGGATCATACAGCCTGTACCCTTTCACATCCTCTCCATATCCAACTAATATATGATATGTAGCTTTCTTATCCCATTTGAAGCGTTTCACCTTAGGCACATGTACCATCACTTTGCTTCCGAACAATCTTATATGACTTAGGTCAGGTTTTGACCCATGCCACAGTTCATATGGCGTCTTTGATACTCCTGACACAATGGACCTGTTCTTTAAATAAACAGCTGTATTGGCCGCTTCAGCCCAAAAACTCTTGTCCAACTTTGAGTCATATAAAAGACATCTACCTTTCTCAACCACCGTACGATTGGCCCTCTCACAGATACCGTTCTGTGCTATTAAAACACGTTCAGGTGTGTAGCTGTTGGTTTTTTGATGTATTATACCAGATTGTTTTAAGAAATTTTCAAATTCACTATTGCAAAATTCTGAGCCATTGTCTGTGTGAAAAATCTTAATTTTCTTTCCCTGGTAATTTTCAACCATTGACTTAAATTCCTTAAATTTTCTAAATGCTTCATTCTTTTGTTTAAGAAAATAAATGAAAGTCATCCGACTATAATCATCTATGAACAGCAAAAAATATTTGTTACCATTTAGTGAATTTACTTCCATCGGCCCACACAAATCACTATGTATGCGGACACATGGCTCTGTGCTCCGTTCACCCACATGAGAAAAGGGCAATCTCATCTGCTTTCCTTCACAACAAGTCATACATTCATACTTTGTCATGTCAAATGAACCATTGTATGACAGGCCATCTACAATACCATTTCTCATTTTGTTCATGTCTTGACTGTTTATGTGAGCTAGCCTTCTGTGCCATAGTACTCCAGAAACAGCAGGAGCAGCTAACAAGACACTAGGCATCTGCAATCTCAGTTTGTAAACACCATCAGTTAAATCAGCAATCGCCACCAAAACATTATTTCTGTTATAGATATAACAATGTTTCTCTTCAAATACAACATTATTGCCATTCTTGATAAGCTCGCTTACTGATAACAGGTTAGTTGTCAAACTCGGCACACACAGAACATTCTTCACAGTAATATTAAATCTTAAATCTGACACAATGTCTACATCTCCGGAACAAACAACTGGAACTATTGATTCGTTCGCGACAACTATTTCTGGTAAACACGGCGATGAGTTTGTATTGCTCATCCAGTCTCTGTTCACCGTCATGTGTGCACTCGCACCGCTGTCAACGTACCATTCTGTCTTATTAAACTTCCCGTTAATGAAAACAACATTAAATACGCATTTGCTTGTGTTTTTCTTTAATAAAGGGCACTGATGTCGATAATGTCCATTGTTTTTACATTTATAACAGGTTATTTCTTTGTTTTCCTTTGTTCCTGTATCTGTCTTCTTGTTTGACATTACTGAACTGTTATTTTTTTTTTGCTTATTGTTGCCACTGTTCCCGCCAGAGTAATATTTATTTCGCGCCAAAAAAGCAGCTCCTTCAGATTCTTTGGCAATTTCCATATCAAGTAATTTCGACTTTATGACATCAGCCGTTATCTCAATGCCAGAGTGTTCTATGGCCATAATCATGGGCGAATAACGGTCAGACAAACCTGCTAATAATAATGATCCCACCCACTCGTCGGTTATTGTAAATCCTGTGCCATCTAACCTTTGAGCTGTTTCGACAATTTGTGTCACATATGTAGCCATTGAATCACAGTTGTCGAGTCTAATGGAAATCAAATGTCGAAGTAAGGTTATTTTTCTCGAGAAACCCGAATCATCAAACATGGCCTTCAGTTTGGTCCATAATTCTGCTGATGTCTTAGTGTTCTTTATATGCACATACAATGCTGGATCAATAGTCAATATCAGCTTCGCCTTAGTTTTTGCGTCGTCCGCTAACTTTATTTCGAAATCTTGCGGCGGATTGATGTACTTGTCCATTCCATCCAAAGTCAGTAAACTTTCCGCTGCAAAACACCACTCATCATAGTTCTCTCTGCCTTTTAACTTTGGCACACTATTGATATAGTTCGAAGTCATGTTAACGCGAAATACCGTGCACAAATTTATCTATTTTCACCACAAATACCTGATAAATTTAAGAATAAGGCCCATAACCTATTAAAACACGTTCAGTATTTTTAACAGACTAACTTTATTGTTACCATATTTTAATACACACACTATTTTGTTACTGGCAATCTTAACAAATACGGGCTTTAATTACATCATCAGAGGAGCTCGATTGTGTCGCACTCTAATATGAACACGCAAATCAAGCAACGTCGACCCTACCCAGTGTTTGGATGGGTTTCGTTATCTCGAGCTTCTCCGTGCTTCGGAGGGCACGTTAAGCCATCGGTCCCGGCTGTTGTTGATAGATGACAGTCGTTAAGCCAAGTTGGTGACCTTCGGGCGGCAAAACACCGACCTCTGCCAATCCGCATTGGAGCAGCGTGGCAGAGTACGCTCTAATCACCTATTGAAGAGATCCGTATCCCTGATGATTATGGGTTGATATGATGACATCATCAGCCACAAGCAGTCCACTGCCAGTGTCTAGGACTATACTAGACGCCAACAACTCAGACTCGCGCTGACATAAAGCGCGTGAGCAGTATTTTCGATGTCGCGTGCTCGCTCTCTCTAAGGAGCCTTATGAGAGACCGTAGTGATGCACCGTGTATTATTGTCGATTATTTTGAATAAAACATTATAATAAAGTTTTCACAATATCTAAAAAACATACGAACGTTATTTATAACAATTCGAGTCTGCTGATTTACGTCGCCCGCAACCGAAGTAACATATTTTTTTAGAAACGCGTCCCATTTTGATTAATAATTTAAAACAATGTCAATAATGGCAATCCGAACTCTTTTGTAATGTTTATAGTTTTTATATGTATTCTATTATCACATATTAACTTTTTTACCTCTTGTAAAACTTAAATATATACACAGAGCTGTGTTATTTACCTTAGTTATAGTTATGCTGTAAAACTAGATTTTGAGTGGAATAAATAAATTACATAGTATGCATCGTAACTAATATTATGAATGAGAAAGTGAGTTTGTTTGTTTGTTTGTTTGTCATTCCTTCAAGCTTAACTAATCATCCGATCATTATGAAAATTTGTATACATATTGTCAGGGGTACAGAGCCCAACATAGGCTACTTTTTATCCCGTGAAAGTATATCATTCCAATGGGAAAATACTTTTCTGCTATAGATAGCGCTGCAATTAGCAATAGCCGACCAACAGCTGGTGCCACAAGTCGCGCTATACGTGATCTTAATCATAAAATTAACCGCGAAGCCGCGTGCAAAAGCTAGTAATATATAAAATTCAAAGTCCTGACTGACTTAACTATATATCAACGCAAAGCCCAAACCGCTGGGTCTAGAGATTCCAAATTTGGAATGTAGGTTCCTGACGACGTCTAGGATTGTACTAAATAAGGATTTTTCAAAATTCCTACGGGAAAGCGAGATATACGCAAGCGAAGTTTTATTAGTTATTGAATAAATGATTTATCTATCTATTTTTGCAGTCGACAAAGACCCGGAAACACCCGACAGTGCGTTCGGCGCGGCGCTTCGGCCAGGTTCGGGCCGACTGTCACCCGAAGCCAGGAAAAGGTTGTGGAGGGTCGTGCAGGAGCTGCCTTCGAAAGAGCCTCAACAGATCAGGGAGAAGCATACGGTACGTGTTTGTACAATACTATTTGCGCGGTTTCACCCGCGAAATCACGTTTCTCATTCTGAGATTGATATCCATGATCTACTAAAAAGGTCGTCTCCTAAATTGAGATATTCCATAAAAAGTGTAATGTTTTATGATTTAACCAGATAAAAATAAACGAGATTAATTTTTATTTCGATTTCTAAAAAACCGACAAAGCTTCCCTTTTTTGTTCCCTTTGTTTGTTTACAACCAGTACTCGCGGTCTCTCGTGACGTCATCTGACACAATCTGATACAAAATTGAAATATAAAAGATATTTTAAAAATTCCAAAACTGATCTGCTTTAATGAGTACTACTAATTACTAAAACAGCGTACATTAAGAATAACATGATATTTTACAACAAGAGACGGAAATTTTTGTCATGTTCGGGGTGCAAGGTTGCGGTTTAATGGAAATGCCACAAGTTATTGTAAAATTAAGTTTAATAAAAGTTCCACAGTAATAAATGTTCTTAAAAGTTAGAATAAAAGTAAAAATGTTAAAAGTTATGTTTGTTATGTTTCTTATATTTGAATGCACCCGGTTCGACCGATGGCAATATGTGCACTGATTGGAATATGAATTTTAGGTAATTACGCTCACGTAGCGTAAAGTGTTTGGTTGCATTTGTACTGCACCGAACAGTCATATATTATACTTACTAATGTTATTTCGTTTCAATACTAGCCACTATCGGAAATACGCAATCGTTTCCTGGCTCAGTTCAATGGAGATTCGTCGACACCTCCGCCGGAGTACACTGCAGCGCCTAGAAAATTACAATTAGAGGTTTGAATGAGTTTTTTTATATCTTACTACAGGCAAGCAACCAATCGGGCGTCGACGTATGTGTAAAACTGTTGCCTGAAAGGGGTTGCCATTTTTTATAGCTCTAAGAAAAATATGAAAATATGGTTTTATCGTAATTATATTTTTTCGTAATATTTTTTTAAAAACATTAACGTGAAAACGGTGGCGGTCCTTTCAATAAAGCCGAAAAGACGGGCTTGCCCTACCAAAATACGTAATATTTAAAAAAAAAATTGCTTTTTACGCTAATCGATTAAGCTCCTGATTCTTAATCCCACCTCTTTTGAGGCCTACACACGTCCACATTTTTTAATGGCAACCCCTTGAAAAGTCACCCTGTATAAATAAATATAAATAAAAGGGAAAAATAATATTGTATTCCCATTGCTCTTTTAATATTATGACCAATTTATAATGTATTATTTTATTCAATTTTATAATTCAAAGACATTTCGTTACTTCAGGAGCAAGAAGAAACACCGCCATCTAAAATGCCAAAGATGTCTCACGAGCAAGTAAGTTGTCCTTATGTATAAGACAAATACGTTTTTAAAAAAAAAGTTAAAGCTCTAGCTAGCTTGGACCGAGTTGCGATGTCACGGGGTTTTTTTTACATTGTTTTTCTCGATTATTTACTGATTTAAACAATCTGAATTATGTCTTTTAATGCTAATCTAGAAATTGTATATTTTATTTTGGCGATTTTTTGTCGTGTTCTCTATTTAGTCACAGTTCAATAGCTACGTATTTTTTTTTACAAAATCACATAAAGTAAGAGACAAGTAGACAGTACATCTAAAACCGTTATATGTTAGTCAGTCGTTATTATTAAATACAATAATAATCGGCTAAATAATTATTAGCGTTTTCGGTCCGTACTCATGACCTTATTCGACGTAATTATCATTTAATTTATTTACGTGAACAGAGCGCTGGAAGCGCATCAAGCGCTAGTGAAGGATCTCTATGCAAGACGCCCGGCGGGTCTTCGCTGGTGGACGCGCAGCTGCAACGGCTGAGCGCGGCGCTGAGCTCGAGATCCAGCTCGCAACGGACGAGACGGTCGCGAGGCGGATCACTTGCGCCGGCGGCGCAGCTGTCTACTACAGTACATGGTAACTATATGTGCCGTCACCAACGCCATATATGGATTTGAACGGTAGTTTTTAAATACGTAACCGCTTTACCGCACCCTAGGTAGATGCGTGGCGAGAGGGGGGGGGGGGGGGGGGGATATAAAAAAAAATCGCTCGAAAAATCTGTACAATAATAACATGTTATTTTGGACCATGTATGCTGACAAATAATAAAAGATAAAAAAATACACAGGTACAGAGCCGGAAGCAGGTCCCGAATCGCAGCCGAACACAGTGGGCTGGGACGATACGACACCGGCACAGAATGTACAGTCTGCGCAGAACGCGTCAGACGAACCCGAGTTACCGCCGACTCCTGTTATTAAGAGGTTCATGTTGTCATCAAATGTAGATGTGAGTGAAAATTTAATTTACAAGCTTTTTTTCAAAGGGTGCCAACGGGATCCTCCGCTGTCCGTCTGTCACCAGGCTGTATATCATGAACTTAAATTTATAAAAATATCCAAATTTTCACAGAGGATGTATTTCTGTTGCCGTTGTATCACCAAAAAAAAAAGTTTTTTTAAAGTTTAAAGTGTGTGTGTAATTTTAAAATAAGGTAAGTAAAGGTAGGTTTCTAGTTCATCTTTGTACTTAATAAAATAAAATATTGCAGAATCGTGAAGAGATCATAGAAATGATAGTATACCTGAAAGGCGAAGTGTGCGACGGCGCAGAATTAGATCCCCTAGCTACCCACTTGCTGTGCGCGGCTCCGGGACGAAGCGAGAAGATGCTGGGCTCGGCCGCGGCGGGCCGCTGGGTGCTGCATCCCGCGTACGTCCCGCGCAGTCGAGCCGCTGGGAAATTCCTGGACGTAAGTCGGATATACACGACGGCATAGATAATAGTTGTCGAAAATAACCTACGATGCGTTTATGTTGTTTTTGTTTGTAATTATGTTGTTTTTTTAATTTTAACCAACAATCTTTGCATACTATGAATTTTATGTAAAGTACCACAATTAAAAAAAAAAACACATATTTATATAATGTTCCAAAATAAGAAAGACAGTTGTAGTCAGCGGCAGAAATATATTGTCACTTTGTACTTTGTCACTGTATATCATTTCAATTTCTGAGAAAACTTTTGAGTGAACATCTCATCACTGCTGCTGCTGCTATAGTGAGAAGCTACTAAAGTGACGACATAATTTATGCCGCTGACTGTGCGTATGAACGAGAGTAAAGAGTCATGCACATTTTAATAATGTTCCACAGTAGTTCTACATTATGTTCAAAAGTAGTCATAAAAAATATCATTAGAATAGAATAACTTTATTTGCTTAAAACAGACAGTTTAGGTGACATTAAATATAGCGATTAGGTACATCATGTTTTGTTATTAAAATAGACATGCAATAATCATGCGGTAGGCAGCAAACTTATAAATTAAATGACATTACATTAGGAAGAAGAATATGAATGGGGCAACCCCAAAGCGTCATGTCTGCCAGCGGTGTCGGGAGCCGAGCGAACATTGGCTCGCGCCGCGCACCGTTGGCGAGCGGCGCGATCGCAAAACCTGCCGGGCCCGTTCGCCGGCGTCGTGGCCTTGCTGCACGTGCCGCCTGCTCGCCGGCGCCTGCTCGCCCGGCTCGTTACTGCCGGGGACGGACATGCCCCGGACGACGAGTGAGTACACTATTTGAATAAATTTTACTTCACAAATCTTTTGATTTTGTTTAGTCGAATTATTGTTTCAAATATTTTGTGCGGGTCTTTTCTATCAGTACTTAATACAAGCTTTTTAGATTTCACCAGGTGGGATACGCGGGGAGCCGGGGAGGTGAAATTTTTCTTTCAATTTTTTTTTTTCAAAATTATAATCGAACGGAAACAACATTAAAACAATTAAACCATATTTGTGCTAAATCTAGTCTGTAATTTAGAATTTTGCTTTTACGCAGACCACCATACAACAACGAGAGTATAACTGTATGCTTTGCGGACATCAAACGGTATCCCCTATCAGATAGGGATACCGCTTGGCTGATATCCCGCGGTATACCGGTATGTGCACCAGTATTACTAAGCTCCTACCTCACGGAAGAAACACGACCGAAACCAGAAGAAAATTGTTTACCTGATTTTAGACCTAAGTAGATTTGTAATAAAGATCACAATTCATGAATTTGAGATACATTTTGTAACCAACCAACACATGACACAATGTCACCTGTAAATAGTTTTTTAAGTTTGGTAAATAAATACTATTTTCTTTTTAAAATGTTTTATTTAAAGCAATATTTGAAATATCGTCAAATTCAGTGTTTACAAAAAATCTACTTCTAATTTTAATGTAATTATTTTTAAGCTTTATCAACGTTTAAAGAACATTATTTTCATCTATTTTACGTAATAAATAATCCTTAAAAATCACTTAGTTTCTTGGAGTAAATTGAATGTCGACATCAATAATTCTCAACTGTATTTGATCCTTCCTATACCCTATTTCACCTTTAGGCATCACAGTTTTGATATCGTAACAACGCAATAAATGTGCAACCGCTGCTTTTACTTGCAATTTAGCATACCTAACACCAATACAGACCCTATTCCCTTTACCGAAAGGCAAAAAAGTTGTATCTGAACCTTGCTCATTGAATTTCCTCTCCGGATCAAAAACTTCGGGATTCTCATAAAATTTAGGATCATTGTGTAATTCGTATATTGGTGTGAATATTTTTGTACCTTTCTCGACTTTGATATTACCAACTGGTAACACTGTATCCCGGACACATTTTCGGGATAAATATCCTATTGGAGGATGCATTCTTAATGATTCATTTAAAACTTTATCCAGATATTCCATTTCGACAATAGCTTCATACGTCAATTTACCATTATATTTTTTATAAATATCATCAATTTCATCTTGTACTCTATTAAGTATGTGTTTATGTTGTCCAAGTTCGATTAACACACCGAATATAGCTGTTGCTACTGGTTCCACTCCAGCAATAAAGAAGAAAAACGCTTGAGCTGCTAACAATTCATCAGTTGGTTCCAATTCGAATCCTGTTTCTGGATCTTTCATATTACCTTGCTTCTGTATATGTATACACATGTCTGCGAAGTCGTGTCTCTTAACATTTTCTTTCTCACGTTGACGTAAAACATTCTTGATTGCACCGATAAAGAAATTTTCGAATTGTTTAAATAATTTCAGATCTAATATTTTGAATAAGAACGGGCATACACTTTGTATTGAAAATCTTACGTTGCTCCAAAAATGTGGATAGAAAGCTTCTCTAGTTACACTTAAGAATGGTGAATCGAAAGTTGATTTTGTTGTGATCCCAAACACAGCACCGCCTATTGCAGCACAACAGAAAGTTGTCAACGTTTCAAACGTACCGGTATTCAATTTATCTGGATTCTGCTTCAAGAATTCCACAAAGTCCAAAGCGCTTTTGTCTATTATATAATACATATTCTTCAATTTTGTCGATGTAAACAATGGTGTCATACTCTGTCTCGTCAATTTCCATCTAATACCATTCATAAACAATATATTGTCTGCTAGTTTATCACCGCTGTTTATATCAATACCTCTATGATGGAAAGAATTGAAGTCTGCCTGCATGACGTGATGTACATTTTTGGGATCTCTCACATATAAACTTGGTGCGAAGAACGATCCAATACCGACAGCTGGTTCGTTAGGATATTTCTTGTATATATCGTTAAATAATTGGAAAAAAGATCGATTTGTTGTTACGAAGTCCCAGAAAGGTCCAGTTGCTTTGTTCACATCATGGAATTTCACTCCGCGTTTCCTCCAATAATTCTCGTTGTATCTTCCATTTATGTAAAATACGGAAAGTATTAAAATCACTATTAGTAATAATATTATTAACAACATCTTGATTTCGTTTCCGGGTATTTACTGATAGTTACTTTGAGTATTGACGTCTATTTTAAATTGAATGATAGTTTAAGTAATTATTAAGTCATGTTGCAGTCAGTGTATTATATTAGGGCATTATAAATAATTTCTGGTAACATACCTACTTGTTGTAGATACGGGTGCCAACTATTCCTATTACTATTTATTATCTAAACTGACCCATACACATCCACGCACGTACACACACACAATCATCATGGACTTCAATATTCAGAACAAACCTATGTGATCAGTAGGACGACCTGGAGATCTGAAATACAGGGTTGCCCTAGTTTAGGTTCATCGAGTGGTCGTTGACCATATTAGAGCTGCGCTCTTGCTCTGCGCAATTCATTTCGTAAGATATGACGCCTGCCGTTTCCTTCATTTGATACATCTAAGTTTATATCAGCCTGCCCCTTTCTCTTCTACCTTCCATTTTAAGAAGTTTCTGATAAAGTCGTCTTACAAGTCCTACCAGTATCCCCTTCATAATTTATATTTCTTTTATCAAAGTTTTCTTTTCATTTAGGTACTCTCCGCAGCCCTTCTTCATTAGTTGTCATTTCAGTGCGGTCGCTCAACCGCTTGCAGTCGCAAGTAGGCCAGTAGGTAAAACCTCAGGAAATGTGGCTTCATAGGAGAATCATTCGACATTGCTTATAACTTGTGCAATACTGGTGTGCCGCAGACGATGGGTTATCTATCCTGTTCGGGTTGTCCAGCTGACTTCACCTGAACAGATTTGTGGATGGCCACGGACAAACTTACCGGTTGAATATCTTGCAAGTAATTTGTGAAATTTGATTCGAGTGATTGACACCACAAGAAGTCCGTTCTTGGCCATTTGATAAAAAATCTTTATACATTAGCAGTGACATACATCAATGCATGTAATTAGATGACTTGTTATTTTTGATATCACAATTTACGACGTACCCGTGCCCGCTGCGACCGATCTTTGTTTTTTTTCATCTCGGTAATGAGCCGAGATATTGAAATTTCTGGCATTTTCCTTGCCACTTTGGCTCCTAATATCTATAAATACAATAAAAATGACAAATGAGTGTGATCATGTCCGATTACGTGTTGACAGGCCTAGAGGTCAATTGCTGATAAATATAAACAACACATAAGCCAGAAAAAAAAAAATTACACAAATACTTTTTTTGGAAATACCTAAATACTTATGAAACAGAAAACATCCGAACCAAGGCGAACATACGGTGTTCATGCACACAATATAGCAATAATGTGGCAAACAAGCATACGGCCCGCCTGATGGCACAGAATGAATATAGGACTAAACTGATGGTAAGCATCACCGTAGCCTATAGACGCTTGCAATACTGGCTAAACTCTTCCACTCAGAATTTCTTATCTTGTCTGTTACTTATCTTGAGATCAAATAAATTAAATATAAATTATATTTATTGTAATTTATCGTTGGTAGGGGCCCATGGGGTGCGTCCCGCAGTTGTCGGTGTTTCGCGGATGCGTCTGCATGGACTTAGCCTCTAATTTTTATTAACTATTATTATTCTTTATTATAAATAAAATATAAATATATAGGGACAAATCACACAGATTGAGCTAGTGCGCTTAGTACGAAACTTGTGTTATGGGATACTAACTCATCGATACTACTGTTTTATAACAAATACATATATAGATAAACATCCAAGACCCGAGGCCAATCAGAAAAAGTTCGTTTTTCATCATGACCCGACCGGGATTCGAACCCGGGACCTCTTGGGTGACGGTCTGGCGTGGTAACCATTACGCCACGGAGGTCGTCTTTTGTTTTATTAATATGCGTTGAGTATTTGATCTAGTCCCTTCACACACTCTGCGCCTCCTACTTGTTCTTTCAAGCTATTTATTTTATTTCTTTCTTTCTATCCTAAGGTTGTCTGGAAGAGTTTTAGCGATAAGACCGCCTGTTGTACTTTTCTTCACGCTATGTACTATTTCAATGTTGTACCTATTTACTTTGGTGCAACAAAGAATATTGTATTGTATAGAGATTAATTATTCACAATAAATTGTTTATTTATGTATTATTTGTTATTACATGAATGTAATCATTATCCATTACAAAGCTGATATCGAGATAGGTACAGCTGTTAATATAAACCGATATTACTAGACTGTGCTTCGATCTTTTCGCGACGTCTCGTAAAATAAAATACCTATGTTTTTTTTGGGGAAATAAAGAATATTATTATTTGCCTTGGCCAATCAACCGTTGAGCCGTAACTGTGGTTGAGCCACCAAACATACTTACTATAAATTATTAGTGTCCAAAAATTCTCCGACTAGCCTACATCGTAATTTGAAAATAGTAAACTCGGACACGGATCAGTTTTTTAGTGTCCGAGTTGCCCCAACCAATCGCTGTGGCGGAGTATGAGGTAGTCCCCTTCTAAGCGCAATACACCAAAGCCGATTCGCCAATATTATATCGGAGACTTTTTGTCGGCGGACTAGTTGGCGACTTCATTGCAAGTCGGTAAATTTTGTCGGCGGCATGTGATCTTTGTTCAAAATGTTATCTTCTATGGTTCAGTGATTGCTCTGATAGGACAGACATCAATTCCTTGTGTACATATATATTAATTTGAATAAAGACAAATATCAAACATAACATAATTACTATGTTTTGTACACAAAACTATATAAAGAATAAAAAAACAACTACTAGATAGTAAACATGATCGTGTTCATATTTATTTGTGTGATATTAATCACAGTTTATCTAAACGGTAAAAACAATGAAATATATTGGAAAAAACGTGGTGTTAAATTCTATACAAAAAACAAAATGACCGGTATTTTTTGGGATTATTTATTTAAAAATCGTGCTTTGTTTGAAATTTTAAATGATTTATACAAAAAATATCCAGACGAACCTGCTGTAGGCATTGGATCATTTCTAACACCAATGTTATTTGTTAAAGATATAAGAAACATCAGACACATTCATCAAACAGAATTCGAATGCTTCCATCATAGGGGATTCGAACCCATCGCAGGAGATCCACTATCAGATAACATACTTTTCATGTATGGTAATAGATGGAAACTGATGCGACAGAATATGACGCCTATTTTCACAACAACGAAGTTAAGAAAAATGTTTTACGTTGTAGACAAAACTTCAAGTGATTTTGTTGAGTTTATGAAGAATAATCCTGAAAAACTAAATGGGAATTCATTTAGTTTAATCAAAGCCTTTTGTTATTCCTCAGTAGCCGCAGCTGTCTTTGGTATCAGCGAAGAAAGTAAATTCGACGTTAGATTTCTCAAAATGTATGCCGAAGGTACAAAACAAACGTTTTGGACAGATCTCAAATACTTTTTTATGAATATCTTTCCAGGGTTATCTAAAAAGTTAAAGTTTAAAATATTCTCCGAATTTACTGTACCTTTTATAGGATCTATTAAAAGAGTAATTCGACAGCGAGAACTAGAAGTGAATCCTGGTAATGCCTTTGATTTTATAGACAGATGTTTGGAATTACAGACAGCTGGAACTATGAAAGATAGAGAGACTGGTCTAGAATTGGAGCCTACTGACGAATTATTAGCTGCGCAAGCATTCTTTTTCTTTATAGCTGGCGTTGATCCAAGTTCCATAACATATTTCTCTGTTTTGATGGAATTAGGTAAAAGACCTGAAATCCTTGCTCGTGTACAAAAAGAAATAGATGAAATATTTGAAAGTAAAGATGTTACCTACAATGCTATTATCAAAATGGAATATTTAGATAAGGTTATAGATGAATGTTTAAGATTATATCCTCCTATAGGATATTTAACGAGAAAATGTACAAAAGACTCTGTGTTGCCTGTAGGAAATATAAAATTAGAAGAAGGTACAATGTTATTCACACCTGTGTATGATCTGCATCATGATCCTGTTTATTTTCCTGAACCAGAAGTTTTTAATCCAGATAGATTTTCTGGTGGTGTTAACACTTCGAATATTGATGGTTATATGCCTTATGGATGTGGTAAAAGAAAATGCATAGGAGTCAGATTTGTTAGAGTTCAAGTGAAGACGGGTTTAGTATATATTTTGCGGAGTTTTAATGTTAAAACTATTGTTAATGGTGATAAGATAAAGTTCGCAAAGGAACAAATGCTTGTAAAATTTGACAATGTACATTTAGAATTTAATCAAAGGAATGCGGTTTCTGAAGCAAAACAGTAGCCTAATAATGTATAAAGTTATGAAATTTTGTAATAACATCGCACAGTACGAATACTCGTGATAAATAAAAATTCTAATAAATCAATTCACGCACTATTTAGACATTTCAACATTTCTATGGCCCTGCTCATTTCTTTCATTGGCATAAAAATCCAAATGAACATTTTGTCCTCTCTATTATATTATGTTCTGTGTACGTAAACATAATAGTTCACATCTGGATTCGTTTAGCTAAATGTGAAGAAACTTCCATATAGCTAATGTCGGCTTATGCTTTGTTATAGACAACTTAGATTATAGACAGTAATAACATTGATAAGTAGTTAATCGAATTTTTGTATGAGCTAGATTTCACGTGCACCGTTGTGCTTGGCAATCGAACTTTACTTGATTTGCCATCTCTCTAGGCTATACTAAGAATAACAATAGAGTCAGTGGCTAGTAAATAACTAGCCCAATAGCTATTTAAAAAAAAGGAAGAGGTATGTAATTATATTTTAAGTTATCTAGTACAACCATTGTTTAGTGTGGGGCCAGATGGCATTGTCCGAACACGGCTAACCGAAAACCTGTTGGTATTAGTCGGTGACAGGAAACACGCTGCAACCGCATCGGTCATAACGACCTAATGAAAATGAGCCATAACTTTCCAAAAGAATAGTTATTTTTACTTTAAGAACTCTCCATTTGAGTGGCTATAATATTTTGGCGTTCCGTTTTATGGATGTCACGTCTATAAGTATCATGTCTATGTGTAATGTTATGGGATATAAAACTGGTATTAACGGAGTACGACCATCATAAGATTTCGTAGCGCCATGCTAGATTACGTTTACCCTTTTATTACGTTTGACCGACAATAATTTTTTTTTATCATAAAAGACAGGCAAACAAACAGATAAGATCAGGGTTTTCGGTCGCTTTCATCTACATGAAGTCCACTACTGGACATAAGAGTTGACCAAACGTTTTGGTCGTTTTCATTTTTGGATGTTGCCCATGCTTGCGATGGCGAGCACAGTTGGGTTGGTTTGAGAATTCAATTAATTCCCTTAGTCACGTTACGATACCCATGGGAGGAGAACGGGTATATTCTAATCTGTCGTCACCACACGGTCACGGTTTTCTATGAAACGATCAACGAAAGTACGCCGTGTTTTTCATTAAAAAAAAATACAAATATTATATGGCTGTACTTAAAATCTATACATATCAAAATGCTTTGTCCTGAATGACTGGAATGACTAAATGCTTATCGTAGAGACCTGAAACTTTGACGGTGTGATTCTTTGAAATTCCCACGAAAAAACATGCAAACGAATCCGTGCATCTTGCACGGGTGTCGCTAGTACTTTCCATACTGTACATATATCCATAATATACATAGTAATACTTTCCATACTGACATATTTATCATCCCTTGCCTATATTATACTACCCCGTTGAGGGTACCACACGTTTTTTACCGGAACCCTCACAATATTTATGATAACCTTCATATAAACAATTTTTATTAAAGTTTATTGCATTTACCAATAATGGAAGTTGTACGTTGTGTTGATTTTATTGAATTTGACTACGATCTTCTGTAAGGTGGAGATCCTTTCCCAGACGGGCTGCTCCGGTTTGAGCGGATTATCCGCTATACCTCTCTTAACAAGTTCCATAATTTGAGATGACAATCTCGCATAAAGCCGCTGTTTTTATAAAATTTTAGATTTTATAAAACCACGTCCTCTTAAAATCCAGTTGGAAAGAGCACTCGGTTTCTTGAGGACGGGAGTTCAAATCCCACCTGGGGCAGTTTATTGCATTTATCAATAATGGAAGCTGTACGTTGTGTTGATTATACTGCATTTCGGATATTATTATTATAAATTCCGCTTTTTCCAACTGAATTTCGAAAGGACGTGCCGAGCTTAAATTTTTCTTTCAAAACTATTTTCAGAATAAAAGTGTTAGTTGATCCGAAAACAATATGACACTGTTTTAAACCTCGGTTCGAAACCTTCTCCTAACTAATATTATAAATGAGAAAGTGATTTGTTTGTTTGTTATTTCTCCACGGCTTAATTAATAATCCGATAATTATGAAAATTTGTATACATATTGTCAGGGGTACAGGAGCCCAACATAGGCTATTTTTTATCCCGTGCAAATATGTCATTCCAATGGGAAAATACTTTTTAGATGGCGCTGCAATTCGCAATTGCCGGCCAACAGATGGCGCCACAAGTCGCGCTATACGTGATCTTAATCATAAAATTTACCGCGAGCGAAGCCGCGTGCAAAAGCTAGTATCACATAAATGAAATTGTAAATAGATATACGATATTCGGTCGACATTGACATTCTTGTCCCTAAAAATGCAAAAGCAAACACAGACAAAAACAAAATATTTAATGCGACAAGACGACCTTAATTCTAAAAGCAATTTTCTCCAACACTCAGTACAAACAAACATATTCGTCAATTATCCGAAAAGCCCATACAAATAAATCTTGCATCGCGCGAACATCTTCTATTTATATTAGCTACGCGTGGATCACACCTTAGGGGCCAATAAATACATTTACTTTTAAGTTACCGAAGAAAATCTAATATCTTGCGAACCAATTTTCTCTACGAACAAAAAACGTAATGGATTTTTTTATTGGCAACCTTCAAAGGCAAACGTGAAGTAATTAATTGCTACCTTTGATACGAATTGATATCAAGATTTAATTAAAGATTTTATACTTTTATGGCCTGTCTCTTTAAAAATGTCAGTGATTTAATTAATATAGAGTGGCTTTTATTTGATAGCATTATATTTTAAAATTCGTTAATTACAGTTGCTCAAAACTATAGAAAAAAAAAGTATTCGTTTGACTCACGCAACAAATCGAAGTCGAAAAAAAAAAGAAATTGTTATTCGCAACAGCGATTTTCATTTGTTGCTATAATTTGACGTTGACGTACTGATAACCTGCTGATAACACATTCACTCAAAATTAAAAAGAAAACAGTCGGTAATAAAATTTTAAACATTTTGCAGGGATGGATTTTAATACATTTTTCTTTCCCCATATTGCAGCGTAAGGAATCGTGCACTTTCTCGCTACTTTGTAGGAAGAAAGTCGTGTACTTTCCGAGCAGGTATAAAGGAAATATATCCACAATGATCCAAAAACGACATCTAGTCCCAAACTAAGCTTGTATTATGGGGTACTAGATACCTAGCCGTTTCAGTATGATTTTTGGACAGTTTGAATAATAGTTATTTGTTATGCAAGGCTGTCCGGAAGGAACCGCACCGTACCGAGTCCGTGCTGGACCGGACCGAACCGGATCGGACCGGTTTTTTTTCTGAAGAAATATATGTTAATTAGTATGTAGGTACCTTATCAGGACCGGACCGACCGGACCGGAGCAGACCGACTGGACCTGATCGGACCGGACTATATCTAAATACAGGGTGCCCTGAGAGCGACCGACACTCCCGAAATATCTTAGGAGGTTTATACATCTACTTTATGCTCGTGAAAGATTTTTTCTCTAAGTGTAATAGTTTCGGAGTAATTGACTAACAAACATTCCTTGAATAACTGTGTGTTTTCATCCCTAAATCAGCTGTTCCTTACGTACAGGCAAGAGCAGGTCGACCTTTACATATTGGACTTTGTACCGTTCTTAAGTTCTATGACATAGGAGCCAAAATTGTATAAAGCTCGACGTGCACCTGCTATGCATAGTAATTGTCACGGTTACCATAGTGACAAATAAATAAACTTCTGTCAATAGGTAAAATACTAAAACTAAATTATGAAAATTTCTAGTTTTATTTGTTATTTTGTTAAATGGATTAGGCGTTTTGAATGGTGTTTAGTGTTTTACGAGTTCTTTAGTGGTTTTGAGTGTTGTGTGGCATAAGAGGCGCTCGTACACATCGAGCATTGTGTGTAGTAGATACTTTCCAGTACGTACTTCGGTTTTTAATGTAAAAACTTTGATTTTTTAAGTGATAATAAGAATTTCAATGAATAGGTAGGCAGGTATGTGTGTGTCGTGGCCTACGGACTGTCCGTAGCGTAGTAGTTTCTGTCCGTGTAGGTATTTTTGCCGTATGCACTGTTGTTGTAGTATTAGGGATACCTACACGTAGAAAATTAGCAGGTCAGTGCCTTTTTTTACAATAAACTATTTTTAAATTAAACTTGCACAAAACGCATGTATGTAAGGTACATATCATCAAACTTTCGGCTGTGTTCGTCGTTTTTTTCCTCCCTGTATATAAAATGCTTTGTCCTGACTGACTGACTGACTGAGAATCAACGCACAGCCTAAACCGCTCATCGTAAAAATCTGAAACTTGGCAGGTGGAACTATTATATGACGTAGGCGTCCGATAAGAAAGGATTTTTCGAAATTCAAACTCTAAGGGGGTAAAAAAGGGGGGTAAAGTTACTATGGGACATTTTGATTCCTTGGTCCAATCTACTTCAAATTTTGCTTAAAAATTGTTTAAGAGAATTGATGGAAGACGTGATTCTTATTTTATTGAA
The DNA here is from genome assembly GCA_905163395.2 of Endotricha flammealis. Classification (NCBI taxonomy): domain Eukaryota; kingdom Metazoa; phylum Arthropoda; class Insecta; order Lepidoptera; family Pyralidae; genus Endotricha; species Endotricha flammealis. Next base: position 15,947,358 of record LR990855.1, read on the forward strand.
CTTCTTGAAAAAAATGTGTTTTGTGGGTAATTTTCTTCGAGTTGTTATCAATACTCATACTCCTTGGTGCTTTTGATTTCAATTACATTTCATTTTGACACATCCGTGAAGTGACTGGGTTGTCATCTGTCATGTAATATTTTTTAGAAATTGTGATTATTCAAACAAAATGATTTCATAATGTCGTCGTACTATTTATTCTGTTTGTGATCTCGGAAAACAGCTAAAATTCTAACTACCTAATCGATAAGTAATAAAATATTAAATTTTATAATATTTGACAGGATTCAAGTTAAATTCTTCAATGGTTATATGGCATATTGATATTGTCTCTTTCTCACTTATAGGAAATCTCATTACGTCGACTCGCTCTAATATTTCGTAGTGTTGTTTGGATGGTTGTAGGCTGAGGTTGTAGATATTGAAATACCGATATACTTATATATTTTTTTTACGGAAGTGGTTGGAAAACAAGCTCAGGAATATGGATCATTTGATATTAGGTGATTACCGTCGACTATGGAGCACATAAATTCTAGGGTCCCTGACCCGTTACGCCTTTAACACCTATAACAGGAAAAAACAAGATATAGCAAGAAATAGTATAAAGACGGAGTTAGATTTTTTTTATACCACAAAGGTGGCAAACAAGAATTTCGGATATTTCACTCTCTGAACGAAACGCAATGCTGCTTCACGTCAATATTCTGTAGCACGGGTGGCACTTCACCGGTCGGGCTAGCCTATTTCATAAACTCCAAAAATTGTAATGAGAAGTAAAGAATAATAATCATCTTATACACATGAAAATGTTTTGTCTTGACCGTAGAGACCTGAAACATGGGTGTGTTCTGAAAAGTGTGGTGTATGATGTAGGCAACCGATAAGAAAGGATTTTTTTAAATGCCCCCGGGAATGCGGGATAAACGCACACGAAGTTGCGCGGGTTTCTCTAGTATATATATATAAAATTCAAAGTCCTGACTGACTTAACTATACATATATCAACGCACAGCCCAAACAAAGCCCAAACACAGCCCAAATTTGGACTGTAGGTTCCTTACGACGGCGACGTCTAGGGGTGTACAAAGAAAGGATTTTTCGAAATTCCCACGGGAAACCGAGATATACGCAAACGAGGTTGCGAGGCTATATCAAATTGGCATGTAAACCTACATGCCAAATTTGATATAGCCTCGCAACCTCTCAACCTCCTCAAATTTGATATAGCGTTTTTTTTTCATGCGGTGTCGTGCTGGCCAGTTCGATTATTCTAAAAATAAGGTTGGCGCACTGGCATGAAATAAGTATTAATGAATTTTCAGAGGTCTGGCGGTATAAAAAAAAATAGAAAGGTTCGAATTTTAAAAATTCTTTCCACGCTAGGGCACAAAATGCACTTTTGCGCTCAGATTTGGAATGACAAACAGATTCTTTCCGAGCTTGTGAGGTGAAAAGATAATAATAAATAATAATAAATCTTTATTTGCCAAAAACATTTTACAACTAAGCGTAGCGTAGGTAGGTACAATTTGTAGATATTTACAAAGTCCTAGACACAGTTTACTCGCTAATGCTCTCAGAAGATTTAATACAAAGTTATAATTATATCTGGAGTAACTCCTCGTAAACGACACAAATTGTGGCCATTTTAACGAATGGCGCGGGAGAACATTATCTCGAAAAACATAAACTAAATGAGTATGAGTTTATCAAAGTTGTATGCCATTTTTTATTGCGTAAAGATGTTGTGTTGAGCACTTAAGCGTGATAACAAGGTGGACTCGTGACTGTATGTGATTGCTAATAAACAATCAGTTCCTGAAACGCATTTTTAAAGTTAATGACGCATTAAATAATTTCTGTCACTGTCAAGCTACAAAAGAAAAAAAGAGATGGCTTGAGAAAATTTGGAATCTATATCTATATTTGTAAAAGAAAGTCATGTTAGTTACACTATTTATAATTCAGGTCATGCTTGGCTTACTTTGGGACCAGCAGCCGTACAGCCGTATTCTCTAAGCATCATTTGTTAACTCGAAAGCGGAATCCGCGGTGAGATCCCAAAATTGCATGCAATTTTGGCATCTCTTCGCTTTCGAGTTAACATGATGCTTAGATGGTGATGGTGGGGTTGTTGTGTGAATTGTCTAGAATTTATTATGTATTTATATATTTGGATAGAGCAGACGTGCCGAACGACCGCTTTTGTGCCCGTGTTATAGTGCAAGCGCAGCACGGTCCGTCGCCGTCGCGCAGCTAGCGCGTGCAGTGTGTGTGCGTCACGATGACCTACTTAGGCCGTTGACCTTAGTACTATAGTCTAAGCGAAACATATTATTGTTTATAAAATAATAAATGTTCGTATTAATTTTAAATGAAACCATTTTAAAAAAAAAATGGCTAGCAATTCTCCATCTACAATAAAAATTAAAACTGAGAATGAAATTATTCTCTATAATTATTATAAGAGTGAGAAGGATGCCAGAGCAAAGTTAGAATGTCAGGTGCAAATGCTGCAGGACCAGTTGAAAAATTTGCAGCAAGATCTAGAAAAGCTGCAGATTAGCAAAGAGCAGAAGGAGCCACATGCTTCTGATAAAAACACTAATAAAAAAAAGGATTCTTCTGAAAATGTTGAATATTGCACGGATGAAGAAGAACTGGCCAAAGAAACTGGATGGGTGCGCGCAAAGAACAGAAAAAAGAGGAAACTCATAAACTCACCATCACCCACAGCTACTCCAGATGTTAGGAAGGAACCAGAACCGCCAAAAATCAAAAAGATACCGTCACCGCCACCGATAATCGTTGACGGAATCCAAAACTACCAAAAATTCTACGACTTCTTGGTAGAAGGTCTCCTAGGCGACCCATTTACAATAAAAACACTGAGTGGAGACAGTGTAAAAATCAACACTGACAACGAGGAAGTATTTAGGCTGACCACGAAACGGCTTACGTCCAATAATTGTGCGTGGCACTCCTATGAAAACAAACAGGATCGCCCTATAAGAGTGATTGCAAAAAAGCTACACCACACGTGCATTCCAGAGAGAATAGTTGAAGAACTGTTGTTTAAGGGATATAAGATAGAAAGTGCCGTAAACAAGCTTAGATGGAAAGATAAAGAGCCTCTAAATATGTTTATGCTCACTTTTAAAAATGACGAAGACATAAATAAAGTCTTCGGTATTAAAAACATTCTGGGATGCAGAGTAGAAATACACTCTCTTAAGACCCCGAAATTAGTTCCGCAATGCAAACGATGCCAAGCCTACGGTCATACACAAAGGTACTGCTCCAAAGACCCACGTTGTGTGAAATGTACTGGCAAACATCACACTAAAGATTGTACAAAGTCACCACAAGACAAACCAAAGTGTGTGCACTGCGGCGAACAGCATCCTGCAAATTACAGAGGGTGCGTAGTAGCCAAAGAGCTACAAAGCTTTAAAAACAAAACTGTCGCTGTCGAAGCAATCACGCATACCGACAAATACCGAAATGCCCGAATCCACTACATTGGAATCACACCAAAAAGTCGTGAGTAATACTGGCAAACAAAGTTACGCACAAATAACCTCCAAACATGCAAATGATGCTGAGCACAATGCTGGTATAGAAGATAAATTGAACACGATGCTCAAATTAATGTCATCATTTAACGAGCGTCTTAAAAAAATCGAAAGTAGCACTAAAGGAGCTACAACTAAACAACAACCATGACTAATTTGAAAATCATGGCTTGGAACTCAAATGGACTTTTGCAACATAAAAACGAGCTGCAAATAGTCCTAGATACTGAAAGAATTGATGTGTGCTTAATCTCAGAGTCTCACTTCACCAAACATTCCTACATACAATTTGAAGGCTATAAAATCTACCATGCATTACACCCGGACAATTGTGCTAGGGGAGGCAGCTCTATAATCGTAAATGAAAATCTATGCCACTACGAAAGTATTAAACACGAGGAACATGAAATGCAAGCTGTAGCGGTATGTATTACAACAAAAAAATACCCAATTACCGTGTCAGCAATATACTGCCCTCCAAGGTACTCGCTAAAGCAAGAGCAATACAAATGCTTTTTACAACGACTTGGAAATAGATTTGTTCTCGGGGGTGATCTAAATGCTAAAAATGTACATTGGGGTTCCCGATTAACAACTACAAAAGGACGAGAATTGCTTAGCGCCATACAAAATAGCAAATGTGATACAATATCTACTGGAAAACCAACATATTGGCCCACAGATCCGAAAAAAATACCAGATTTAATTGACTTTTTTATCTATAAAAACATCTCGAACTATCATATGGATATCAAGGAAGAGTTTGATTTAAACTCAGATCATTCACCTATAACGCTGACCTTAAGTGAACAGCCTATTCATAAAGAAAACAACCCCACATTAGTAAATAGAAAAACAGACTGGGAAAGTTTTCAAATCGATTTAGAAACTAGAATTAATCTTAATGTACCATTAAGCAACATAGATCAATTAAATTTAGAAGTAGAAAAGTTTACAACTGACATCCAACAAGCAGCATGGCAAAACACGCCTGTCGTTAAATGGAAAACTAAAGGAAATAGATATCCGAAAGAAATAATGGACCTAGTAGTCCAAAGAAGAAGACAAAGGAGGAAATGGCATCAAACGAGGTGTCCATATGACAAACAACTGTTAAACAAGCTAACTAAAACACTTAGAGCAGCCATACAGACTTTTAAAGATGAAAACCTCACAGAGTATTTAGAGCATTTGACAAATGACCGTAGCACGAACTATTCTCTCTGGAAGGCCACAAAAAAAATGAAAAGACCTATTTTGCAAATTCCTCCTATAAGGGAGGAAAATGGAAATTGGGCAATAAGCAACGAGCAAAAAGCATATAGATTTGCACAGCACTTGGAAAAAATATTTCAGCCAAATGAAGGAAATGATGTCTTAACCAATAATGAAATTCTCCAAGAAGAATTAGATATAATAAAATTAGTCACACCAAAAGAAATTGCAAATGAAATTAAAAATAACATTCATCCAAGAAAAGCTCCAGGATACGACCTTATAACTGGAGAAATTTTGCTACATCTACCACGCAAAGCACTGGTCAAATTAACAAACATCATAAATGCTGCTTTCCGACTAAAGACAGTTCCAGATGTATGGAAAGTAGCTGAAGTGATCATGATAGCAAAACCGGGAAAACAACCTCATGATACAACATCATACAGGCCAATCTCCCTGTTACCTATTATATCCAAATTATTTGAAAAACTACTTCTCAAAAGATTGAAGCCTATATTAGAAGAAAAAAATCTTTTACAACATCATCAGTTTGGTTTTAGAGAAAAACACTCTACCATAGATCAAATCCATAGGATAACAAGCGTTATAGAAAAATCTTTAGAAGAAAAGAAAGTATGCTCGACTATATTTCTAGACGTTGCGCAAGCTTTCGATAAAGTTTGGCATAAAGGTTTAATATACAAACTCAATACAATTTTGCCAAAACAGTTTACGACTATACTAGAGTCATATCTCTCAAACAGAATGTTTAGAATCAGACAAGAAGATGTTTTCTCTGATCTAAAGGAAATAAAAGCTGGAGTACCGCAAGGTAGTGTTTTAGGTCCGGTCCTGTACTTATTATACACCTGCGATTTTCCAGAATTAGAAAATAATACAGTTGCCACTTTTGCAGATGACACTGCTATAATGTCTGTCGGAAACTCGCATGAAGAGGCAGTTAGTAAAATCCAAGTTGCTGTTACAAAAGTTCATAAGTGGGCTCAAAAATGGCGAATCAAACTTAATGAATCAAAATCTGTTCACATTGATTTTACAAACAAAAATCCGCACTACCATCCAGTGTATATAGATAGCCAACCAATACCGTATTCTAATACGGCCAAATATCTTGGTATGACCCTAGATGCGAAACTACGCTGGAAAGTTCACGTCAAGAAAAAAAGAGAAGAGCTAGAAATACGTTATAGAGACATGTATTGGCTGCTCGGTAGAAACTCCAACCTGTCAACATACAATAAACTACTATTATACAAACAAGTCCTCATGCCAGTGTGGATGTATGGCGCACAGCTTTGGGGCTGTACCAAACATAGTAATAGACAAATTATTCAACGATTCCAAAATAAAGTACTTAGGGGCATTGTAGGTGCACCTTGGTACTTCACAAACGACAATCTCCATCGGGACCTTAAAATGGAGTTCGTAGATAAAGTGATTCAAAAGTGTGCGGAGGCTCACGAACAAAGACTTCGACATCATGTGAATCCTGAGGCAACCCAGCTTCTTGATAACACAGACCTATTGAGAAGGCTCAAAAGAACTAAACCCTTTGAGTTAGTGTAGTGTAGTGAAAACAATACTAGTGATAGTGCAATAACATTTATAACACATGAACAAAGTGTTTTCAATTAACAGACACTAAGTCGATGGACAATATTCTTAGACAATACGTTTTATAAGTTTAGGTTAAAGTTAAATTACTAATTAGCCAATAGCTAGATTGTAATATTCTAAAGTAGGAATTACATATTAATACTTTACTTAAAAAAAAAAATATATATATTTGGATAACCAATCTGTGGTAATGACATTGGTGGTCTCGACAATCTTAGAGTTTAATCTATATTTTGTTTTGTACATACAAACTACGTAAAGATAAAAAAACAAGTAATGTTTTGTAGTGAGGCCACTGTTATCTATATTTAACTGTCAAAATATAATAATCTTTATGTAATTTGTCTGGGAATTTGATAACAAGAAATAACATTGCGTGTAGACGCTATTTTGAATTTTTTTTGCTAATCATCTTTAAAAGCAAACAAAAACAAAACAGGATAAGGCCCGGTTTCCACCAAAGCGGGGAGGAGATGTATATTTTTTTATAGAATCTTGTGCCTCACGCGAGCAATTGGGCCGAGACCGAGCGGAGATGTGGGTAGCCGTTGGCACATCTCTCCTCTACTCTTTGGAGGAAACCGGGCCTAAACCTGAAACAGGAGAAAAGGGAGGTCTATCCCGGCAGTCGGTGAATGTGAGCTAATAATAATCTTTAAAAGCTATAAAGCCCAGAAAGACACTACTTTGGCATACGATGATTGAAGAGGAAAATACAGGAAAAAATAAGATTAAAATGATAAAAGTAAGCGTTATCGGCCCCAAATATTCAAATTCGAACAGTCTCCCAAGAAGACACAGAAGAAGTAGAAGTTTGGGCGACACGGTAGTATAATAATATAAAAAAGTGTCATTTAAATTTTTATTATTGAAAACAAAAAAATCCAAAACTTAAAGAAAGAGTATCACTAATATAACGACACCCATTACTCAGTCACTTATAGATATTTCAATGTAGAGAGCTTTAACAAACAATATTTTCTCTTTGAATGAATTCTACGTTAACATTGATTGGTCTTACTGCCACTATCTCTTTTCGATATTTCAAACCTTTCTCATCTATTTTTGTCTTCACATCAAAATTTCGGAGTAAATGTATTAGACCAGTCTTAACTTGGACGCGGGCGAATCTTACTCCAACACAAAGTCTGTTACCTTTACCAAACGGCATATACAAACCGCTGTCATCACGCGAAGCTTCAGTAGCGAACCTTTCTGGATCAAAAACCTCGGGATTAGGGTAATATCTAGGATCTTTATGCACATCAAATATAGGCACAGTAAATACTTTTGTACCAGCTGAGATTTTAATATTTCCAACGGGTAAAACCGTATCACGGACGGATTGCCTATTCAAATATCCAATCGGTGGATGCAATCTTAGGCTCTCACATAGCACTTTTTCTAAATATTCCATTTCTACAACAGATTCATATGTCAATTTTCCTCCATTATTTTTAAATGCCGTATCAATTTCTTTTTGAACCTTCTTAAGGTGCTCTGGGTGTCTGCCTAATTCTAGGAGACAAGCAAAAATAGACGAAGCACTCGGCTCGACTCCTGCTATGAAAAAGAAGAATGCTTGTCCTGCAAGCAGTTCATCAGTCGTTTCTATTTCCAGACCTGTCTCTCGATCTTTCAGGGCGCCTTTGTTTTGCAAATTTACACACATGTCAGCAAAATCGTGCTTTATACCAACTTGTTCTTGTTCACGTTGTCGAATAATTCTTTTTATCGCTCCAATGAAGAAGTCTTCATATTCGGAAAAAAATTTAATACCTAGTTTTTTTCCCAACCAAGGCCAGATGCTCATAACAGTAAATTTCATATTAATAGTAAACGTTTGTTTCACTGCTTGTTGAGACAACTTTAAGAAAGGCGAATTGAATACCGATTTTGATACTATACCAAACACAGAAGCTCCTATAGCAGCGCAGCAAAATACAGATACCGAGTCAAAAATATCGCTCTTCAGCCTCTGAGGGGATTCTTTTAAGTAGTCAATAAAGTCTATAGCACTTTTATCCATGATGTAAAACATGTTCTTCACTTTAGCGCTTGTGAACAGAGATGTCATACTCGAGCGTACGAGTTTCCATCTGTTACCATTCATGAATAAAATGTTGTCAGCCAGATGATCTCCTTCATTGACATCGACACCTCTGTGATTGAAAGACTGGAAGTCTTGCTGCAGTACATGGTTTATGTTTGTGGGGTCAATAATGACCAATGATGGTGTCAATAAACCACCGATCCCAACAGCCGGCTCATTGCGGTATTTTGCATAAATATCTCCAACAAGTTGGAAGACGGGACGATCTGTTGTCAGGAAGTCCCAAAACAAACCGAACACTTTGTTCTTCTTATGGAACTTGATTCCACGTTTCTTCCAATAGTTCACATTATTATTACCAACGAAGTAAGCTAAGATCGGTATTGTTATTATTATGAGAAATATTAACTGAATAATCATTATGATTTACAACGATGTTTTACATCTGAGCCACTTTGTTATAATGAGTAAATAATATCCCGCCTCAACGTTTTATACTTGTGTCTAAAGAAATCAAATAAGATAAGATTTCTGTTTGTTTAAATACAAATTATCGTTTTTAGGGTTCCGTACCTCAAAAGGATAAAATGGAACCCTTATAGGATCACTTTGTTGTCCGTCTGTCTGGCAAGACCCTTTTTCTCTGGAACGCATGGAGGTATCAAGATGAAATTCATATCAAATAATCAGGTCTCCTATCCATAAAAGCTGTGAAAAAATAAAACTTCTAAGCCAACGCAATCAAAAGATACAGCCGTTTAAGCCTCATTTTCGACACTCGTAAGGGAATCAAAACCTACAGGGTGCTTCCCGTAAACTCAGAATCTTGAAATTCGGTACAAAGCTACGTCCAGTTAAAGGAAAAATTGCGAAAAGCATAAATTTTTGATTACATTAATTAATTAAAATATTTTTAACAATTTCAAATTTACTACTCCTTTCCTTACTTATATATCTCTACAGGTTTGTACGGAACCCTCGGTGCGCGAGTCCGACTTGCACTTGGCCGTTTTTTTTTAACTGTCAATTGATAATCTCTAGTAGCATAACAATAGATATTATAATCCCAAATGCTGTTATATTTTTGCTTTTGATCCAGTCATTTGGTAGTTTTGCTTGGAAAGTTTACCGGGAGTCTTGAAAATTGGTAAGTTTATAGATTTCGATGTGCTCTTTGCGAATTTCAACTTTGCCGCTCGCGCCGCCATATTGGAAAAATGGCGTCTTAAAACAGTTTTTTGACAATCTCCTTTTTTTATATTTTTATTTTTTTATTTTTATACCACACAGGTGGCAAACAAGCATACGGTCGGCCTGATGGTAAGCCGTCACCGTAGCCTATAGACGTAAGCAATACCGGGGGTATCACTCACGCGTTGCCAACCCTCCCAACCCCCCCAAGTGGGGCTCTGGAGACCTTACTCACCGTAGGAACAAAACATGGCCGAGACCAATGCTATTTGGCTACGATCTTCTGTAAGGTGGAGGTGGAGGTCCTTCCCCAGACGGGCTGCTCCGATTTGAGCGGATTATCCGCTGTGCCCTACCTCTCTTACTCTTTCCGACTCATTTTACGATCAAAATAGGTAAATATAAATTAAAGTAGAAATAATTTCCTATAAATTATGTATTTACCTTTTTTTGTAAAAATCAATAGTTTTAGCGTACGGGTGCCGCAAAGTCTACTTTAACACTCGTTTTGGCCAAAAACTCATTTCCACTCCACCATGAGGCACGTTTTTTTATTGTGTGTGGCGACGCCTATCGCCATACAGAAGAACCACAGAGTAAAGAAAAGTTCACAATGCGGACACATGACGGCAGCACTAAAATCCTGAACCGCGCTAACGAAGTTTCTACGATATGGAGATATACAGAGTGTTTGGTACAGGATTGAACATGGGATAATGACAGAAAGGTGAGATGGTCTGCTACTTGTTGCACCAAAAAATTTTTATCTGGGGCTCATAGTTTTTCTTGAATGTTATTTTTTATTATTTCAAGAATTTCTTCTTTTTGAACTAGAAGTACTATAACTTTTTTTTAATGGATCAATCGGTCAGTTTATTTTTTATTCTTATCCTAAATATATGTAGCTTACTTTTAAATTGATATTTGTCGGTTAGAGTTACCAGAAAAATAATATGAGCCTAAAATATCAAAACGATGAAAATCACGCGACGAACGTGTCACTTTGAACGGCTATAAAAAAATAACTAAAGGAGGTACAGTAGTTCTAATTCTTTGAAAACAGCTCTAGTTCATGCCCTTTCGAATGGTATGTAATTTGCATTGTTATTCTTTTCATAAATAGACTTTTTCGTAATTTTTTTATAATGCGAACAATTTCTAACCAAAGTAGTTTATGACAAAAAATGCAAAAACAAGCTTACGAAACAAAATATTTTTATTATAGGCTTTTATATAGGTCTTGGTTACCTGAAATAAATGTTTACATAGAAGATAAGGTCAAGTTTGCGTCGAAAAAGCTCGGTGTGCTGAATAGGGCGAAGTGGTATCTACTTCAATCCAGGGCAGAGACTTGTACTGTATAAATGTCAAGTCCGACCCCACGTGGAGTACTGCTCTCACCTATGGGCTGGAGCGTCGGCGTACCAACTTGAACCTCTTGTCTCGACTCAAAGACGTGCTGCATAGCACGTTGGAAAGGATATATTGTCAAAAAATTGTTTTAGTTGCCATTTTTTCAGTATGGCGGCGCGAGCGGCAACGATACGAAGTGGCAAAGTTGAAATTCGCAAAGAGCACATCGAAATCTATAAAATTACCAATTTTCAACACTCCCGGAAAACTTTCCAGGTAACCTCATTTTTTAGCCCCAAATGACTGTAGTATATTATTATTTCGAATTTAATCAGTAAATATTTTTTTCACAAAAAACGTGTAATTCTGGAAGATTGCGCTGAGTTGCGCCACGTTGCCCACCACACAAAAACAAGAACGTTTGCTCCAACAAGCACTAACACAGACGACCCACATAAACCACCCAAAAACCATCTGAAAACTATCTGAAAACCATTACGAACAGCGAAAAAAAAATAGTTGGTCCAACAGGAATACTTATTTTGGATAGCACAACTAAGCACAACTTAGTTGTGCGAACAGAAATTTTTTTTGCGAATTGTTCCTGTTGGACCAACTAGTTGTGCGTAATAGTTGGTCCAACAGGAAATGGTGATTCAGTCTGCCATAAGGGTCTGCGTCGTGTGCGTTAGAGTCTGAAAAATCCGCAACGGACTTTTTAGTCGCCGCCGTGCAGACTGTTTGTGCTCCGCTGACTCGATCGCACAAAATGTGTGTCATCTGTGAGATTTTTGACAAATTACACAGATTGAGCTAATAAAAGCTCCTAACTTAACGATACTATATTTTATAAAAAATACAATATACTTATAGATAAACATTCAAGACCCGAGGCCAATCAGTAAAAGTTCGTTTTTCGTCATGACCCGACCGGGATTAGATCCCGACCTCCGGGAGCCGGGTGGCGGTCTGGCGGAGGTCGACACGGTAAGTAAGATCATATTTTTTTGGCGTGTTAGAGTAGAGCACTGCGAAATAGAGAGCGCAGGAATTACCTATTATTATTATATTCTCCAAAACACTAGCAGCAGCTCACAAACTGCTGTTTACTGATGGTGCAAATCTCTCCGGACGTTGATTTCATTCCTCTCACACAAATGATCAGAAAATGCCGTATTTCTTTTTGCTGGTATGCGACGTAATTTTATTGAATGTCCTCTTAAATGATAGGAATGGGAGACATTTTATTATTATATCATACGTTGTCTTGTCATTCCACGATGTCTTGCCTTCTTAGACCACGTTTAAACCTGCAAGTTCATGAGGAAGAACTCACGGAAGTCTTGCGTAAGTTTATTGCAGACATCTGTGAGTGCAAGAAATATACGGAACTGAAACGATAAATCTGCTAGACAGATCGCCAGTTATTTCAAATAAGTTTAGACCTGTTAAATTGCTGGAACAGTCTGGCAAGTTGTCGAGTGTGTGCAATCTGTTCATCCATTGGGAAGTTCCACATGCCACAGTTAGAGCATTTATGAAATGGGTTTGCTAAACCGGGGAAGTAGTACTATCTCACAGAATATTGGCGTGAAACATGAAAGTCCAGAACCTCCACCTACCTCTACTCATATCCCTTTTTTTTATAATAATCGACACTGCTCAGAGAATTTCCTGTCGTCTATGATCTATAACCGACGGTGATCAAATAAACCTAATCGCCTAGTCACAAGATTTAAACTTCATAATGGAATACGAGACACGACGATAGTATGCAGCAAATTCAATGCAAAATGCAGTTATTGTTTAGTGTTAAGTTAAGGGTTCCAAAAAAATGTTTTTTCTTTCTGGACAATCTTTTAAATAAATCAAATAATAAATAATATCTATATTATGGTCATGCTTATTATTGTGTCTTCCTGGTCCTGTTCACTCCATGCTGAAATTCGTTACCCTAAGGTTGTCTTGAAAAGATTGCTTTTAGCAATAAGGCCGCCTTGTTCCATATACAATGTCTGTACCTTTTTACCGTTTACTGTATCGCTTGTTTGTGTTGTGCAAATAAAGCATATTCTATCTATCTTTTGGGATGCTATTTTTAAGAGAGGTAGGGCACAGCAGCGGATAATCCGCTCAAATCGGAGCAGCCAGTCTGGGGAAGGATCTTACAGAAGATCGTAGCCGAATAGAATTGGTCTTAGCCATGTTGTGTTCCTACGGTGAGTAAGGTCTCCAGAGAGCTCCACTTGGTAGGGTTGGGAGGGTTGGCAACGAGTCAGTGATACCCCCGGTATTGCAAATGTCTATAGGCTACGGTGATGGCTTACCATCAGGCCGACCGTATGCTTGTTTGCGACATTTGTGGTATAAAAATAAATAAAATTAAAAATACATATTTGGTGTGGTCGACCATTTATTATGAAATTGGCTAGCTCGACCGGGAAAGTATCCCCTAACAGAATATCGGCATAAAGCAGCAATTCGTTACGTTCGGTGGGAGATCAGGATGCCCAACTCCCTTCTATTCTCATTTTCCTTATAGCTTCTCTCTCTATTCCCTTTTAGCAGGCAACGCATAGGTAGTGCCTTTGGTATTTCTGATTTTCATAGGTGGCGGTAACCACTTTACATTAGGTAGCCTGCTTGCTTGTTTTCCTGCGGTATGACATAAAAAAGGGAAATACGAATAATGTCTTTCAAAAAGACACGTACGAGAAATAAGGTTTGGACGACATGGTATAATAATATTAAATTTTGCATTATTTTCACTTTTATTATTGTAAACAAAAAACATATCCAAAACTTGAAGAAAAAGTATCACTATTAAAATAACACCCACTCACACTTTTTGATCGTAGAATAATTTTTGAAGCATTAAGAAACAATATTTTTCCTTGGAATAAATTCTATATTAGCATTTGTTGGTCTCACTTGCACCATCTCTTTTCGATATTTCAAACCTTTTCCATCTATCTCTGTCTTCACATCAAAATTCCGGAGTAAATGTATTAGACCAGTCTTAACTTGGACGCGGGCGAATCTTACTCCAACACAAAGTCTGTTACCTTTACCAAAAGGCATATACAGACCGCTGTCATCACGCGAAGCTTCAGTAGCGAACCTTTCCGGATCAAAAACTTCGGGATTAGGGTAATATCTAGGGTCTTTATGCACATCAAATATAGGAGTAAATACTTTAGTACCGGCTGAGATTTTTATATTTCCAACTGGTAAAACCGTATCACGGACGCATTGCCGATTCAAAAATCCGATCGGTGGATGCAATCTTAGGCTCTCACATAGCACTTTTTCTAAATATTCCATTTCTACAACAGATTCATATGTCAATTTTCCTGCATTCTTTTCAAATGCCGTATCAATTTCTTCTTGGACTTTCCTAAGGTGCTCGGGGTGTCTGCCTAATTCTAAGAGACAAGCAAAAATAGATGAAGCACTCGGCTCGACTCCTGCTATGAAAAAGAAGAATGCCTGTCCTGCAAGTAGTTCGTCAGTCGTTTCTAATTCCAGACCTGTCTCTCGATCTTTCAGGGGGCCTTTGTTTTGCAAATTTACACACATGTCAGCAAAATCGTGCTTTACACCAACTTGTTCTTGTTCACGTTGTCGAATAATTCTTTTTATCGCTCCAATGAAGAAGTCTTCATATTCCGAAAATAATTTAATGCCCATTTTTTTTCCCAACCAAGGGCAGACGTTCATAACAGTAAATTTCATGTTAATAGTAAATGTTTGTCTCACTGCCTGTTGAGCTAACTTCAAGAAAGGCGAATTGAATACCGATTTTGATACTATACCAAACACAGAAGCTCCTATAGCAGCGCAGCAGAATACAGATGCCGACTCAAAAGCGTCACTCTTGAGCCTTTGTGGAGATTCTTTTAAGTAGTCAATAAAGTCTATAGCACTTTTATCCATGATGTAAAACATGTTCTTCACTTTAGCGCTCGTGAACAGAGATGTCATACTAGAGCGTACGAGTTTCCACTTGTTACCATTCATGAACAAAATGTTATCGGCCAGATGATCTCCTTCATTGATATCGAAACCTCTGTGATTGAAAGATTGGAAGTCTTGTTGCAGTACATGGTTTATGTTTGTGGGGTCAATAATGACCAATGATGGTGTCAATAAACTACCGACCCCAACAGCCGGCTCATTGCGGTATTTTGCATAAATATCTCCAACAAGTTGGAAGACGGGACGATCTGTTGTCAGGAAGTCCCAGAACAAACCGAGCACTTTGTTCTTCTTATGGAACTTGATTCCGCGTTTCTTCCAATAGTTCACATTATAATTACCGATTAAGTAAGCTAATAACGGTATACTAATTACTATGAGGAAAATTAACTGAACAAGCATTATGATGTATTACTATGTTTTTTGTCTGAATCACTTTATTATATGAATAATAAAATCCCGCCGCAAGGTTTTATACTTAAGTCCAAACAAATCAAACGCGATAAGCGTTCTGTTTGTCTTGTACATATTATCATTTTTTATATGTATATCAACTGATGTAGTGAATGAATAGTATGATTATACTCTAGTATCATATCAATAAATATTATAATCCCAAAACATCTGTTTCGTTATTGCTATTATTATTGCGGATTCAATAGATTATCAAAATCTAAATTTATTTTCATGTACAGATAGCACCGCTTTATCGCCAGTAGTTATTGTTGAACAAATAAAATAATAATGTATGGAAAATAACTTTTTAATACGGCATGTTTGCATCTTCACTCACGAAGAGGCAAAACTGCCCAAACTCACTGGCTAAAGGAACATGAGAAAAGGTGCCTGGTAGATTCTGGCCATGGATAATGCCTCCTTTGAGAGTGGGGCGGAGGAGAATTTAGTTACAAGGACGCCGACCCCGTTCCCACTACAAACGGATCCTGGCTGTAGTGTGAGTAGATGATAAAAGTCAATATCGAACTCCTTGTGACTTTCTGCAACGTTGCACAGTATCTTGCATGCCTCATCATTTGCGTCCACATTTTGGTGTCCCAATAATTTATTCCTGACATCACAGTGATTTGAATTTAGACAAGCAAAGCGCAGAAAGAAGATGAAGGAAGATGTGTGATTGATAATAAAATTATAAAAAGGATTCTTCTTACAGAATGTATGTTGCAGAGGAATAAAACAGAATTAAACATTATTACTATTTTTATGTAAATAAAAGATTATTACAATTAGATTTAAGTTTCTTCGCCCGTTTTTAGAAGTTTTGGGTTTCTTTAAAAAAAAAAGTAGTCTTACCTTTTCAAACAGTTCCGTTTTCGGACACATTATTTATATCAGTAGTCAAATCTACTTTGTCGTTGATTAGCACACCTTTAAAATCTGTTAATGTTGTTTTCATTTTGTAATTTTGTTCCTCAATACTATTAGAAAGAGTAGCTATCATATCGTTAAATAAATTTGTGTATTTTTGTTCCATGGACATATTTTTATAAATCTTATCTCCACAACTTTTGTTTTTTACACATAAAGTATTTATTTTTTCTGTGTTACTTATTACATAGTTGGTTTTTAGAGCAGTATTCGTTTTATTATCTATTAATTTTATATTATATTCGACTCCAGTTTT
Organism: Endotricha flammealis; assembly: GCA_905163395.2. NCBI lineage: Eukaryota > Metazoa > Arthropoda > Insecta > Lepidoptera > Pyralidae > Endotricha > Endotricha flammealis. The sequence continues at coordinate 15,964,009 of LR990855.1, forward strand.
ATTATATTCTGAACTTGTATCTAGTAAATGATCAATTAAACTTTCCAACGAGAAATCTGCATTATCAGCTTCTCTTTTAAAAGTACCTTGTACATGCTCGTTGACTTGTGCTTGCTCATTGAATTGTATGTCATTTTTATTATCAATCAAATCTCTACTAAAATATTTGGATATTATAGGATTAGGTATAATATAGGGTTTGCTTCTTGTTTGTTGTACAGTAATCAGTTTATCTCTGTTGTTAGTTACACTATTTCTTTTGTGACTAAGAGAACTGAGGGGCCATCTTGTTCTAAGTATATCTACAGAGTCTATTTTGAATGTATTTGATTTCATATTTTTCACTTGTTCACGCAAGTTGTATTTCAGTTCTAGTTTAGGTAATTTCTTATATTTGTATACTGACTTGTATCTATCGTAATCAAAAACCGGTTCGATATACGGTTCCCTTTCAGTTGGTTTGTTTGGCGTCTCTTCCGTTTTGATTGTTTTAAAATTATAATTATTTGGTAGAAAGTCCCCAATGTCATTTTTGTCGTCGAACAAGAAAAAGCCTGGGGTATTCTTAATTGTCGAAGGCAAAGTTGATGGCAATGTTGAGGGGTATACTTTCTCATTTTTTGTCCATGCATCAGCCTTTCTTAGACATCCGTTAGGGTAGCAGTATGTGGCTTGGTTTACACACATTTGTACACAGATGCATACAGGTGGGGTGTTATGAAATTCTGAAAAGATTAAGTTGAAGAATTGTTCCACCAAATTAGTGTTGCTGCTCTCACAAGAATGCATTTGTTTATTCTTTTCTATATATTGAGGATTGGATACTGAAACAGAATAATCTGAATAACTACATTAATTAAATTTTATCCTATCATTAAAAATAATTAAATTTACACCTGGTCATCCGAGTGATTTACTATGCATGAAAAATTTGGGACAACATACGTTTTCTTGGAAACTACACCATACAAATATTGTAAAATGTTAAACGAAAGTATTTTTTTAAATGTTAATCCAGATCCAGTAATGTAATTTTTTAACCAAAATTACATGGTAAATAGTTACATGTTTATAGCGGAAAAAAGTGCATTGACAAATATTATAATGAGAAGAACTAATAAATTGATATAAGTACGTAATGTTGTATGTGTGTACCTAGTTTTAAATTTTATGTTGAAAAAGAAAAGAAAAAAGAAAAGTACGATATATTTTTAAATGACAAAAAAGGCCGTAACTGGTTTTCGAAATGAAATGAAATGAAATGAAATGAAATCGTTTATTTCAGAAATTAGACCTTCACAGGCACTTTTTCTTGTCATTTACAATTTGTATATATGTATAAAGAGAATAAACTACGTTATATACTACCACCATTTCGGACACAAGCAAAATGGCCACCGGTAAAAGAAATGGCGAAAGAAAATTTCTTTGGCCATTTCTTTTTACCAGTGGTCATTTTGCTTTTGTTTCCGAAATGGTAGTAGTTTATAGAGTAGATTAATTTATACAAATCATTTATTACTGTATACTCTGACAAGAGAACGTGTTTGTGAAAGCCTATTCTCTGAATAAAAGTTTTGAATTTTGAATTTTAAGAAATTGTTCAATAGATAATATTTGGGACAAGCCCACCACACATTCACATCCCACCTCTGTGGAAGCCAGGATCAACAACACCTACTTCAGATCCACAGTCTTGAAACTCACAACGAATTTAATCAGAAAGAAATTAAACGGAGAAGGAATTAGGTATTGTGTTTAATATTTGGTTAGAAAATGTGATCAATACGCAATGAAAAATTGAGGTGCAATTTGATAAACTAGAAAATTTTAATTTTGTGGACCGTGCGAAAAGTATTAGTACATTAGTAAGTATACATATAATCCATTCTTCCATACTAATAGTATAAATGTGAAAGTGTGTTTGTTTGTCTGTCCTCCCTTCACGTTGAAAGTAATGAACGGATTGATTTACATTTTTTGAGGATAGTTTAAGGTCTGGAGATTAACATAGGCTACTTTTTATCCTGGAAAAACATCTTATTCTCATGGGAAAATAAAGTACATAATTTTTTGTTCTTCTTTCACGTCGAAAGGAACCTAAGTACCGACATGATTTTTTTTTAACACTGATTTAAGGTCTGGAGAGTGACATAGGCTACTTTTTATCCCGGAAAAACATCTCATTCCCACGGGGAAAAAATGAAACATTATTTTTTCATATTTTTAACGGGAATAATTTAAGTTCTGTAGAGTGACATAAGGCTACTTTTTTCCCACGGGGTAAAGAGATTCCCATGGGAAAAAATTATTTACATTTTCCCTTGACCACGGGCGGAGCCGCTGGTAACAGCTAGTGTAATAATAAATTATATAGAAACAGGAAAAAATAGGTAAACGTGGAGAAGTATTGATAAGAAAGCAATAGTCATCATGACACTTGTAATGTATAATTATATTATTTACGTTCACAGAGCATGTCAGACAACGGAGATAAGCCTTTACTAATATTATGATTTCGAAGCTGTTAGGCCTGCTGTACACGGGTAGAGAATACGGTAGAGTACCGCGGTAGAGTACTAACTATCCCACTTACTATACTAATGTAGACAGCATTGATAGAGTGGACTTGAGTAGAGCACTAAAATTTGGTAGAGTAGAGCAGCCAGCACCGGGGGCAAGCTACTCTACCACTTTCCTTCCCCCACCCAGGTGTCTACTCTACTCTACCATACACCGAGTCTACTCTACCGTACACCGAGCCATGTAAACGGTTAGTAGAGTAACAACTTAAGTTTATTAGTGCGTTCCTTACATTTTCTCGAGTGACGTTCATGGCGTTCATCCTATTCAGGCGTTACTCTACTAACAAAATGTAAATTTACGTGTCGACAGTTACTCTACTAAAACTGGTAGAGTACTTTGAATGGTAGAGTAGTATGCTAGTTGACTCTACCGTATACTCTATCCGTTGATGTCACGTGAGATTGGCAAGTGATAGAGTACTAAAGATGGTCTTGCATCAACGACTGTCTTTATCGAGGCAGACGGGACGCTTTACACCACACCATGCTATAAAGCGATTTTGGAATGCAGGCCCTGGGGTGAAAAGCGCCCTAGAGGTAGACCACAAATGAGGTAGAATGATGATATTAAGAAGGTTGCTGGATCAAATTGGATGGAAATAGCTCAAGAATTAGGAAAATGGAGAAGTCTGAAGGAGGCCTATACCAGATTGGTAGAAAATGGCTAAGAAGAAGAAGAAAACACAGCGGCGACATGGAGCTCCTCTATGTCAAAATCGTGTCGTGTCGTATAAAACCATTTTAATGGTTACTACGACTTCGGCCGCGTGAAGTTCCGGACCCGTTCCCGTGGGAACCACATAGAATTTCGGGAAAAACTTTAGCTTATGTCACTACCTGATAATGTAGCTTTCTACTGGTGAAAGAAATCGGTCCAGTAGTTTCGCCTAAACAAACAAACAAACAATCAAATCTTTATAATATTAGGATAGATAAGATGAAAGAATAGCTTATCCATGTATGGAAATAAAATATTTTGTTTAAACTTATGAACGGTAGTAGTTCATAGAATTATTTAGATACAATGTATTTTTATATAATTAGAATTGTTATTGACTGTATATGACGGGAGAAAGTGCATGTGAAGGCATAGTCTCTAAATAAATTAATAAATATGTAGGGACAAAACACACAGATTGAGCTAGCCCCAAAGTAAGTTCGAAACTTGTGTTATGGTGATACTAACTCAACGATACTATACTTTATTGTATTATATAAAGATGTATTGTATATTGCAAATAAAGTATATTCTCTCTCTCTCTCTCTCTTTATAGAAAATACAATACAAATTCACAGAACATTCAAGAGATGAGGCCAATCTGAAAAAGTTAGTTTTCCATCATGACTTGGCCGGGATTCGAACCCGGGACCTGGGACCTCCTGGGTGGCGGTCTGGCATGGTAACCATTATGCCACGGAGGTCGTCATAAAATATTTGTAGTGATTGCAATATTACTTATGAAACAATAATACTTACATTTTATTATAAAACAAATGAAAATAACCAACACGCTATTCATGATTTAAAACTATAAATAACTTAGTACAGTTAACTATGACATTGGTATCAAAGATTAAATGAATATAAAAAATGACTACATAAATGATTTATTCACATTAGAAACGAATGCATGTATTGAAATGATGATGGAAACTGATTTTCTTGTTGTTAAAAGAGTATTGGAGACAATGGAAATATTTTGTAAATTCCAACGAACTTCCCGTTTCCGTCATGATCATAACAAAAGACTTGAATATTTCACGGAATTCACACATTTTTGTTCACTGAACGTCAATTTGAGCATCGGAGAACAAAGAGCAAGTATTTCTGACCAATACTTCTTGGTACAAAAACGATACCGTTTTTTGTTTATAGAAAATGCATTACTGCATGTCCTGCCACTTGGGGAAGCGACGGGGGTCTGTCGGGTTCTCCTCTCTAGCCAATGAGGGGCATACCGATTAGAAACTTGACCGTCTGGCCACCTTCTCCGTCTTAACAGTGGCGGGGTCGCGAGAACTATGGTGATACTTCTGCAACCCCAGCGGCGGGTGTCCGTGGACATGGGAAAATGTCCGCTGTGCCCTACCTCTTTTAAACACCTCCATTAAAAACATTTCTCTTGAATCACATCTATTAAAAAAAAAACAAAAAAAATAGTTGCATAGTTTTAAACATCTAAGCATACAGGTACAGAGTACAGACAGACCGACAGCGGGACTTCATTTTTTACTATGTAAAGATTTAATGCTCTAATATTTTATTATGTGTAACGGTGACTGGTAATTTATTGAAATAACAATAATTATAAAAATAATAATTATACATTTATAATTTAGTTAAGGTGGAGTGAGACTAATATTGAGGCAAGACTAATATAATTTCATTGTCAAGTAAATAAGTCGGGCGTTACGCAAAATTCGTTTGACACAAAGTCAAGTTAAATGTATGTACAATGATCTAACAAAGATAAAAATTATGTATTATAGTATTCTATGAAGTTGTTACTATGAAGTTGATTAAAAAAAAATTAAGAAAATGTTAAATATAAAAATTGGCAGTCTTGCTTCAAAAGAGGCGTAAGTCTGACAGTATTCAGTGTTTTTTTGTTTTAAATGTTTTATTAAACACTTGACCGTTATTTGAAGCTTATGTGTATATTATATACACAATGAGATAGGCCCTATCTGTTTTCCGCACATCTTTCCTCTCTTTCTACCCTGTAGCCCTCTCTCACTCGCACACTATCCCCTCTACTCCACCAGGGCGGCCATACGGTTGGTGGCCGCGTTCTGATCATTGGCGTCCTGTTTTCCGCTGCGCACGGTCGTGCCCAGGATTCGGTGAAATAATTATTTTTCTTTTTTTGCATTTCTTTATGCAATTTATTTAATTATTTCTTTTTATTAATAATTTTTTACTTTTTTTGCATTTCTTTTTGCAATTTATTTAATATTTCTTTTTATTATCTTTCCTGTTTCAATTATTAGATTAACGGTGTTACCGTTCGGTACTTTTACGTACGTAGGCTTTTAGTACCTACCTACATATTTTTTCAGTTTTGCTTAATTACATGTTTTATGAATAATTTGTGTGATTTTCTACCCTAGGTTTCTTTTCAGCACGTATTAAGATGGAAAGTGACGATAGTGTTTTAATTCCATGCTCGAAAACACCATGTGCTAGTGCTAGTGCTCCCGCTAAAAAGTGACGATAAAAATCGCGATCGCGTGAATCAATGGATTCGAGTCCTCAGAAAATCTAGACCGCGTCACCGTAACAAAAAGGCGGGGGGGAGAGTAAACGCCGGTATCGATGTCGCGAGTTCTGTAAATTAACAATCATTCATTTTATTCAATTTGCAATAATAATTTTATTCTATATCTTGTTCCGCGGTACACATTAATGGGAATATAGGTGACGGGAACGTTAGTGTCGAGCTATACGCAGATCTATTGTAAATTCTGTCGAAGTACCGCCACCGGTTGCTCAATCAGGTTTTATGTTTAATATTGAGACGAAATTGAAAGAACCTAGTATACTTAAGACTCCTCAGGGGTTTCTTAGACGGATTTGCAACATTAGATAGTAGTGATTGGTGCGTGGTTCTATTTTTATAATGCTACCCCCGGTTTTGTCGATTTAAAGATAAATGACGAAATTAAGACATGATTCGTAACTCCCTTTTGCTCACGCTCACAAGTCATTTGCTGCCTTATCATTCTGCGTTCATAAGCAACGCGAAACCTTACAAACTTCTGTCAGAAGTTTATTACAGTGGGCGCGCGATTCGAATTTGACATACTAATAGGCGAGAAAGTTAACGAGCTGTTTTTGAAAGACGAAATTTTTAAAGTTTGCTCTGATCATTGCAATTAACTTGAATCGTCGTGCGGAGGTTATCAAAATGAGAAGTTGTTGTTACGATGTTACGAACCACGTGAGCGTTCCCCCATTTCAAGGTCGCGCTACGTAAGATTCCCCGTCATGTCAGCACGTGTTTAATGCGGAGTCACTAGCCGCAGCACAGGAGAAGGGTGTTCGAAAAGCTTTCTTGCCTTTACCAAACCCGGCCATCTCTGCTTCCGTTGCGCAAACGGGTCAAAGCAAGGCCGCACGCCACCTCTCGAAGGGGCAGGCACATAACGTACCTCTGCAGGGTACTACTCATGGATGTTGTGCACCTACGCATATTTCCCATGCCTATTATCAACCCTCGTAGGGTTGCTGTAACGCTCGACCCTCGCAGGGTCATTGATAGATAGATAGAATAAGCTTTATTTGCAACACAGAAACAAGTGATACAATAAACACTAAAAGTCACAAATATTAGTCATTGGTCTGATCACGAGCCAAAGCAAGACCGCACGCCACCCCTTGCAGGGGCAGGCTTTACATATCGTACCTCCGCAGGGTACTACTCATGGATGTTGTGTGCCTACGCATATTTCCTATGCCTTCAATCAACCCTCGCAGGATTGCTGTAACGCTCGACCTTCGCAGGGTCATTGATAGATAGATAGAATAATCTTTATTTGCAACACACAAACAAGTGATATATTAAGCCGGCCATCTTTGCTTCCGTTGCGCAAACGGGTCAAAGCAAGGCCGCACGCCACCCCTCGCAGGGGCAGGCTTTACATATCGTACCTCCGCAGGGTACTACTCATGGTTGTTGTGCACCTATGCATATTTCCCATGCCTATTATCAACCCTCGCAGGGTTGCTGTAACGCTCGACCCTCGCGGGGTCATTGATTGATAGATAGAATAATAATAATAATAATAATATTTTTATTTCGACCAACTCAGATCAGATCAATAAGCTTTGTTTGCAACACACAAACAAGTGATACATTAAGCCGGCCATTCTTGCTTCCGTTGCGCAAACGGGTCAAAGCAAGGCCGCACGCCACCCCTCGCAGGGGCAGGCTTTACGTAACTTACCTCTGCATGCAGGGTACTACTCATGGATGTTGTGCGCTTACGCATATTTCCCATGCCTACAATCAACCCGAGCAGGGCTGCTGTAATGCTAAACCCTCGCAGGGTCATGTCATGGTTCTGATTACTACCGTAACAAAAGATGTATAGTTTGACTATCAGCCCGCAACATTCAGAGCGTCGCGTCTGGCTCGTTGGGTGGGTGCCCCAACTGGGTGCCCCAAGTTATGTATTAAAGATAATAAAAGGGTATCGTATCTCCTTTTCACATGGACCGCCACTTGTAGTACCTACTACTGTTAAACGAGACTCGTTTCAATGCAATCGACGGATGCAATGTCGTCCATTATCACCCAGATGCAACACCGGTGTGTAGGTATTAGATGTTGTTAAAGCCTCGCCAAGTTTGTGTACACACTGTTCCTTGTGTCAAAGGGCGACGAGTCGCACCGACCCATGTTCAACCTAGCGGCCTTGAACAGATATGTAATCACCGACAGTGTTAGATTAATAAATGTCTCTCGAGTTCCGGAGTACTTTCAAACAAATGATTGGATGTGGAAAATAGTCCTGTCACAGACCTATTTTCACTAGCTCCATTTCACAGACTAGACGGTTCTTTCCGTAGCTCCATCTCACAGATTAGACGGTTCCTGCGTCTAATCTACAAAGGAAGGTTAGTGAAAATGAAGTGCCTCCCATTCGGTCTGAGAACGGCCCCCAAGGTGTTTGCTTCTATCTAATTAGGTAGCACAGTCAATGAGGAATCAAGAGATTCAAATATTTGTCTATTTGGACTTGCTGCCTTGCCGGCGGTCTGCTCCTATCTTTAACACCGATTTAGCATTTTATATTTTAGATTTATTTTTATGTTGAGACAAATTAATGGCACTTTTTACTGACATTCCGCGTACGTAATGTTGTATGTATGTACCTAGTTTTAAATTTTATGTTGAAAAAGAAAAGTACGATATATTTTTAAACGACAAAAAAGGCCGTAACTGGTTTTCTTTCGCCATTTCTTTTTACCAGTGGTCATTTTGCTTTTGTTTCCGAAATGGTAGTAGTAATAGAGTTGATTAATTTATGCAAATCATTTATTACTGTATACTCTGACAAGAGAACGTGTTTGTGAAAACCTATTCTCTGAATAAAAGTTTTGAATTTTGAATTTGAATTTGGACTATTTTCGAGGTGTGAGTTGTGCATCAAAGTACACAGATATTACAAGTCCAAATCACGGTAGAGAAGTTGCAATATCTAAGTTTTTTAGTGACAAGAACAGGCTTCACTTTCAGATGTCAAACAGTTCATGTTTCCGGTTCATTGACTGAAGGAGCTAACATGGTAGTTGCAGAAACACCATTGTCTTTCCGATTCACTTCGTATTTCCTAGTGACTGACGTGACAGACCTTGCTTGGGGATAGTCGACCGTTCGTTCATGAGACCATAGAACTAATAAGAACCACTGGTACACTGCAACCAAAAGGAACTTTTGGCCTTACTCAATGTATTACAAGACCAGGGTCAGTCGTTCCACGGTTCTATTGCAGTGCGACAACAGAACAGCCTTATATTTCATTCGCAAGAAAGGCAGCACGAAATCAATAGTTCTCTTGAACTTGATGAGGGTCGTCTTATAATCTAAGCTAATCTGGAACAGTTCGCAACTGGACCTACTTTCATCGTTCTAGCGTCCATCTACGCGTAGTACATACAAAGCCGCATGGAATAGACGGCTAGGATTCGATTTTTGAGTCATTATTATTTTAGGAATCACACAGTATTTATACTATTGCACGAATCAGTGGTGTCTACGCTCTGTAATACCGAATTTTTGGGAGTCCTAAGTGCTCACGTACTGGTTAAGCATGATATAAAAAACCTGCAACTCATAAGAAAACTATTTGAGATGTAAATTCTCTTAATTTTTGTCTTCATATGAAATTAACGAAAATAACTGTTTTGCTACCGGACACACTGTTATGTTGCTGCTTTGTTTTCTGGTAGACGTATCCATGACCTGACCCTTCTGGCAGTCAATAAAAAGCATTATATTGACAATACTAATCATTTGATTCTATGGCCCAGACTTGGTTCTAAAACTGACCGTTTGGATTTTAGGCAATCGGCCTGGAAATTGCTAAGAAATGTTTTGGGTAAAGCAATGTGTTAAATTGTTAAATGAAAAACATAATTCCATTTTTATTTGTTATTTTAAGGCCCTCCTTGTGGTCCCTACCACAAGCCAGTAGCGCGTAATGTGAGCGCATAACAGAGGCTAGTATTGTCGCAACTCCCGGTAGCGTTCGCTCAGCGGTCGCCTCCAGAAACTGGCCCGATAACGTGTCCGTTGACAAATTTTGTCACGAGGTAACTAGAGGTCTGATGACACATTCCGTTGCTTCTATAGGCATGAGGTCGTCCAGGCTCCTGTTAGCTCTGGGATGTCAGACTGTTTCGGCACAAATTAATCAAAATTGTGAAGAAGTTTACTATTTTTAATATTGTTTTATTAATAGCTACACTATCGCATTAGGTGATAACCTGTAAAGATAGATTGTAAGTGGAAATAAATAAATAAATAAATAAATAAAATTTTATTATGTTGCTTGCATATTATTTCGTATATGTTTTTGTGTACATTTCCAGATACTATGATTGTAATTTCTTTGTACATCAGAGTATTATTTGATTAAACAAATTTATTTAGTCTCGCACACTTGCAAATTAATTTATATTTTCCTAAATATAAAATGAACAGTGTAACCTTCATAGTTACCGTTTACGCCTTCGGCTTGTTCATGTGCATAACTTCACATTGGCGTCCTCCTCCACCAGGCGATAACAAACAGGTCTCATTGTGTATATAATATACACATAAGCTTCAAATAACGGTCAAGTGTTTAATAACAGCGTTTTACCCTGAAATAAAACGCTTATTAAATACTTACCTTATTTGAAGCTTAGTTTTTAAATCTGCCTGGTTTAATTCGACACAATGATCAGAACGCGGCCACCAACCGTATGGCCGCCCTGGTGGAGTAGAGGGGATAGTGTGCGAGTGAGAGAGGGCTACAGGGTAGAAAGAGAGGAAAGATGTGCGGAAAACAGATAGGGCCTATCTCATTGTGTATATAATATACACATAAGCTTCAAATAAGGTAAGTATTTAATAAGCGTTTTATTTCAGGGTAAAACGCTGTTATTTTCAAACCTGCACCTACATAAAAAAATTACAGGAAGTCGAGAAGTGCTATTCAAATCTTATTCAAATTTTTTATTCAGAGAATACCTAGGTTTTAGGAATAAACACGTTCTCATGTCAGAGAGTACGGCTACTTACTCGATGGAGAGTAACATACAATAAATGATTTGTGTAATTATTATTAATCCACGCTATAAACTACTTACCATTTCGGAAACAAAAGCAAAATGACCACTGGTAAAAGAAATGGCGAAACAAGTTACGGCCTTTTTTGTCATTTAAAAATATACCCGTACATTTTTGAAGTGAAAACTTCTTTAGCAGCGCTTGTCACTTTTTTTAGATGGGGAAAAAATGTTAAACTCGCGTCAGATCCTGCTCGTAGAAAATAACGCGATTCAGAAACAGCAGAATCTGCACAGCGCCATCTATTGAATATTTTTTTGAAGTGAAAACTTCTTTTGCGGCGCTTGGCACTTTTTTAGATGGGTAAAAAAAAAAGACGGAATAAAATAAAACGGATGGAGGGGACGTTGATGTTTAAGTTTTCACTTCTGCCGGCACTCCCGGAGTGCAACCCGTCCTTTTTTTTTTACATTAAAATATAGTTAGTACAGTGGTATTAGTCTTACCCCACTTCACCGTACATGCAAATATTAAGTACCTACCCAAAACAATAATAAGATTATTTTCTTATTATAATGATGAATGGTCATTTATTTAAATAATAATACATAAAAATAATGATCTCTAGGTATTTATCATTACATAAAACTTATCTTAATTTATTATATAAACACGATTACTCAAAAGCAAACGAGCAGACGTTACTATGATTTACAATTGATTATATGCATGTATTTTTTAGGGTTCACTAATACAACAAGGAACCATTTATCATCATCATATCAACCCATAATCATCCCACTGCTGGGATACCAGATTCTCCCTTCAATCGAAGGTGATTAGAGCGTACTCTGCCACGCTCCAATGCGGATTGGCTGAGGCCGATGTTTTCCAGTCGACTTGACTTAACGAGTGTCATCTATCGACAACAGCCGGGACCGACGGCGAAAGCTTAACGTGGTCTCCGAAGCACGAGACAACGAAACCCATCCAATAACTGACTAGGGTCTACGTTGCTTAACTTGCGTGTTCATATTATAGTGCGACACACAGCGACGTCATCGAGCTCCATCATCTCTTATTGTTTCTCCATATCCGTCTGTCCGCGGTCTAGCGCCGAGACGCCTAATACCAGAAAGCTGTAATTTTCCGTGGTCCCAGTTTTATGTCCTATCAGTGGGACCACGAGGTAGAACTGTTTCTCGTGGTCCCACAATGCATGTCTACAAATTAACCATGCTAACAAAGTGGTAGAATAAAACACTTTGTCTCTAGCAATTATATGTACAGACATAAGTGTCCCACGACTAGTGCTCTACCTACTTAATTTTAGTATTGTCTGTCTACAATACGTTAAAATTGTCTTTATGACATTGCTTATTATCATACATTAGCATGTGCTAATTTGTTGATACATACAATGTACATAGTTATTATTTATTTTAGTAGTAGAAGACGGTTGTGCCATATTTGAGCCTTATTGTGCACTTTGGTATAGAAGCATGAAATTTCTACCATGGATAGAGTGTCTCACAATGATCGTTTTAAGATGTGGAGGGAAGTCAGATTCTTCCCCTGTTAGGGTGGGGAGGGGGGCAATGGGGGTGAATTCCGCGTCTTGATGATTATTTTTTTACTGATCCATTAATGTTACTAGGGCTTGTATGGTGTCGTTTTCATATAAACCGAATACAAGGAATTCATTTTTAACAATAAAAATGTATGGTCCCATACAAAAAAATTAAAAATACTGCCAAAAAGTGAAAAGTGCCGCTACTTTTTTTTTGTTAGCACGTTATTTTTACTTTCAAATCTTAATTATTATGATATTAAAAAATACTGTGATAAAGCTTATTTAATGTAGTTTACAAATATATATAATTGTATTATACTTGTCATACAAAAACTATTTAAAAAAAAAGAAGAACGTGCAAATTCCAGAAGATGCGCGCGGTGATTAGGTGAGATGTAGGTACGCGTAGCGACAAATTTTCATAATGTACTATAGTCATTTGTTATTAATATTTTATAGCAATGCTACTAGCCATTTTGCGACATAGTTTTAATGTAAACAAATGAAAGAAATGCGTTTTTATTGCTTCCACGGAGAAAAACATTTAATAATTTTGACTTAGAGAAGGTTACTAATAAAACATCAGAAATAAAAGTAAAATGACGTTTAACCAGCAGTCACCAGTACAAAAGCAAAGTGCTGTACATTTGAAAGCAGCTTTGTTACATTTGCATCTTCCAGTACACCCTTTTTTAACGCTGCACTGCACGTAATTAACATAGTGATAGTGGGGATAGTGTTGTCCAGACTGGCTGCCATTCGTTCGAATTTTTAATCCAACCCCAGTTAGATGGTTCAGGAATATCTGGAACTTTTGTTAAAGATTGCATCCAAATGTAAGCCTGATAGGAAGCGCGTTTTATATATTGCTGAAGTGCCGCTTTTGTCCTCTATGGCTCAGGATTTTTGGGTAAAGAGTTTTTTTCTGGCTTCATTTACAGTCAGCATTTCACTATTGTGGTCATACATTAAAACCACAAATCTTTCAATGAGTCGTCGCTTATTTGTTGTGGCATTGTCATCATTTCTTCAAAGGCGCTGTTTACTTCTGGAAAAGATCGCCATATTTCCCATGCTGTTTTTTCCCTCTACCAGCAAAGAACTCCGTATCACACCCTACTGCGAACGCATGAAAGACGGGAACGTACTCACATTGTGACAAACTCATTGACGCTACCAGGTCTTGCGGAAACTGGAGGCAACGCCAAATGCAACCCATAGTTCAGATAAAGATAACTTTCTGAAGAATGCCACAGCCAGTACTAATACATCTGTGTCTACAGACTCACTCTGCTAAATCCTTTCTTTACTGCATCAGCTAAATGTAAAAACATTCAGTCAGCTTCATCGTGAAAACATCTATCTATCTAGCTATCGGCGCAAGTTGTTTGAGTTGAGCTTTAAAGCTGCTTTACGAGAAAAAGGCACAAGGAAAAGAGTGGCTTCCCACGCATGCGACGCCTAAGAACTGGAAGAGTTTCCTTTCAGTGAATGAGAACAAGACCGAATTGTTTTTATTTTTATCACAACAACTTGTTCTTTACAGGCAGGAGAAAAAGAAATATACGCGACACTTTGAATCGAAGTTCTCTGTTTTATCAATATCTCAGATATACGTGACATAGCCCCATGTTTTCACGACGAAGCTGACACCCGAATGTTTTTGCATTTAGCTGGTGCAGTAAAGAAAGGATTTAGCAGAGTGACAATACGCACCGTAGACACAGATGTATTAGTACTGGCTGTGGCATTCTTCAGAAAGATATATTTATCTGAACTACAGGTTGCATTTGGTGTTGGCTCAAGGTTCCGCTACACGACCTGGTAGCGTCAATGAGTTTGTCACAATGTGAGTACGTTCCCGTCTTTCATGCGTTCACAGGGTGTGATACGGAGTTCACTTTTGTTGGTAGAGGGAAAAAACAGCATGGGAAACATGGCGATCTTTTCCAGAAGTAAACAGCGCCTTTGAAGAAATGACAACAATGCCACAACAAATAAGCGACGACTCATTGCAGATTTGTGGTTTTAATGTATGACCGCATTAGTGAAATGCTGACTATCAATGAAGCCAGAAAAAAAACTCTTTACCCAAAAATCCCGAGCCATAGAGAACATACCCCCCCACAAAAAAGGCACTCTAGCAATATATAAAACGCGCTTCTTATCAGGCTTACATTTGGATGCAATCTTTAACAAAAGTTCCAGATATTCCTGAACCATCTAACTGGGGTTGGATTAAAGATTCGAACGAATGGTAGCCAGTCTGGACAACGCTACTTGAAGTAGCAACTTTATGTGCTGAGTTAATTAGGTGCAGCGTTAAAAAAGGGTGTACTGGAAGATGCAAATGTAACAAAGCTGCACTCAAATGTACAGCACTTTGCTTTTGTACTGGTGACTGCTGGTTAAACATCATTTTACTTTTATTTCTGACGTTTTATTAGTAACCTTCTCTATGTCAAAATTATTAAATGTTTTTTTCCGTGGAAGCAATAAAAACACATTTCTTACATTTGATTACATTAAAACTACGTCGCATAATGGCTAGTAGCATTGCTATAAATATTTATAACAAATGACCATAGTACATTATGAAAATTTGTCGCTACGCGTACCTACATCTCACTGAATCACCGCGCGCATATTCTGGATTTGCACGTTCTTCTTTTTTTTTAAATAGTTTTTGTATGAAAAGTATACTACAATTATATATATTTGTAAACTACATTAAATAAGCTATAACACAGTATTTTTTTAATATCATAATAATTAAGATTTGAAAGTAAAAATAACGTGCTTACAAAAAAAACGTAGCGGAACTTTTTACTTTTTGGCAGTATTTTTAATTTTTTTGTATGGGACCATACATTTTTATTGTTAAAAATGAATTCCTTGTATTCGGTTTATATGAAAACGACACCATACAAGCCCTAGTAACATTAACGGATCAGTAAAAAAATAATCATCAAGACGTGGAATTCACCCCCTTTGCCCCCCTCCCCCCACTCACAGAGGAAGAATCTGACTTCCCTCCACATCTTAAAACGATCACCGTGGGACACTCTATCCATGGTAGAAATTTCATGCTTCTATACCAAAGTGCACAATCATCGCACTACCGTCTTCTACTATAGGACTCAGGACAGCAATAATGTACCATGATTTTACATTCGTATGATAGCTAACGTTACCTTGAAGTTTCTTTGTTGTTAATAGCTCAATTTTACCTCTGAGAAAACAAGTTTTTTTTAAACACCTGCTGTACTTACTGATAATAAAGTTTTAGCCATGGAATTCTTATATAAGACTAGCTATTACCCCCGGCTTCGCCCGCGTGGCCTATAGACAAATTAGCATATTTTTCTTTAGAAACAAATTCCGGCCCGGTCGGTCCGATCCTTATAAGGAACCTATAAACCCTGTTTGGTAACAAAGAAAAGAACGGAGCTGACAAAAAATCCGCTTACAAGATGTGCAAGCGATTTTTTTCTAAAATGGTCCTCCTATCTTCGAGGTCACCGTACATGCCAAATTTGGAATCTCTAGACCCAGCGGTTTGGTCTGTGCATTGATATACCCTACTACTGCGTTTGTGTATATCTCGCATTCCCGTGGGAATTTTGAAGGACTTTGAATTTTATATAAGATATAGACACTAGCTAGACCGGCGCAACTTCGTTTGCGTATAATCCGTTTTCCAGTGAGAAGTAATATTATGCGCAGGAGCGCTATCTACTTTGTAAAGCACTATTGACTATCAGACTTTTGACCAAATCCTACAAGAATCGCATACTTTTCGGGATAAAGAGTACCCTATATGTTAATACCAGGTATCAGCTACCTACATACCAAATATCATAAAAATTGGCCCAGTCATTTGAGCGTGAAGAAGTAACAAACATAAACACAACTTTTGCCTTTATAATATTAGTAGGATTTAAGGATTTTCTCTTTGGGAAATCCGGCTAGAAAAATCGATAACTTGTAGTTTCCTCGAGGAAAAAACATAACTTAGATCTTTAGACCACTTGAAGAAATATTTGTTAATAATAATTAGCATTAAATACTATATGATTTATTGCTATGACTATCTTAAAAGTAAAACTTACAAAATCCGGCCGACTGAGCCCGCCCCGCCCGCCGCCCGTGCGACGCATTTATCAATCCCTGTTTCGAGAGACAGAGATGGGACACCGTGAACCCGGCGAATTTTTAACACCGTAAACGCCAAAACACATTTAGGCTTATTTAAAATTCATTAATTGAATTTTAAATTTTTTTTTTACAATATCTAGAAAACATTACTGTCTTTCTTTATATGAAGTTTAAAATTTATATTATTAACCGTTTAGAAGTTACAAGAGTTCTGAAAAAAAAGGAGTTTACTTCGGATTTTTTTTCTATCGAGGAAATGTGTCACAATCATGTTTTGGCTCTTTCCAAAATATCGATTAAATATGATGAATTAAAACATATCCAAAAATCTAAGTCTAAATTTGAGTAGTTTAGAAGATATTTGGTTTTAAGGACCCTTCTTTTTTTTCACATATCGTTAAAGGTGGTGGAAGAGGGCAAGGTAGGCTGTGTACCTGGCTGCCCGTGAAGTAAGCCCAATTCCTCTCTTCTAGTTTAAAATGACAACTTCAGTATTTTTAAAGAATACCATACTGGCTTCTAGGAGCTCGATGGCGTCGCTGTGTGTCGCACTCTAATATGAACTCGCAAGTTAAGCGACGTCGACCCTAGCAAGCGTTTGGATGGGTTTCGTTATCTCGAGCTTCTCCGTGCTTCGGAGGGCACGTTAAACCGTCGGTCCCGGCTGTTGTCGATCGACGACAGTCGTTGAGCCAAGTCGGTGGCCTTAGGGCGGTTTGAAAACACCGGCCTCTGCCAATCCGCATTGGAGCAGCGTGGCAGAGTACGCTCTAATCACCTTCGATTGAAGGGAGACCCGTATCCCAGCAGTGGGATGATTATGGGTTGATATGATGATACTGGCTTATGCTTTAATTAGTTTTAAGATCTTACAATAGTAATAAATAAAAACTTATTTTTAAAGTGAAATAGTTAATTTTTCACAACACAACTTTTTGCTACACATTTTAAAAAACTGATATTTTTCTAAAGTGCGATGATAAAAGTTAAGAGATAAAAGGTCGATTGAATTTACTAATGAATTCTACACAATTCTATATTCTCTACTGGTCCCAAAATAAGCTAGGCTCAACCTTGTGCTATAGCTACCAGACAACAAATATATTTTTGTAAATATATACTTATAATACATAGATTTATTATAACTTAAGGGAAATGGTTCTCAAGCTTAAGAAGATTGGCAATGCAAAAGAGATAGATCATAGCATACGCGTTTGTTAGAGCGAGATAGATAGACGAGACCATTTTTCCTATACACGCTATGGGCTTGTATCGCCCTAACGTCAGTCATGTTAAAACAAATCCCACTTAATTTACAAAATTTATGATTTTTAAGTGTAGTTTTGGTGTTAATTAGACGTGATTAAATATGGTTACCTGTGCAGTGCCTGGATGTAACTCAAACTAAAAGGAAAATCCACAAAATTATATATCTTGCTTGCACACATGTACATTCCACGCACACTAGTGTATTTTGTTTTTGGTCTCGCCTCAATCAACCAAAGCCGATCTATAGGTACGCTAGTATAATCCTAAATCTATGCTTATAATACATAGGAAACACCCAAACTCGAGAGCAAGCACAAATGCCATTATATACATGTTGACCGAGCGGGAATTACTTTTATTTATCACTAGCTTTACCCCGCGGCTTCGCTCGCAGTTAATTTTATGACATAGATCTCGTTGAAATGAAATGAAATGAAATGAAATCGTTTATTTCAGAAATTAGACCTTCACAGGCACTTTTTCTTGTCAGTTACAATTTGTATATATGTATAAAGAGAATAAACTACGTTATATACTACCACCATTTCGGACACAAGCAAAATGGCCACCGGTAAAAGAAATGGCGAAAGAAACCCGGTTACGGCCTTTTTTGTCATTTAGCAATTTTTTTTCCTTTCACTCTTTTGTTACAATGTATAAGTACATTTATAAGAATAAATAAAATACAGATCCAGGTACATACAGAAATCAAGCTCAAAACGAGGGATGTCGATCCAAATAGCGCTATGGTCAAATCCTAAATATGCCGAATATGTAGATGTTAATAAAGCGAGCAGACCAGTCCCCCAAGATGACAACCACAACTGAGAGTCGGCCCGCCAGCCTCCATCACTGAGCTCACCATCAACAATATTATGAACAATATTGGAGGGAACAGCGACCCGACTCCCGATGCGACCGTAATCCCGGAAGAGCCCATTCACAAAAACAACCCCGTCAAAAAGAATTAAAAGTAGTATAATGAAAATGCAGCACTATTTAGATGACACCACGACGTGTGTCCATTGATATTATGAGAAAAAATATGATAACGAACATTTATTATTTATGGAGTTTATCGAACATTGACTGGCTTTTAATGACAAGTTTGAGCATTTCATTTTCGCATAGGGGCCATGGAGACTTTTCATTTAAATACTCATTAATAGTGTAATAGGCTTTACTGATTAAGAATTTTTTAACATTTAATTTGAAGCTATTATTGGAGAGGTTTTTAATGTAATCGGGAATTTTATTATACATACGCAAGCCTTGAATAATAAAAGACTTTCCCGCTTTTCTCAGCCTAAATTTAGGAACAGCTAATTTGTTCTTATTACGCGTATTAAAACTATGAACATCGCACACCTGGTTATAATCATGAATGTTTTTACGAACAAACATGATGCTGTCAAAAATGCACTGTGATGCCACTGTGAGGATATTGGTGGCTTTAAAAAACTCGCGTAGAGACACCCGGTAGCCAAGTTTATAAATAGAACGCACTGCACGTTTCTGCAGCACGAAAATCGTATCGATTTCCGCTGCTTTACCCCAGAGTAGAATGCCGTACGACAGCAAACTATGAAAATAACTAAAATAAACTAGTCGTGCCGTGTCGACATTGGTGAACAGTCGAATTTTCCTAACAGCGAAAGCAGCCGCACTAAGTTTACCTGCTAGGGTTTTTATATGATGATGCCATTGTAGTTTACTGTCAAGTACAATGCCCAGAAAAGTAGTCGTTTCAACCATTTCTAACTTTTCACCGTTAATAACAACTGATGACTGACTAATAGCTTGGGTTGCATTCGGGAGTGTAAAGGCTATGCATTTGGTTTTATTGGCGTTCAGTACCAGATTATTTACAGTGAACCATTGTAGTAGAAGAGACAGCGTCTTGTTAATGTTATCGACATTAGAATTTTTTCTGTCTACTTTAAAAATCAAAGAAGTGTCGTCTGCAAATAAAATATTGTCGCATAAATTATGAGTTACATAAGGCAAGTCATTAATATAGACTAAAAAGAGAAAAGGGCCCAGAATTGAGCCCTGGGGAACGCCTATACTAGTAGGACAGTTTGTCAACAATACAACTTGTAGCGCCATCTGTTGGCCGACAACGCAAACGCAGCGCCACCTTATAGTAGAAAACATATTTTATTTATTTATTTATTTAACTTTATTGACCACAATACAAAGTAATGATACAATTGGCGGACTTAATGCTAATTGCATTCTCTACCAGTCAACCATTGGGAGTGCGAAAATACACGAAAGCGGCTATGGTTTTTAAAACATGACTACTTATATACATACGTACAAACTAAAATTATTATAATAAATACATAAATAAATACATATATAAATATATATAATACATACAAATATATAATATAACTGATGATTATCTGAGACAATAAAATAATGTTGATGATGATTAATCACTTTGGCAAGCTATCGAATAAATGGGATCGTACTCTTTTTTTAAAAATGAAATTGTTATGCGTGTCTCTTATATGGTACGGCAGCGCATTCCAGAGTCGTGAAGCTTGGCGAGTAAAAGAATAGGTCATGAAACCGGAACGAAAAAGGGGAGTGAAAAGTTTAAGGGAATTATCTGAGCGAAGTTGAAGGTCATGGGAGTGACAGAGATATTTAAATTTACATTTCAGATATTCTGGAGAGTGAGGGTTGGAAAGTATAGAAAAGAGAGTGCACAACATCCTCTGTTGTCTGCGTATTTTCCTATTGGAATGACATACTTTCACGGGATAAAAAGCATATGTTGGGCTCTGTACTCCTGACAATATGTATACAAATTTTCATAATGATCGGCTGATTAGTCAAGCCGTGAAAGAATAACAAACAAACAAACTCACTTTCTCATTCATAATATTAGTAAGGATAATTGTAACTTTAATCATTACCATTTTAAAAGAGCAAGTGCTAAGTTTCTTGCCAGTTCTTCTTAGCACAAGTCCGTCTGAATTGGTGGTAGGAAAAAAGTGTGGCGATTCGAAAGTGCTTATAATATGCCTATTTGAATAAAAATATTTGATTTGATTTGGAATCGAACCCGCGACCTCTAGTTGAAAGTACATTACTAACGCACCATCCGATCGTCAATTTGACGACCTCCGTGGCGTAATGGTTACCACGCCATCCAGACCGCCACCCAGGAGGTTCCAGGTTCGATCCCCGGTCGGGTCATGATGAAAAACGAACTTTTTCTGATTGGCCTCGGGTCTTGGATGTTTTATCTATATATGTATTTGTTATAAAATATAATATCGTTGAGTTAGTATCCCATAACACAAGTTTCGAACTTACTTTGGGGCTAGCTCAATCTGTTTGAATTGTCCCTATATATTTATTTATTTAATTATTATCATTGATTCTCTTCCGGAAAGGGCCAGAACACAGTCTTTTCCTTGAGTGTCTACGTAATTGCACTACGCTAGTATAAATTATTCTATAATTTCTGAGTTACCAGTGTCTGACATTTGTTACAATTTGTATTATTTTATATTATGCTTTGTTTTTTTAGTTTAAGTTCATCTGCATTCTTATTGCAATTTAGCCTGTGTCAAGTGAAAAGTAGCAACTCATGTTGTCTCGACTAAGTATAGAGTGTCCGAGTCAAGACGCCCCGAAGAAAGATGATATCAAATTTAAAAAAAAATCTTTAGAGAATGCGGATTTCGTCGGTTTTGAAGTCAACATAATGTTGCAATTTGCAATGCATCCAAGATTTTTGTAGTTGTGGATGTCCATGGACAGCAGTGAAAGGTGAATGCTTAACATCAGGAGACCCTCTAGTTCGTTTCTAACAGCAGGAAGAATAAAAACACGACTTACAAAATTGCATAATTGTTCGTACAAACAAGTGCATTGTACTAATATATCTCAAAAAATTATCATGTACTAGCTATTACACGTGGCTTCGCCCGCAAAAAATTGCCTACGGGCTCTGTCTCACTTTCTCAATGTATAATATTATGATTAATGGGTTTTGGACTTGTAAATAGTGCTAATATTCAAGTTTTTTTTAAATTATTTTTTTATACTAAGCATACTTAAGCATACTGTCGGCCTGATGGTAAGCCGTCACCGTAGCCTATAGATGCTTGCAATACCGGGGGTATCACACACGCGTTGTCAACCCTCCCAACACCCCCAAGTGGAGTTCTGGAGACCTTACTTACCGTAGGAACACAACATGGCCGATACCAATGCTATTTGGCTGCGATCTTCTGTAAGGTGGAGGTCCGTCCCCAGACGGGCTGCTCCGATTTGAGCGGATTATCCGCTGTGCCCTACCTCTCTTAAAAGTAAAGTGTAACTTATGATGAAATCGCACGGGCAATACTACTATTCATAATAATATGTAATTGATATCCTCTATAGTTAAGTTAAACAGTATGCAGACGTTCGTCAACCAAGTAAGTGAGATTATTCGCAAGGGAGATTTTTTTTTGTTTTTTTATGCAACAAAGTTGGCAAACAAGCATACGGCCCGCATGATGCTAAGCATCACCGTAGGCTATAGACGCAATACCGGGGGGGGGTATCTCTCACGCTTTGCCAACCCTCTCAACCACCCCAAGTGGAGCTCTGGAGACCTTACTCACCGTAGGAACACAACATGGCCGAGACCAGCTATTTGGCTACGATCTTCTGTAAGGTGGAGGTTCTTCCCCAGACGGGCTGCTCTGATTGAGCGGATTATCCGCTGTCCCCTACCTCTCCTAAATGTAATCTCTTTAATTTAATATCTCTTATGTGGCAATTGTGTTTCGAGTCTGTTTTCTATGTATTTTATGTATTGAAAGGACTTTTTTTCTTCACCGTCTAATTTCTTTGTGAATAAATTCGATATGAGTTCCAAGACAGTTGTAGCTTCTCCCCTGCCCTGGGAAGTCAATTATCTTTATTGCTTTGTCAATCTGAGGTCGCCGTTGTTGATCCTGGCTACACAGGAGACACATCGGTGGGATTGGGCTTGTCCCGTATTACAAGTAGGTGTATATTTACAATATATATTATAATATATACCCATGACACGAGCAGATACAGCCTAGAAATCGAAATCTGCCAAATTGTAAAGGCTTGCCCTGATCTTTTTAGAAACAGAGGTGACCTACCGAATAAGCTAAATAAAAGATACCCAAATAGATTGTTGTTCCCTGTGATGAAAACATCACTACTTAGCTCTAATTGTTACCCCATGGCAATAAGAATCTATAATGCATTACCAGAGGAATTAAAAATGTTGCCTACAAATAAATTTAAGATTATGTTACAAAAATGGTTGATTGTTAAGTGTTTTTATACTGTCCAAGAATATTTACAATTTAAAAATACATGTAGGTAGAATAAAATTAAATATTATTTAATTAATGTTACACACTTATGTTTGATAATTTCTTTAATTCAATGTATTAATTTTTTTTTCTCAAATTCAATTCAATGTATAATTTATTCATATGACTTTAAGAGTCTGTTGCATGTCCGCTGTGACTGAATATGTGAGACAAGATTCTGTGAACCATTGCCATCTCTGATGTACCATATTTGATGCAATAATAAAATCATTTCATTTCATTTTATTTAGATATGGGACCAGGTAGCGCTGTGTGTAGAATTTATAAAAAAAAGTTTTGAATCTTTTTACCCAAATAGGTTTCCACCACCACGAAGGATTGGATTGGAACCATGGTGTCAATCGCGATAGGACTCTTTTTGAATTGGCTGATTGACACCACGATTTATATTTTTTTTAAATAATGGGTTTTTTGTACAGTCGGATAGAAAATAGTTATTGAAATGAAACAAATTAGGTAATAGTTAATAAGTAGTAAAATTAAAAATTATTTTATTATTATTATAAATAGAAATAAAACCAGAACGTCAGTCAGTCAGAAATGTTTATCTACGCATTAAGTATACACACTCGATGTGGTTACGTGACGAGCCTTGGACCTAGATAATTATCTAGTTTATTTACAAATCTAGTGTTTCTATAAATCTGCGTCTATACGTACAGTTGTTGTTCAGCGAATGCAATAAAATTATTCGTATGAGTAATATTCAGCAACGTGTTTCCCAAAATGTCTTTCTTAATAACACATTATAGTTAAATATAACGAGCATTCGTTGTTCGGCGAAAGAACTTGTTATTCGGAGAATAATCGGCTTATCACAAGCGAACACAGAAAGAAAGAAGGAAGGAAGAAGATCTCGTTTGATAACAAAACAACCCATAGCGCGACTTGTGGCGCCATCTGTTGGCCGATACAGCACCCTATATAGTAGAATATATATATGTTGGGCTCTGTACCCCTAACAATATGTATGCAAATTTTCATAATGATCGGCTGCTTAGTCAAGCAGTGAAGGAATAACAAACAAACTCACTTTTTCATTTATAATATTAGTAAGGATGTAGGGACAAATCACACAGATTGAGCTAGCCCCAAAGTAAGTTCGATCGAAACTTGTGTTATGGGATACTAATTCAACGATACTATTTTTATAATATATAGATAAACATCCAAGACCCAGCCAATCGGAAAAAGTTCGTTTTTCATCATGACCCGATCGGGATTCGAACCCGGGACCTCCTGGGTGGTGGTCCGGCGTGGTAACCATTACGCCACGGAGGTCGTCAATGCCATCACATATAGGTTTGCCCCGAGTGGGAATCGATCCCTGGTGCCGAAGGTATCACTACCAACGCACCAGCACCGGGCTGTTAAGAGTTAATATGCTTTATGCTTACCAAATTTGTTTTATCAGGTAAAAAATGAAATTCAAGAGGAATTGGGATGACTCTTGTCCAAGAGAATGGACTCAATGGGAGCAAGACGGGACGAAATACGTCATTCAGGACTTACCGCCTGAAGATGATGAGGAAGCCCTACATATCTTACTTGACTATTTGGCTACTGACGAAGTTCTTTGCAAATTAAGTGGTAAGTTTTTTGTAATAAATAATAACAAATCACACAGATTGAGTATTGAAAAGTAAGTTTGAAACTTGTGTCATGGGATACTAACTTTATAACAAATACATATATTATACATGCAAGACCCGAGGTCAATCAGAAAAAGTTCATTTTTCACCATGACCCGACCGGGACAGGAACCCGGGACCTTCTGGGTGGCGGTCTGGCGTGGTAACCATTACGCCACGGAGGTCGTTCATATTAATTAACCCATAATCATCCCACTGCAGAGATACGGGTTCTCTTCAATAGAATTATTAGAGTGTACTCTGCCATACTGCAGCTTTGCGGACTGGTGGAGTCCAGTGTTTCCAAAACCTGAAGGCCACGATGGCTTAAAATGTGCACTGCGAAGCAGGAAGAATCTCAATATTACGAAACCTTTACCAAACATTGGGTAGACTTGATGATGCTTTACTTGTTCGTTTTAGAATGTTTAGTATGTGGCACACAGTTCTCGATCTCATCGAGCGAGGTAACCGTGTATAGGATAGCTAATAGTGGGATCGTATTCCTGGAGTTCGATTGATTATGGATTGCTATGATACAAAGTACCGTATACAAGTACTAAAATTGTAAATCGCAATCTTCAAACGCAATGCATAATTAATTGTCAATGTCATAAAATGCTTGACTGCACCGCTGCAATTACATTACAAAGTATAATGACTCTAATTTGATTTCATAGTAGTCGATGACATGTGTTTTGTACATAAACGTGTGCATAAGACACTAGGAATGATTACAAAAAAAAAAACAACAAAAAAATATGACGTGTTCTGTTATAGTTTTAACTAGACAGTATTAATAATGCTATTTTAAGTTTCAATTGTAATAATAAATATTTGAATAATAGAATAAAAAGGTTTGTTGAACCAGGACGAAGAAAAGGCTGAATTTAAATATACCTAATACGAAAACATCAAAAATTCGTGAAAAAGTAATATTAAATAGTATGATGCAAAAGAGATTGTTAAATAACACAAAAGGACGTAATTGATTTTGTTTTGCCATTTCTTTTATCTGTGGTAACTTTGCTTTTATTTCCGAAATGGTAGTAGCTTATACAGTAGATTAATTTACACAAATAATTTACTACTGAATGTACCCTTTGACGAGAGAAAATTTCTGTAAAGACGTAGTCTGTAAATAAACGTTTTGAATTTTTGACACTATAACTAGTTAGTAGCTCCATGGCCTCGTGGTGGGAGTCACATTCACCCAAGTTATGCAACATCAACTCCAATACTTGAATGGGTTTAAATATCTAGAAACTCCTCCTTGCTACGTAGGGTACATTAAGCAGACGGTCCCGACTGTCGACAACAGATAACAGTCTCTAAGTCAATTGATTGTTAGGTTAGATTGACAAACACCGACACTGTTTCTAAGCTAATAGGAAAGCTAGTAAAAATACTGGTCTAGAATTTAATAGGATGAATTTTATAGATGTTATAAGTGACCCGGAGAGTATGAGCAGCATGGCAGACATTTGGAGGGCTTGCATAAAGGAACGCATGACATTAGCTTGCTATGCTGAGAAAAATGGTACAAGGAAATTAATTGCACTCAACACATGTATGCCTAAACAGAAGGGAGATGTAGAAATGAAGGTAAATTAAAACAGCTATCATACTAAAATTATAAATGAGGAAGTGATTCCTTCACGGCTTGACAAAGCAGCCATTATGGAAATTTGTGTACATATTGTCAGGGGTACAGAGCCTAACATAGGCTTCTTTTTATCCCGTGAAAGTATGTTATTCCAATGGGAAAATATTTTTTCTACTATAGGTGGCGCTGCAATTGCGATGTCGGCTAACAGATGGCGCCACAAGTCACGCTATAGGTTGTTTTGTTGTCAAACGATATCTATGTCATAAAATTAACCACGAGCGAAGCCGCGGGGAAAAGCTAGTAAACTATATGCATAATTTCAGTCACAGGAAGTCCACTGTAATCTCTCTCTTTCTGAATTTAAGAGCCGCTCTTGTCCTTGTAGCAGCTTTCATTTTCCTCTTTCTTTCACTCCTCTATAAGATACGACGCTTGCCATTTCCTTCACTTGATCCATGTAAGCTCATCTCGGCCTTCCTCTTCCTCATCTGCATTAGTATAAATAATAAGAAATATAAAATAAATTTATTTTCAGATAAGCGGTAAGAATTGGCAGAACGTATACAATGTGATAAAATATATGGAAGGCAAAGCGAAGTCCCTAGAAACCCTTGGATTGGATTTAGCGCTGACTGCTTTTGGACTAGTAGTCATCAGAGAATACAGGGGAGCCAAACTTGGTTCTAAATTATTGGCTGCTAGGTAAATAGTATTTGTACTATTTAACAAATAACGGTTTTACGGTATTCCTTTGGGTATAGAATCGCTTGATACTGCCTATCTGTGCTTTGAACAGCAAATTACTACCAAACGCGTTGACCAATTTTTAGCCGTCAAAACTATTCTAGTTAGAAAAACAGTTTCAATATCATACTCACGCACTATCTCGCTCAATTCCTATTTTGTATGAGTGAGACAGCGCTTGATATTGACATGACATGGCTGATGTCATGTTATAAGAAGTATTACGTCGATACTGCGCGGCGAGTCGCTCAGTCCACTGGGCAACCGGCGACCAAGTGCGTAAACGCTTATTTAAACTATAGAAAATCACAGTCGCCAGAGACCAGTCGGTATTGCGTAAAGGCTCTTAATGTTTTGTCATCATTGACTAGATTGACTTCTCTGACCGCTTAGACTTTAAATAGACAAATAACTAACTCACTTTACCGTTGTGCATTGTTTGCCAAATTATGCTGCACTCGTAATAAATCCATGGCATATTAAAACCTTTGGCTCGACTTTGGAAGAAAACCGTGTTCATTCATATTTCGTTTGCGCGTCGTGTCAAACTGACTTCTAACTGACTTCTTATTTGACTGATAAAGTCATTTATCATCTCTATTTCTGCTTTCGTGACAAATCCAAACATTTTCAAAACTTTGCCTCGACTGAAAGAAAGTCGTGTTCATTCATAATTTCGATTGCGCGTCGTGTCAAACTGACTTCTTAACTGATTTCTTATTATCTCTATTTCTGCTTTCGCGACAAATCCAAACCTCTTCAAACCTTTGCCTCGACTGGAAGAAAGTCGTGTTCATTCATAATTTCGATTGCGCGTCGTGTCAAACTGACTTCTTATCTCCATTTCTGCTTTCGTGACAAATCCACGACATTTTCAAACCTTTGTCTCGACTGGAAAAAAGTCGTTTTCATTCGGTTGCACGTCATGTGAAACTGACTTCTTATCATTTCCATTTCTGCTTTCGTGACAAATCCATGACGTATTCAAACCTTTGGTTCGACTTTGGTTGAAAGTCGTGTTTCATAATTTCTATTGCGCGTCGTGTCAAACTAAGTTCTTATTATCTCTATTTCTGCTTTCAGAGAACCAATGTGTCGTGCACTTGGAATTAAGGGTACAACTACAATCTTCACTTCTATCGCCTCTCAGAAATCAGCAGAAAGGGCAGGATTCTACAGTATACAAGAGATGTCTATTAAAGAGTTGGCTGAAATTGGGTTAGATTATCCTAAAGATGATGAGAGAACTGTTAAGATTATGATCAGGAAGTATGATTGAGCCTGATGATGATGATGAGTTTGAGGTTAAGATGATTATTATTTTGAAGAAAACATTTATCGTGATGTTATTTAAATTAATTATTTAACGTTAATTGTTTGTTAATAGATCTTAAGACTATTGATTGTTTATTAATTAAAAATGTTGCATTAATTTTTAAAAATTAATTCATATTAAAAATAATAATAATAATTTTACTAATTACTATTGCGCGTATTTTGCTGTCCCGAGTGAATTTCGGAATGAATTTAATAATATTCGGATAGATAGAAATCTTCCACTTCTATCTATTAAAAAACCGCACCAAAATCCGATACGTAATTTTAAAGAAAATAAATATATTTCATTTCATTTCATTTCAAGATTTAAGCATACATAGGGACAGACAGCCAGACTTTATTATATACTATGTAAAGATTATGCGCTCGTAGTGGCAGTGGCGGTGACAGCCGCGCCGCTTTTAGTGTGATGTCGTTCACACAAATATATGAAAGACAGACGCTCCCGCGCGCCGCTCCCAATCAGCTACACTGGCAGTGTAAAATGACTCTTTCATTGTCAAATTAATGAAATTAAAAGAAATAGCTTGACTTAATGTAACATTAACTTTAAAAGGCGCTACTGTAAGTCAGTTAAATTTAGTAGCAAACTGATAAAAGTAAGGCGTGAACCAAACTATATTTCTTGCATATTTCTTCCCAGCATCGTTTTACATAATTACACCACACAAAACCCATTACTGAGACTATAAATTTAAAGTGCCTTGAGAAAATGACTAGTTTAGAACATACGACATCGTTCACACGTGAATAATAGCCTGTAACTATTTAAATTGCTCACTAGACACAGTATATACAATACAACAATTATTGTGTCTATAAAATTTATAATGTTTGATGCATCTTTTGGAGTGGTAGAGAGATTTGATGATAGTTATTGCCCGCGGCTTCTTTTTCGTGGGGTTTTTCGGGTTAATATATACCCTTACTAGCTGTTACCCGCGTCTTAGTCCGCGTGGTTTATTTTTCCCCGTGGGAATAAGATAAAAATTTAGTAGCCATTCTGCAGACCTATTCCCAAAAAAAAACATGTCAATCCGTTTCCTTTCGACGTGAAAGAAGGACAAACACACTTTCGCATTTATAATTAAGTTTGGATGGATGACACTCACAAATAATGTGGCTTTCTCTTGGTATACCCATCCAAGTTGGCTGGAGTTGTCGTTGTATAATTTGGGCGATCGTCGCTTTGAAATCCACAGATATGCCAATCGTAGGTACTCCTCGATGAAAAACATTCGTGTTTTTTGTCAACGGAACAATTTTGAATTGAATATGTCTTATGCAACTCAGGGAATTCTGAGGGGCTCTCTCACCGAGGGAAACAACAGATACAGATGACGGCCTTTTAAGGAACTCTCCCACCTTATCTGCCATTCCGATAACAGAAATACGTCATATAACGGGTTAAATAGTGTATTTATCTTGTCACGATCACGTGTCTTTTCTTTTGATCTATAGACATCGACAGAGAAACCAGACCCCCCCTTTTTTTTTTTTTTTTTTTTTTTTTTTGAATGGACTAATCAGTTCGGGTGTACTGACACCCTTTACTGAGACACCGGACTGTTGCGGGAGCGTAGGGCTCTCACCGCCAAAAATTTACAGTGTCTGCCTAGGGGCGCCCCAGAGGGGGGCTCGAACCTCGGCCTATGGCGACACTGGGGGAAGGCGAACGGATCGGAGAGAAGCGGCCGGGCACGTGCCGGTACCGCGAAAACCGAGTCCCTACAGGAGGGTGGCGCGACGCGCGGCCCCGCCGGCGGGGCCGATATGACGGACGTGTGTGTCTGCTTTGTGTCGCGGATTCTAATTGTTTGTACGCCTCGATGGCGACTGTAATGGCGTCGTCCGGGTCGTTGAGGACGTGCCGCGGACGACGTTTGGACCTAATGGTGTCAGCCGGAGCGGGATAATCCCCTGCGGCTTTCACCAATGGATTGGGGTGATGGTCGAGAGAGTCGAAAAATCTGACTGAGCATTGCTTTAGGTGGTGCGAGATGGTCGGCACACCTAAGTCAATGTGGAGGTTTTTGTTCCGAATGAACCAAAGCCCACCGATGGCTTTGCGCAAAAACCTATTCTGGATGGTTTGCAGCCTGTGGATATGGGAGGGCGCGGCGTGGGCGAAAACTGGACTCGCGTAAGTCATTATCGGCCTAATGCACGTTGTGTAAATTCTCACCTTATTTCTAAGAGAGAGTTTACTACGCCCATTGAGCAGATAATATAGTCGGCCTAGCGCGAAAGCGGCGCGGTTGCGGACAATCTTAATATGATCGCGGAAGGTGAGTCCCCTATCGAGTGTGACGCCTAGGTAGCGGACTTTCCTTTCCCAGGGGATCGGTTGTCCGAACATTTCGACTCTGGAGGAGGGATTTGGGGTGCTACCTCTAGCGAAGAGGATAGCGGCGCTTTTTTGAGGATTGACTTCGATGCGCCATTTCCTAAACCAGTCGCCAAGAGTATTGGCGGCAGTTTGGAGTGAGTCTATAATTGGGGGAATACTACGGGCTGAACAGTAGATGGCAGTATCGTCTGCGAAGAGAGCGGTATGGGTCGCTAGTGGACTGGGTTTAAATTCGGGGAAGTCGCTTGTGTAAAGCGTGTAAAGGAGAGGCGAAAGCACGGACCCTTGTGGTACTCCGGCTCTAATGGTGTGAGGGGGGGATAGTGCCCCATCCACCCTATAGCGGAAAGAGCGGTTCGACAAGTAGTCTTGAATGATGAGCACAAGACGATTTGGCGTATTGAGTTTGTAGAGCTTATAAATAAGCCCGTTGTGCCAAACTTTGTCGAACGCCTTTGCCACGTCAAAGAAGAGAGCGCCCGTTTTATGCGGGCGGGATCTGTTCGCTCTCCGGTCCAACACGTGTTCGACTATGCGATGCACTTGTTGGACACAAGAGTGTTTGGCTCTAAAACCAAACTGCGCGTTAGGTAAGAGATTGTTGGCAAGGGAAAAATCTTTGAGACGTGCGAGAACTATGCGCTCATAGATTTTTCCTATTGAACTAAGAAGACTGATAGGGCGATAGCTCGAGGGCTGATCCTTGGGCTTGCCGGGTTTTGGAATGCCGATGACGGTGGCTTCCTTCCAAGTTTGGGGGAAAATGCTATTTTTGAGGGCTGCGTTAAAGATAGCAGTCAGGAGTAGTATAAGATGGGCGGGAAAGAGCTTGATGACTCTGTTAGAAATCCCGTCAGGCCCCGGGGCCTTCCTATTATGTAGGTCTTTGATAAGGGACTCTACCTCATCAGGGGTTACCGGCTCTAACGGGGGGTCGGCATCTGTAAGTGGGCTCGCGAGTCTATTTGCTACCACAGTATCGACCTCGAGTAGGTGATCTGGATCAACGGGGAGTGTGCTAGGTGCACATTGTGCCTCAAGACTGGATGCTAAGCGTTCAGCTTTTTCCTCGTCCTCGAAGGCGAGGGGGAGGGAGGGATCTGACTGTACTAACGGAGGGGTGGCAGCCACTGTATCTGCCTTAAGGGCTCTGGCAAGTTTCCAGAAGGCTTGGTGAGATGGGACCAGATTGGAGAGAGTCTCGTCCCACTGGTCGTTTCTAAGCTGTCTGATACGACGCTTAACCGCTGATTGAGCAGCGCGCATGCGGACGCGGTTAGGCTCAGTGGGAGCGGAGAAGTAGGCCCTTTGGGCTCGGTTTTTCTCTGTTAACAGAGCGCGCGCATCCGGCGGAAGTGTCCAGCGACGATGAGCGTTCACTAGGACACGCCGCGAGCAGTCGCTAACGACTTTCTGCACGTGCGCTGTTAACGAGTCAATAGCACCTACTGCATCGGGAATTGAGACAATTTCGTCTGGAATTGGATCTAACAAGGGGGACGAAATGGATTTGAGGCTTTCGCCTAACCTGACCCAGTCGGTCTTGATCATAGTGGGATCTGTGGCTGCCACATTGGGAATACTCACTCTGGGAGAGAGAGAAATGATGACAGGCCTATGGTCTGAGGTGAGTTCGGAGTGCACTTCTATTGAACTCAATCTAAGATTGATGTTCTTTAGGAGGGCTACGTCTAGGACGTCCGGACGATGATCAACATTGTCCGGGTAATGAGTAGGGGACATGGGTGCTACAATGTCGAAATTGAGACTCTCTGAGAGTCGCTCGAGCTGTCTACCACGTTGGTTTGTGGTTAGGCTACACCAGGCAGGGTGCTTGGCGTTTAGATCACCCGCTATGATAACAGACGGGCCAAGATCTAGAAGGTTTTGTATGTCACTATCGAGTAGTGATCTGGGGTTTGAGGAGTTGGAGTTAGTGGGAGCTAGATAAGCTGACACTAAAAATATGGATTGGTGACCTGTCATTCCTAATCTACAGACAGAGGCCTCAATGTGCACGAGATTGGGTGTATCCACAGGCGTGCAGTGTAATGTCGCTTTGTAGTAAATGAGAGTGCCACCGAGGGCAGAGACTGTGCGATCATTACGTATGATTTTATAATTCGCGATTTTGGGATCGCGAATTGATGGTTTAAGGAACGTCTCCTGGATGAGGAGGACGTCCAACTGATGGGTGTAGAGGAAGTCGGCTACCTCAGACCTCTGGGTGCGAAGCCCATTTGCGTTGAAGTAGCCGATTTTAAGGGAGGTCGGTTTGACTCTACTCGTATGGTGTAAGTCCATAATTATTTATTGAAATTTTTAAGGGCAACGAACACGTCTGTGAATTGACAGACGGCCATTAGGAGAGCGTTGGGACTGT
This sequence comes from Endotricha flammealis, assembly GCA_905163395.2. Taxonomy (NCBI): domain Eukaryota; kingdom Metazoa; phylum Arthropoda; class Insecta; order Lepidoptera; family Pyralidae; genus Endotricha; species Endotricha flammealis. Next base: position 15,997,315 of record LR990855.1, read on the forward strand.
TCGCGTGTTCATTGACCAACGCGGCCATGGCAAGAACCCTATCTATGTCCAGGACGGCTGCGAGCTTGTAGAGCCCTTCGGTCCCGTTGGAAGGTGGCAGCGATGCCTTTACTGGGGGGGGTGGAGGTGTTGCGACTTCCACCGCCGCGGGTGCAGGCGTGCCTGAGGGGCTGGCCTGTGGGGGTGGGACCTTGTTGGTCTTGTAGCGCCACGAGGGCGACAGATTGAGTGGTGGCACCGGTGCCTTAGCTGTTGCCGGGGCGGCCTCGGCAGTTTGGGACTGAGGAGGAGCGAGGACTCTGGATGAGGAGGGAGTAGGCCTCCGGCTCTTTCCTTTGGGCGCTTTTGAGCACCCTCTGTAATTAGCCGGGTGCCCCACCTCCCCGCAATTTACGCAGCTCGGAGGTTCCAAGCATAGCGCGCGGTCTTTGGGGCGTGGACACTCCGGTGTTGAGTGGGCCCCGAGGCATTTGACACACCTGGGTGTGTTGTGGCAATTTCGGGCGGAGTGGCCGTACAATTGGCATCTGTGGCATTGACCCACAGTGCTTTTATGGTGAGGGGTCTCGACGACGACCCCGGACAGTCCGCAGACTTTATTGATATTAAAGATGGCTTTCGCCTCTTTAAGGTTAGTCCTGTCCAAAATGACAAGGACCATGTTGAAGGGGGCGGAAGGCCCACGGTGCATGCGGTGCACTTCGAGGATGGGCAGTTTTTGGGCGCGAAGGTCCTCGAGTACGTCATTGCACTCGAGTTCTTTCGGGATTCCGCGGATGACTGCGCGAAGGCGCCGGTCCTCCTCTAGACTCCACGTGTGGAATGTGATCGACATGGCGTCGAGAAGGCGGGTGAGGTTTCGGTAGTCCGTGATGGACTCCGTTTTTAGGCGGATACCCTCAGTTCGGGTCTCCGCAATGAAGAAGATGCCATTGGCATCACAACGGGCCTTGATGGCCATCCACCTATGGCGGTTCGTGATAACGACCGCCGGTGGGCGCTGGGAGCGCTTGGGAGGGGTGGGGAGAGAAGCTCCCTCGGCACCCTGTTCAGCCGCGGGGGGCGAAGCGGGCGAGTCGGAGAGAGGGGCGGCCGGTTTTGACTCGGCGGCTAATTTGGCGGCCTTTTTGGCAGCGCCCTTGTTGCGCCTTGTGCGCTTGCGGCCTGAGGCCACAATGAAATCGTCCGAGTCGGACGAGGGGGCGGAACTGGAATCTGAAGATTCCGGGATGATCTCCATCTCGTCATCGGAGATCGAGGAGGAGGGTGCGGTGGTGGAGGGCGCGGCGGCGGAAGTCGCTACGGCGGGGTGCACGGTGGCGGGGGGCGCGGCAACGGGGGACGCGACGGCGGGCGCAACGGTGGCGGAGGGCGCGGCGATGGAAGTCGCGGCGGCGGAGGGCTTGGTGACCGAGGGCTTGGTGGCCTGAGGGGCCGTGGTGGCCTGAGGGGCCGGGGGGAGAGGAGCTTTCCTCTTTATTTGCTCAATGCGAGACAGCAATTGGGGGTTTTGCTCTAGTATTAGAGCGACTAGGTCGTTGATTATGGCATCGCGCGGGTCGGTCGCCATGGCGACCGGCCTAGTAAGGGAACCTACAATGCTACAACGAAATGATCGCAGTTCGTCGCGTCACGTTCCGCAAGGAAGAGCTGCGAAGAAACCTTGCGGCAGTCGTGCCTAATTTGGGAGCGCTCGGGGGGAGAACCCGAGGTGTGTAGTCCTAGTCCCCCGCGCCGGGTGAGGCGAGGGGGGTGCTTCTAGGGTGTGCCCTAAGCTTGTATGCCTCTGACCAATCTTAATGTGTCAGAGGGTCCCTAACTGCTTAGGGTTCGGAGGGTAGCTTCGAGCCGGAGCCCTAGGCGCCCAAGCCGTTCCCTAAGGATAGGAAGGAGGAAGGGGTGGGCGGGAGGGGGCGATAGCTAGTGTCGGTCAGGGGAGCCCCCTAGGCCGGTGGTTCTAGCCCCGTCCGGGTAACTGCTTCACCCTGAAGGGGATCGGCGAGTGCCCGGGTCGCACTCCTGGCTGTGCAAAGTTGGCACCGTGAGGTATCACACAGCCAGACCACGAAACTGTGGTTTTAATCGGCAAAAAACGCGCGAAAAACCGAAGAAACTCTAAAAATCACGATAATGCCTCCTTGTCTTAAAAAAGACAGGGAGACACGTGTGTCGGAGCGGCGGTAGCGTAGCGCGGGCGGCGGGGGGCGTGCGTAGCACGCGGGAGCAGCGTAGCGCGGAGGCACCGGGCACCGGACGTGTGACTCGGACGGCGTCGCGAGCACGAATGAAAGAATGATGACCAGACCCCCCCGAGTAAGAATCAGGTTTTTATAGGTAATCAGATTTCAAAGGATTTTTCGTTGAATACTAGACGTAATCAATATGTACATTTTTATCAATTTTTCGTTTAGATACATTGAGAATTACTTGAGAAAACTTAAATCTTGACTAAAAGTAATTCTAAATATAAAATTAAAAAAAATATTTCTAGCAAAAATTTGCTCATATAATTTTAGTATATTAGTAACAACTTTTCTTACTATCTATATTAGTGTTATTAGTACTTAGCCTAAATTTGGTTTTAGTTTTTTTAATTTACCGGACCGTGCCTAGCACAATCCACCACCTTCTAAAGCAGACCGTAATTTTATTTAAAACTAAAACTGCATTAAAACGTAAAAAATATATTTTGTGATGAGCAAAAAGAGATGAGAATTTGAATTGGAAATTTATTATGCAACTCACGGAATCGAATCACTAGTTCAGTCGATTGCACAAACAACTCGAATGCTCACGTAAATCTACTAATGTGTAGAAGTAAACAGAAGAGTGCATTCAACTCTAAGCTGCTCATTAGTTGTGCAGTTTGCTTCTTGTAAGCACGAATAGATTTTGTTTACTTGATGCACGTCTAATTAGCTAATAGAATTCTATCGGAATTCATTACACAGACTCGCAGCAAGTGTCTGAAACTCATTTTAATTTTAATTCCACATTAAGTCTCAAGCTATAAGATACCGCCCCCCCCCCCCTATATTTTCCCGTTATTCGTAAGCCATTTTCTATTTTAACTACCACACATCAAGTACGGAATCTCATTACGTATTACCTAAAAGATATCCCCAAAACACTATAAAATTTGCAAACTTAAGTTTCTTCCCGATTCTTTTATTCATGGACTTTCCTCCGCAAAAGTTTAAAAGCTTTGAGAAAGTTTTTAGAAAAAAAAAGGCGATGATCAATCAATTTGAATTGATTCAAAGCTGAGTAGATCGGCGTGATTGGACAGGAAGTTTTTTGGTCCTGAAAGAAAAGTTACATATTTTTATATTGTTTCTTTTTTTCATGAATTTCTAAAGGATTTTCTTTTTGTTTTTTTCAAAAGTATTCATTACAATACATAAAATGTTACCTTTTATTTAAAATACTTAATTAATATCAGGAGATAAAATTTCATTTTTGACCACAATTACATTTTTTTTTATAACTTTTGACACAGACAGTCATTATAAAAGGAACACCTTATTGTGCTGTTGTTGACCATTAAACAAAAACGGAAAAATGGAGAGAAGATATTTAGAAGGAGTCTAACTTCCCTACCTCTCATTCACTGAACAAAACACATTACCTACTGCACGCCGATATACTTTAAGAGGGTAATATCTCCCGGGTCAAGCTGCACATTTCATTAATGCAAAATTAAAACAACAAATAATTTATTTAACGACTTATTTTTCACTTAACTTATTTTTTGGGCATATTGTCGTTTTGCCCTCTTCTCGCTCTGTTTAGAATCTTTATCTAGCCTCCGTGACCTATCTTCAACACAACTATCTTAAATTTATGACCACTATGCGGGCAGAATACGAATACTGAAGTGAATAATAGCTTAATTTTATTCTTGAGGGTGAATAATCTTTATAAAATGATAATTATGCTAATTTCTTAATATTGTAGTAGATGGTGCCGGTGTTGTAAGCACTTTTATCATTGTTTTAATACAACGTTTAAAAAAACTACCTTATAGTCACAGAAGAGTCACAAATAGATTTGGCAGCTCCTACTTTTGTCATACCACCAAAATATGGGAAGTGCTGCCTGGTCAAGTGTATCCTTCCTATCCTGGGTTTTTTAAACGGAGCTTGAATTTTTTCTGGCCGACAAGGTGAGACTGATCGGTGACAGCGCTTCCTGACCGCGGCGGTGCCGATGGGTCTTCTGAACACCACCACTGCTCAACATCAGGTGAACCAAACGAAATGCTTCTGCTTTACACCAATATTCTATATTTTATTTCTTATTCATCTTACTAGCCCTGCCCAGTCCATAAAATATTTCGTTACACTAAGGTTGCCTTGAAAAGATTGTTTTTTATCAATAAGGCCGCCTTGTTGCGATATAGTGTGTATGTTGTGTTGATGTATACTGTGTCCTTACTGTTGTGAATTGCAAATAAAAATATATTCTGTCTATCTATCTATCAATATTCTGTGAGGGGGTGGTATTTCCTCAGTCGAGTTAGCCCATTTCATAAATGCTCTACCATTTAAAAGGTAAAATTGTATGAAAAAGAATTTATCGACACAACAAAACCCAGAATGCTGAAAATCGTTATTAGATTGTAAAAAGAGGTAACGTATTTATTGAAATCGAATTGGTATGTCAATCGAGTAGAAAGAGGTATCGATTTATTGGAGAGAGACATTAGTACAATCTGTGTTCGGTACGTGCTTCAGCGGTAATGGGCGCCGACTAACGGATTGTAGTGAAAACGTACGGATTCATTTTAGAGCACTCCCAGATTGTGACGACGTTTTTTATAGCAACTAGTGCAAGATCTATTAATGTCATCATCATTATACCAACCAATAATAATTCCACTGCAAGGATGCAGGTCTCTCTTCAATTGAAAGGGTTTGGAACGTCTGACACGCAGCTCGAAATTGCTCTGCGAAAAGGCCGCCTATTGCATATTGTAATTGTTTTCTTTGATTGCTTTGTTTATTTTATTATTATAATTTTTTATACTACAAAGGTGGCAAACAAGCATACGGCCCGTCTGTTGGTAAGCATCACCATAGCCTATAGATGCTTGCAATACCGGGGGTATCACTCACGCGTTGCCAACCCTCCCAACCCCCCCAAGTGGAGCTCTGGCGACCTTACTCACCGTAGGAACACAACATGATGCTATTTGGCTACGATCTTCTGTAAGGTGGAGGTCCTTCCCCAGACGGGCTGCTTTGATTTGAGCGGATTATCCGCTGTGCTCTACCTCTCTTATTATGTTTATGTTTTTATTTTTTGGTTTTGGTGCAATTAAGAGTTTTTATTTTATCTTGTGAATTGGCAGATTGCAGTGTTCTCAAGCCGCTTGAAGACCACTGATTTTGCTTAACGACTGTCATTCATCGACAACGGTACCTTCGAAGCACGGAGAAGCGAAACCCATCCCAAAACTGGCAAAGGTCGACGTTACTTAACTTTCATGTTTGTTTGTAGTTTCTCCCCCGGGACGTCAATAAGGTTCATTGGTTATTGTCAATCTGAGGTTGACATTGTTGATCCTGGCTATACAGAAGATACAGCGGTGGCAATATGTGGTGAGCTTGTCCCGAAAGATGTTCGTTAAAAGTGACAGAGCGACACCATCGAGCTTCTCGCTCGCTCTAGTTCGCGATACTAAGATTAAAATAATTTAAACATCGGTAATCTTCAAACTTACAAGGACCATACTAAGAAAACCGACAGGTGCCAAGACAGAACAAACTCCACCCGTGCTACTTGTGAAACTTGTTGTTGTTTTATGCAAATCTTGGATGTGGACTATGCATAAATATTATAATAGAATAATTAAGACATAACACCTGTGTTTTTTTTATAACAGCATGACAGACCTGGTGGTTAGCAATACTATATTTTATAAATTATCATCATGCAACCAATAATCATCCCATTGCAGGGATGCGGGTCTCCCTTCAATTGAACGGGATAAGAGCGTAATCAGCCACGTTGCTGTAATGCGGACTGGCAGAAGCCAGGGTTTTTAAACCGCCTGATAGCCACCGACTTAGGTTAACGACTGTCACCCATGGACAACACCCGGGAGCGTCGGTTTGACGTACCACTGTGCCACACACTGGCTACGACGTTGAAGAACACATAGCGACACCATCGAGCTCCTGATTTCATAAATGCTTTATCTTAAAGGTCTTTCTTTTTAACACAATTTTGCATTTCTCTTTGAGAATACACATCTATCTCATAGTATTATTGCACAGTGAAACTCGTGAACTCTAAGGGTCTTTGCTCTGCAGTAGGCTGCATCCAAATAACGTTCCCACAGCTTTCAAAGGTAACCATACCGCCTCTTTAATAGTGAAGCCCTCCGAGTACCTGAATAAACCAAAAAGGGCTATCTAAGAGTGTTACTTAAAATGCAGCAGTGGTTTCATTGTGAGTGTTCACTGGAGGAACACTAAGCCTCTTCGTCAACAAAAAGTTTTTCAATTAAAAAGGTTTTATAGCTGTTGTTTGTGAAAAACAAGATGCCGTGTAAATGTACAGTGCTTTTTATGTCCAAGATAATGGACACGAAAGTTTTTTGTCCCTGTTATCGTCTTATAAAAGAGTGAAAGATGCAATATTAATTGTTTGGCTAAGTGCTATAGTCTTCTGATGATGATAGCGGACAGGATGGACGCAAACAGCGGTCTTCCGACGGTTTTCCGTGTAAGTAGCTATTTAAATACATTTAAAGCATAGAACTCTGCGGTCTAGTCATGGATGTTATATTTTTTTTTATATTTTGACAGTAACACATTAGATAAGGACATATAGTGCTACAATGGGATTTATGAACGTGGCCGAAATTGGAACTACAACTCCCGTTCATATTGTATGTCACTTTTTGACAGTTCGCCTTTGACAAAATAATATGAACTTAATATGCCACAGTAACGCCCTTTTTTTTTTTTTTTTTTTTTACGTCAGAAAAATGCTTTGTGGCAGCCCCACCGCCCGGGGAGCACGCGGTGGGGACTGTGGAACTTACCACTAAAAAACTGACGGGATGCCTCTTGCCCTGTGTGGCGGGGCCACGGGAAACTGGGATACAACCGCGACCCCGCCAGGGCCGTCCGGCCAAGGTACCAGCCGGACCCGCTCGCCCCCGATACGCTCCATCAGCAGTACACCGCATCCAGGTGCACTGCCGACACCGAGGACCATCGCTCCCTCAAGACGACGGGCCTTCCCCGGCCCGCCGTCTCGGCTGGGCTATGGTCCCCGTCCACTCGGCGATCGCACCCACTGTGCCGACCGCCAGCCAACGGCCACACCACACTTATTCAGCGTGGCGCGGCCGTCAGCTCCGCTCGTGATTTTTATAGAGGTTGTCTTCCTCGCGGCCCGGGCGGTTAAGCCAAGGCCCCCGGCCCGTGGGTGGAGGACCCACGGGTTACGGTATGCGCCGCACGCCGGCTGGTAAGGCCGGCGCCCACTAGGGCGTCCGCGTCAACCCGCGAGCCGAGCGCAGGGAGTGGACACACCCGTCCGCCTGCAACCCGCACCCGGCGAAACGCAGGGACCGGACCCCGCTCGTCCCCCTCAACCCGCGGCTCGCCGCAACTCGAGCGCAGGGAGGGGACCCACGTGTCGGGACTTCAGCCGCCGGCAAGGACGCGCCGGCGTTGCCCGGGGTGGACCACGTGGAGGTATCCCGACAACCACCCGTAACGCCCTCGCACAACTGTCACTCACATCCTTGTACAGATGTACAAGGATGTTTATGGACGTGAGTGACGTTTGTAGGAGGGCGTTACTGTGGCATATTTTCATCCATTTTGTCAAAGGGTACAATATGACGGGAGTTGTAGTTCCAATTTCGGCCACGTTCATAAATAGCCTTGTCGGATAATATTAAGTTTTATAACAGTTTTTTTCAATTAAACGTAAAACTAAACTAACATTAAATAATATTTAATTAAAAATTACTAAAACTGCCCTGGCCAAACCATCAGTTCATAAAGCTCTACAATATTTATACATGGAAAGAAGATTTAGACATGGAAATAATACTATTATTAATTTATTGATTTAGATAATTATATGCTTCAATAAGTAAACAATATTGCGAATGGCATTATCCTGGCTACTTAAGAGGAACCCCTTCACGACGTTCAGGAATGGCGGGACGCGCGGATATTTTTCAATCAGTCCCGAATACTGCTTGCACATGCCGGCCTAATCGCATAGCAGGGTTGCCATGTCCAGAAAACGAAGGTGATCTTTATGTTCACGCGGCTTTTTTTTTAAATATTAGCAATGAGGTGGAAGCCCACAAAAACTGCAATACCTTGTACAGGGGTTCATAACTATACCTAAACGATTGTGTAAACGAGACGTCGCCTTACATCATGTATTGGACTGTCTCCCTTTGTCAGCTGTTCTTGTTTTGTTTTAAGCGGCAATGGTGGGGGAGGGGGGGTCCATGATTTAGCGTAACAATTTATATAAATAAAATAAATTCGCTTGCGTTGTTCGCAAAAAGTACATTTAGTTAAAAAAATGCCTTTTAATGTAATTATTATATTTTCCTGCGATCATAATATTCGTATGGAAAGTTTGAATTTATAACACCGTTTTCTGTTGGACCAACTGAGTTCGTTTATTTCTTAAAAACAAATTCACAAAACATAAAATTAGATTGAGTCAAATAGAATAGAATGATTGAATCCCGGGACTTTATGTAAATATTTGTCCGGGAATGGGCACAACCCTATTCCGGGAAAAATGGCCACTCACGCTGTTCTAATTCTAATAGGAATGCGCCCCGGACGCTGAGGGATTGGCTGTGAAGTTTGACGAAATTTCCAGGATAGTTACATAAATAACTGTCACTTACTTTATAGAATTTCATTCATCTTTCAACATCACCTTGATTAGCGGAACTTGATACGAAACGCCAACTTCGAAAAGAGAGACCTAAATCCTCTTACATTACAACTGCGAACCGTGCGACATAGTTTTTAAGACTAAATTCGGTCTAGCGAGTCACATTAGGGCTCACGATAGAAATTTGAACTAATTTATAGTTCACGGGTCACTGGTGCTAGTTCTTTTGTACATTTAACTAGACTAAACTAATTTTGACAGGACTAGAAGTGTTGCTATCCTTGTCACAAATTGTAAACCAACGAAGGACCAATAGCGTTGGTTATGTCAAAATTAGTTTAGTCTAGTTAAATGTACAACAGAATTAGCACCATTATCCTCGAAAGCGATGAGGAGGACGTAGGATTCAAATTATAATCATCTCATTGCAGAGATACGGGTCTCCCTTCAATCGTAGGGGATTAGAACTTCTGCAACGGTGCTCTCATTTGCCACTATTTTCATGCCACCTGAAGGTCATCGAATTAGTGTTACGTTGCCGGGGAGGCCGGTCAACGTAAGCAAGATAGGGTGTGAGTGTGTAGAGAGAGAAGAGAAAGCACAAGAAATAGATAATATATTTATTCAGATTCTCAGGGTGTGAGCTACGAGAATTCACTTGCAATTTCTTGTGGGACTTATCTCCGAGTCTTCTTCGGCGCACGGACGGGAATGTAGATTAAAAGGGGTAGGTCCTTCTGGAGGGTCTGGCTCAGCAGCACAGATGCTCGACGCGGTAGCGGCGTCTTGGAGTCGGCAGCGCAGCGTAGGGAAGCGCTGACCGGCGGAGTTCCCGTAGTCGCCCGTAGAGTAGACCTCGGTGTCGGGAAGATGTAGCGCTCGGGAAAGGGTAGGCTCTCCCGTAAGCGTAGAGGTGTTGAATAGGGGTTTAGTTTAGCCCTGGCGTAGATGTCCTGGAATTTTTAGAGATAGGGCGGTGTCAGATCCCGCCTTCCAGGAATTCTGTGAGCCGTCGTCGACAATCTTCTAGCAGGCTGGACGAGCTGAAGGTCCAGTCTATAATTGTCTTAGGCGGCCACACAGAATTACAATGAAGGTAGGCTCGATCACGCACGTCTGAGGGACATACGCGATCTCACAAAATAAGCAATACTTGATATTTAAATTAGATTATAAAATACACTAGTAGGATAGAAATTACTCAAAGACCGATTAAAGCAAAAGAGATTAATCAGTGCAGACTCACCAAGTGGACAAAGAAATTACCCTCGCGAATAAGTTATCGGTAGTCACCAATTAAACCATATACTAGTCACTGCAGCAATCAGAGAATGTGACGCGCTCCCTGCGCACCGTGAATTTATAAACTACATTTTTCTCAAACATTCTTAGCGAAAACGGACGTGCATTGTGTTATGACGACCAATCCGACTGAAGAGATCGAATATTAACACGCCTCTTATCTGTTCATGACCAAATTTGGTCATCGAGCGATGCTCCGGCCGGGCACGGGCACCCCGAGGCATCGATTAGCCATAGTGATCTTAATGTCTCAAGAAATACGTTCGAGAATTCTATGTAGTCACTCCCGAAATCCGTTACAGTGCAATTATTAATTTATATGGTTTTCAATATTCTAATATTAGTTAATATAATTGGAATATTACGTGTGAATCTAATTCACAACGTAACATTAGTTTAACCAAATACCATAGAAACTCTACCGAGTTAATATGCACAGCTTCGGAAGAATTCGGGCAAGACGGCGACACTAGCGCCCCTACGGCATGAGGCCGGCATGAGGTGAACGAATTCAAAACTTTTGTGCGTTTTGTATGCAAAATGTTATAGCGCCCCTAGCGGCATGAGGTGAACGGAGGTTGCCAAGTCATTGTATGAGAAACGTCAAGAGCTGTGCGTTTTAACTCGGTAGAGTTTCTATAGTATTTGGTTTAACAAACTGTCATCCATAGACAACATCCGCGACCGACGACGACTGAAAGATGTATTATGACGAGAATGAGTGCCTGTGTAGACATAGCCTCTAAATAACATGTTTCATTCTTTGATTCCTTATTTATTACCAGTAAATACTCGCAACTTCGTTTGTGTATATCTAGCTTCCCCGTGGGAATTTTGAAAAATCCTTTCTTTGTACACCCCTAGACGTCGTAAGGAACCTGCATTCCAAATTTGTAATCTCTAGAACCAGTGGTTTGGGTTCTGTGTTAAAAAAAAAAAAGTGTTTTTTGTGTATAGTTAAGTCAGTCAGGACTTTGAATTTTATTATTATTTATATTTATAGATAATGTTGTTTTTTTATTTTCATAATAATTTACACATTTTAATACTACTACAGGTGGTTCCATAAAAGATACGTCTGTTAATTACCTTTAGCATCAAGCAATTTGCAACTAAAATTGTTCGCACCAACAAACCAACGATTCTTCCGCTAATTAATTTCCATTCTAGAAGACAATTGCTCTCAAAGTGCTAGAACCGAGTGATAAATTCCAACTTGCTCTGTAATAAACGTAATTTCAGAGTCCCGCAAACTACCCTACATAGTTTTGTGTAATGGCAAACGCGCCGCCTGTACAAAAGAGATTTTATTTAAATTGCTTTAACAAACTTTTAAAACTATCGTGCACAGATTAAATATAGGTTTTGCATCGATAAATCTTTATAAGTGGTGCTGGCCGGCTGAAATTTTAAAATAAAAGATCTATATGGGTCGGTTTTGTAGTTAATTTTAGATTGGTACTGGCTGGTTTTAAAATAAAAGTTATTGAATTAAAGTTAAATTTGTTTCCCGGTAAAGAACGGTCCAGTCAGTTCTCTGAAGAAAGGTGACCCAAATCCCATATAAAAGACAACATACAATAAGCGGGGCAACCATAAAACGGTCTTTTTTGACAGGAGTACGTTTTTAGCTTATATATTTATCGTGACTACGTGTTTCGTTGTTTCGGATGGACACTTTCATGGTTGTCCCGAAGATTTTAATATGAACGCTCTACGAACCTTAATGAACAAAAATAAAGTGTTAGCCACCCGATAGAGGGATAGTGATAGTTTAGAACAGTTTTATAAATGTCCTCTAAAATCTGGAATACAAAATTTTTGCGCCGGTGGATTTTTTTGGATCACCTCTTTTTGCTATTCTTTCGTCGGGGTGTCTTGACTTAGAGACTGTATACTGAGTCGAGACAACATGAATACGATGCTAAAATGATATTTTATCATATTACATGATACTGACATGACATAAGAGGTAGGGCACAGCGCATAATCTGCTCAAATCGGAGCAGCCCGTCTGGAGAAGGACCTCCACATTACAGAAGATTGTAGCCAAATAGCATTAGTCTCGGCCATGTTGTGTTCCTACGGTGAGTAAGGTCTTCAGAGCTCCAATTAAAAAAAAAACACTGTCTAATTGCAACGAATAAGAATGCAGAAGCCATAACTTGGAAAAAAAGATGAAGATTGGTTAAAGAAACTTGCGTTAAGCTTACAGGCCTTCCTTTAGATAAAGTGCACAGTGATACTAATAAATGTCGAAATCCTCAGTCGCCACGTTCGTACTAGGTTTCAGCAATATACATACAAAATCTAAAGCGTTCTACAACAAAAGAGATTTTATTCAAATAGTTCTTGCGTTCACTGTGGCATTATATTGGAATTCTTCTCGAAACCTCCGTGTACTTGCAAATGATAAAAATACCTTTCACCTAACATTGTTTGAATATTTTACATATTTTCGTGAAGCGTTTATTTTCTTTTGAAGTAGTTTTACGTGAGGAAACGTTGGCGGCAAAAAGGTATTTTTGGTATAGGAATCTTTAACATGAAGGGAAATTTTTGAAAAATTTAACACACAAGCTATGTAGAACGTGGATGAATGAAAGAATAGAGGAAATAAGAAGAGATGGAATGACTATATAGTGAATGACATGAAAGCAGCTGGATTGATTTGCGGAATGACTGAAAATAGAGCGGTGTGGAACAGTAAGCACACACAGCCGAGCCCAAATGCGAGAAAATGAAGAAGAAGACACCATGTAATGAAGATGTAATTGACATTATATTAAGACTTTATGTTGTCTATATAATATTTTTTTATTAGAGTTGCTATGCATATAGACAGGCCGGTAGTATTGGCCACAGTCGGATGGTAAAATTATGTAGAATATTAGGTTGAAATTTTGTTTGGAATGCTCTCGAAAACAGCTGCTCGCTTTGACACACATTATACACAAGGCCAATGAAGCAGAGCAGTAGTAACTGCTTGGGGTCAGCTTTGTTGTCTGACTACAGACAACAAAAAATAAAGAGATTGACCAATAAACACATTCTTAAGTTAAAAAAATAAAAAATAAAGAGATTTTAAATACAAGAAACTTAATAAATTTAAAATAAATAAAGATTTTGATACAATTGTATTTTTAAAAAAGTAAATAGTAATCCTTAACACGTAAAGGATAGTAAGGAAGTTCATGGATGTTAACGCTGACATAGATATCTTATTGCTCTATCAACAAATCAATGATCCCTCCCAATGGCACCAACTTGGCTCTCGCCCGTGGATGTAATTTAACACCGGTTTAAAAATTATTAATATTTGAGAAAACGTAAATACTCATAATGATAATAATAAGTTTATACGAGTACAAAGTGTGAAGTAATGAGCGTACAAACAAACAGTCACACAATAGTCTATTATAATACAATATTCGGGGCAACCCGCGTCATTAGGGCCGCTCGGCTCAGCCGCATCTGTAAAAACTTGTCAGAACATAGCGTGTATTAGAGACTCTATTGATGTTAAATATTTTAGCAAACATTATTATCAACTTAAAAGTCATTCCGTCGCGGTTGGCTCCCTTTAAAGCCATTTCGAGTTTTAGTCTCGCCACGCTACTTTTTTCCCATAGACATTTTTCATTCCATAGTATAAAAAGTTGCCTACGTCTATTGGTTCCTTTTGATGTGAAGGAAAGACAAACACACTTTTACATTAATATAATATTAGTATGGATTTATTGTTGCACCTACTTCACAATTAAGAAAAATTGATACAGAAAATTATTCACTTATAAAATTATTTTATTGACTTACAACAACTTGAATCGTGACGTCTTTTAGTATTCACAACCTGGCCTCCGATACGAGTTGCTCCCTAAATAGCTATCGAAAATTGCAATTAGATAATTTTATATCAACGCAACTCCATCCCATTTTGTGTTCAGTCAACAAACGCTTTCATTTCAGCAGGTTTTCGCTCGCTGTCGAAACTTATTTGCATAAGTAAAACTGGGAAATGGACCGAAAAATGTACGGTATCCAACTGATTCATTTGTACCACCACCGGCGCCGGCCGGTAATCCTATTGTAATTTTTTTCCCCTCCTCATTAATTCTATTCTGATCTGATTTTCACTTACTTAAACACCTAGTCTGTGTTTTTGTTTCGGCTCTCTTGTTTCAATGGGCTTTTAAGTGCATATTTAAGTGGAATTTTGGTACTGTGGCGCTGTACCCACGTTTTTTTTATTCGAGCCACCTGGTCCCAAAGTAAACTCTGGTTAGGAAGGTAGGATCACTATCAACAGAGTTTCTTCATAGGTAGACAACGGCATCCAAGATTATTGTCGGGAATGTCCATGGGCAGAGGTAACATTGCCTAACATCAGGTGACCCGCTAGCTCATTTGGTGTGCTCGTGCGATGTTCGATGGGATGCGACGAAACGGGATGTTTCGAAAGAACCTTAAGGTACACTCGAAACTGTATGGGGCCGGTCTAAAACATTAATGTTTCGGAAACCTCTAAAAAATATATGTGCAAGTAACCTGCATTTATTTGAGTGCAAACACGAATAAGGAATTCTGGAATAGCTTGCATTGGGAGGTTGGAGGCTCGTTTAGAATGAACAAGTCACTTGACAGACTAGAATACACTATTAGATGCTGCTTTTGCTACTGTCTTATAATTTATTAAAGTGGTATTAAAGTAGTAAAAAATAATCATATTTTTTATCAAGATGACCACTTTTATTTGGTTTTCGCTTATCATCACTTCCCAAAATTCATCTGTGAGCGAGGGACACTATTGATTGGTCTTTTTTTCGAAGTCAGCGATTACGATCCTAGGAGAGTTGGTTTTTCGGGGAATTCCCTATTAGTTCATTTTCATTAGTGACGACCTCCGTGGCGTAATGGTTACCAAGCCAGACCGCCACCCAGGAGGTCCCGGGTTCGATCCCCGGTCGGGTCATGATGAAAAACGAACTTTTTCTGATTGGCCTCGGGTCTTGGATGTTTATCTATATATGTATTTGTTATAAAATATAATATCGTTGAGTTAGTATCCCATAACACAAGTTTCGAACTTACTTTGGGGCTAGCTCAATCTGTATGAATTGTCCCTATATATTTATTTATTTTATTTATTTATTTTTTTATTTAAGCATTTTCCGTGTTTTCACAACAACCAGGAATTAGTATGAGTTCTTAACTATAACATAATGTTTATTTCAACGTGGTTAGTGCAGTATTTTTAATACCACATCCAGTTAAAATATGCAATCCCAAGGTATATGCAGCCTTAAGTAAACAAGTAAAATTATTACGAAAAGCAGCATAGATCAGCCACGTTACCGAGGGAAATGTAGTCATATATACAACAAATAAACTTGGTTTAAAGAAGGCCCGCCGCTCGCTAACTCTCAAACTTGTTCCCAGAACTTACTGCAAAACGTTTTTGAAGTTGCGAACAAAGAATTTTGAAGTTTAAACAGTTTCTTGGTCTGCATTTTAAACTAATATTATGCTGTCTTATAATCTCGTTCATGGTTATGCCAACTAAAGTATAACTATGCATCATGATTACACAGATTCTCTCCTTGCTTAGTACCTAGTGTTTCAAATATCTTTGAATTATATTTTAACAAAAATCTTTACAGAAGACCGGGTCTTTCCTAATGTCATTTTAGTTAAACATACCATGTGTCTAAGGCATGCTCCGTGCTTCCGTGCTTCGGAGGGCACGTTAAGCCGTCGGTCCCGGCTGTTATCGGTAGATGACAGTCGTTAAGCCAAGTCGGTGGCCTTCGGGCGGGTTGAAAACACCGGCCTCTGCCAATCCGCATTGGAGCAGCGTGGCAGAGTACGCTCTAGTCCCCTTCGATTGAAAGGAGGCCCGTACCCCTGCAGTGGGATGTTTATGGGTGGATATGAGGAAGGCATGCTCTTAAATAGAAACAGAAGAATATTAAAATTGGATAGGGAAGTATCATCCACATAATGTCAGCGTGAAGAAGTTATGCGTTTCATTTGGAAAGATATGAAAACTCAAATAGTCCACTATCCCTTTTCTCATTTTCCTCCTTTTTAGGGTTCCGTAGCCAAATGGCAAAAAACGGAACCCTTATAGATTTGTCATGTCTGTCTGTCTGTCTGTCTGTCCGTCAGTATGTAACAGCCATTTTTTTCCGAAACTATAAGAACTACACTGTGGAAACTTGGTGAGTAGATGTATTCTGTGAACCGCATTAAGATTTTCACACAAAAATAGAAAAAAAAAAACAATAAATTTTGGGCGATCCCTATACTTAGAACTGAAACTCAAAAATATTTTTTCATCAAACCCATACGTGTGGGGTATCTATGGATAGGTATTCGAAAATGATATTGAAGTTTCTAAAATTTTTTTTTTCTAAACTGAATAGTTTGCGCGAGAGACATTTTAGTGATAAAATGAGTGTCCTACCCTGTAACTTCTAAAATAAGAGAATGATAAAACAAAAAAAAATATATGATGTACAATAACCATACAAACTTCCAACGAAAATTGGTTTGAACGAGATCTAGTTAGTAGTTTTTATTAATACATCACAAATCGTACACCGCAATTGCTGCTACGGAACCCTTCATGGGCGAGTCCGACTCGCACTGGCCGTTTTTTTTCTACTAAAGCCGGCAACGACTCAGAAGACTCTTCCTTTGTGCTTCATGAGCTACGATGATCTCTTACCATCATGTATTGTGATCGCATATGATTGTTTTCCAGCCTTTTCTATAAAAAAACTATTCAATTTTATATTCCAGGAGATTCCAGGTATTCAATTTGTTAGTCCAGCCCAATCTGTTAGATCCACTACCAGTTTCAATATAGAGTTACCTACTTGTAATTCACCGTAAAATGAAACGTCCGATTCCGTTTCACTATACTAGGTACAAGATTTCCAAAGATGTTCAATGATGTTATTTGAACTAGATTGTTTACTTATTGTGGTAATATAATATTGTGTGCTTTATCGAAATTCATGTTTATTTCATAATGTTCATATTTAAAATCGGATGATTGTTTGAAGCTTTTGTATCAAGTATATTGATATTGAACGTGTTTTTTTAACCACTAAGATGGCAAACAAGCATACGGCACGCCTGATGGTAAGAAGTCACCGTTGCCTATGGACGCTTGCAACACCGGTCACTCATGCGTTGCTGACGCTGTAAAAAGTGAAGCTCTGGAAACCTTACTCACCGTAGGAACACAACATGGCCGAGACCAATGCTATCTGGGAAAGGACCTCCACCTTACAGAAGATAGCATAGTGGAGGTCCTTTCCCAGACGGGCTGCTCCGATTTAAGAGGATTATCCGCACAGTGCTCTACCTCTCTTGCTACATACATGTATGTATATGTCTTTAGGTCCAACCTATATCCGAACCAACACAACGTATAACCGATATTCATTCGCAAAATGCTCTTTATCTGTCTAATTTATTGGAAAGGATGCCCATTAATAGTACTGGACCCTACAATAATTACGTATTTCTGGAAGGGTTTCGTTATCTTGAGCTACTCCGTGCTATGGAGGGTACGTTAAAGTACGTTGCCAACTTTTAAGATATTTTTATAATTAGTAAAGGTAAAAATGTAAATATTATAACACATGGGACACAAGAAGACAGAATAGTGGCGTTGTTACGAATGATGGGAACTTAGAATACAAATAATTATAAAAGAAAAAAATATTAGTATATTATGAGAAGATAAGGTGATTAAGTTGAGAGTAAAAAGTGTATGAATAATAAGTAAAAATCTGTCTTATAAAAACATACATAGATAATAAAATTGAAAAAATGTTTGTTTTGCCACAGGCGTAAAAAAGGACTCATATAATACTCGAATGAATATATCTTTTGAACTATCGAAAGTAAATGTCATGAATGTAGCAAAAAACTTAGAGAACTATCTCAAACTATTGATTTAGAAAGGGTTGAAACAACATTATTTTAGGGAGAATTCGATATGTTTATAAAAGATATGGTTCTCTGGAGGATTCATAAATAGCCTTAGGCGAAATATCGTGTTTCCTGGGAAGGGATACTTGTATTTAAAGTAATAAATAGGTTTGAAGGAATCCTCCCGGATTGAAAGGAATTTTGGTGGGATTATAAAGATGAAAGGGAATATGAACTGTTTTATTATAATGAAATTTTTTATGTTTATTTTATCGTACATATCTTTATATATTAGTATTTAGAAGTTCCATTTTGTATGTATTTAACTATTGTGTCTTTTGCTGCCCATTTCTTTCTTTCTAAACTATGTTACAATAGCCTTACGAAGATTAGCAATAAGGTCGCCTTGTTGCTTATACGCTTGTATGTAAGTTTTCCGTGTCAATGTATTTTTTTTAAACTTTTTTTTTACTATGCCACAAAGTTGGCAAACAAGCATACGGCCCGCCTGATCGTATGGATCACCGTTGCCTATAGACGCTTGCAACACCAGGGGTATCACTCACGCGTTGCCAACCCTCCTAACCCCCCCAAGTGGAGCTCTTGAGACCTTACTCATCGTAGAAACACAACATGACTAAGACCAATGCTATTTGGCTACGATCAAATCGTCGATTTGGTCAAAAAGCTGATATAGTTGGCGCTGCTGTGCATAAAATTAAACGCGGGTAACACAGCGGGCAGCAGCTATAGTTGCAAATAAATCATATTCGACGCATATCAACACAATCGGATTGTACACGAGTAAAAATATCAAAATTTAAATTAACTTCCAAATAAGTAATTTCAGATGCAGCTGCAGATGTTCTCGATTAACAGCTAAGTGGGAAAATACGTCTTAATCCCAACAACACAGGTGTACGTTTAGCATAAACCCTAAGACGAAGATCCATTGCTTATGACCAGGCACGGCCGATTGCATCTAAGGAAATCCCATCCACAATGCTTCATTTGCATAAACTCACTCTCCGTCAACACGACAATCTCTTGAGCATTAACTGTGATAGACTAACGAATGTTCATGGCTTCACCTGGGATACTCTTAACTGTCTAAACGAATGAAAATTCCATATCTTTATAAGAGTCCAAGTAATCATTGTTAAATTTTATACTTTTATACCACTAAGTTGTAAACGACGTGTCTTAAGTGCCCTCGCGGCATACAGAAAAAAGTATTTTTGATTTGATTTGATTTGATTTGATAGCTGTAACACAATGTCAAACCTACCACAACTGCAGAAGCAAATACTCTATACATATATTTTAGTTTTCAAGAAGTTGCTTTATATATTGGCTAAGTGTTTATGTAAAAACTAAACTGTATATGTTTGTGGAACAAATAAATAAATTTATATTATTTTTTTAATATCTAAATCTAATTTTCATAAAAAGAAAAGATTTAATTATTTCTAAAAGAGTTTATTATAAAAGACTGATTTGAAAAGTATTTCACCGTTGGGAAGTATACCGGGTGACATAGGTTATATTATATTTTTAAAACCCTGACTAAAACCCTTGGAAAGCCGGGTCGGGCCGCTAGTTGTGATATGCTTACCAAGTATTAACTTAAAAATATTTACTCAGTCTAATGGAAAACTTTATTTCTACATTAATTCTATTTTATGTACTAAATCTTAGCTGTTCAGCTTGCGACACCAGACGCGCAGGTGAATATTCATGTTGACAGAGCACTTTGGCACGTTTTACTTCGTTTAATTGTCAGTTGTTTACCATAGTCTTTCGCCTATAAAATTATTATGAACCACTACTCATTAAAGTTTAGATAGATAGATAGAATATGCTTTATTTGCAATACACAACAAGATACAACATCAAACCATTGAAGTATAATGTACTGATGTACTGACTGTAGAAAAGACGGCGCGAACAAACATCTGGGCAGCAAGCGCGGTAGTGCGGGGCGCCTGGGGGCAACTGAGTGAAGTGCGCGCTGTAGTGATGAGTGGCGTCTTCTCTATACGTAGTAAAAATAGCTCAATGCATCAAACATAAAAATGTACATATTAGCGAATTAGCAACATGGCCGCCATTATTGCTGAAAACAACCTTTTCAAGGCAGCCCAAAAGAGACGGTGAAACCCAAATGTGATGAAACTGAAACTTCTAGTTACTTTTGAGTTGCATTTGAGTTCCTGTCATAGACTCCTTTGACGGACCACACATGACGCAACCTTCTTGAAATCGGTTTGAAACGCGTTGCGAACTAGTTTCATTGAAATCGCCATGCAGGAAATGTAAAACAATTCAAACTCACAACTTCAAAAGGGTTTCGTTGCAGTTGCATTTCAGTTGCGTGGGTAACGATTTTGTATGAAGTGGACAGGGCTAGCAAGGCACGAAGCATCAAAATAATTTTTAGTAAAATGTATTTCTTATATCATATTTTTTGATAGATAGCGGCAGAATCTGGATGAAAATAGCATAGATTCATACATCAGCTATGTCTCTAGGTCGATAGATAACTTTAAAGCCAAGTCAGTGAATTAGGTACGTTGAAAATACTGACACCAGCTATCCTTAGTTAATACTATTGTAGAAAGCACCTTCCTTGTTTACTACTTAAAATGGTAACAAACAGATAAGTGTTAATTAATTTGAGAGATATCACAAACTCTGTGAATACTGACAAATGTGTGAATATGTTCGGCGTCCGTAAAATTATAACTACATTGTTTAAGTCCTAACTTCGGTTAATTATATTTTACACCTGAGATGAAATAGCATCCGCGATAATACTCATATAAGACCCGTTGCACATTGCCGCAGTAAACGGTGTTACTTTAATGGGTGCATCAAATTTGCATAGCCTGCACATTTGTATTGAGTGAATCCAATTAGAACCTATTATAACTTTTAACTGGATTTTCAAGTCTTCTTTCATGCAGAAAACTAGGAAACCAATTGTATTGTAGAAAATGTATTGTTATAGATATAACAACTGGTTTCCTAGTTTTCTACATGAAAGAAGACTTGTGATGACATGACGTTCACAATGATGTTGAAATTTTGTGATTATTATCATGTTCTTTTTTTTTTCTCAGCCCTTCAGGTGGTGTAAATGTGACCCTAGTCATCATAAGTCATAAGTCATCACTTATGGGTCAAAAGAGTATCCAATAAGTATGGTAGTATCTGAGTGATAGGTTGGAAAGTCTTTTTTGGTAAACCAAGGTCAATAAGGCAAATCAATCAGGAATGTAATTGAATATTGTAAACCTAGTGGTAGGACATAGCGTAACTATTTTTAAAATGTACACCTATCTCTTATGATGACTAGGGTCACAGTGTAGCTAGTGTAGTCAAGTGAGGTTTAAAATTTTTGAATTATCTTTTCAAAAAAATAAAGATAATTCTGAATTGTTAATCTTTGTTCTTTGCGGAAATTAAACATGGTATCCTTAAACACCTGACTGTCTAACTAACCAAACAAATCAACCTAACAGATACGATTACATAGGAACTATGGAGAGTATGTCAGTACTAAGTTACTTGGAGTGTCATCGTTTCGCGACTAACACCTGGTCCCCAAGTCCGTGCATACGTCGTGTAAGTTTGTCTGGCTGAGTCTACCCACAGCTTGACCAATTTATGTTCTAACACATACGGGAGTCTATTGTGTTGTTGAACGTGCATTATTTTAATATAGAGGGTATTGGAGGATTGTATGAGGATTATATTTAAAATAAAATAATCAGATCCAATTTTTGCGAAAAGGGATCTAAAATCTACAACGTAATTTCATTTGTTATCATCATCATCATCTCAGCCCGTTTCTGTAGGCCACTCTTTTTGTATGCCAACCCACTCGGTCCTGTGTCATTCTCATCTACGATCTGCAACTTTAGTCATTTCGTCGACACCTCTTTCCCCAGTCTTGCCACCATTCGATCTAGGTCTTACTCCATCTGCCATCACTTCGACGGGCTAGGTTACATGCCTAAGTCGTCCAGTTCCACTTCAGGCTCATGACCGCGTTCCCGACATCTCGCACGTGTTATATTTATTAAATACTAGTGAAACCAGCGCAACTTCGTTTGCGTGTATTTATTTATGCACAGTGGCGCCATCTATATCAAACTTTTGATGAAATCCTACGGGAATCGCTTGCTTTTCGGTTTAAAAAAAGTATCCTATGTGTTAATCCAAGGTATCAGCTACGTACATACCAAATATCATAAATATTGACCGAACCATTTGAGCGTGAAGAAGTAACAAACATACACATAACTTTCGCCTTTATAATATTGGTAGGATTTAGAAATTGTCCTATTACAATTACAAAGTAAACGGCTTGCTTGTTTGTCTCTTTTATGACATAAAAAATATTCATTAAATAATTACCTATCGAAAGCTAGCTTGTTACCTAACTTCGAAGGGAGTTGTAGTCTTTTTGTTACATAAACATCTTTAATTAGAACGCGTCACTCAAAACTCTAAGTATAAATTGTCTTTAAAATTTTCGCAAAGCACAACAATAGGGGGCTTTCATCAAAGAGATGTCTCCTTCACTTTGAGGGCACAGATTCAATCCTTTTATATTGAATTTCGTATTCTGTCTTTATTAACTATTTAATTAATTTGATATTTTATCTAGTAGACTAGATGTAACAAATTGAACAAAAAAAATGTTTTTAAACATAATTCTATATTAAATCTCAAGCTATCTTAGTTTGACCATGCCAGCCATAATTTAATGTGTTACGGCTTTGATAATGTGTTATGGCTATGCTGCTGTGAGCTGCAGTTAAGAGCGTATCTACTTTATAGAACAAGTTTTATTTAACATTTACAATAACATCGTAATGTTATGTTACGCTTGATGTAATTGTCTGTAATGTTTCTAGTGTAAAATTAATTTAAAAGGACCCCATCACAAATTTTGTTATTAATTTAATAAAATTACCTAAATTTAATGTAAATTTTAAGAGAGGTAGGGCACAGCGGATATTCCGCTCAAATCGGAGCAGCCCGTCTGGGGAAGGACCTCCGCCTTACAGAAGATCGTAGCCAAATAGCATTGGTCTCGGCCATGTTGTGTTCCTACGGTGAGTAAGGTCTCCAGAGCTCCACTTGGGGGGGTTGGGAGGGTTGGCAACGCGTGAGTGATACCCCCGGTATTGCTTACGTCTATAGGCTACGGTGACAGCTTACCATCAGGCTGACCGTATGCTTGTTTGCCACCTGTGTGGTATAAAAAAAAAAAAAATAATTAAAAAGCAGACATGTTAGCTTCGCAAAAATTTAATAAGAAGACAAAAATATTGAAAATGTAAAAGATGTAAATAAAAAAAACAAAAGAATGTATTGCCGGTCAGTACAGCGTGGCCGCACAGCGTGCAACCTCTTTGGGCAAGGGTCTGTATCCCAACAAATTTTGTATAACGTTTTATAAGACACAAATTTGTCCCTTATTTTGTTTGACTAGTCCTAACTTCCTAACTATTATTATAAATGAGAAAGTGAGTTTGTTTGCTTGTTTGTTATTCCTTCACGGCTTAACTAATCATCCGATCATTATGAAAATTTGTATATTATTGTCAGGGGTACAGAGCCCAACATAGGCTACTTTTTATCCCGTGAAAGTATGTTATTCCAATGGGAAAATATTTTTTCTACTATACCTAGAGGGCGCTGTATCGGCCAACAGATGGCGCCACAAGTCGTGCCGTAGGTTTTGTTGTCAAACGAGATCTATATCATAAAATTAACCGCGAGCGAAGCCGCGCGGAAAAGCTAGTACACAATAATGTTTAATTAATTTACTCTAATAATATTTGTTTCAGAATTAATGTTAGTTTAATGTAATTTTCCCCAATAAATAATATCAATCTACTCTATAATCTATCAGGAGAGTCGGTCAGCCTAATTTTCATATTCTTGTAAATCATAGTGTATGTTATTAAATACTAATTAAAGTAACATGATATCTACTAACAAGCAATTAGGGCGTGTGAGAGCGAAAAGTGAGTATGTATGCCTCGTAATAACTAAGGTTTAATTGCTTCCCAGCACATCCGGGCCCCGCAGGAACTGTGCCGCATAAAATTTATAATAATACCCATATGACCTACTTCGTTATAGGCGTCTTTAGAGAATTTGACGGCGCAGTGGTTGGTAATACCTTCTGAAAGGGCTGGGTACCAATTTAAAGAGAAAATTTAAAAAAAGTAAAAAAAAAGGTGAAAGAAAATATAATTTAGCTATGTTTTCTGTTATATTTTTTTTCCATTTTAAAAGAGCAAGTGCTAAGTTTCTTGACAGTTCTTCTGTACAAATCTGCCGTCTGATCTGGTGGTAGGAAAACAATTGGGACGATTCGAAAGAGCGTGTAAATAGGCCTATTTGAACAAAAAATATTTTACCCTAACTTTGACGGACTTCGGTCCCACGGATAGCTTCCCAACGAATTTTTTAAATTGGTGCTGTAGTTTTGGAGCATATCAATGCAAAAAACAATCAAATTTTTCCTCTTTATCATACTAGTCCTAATAGATAACATACCATCTGTAACTATTTTCAAAAGTGTTAGCAGCCATTTTCATTTAGGTAACAAGAAATCTTGTCCAAATCAGTGTTGCGTCGACGAAGGATTTCATTGAAACCCCAAGAAGCCAAGCCAGTACCCGGTTTTTTGCCTGCACTCATTTTTTCGTAGGAATATTCGTTTTTGTTAGAAGGGGAGATCTGATTCTGAACCTCTTACCTTCAAAAATACTTTATTCTGTAGGTCGCGGACACTTAGACTCGTCATTTACAACATATTGTCCTTCTGTGTTACATATAAAATAAATAAGCTACTCTATAAACTATTTGGTTACCACGCCAGACCGCCACCCAGGAGGTCCCGGGTTCGATCCCCGGTCGGGTCATGATGAAAAACGAACTTTTTCTGATTGGCCTCGGGTCTTGGATGTTTATCTATAAATGTATTTGTTATAAAATATAATATCGTTGAGTTAGTATCCCATAACACAAGTTTCGAACTTACTTTGGGGCTAGCTCAATCTGTATGAATTGTCCCTATATATTTATTTATTTATTTATTTATTTATTTCGGAAATAAAGCAAAATGACCACTGGGGAAAGAAATGGCGTAAGAAACCCGGTTACGGTCTTTTTTGTCATTCAATTTTAGTTTTTTTTTTACCTATTTTTTAATCCTACTTCGAGCAGTCAGCTTGTTTCGTCAATTCGCATGGCTATGAAAATTTGAGGTTCGCTAAGAATTTAGGAGGGAATCTATACGAAAAATTTTTGTTACAAGATCGTGCGAGTTTTTTTCGTGTGCGATTACGAATAACTCACGCCGAGTTTACACCCTTTATCAGACGAGGGCATTAGCGGCGTACTAACTAAACAAAATTAAGCATTATCCTAAAAAGCGTAGATAATAAAGTGAGCTACGCACGTTATAGCATACAGCAATTTATCTAGAGTTCTGAACATTCGTCTTGTGAATCCCGGTGTTTAATCATACGAGGCAATTTGGCCCTCCAGCCCTGTGACGTCACCTTGCCGGCGCTTCTATTAATTTACGGACCTCCGACGGAGAAAAGGTTGAGGAACAAGGGACTTGCGTGCGCCCTGATTTTGTATCTGCGTACTAGTGATGGGAATCGTAGCCCTTTAAATACTTCTTACTCCGACTATCTTCTTTCTGATTAAATTCGTTGTGAGTTCCAAGACAGCTGTAGTTTTCTTCCCCGGGATGTCAATAAGCTTCGATGCTTATTGTCTATCTGAGGTCGCCGTTGTTGATCCTGGCTACACAGGAGACACAGTGGTGGGAATGTGTGTTGGGCTTGTCCTTTAGTGATGGGAATATGTGCCTGTTATTTTTTTTGTAATAATATTTTGGTAGTATTAAATTGCCACGGAACTTGGTAGATAGATGAGACTGATTCGACATAGCCGAAGTGTTAGAATAAGGACAGGTGACATGTTCTGGCCACTGACTTGGGTTAGTTGTAAACACGCTGAGTGGAGACATCTCCAGCAACTGACATTCATTCTTGCAATTAGTAAACTTAGATTGTAACCATACCAATTTAATTTTAAAATTTATTTATAATCGAAAATTTATACCATTTTTAAGTACGGACACAGATTTTTTGTTCGTTTCTAATTTCTAGATCTGATTTCTGATCTGATACAACATGATTGAACTAATGTTTTTTCGAACAATTCAATATTGTTTTTCTAAATTGCTTCATTACAATCCAATTGAGTTCAATGGAACTGTCAAATCCAGGAATTTGAAAACAGTTTAGTTTTAACAAAATACGCGCAAAGAATACGAGTGGTAGTAGTGCATATTATACTTTATATATATTGACTCTAGTCTGGGATTTTTTCTATGTATTATAAGTATATAATAATATTACGTTGTCTGGTACCCATAACACACGCTCCTAAGCTTTCTTTGGTACTGTGTGAATTGTGTGTGATTATTCATTTATTGTCTTAACCCTATTGAATGAGCCTGGCACAGAACAGAGTAAAGTGGCGAAAGAAAAGAGAGGTCTATACCCAGCAGTGGGCTGATAATAATAATAAAAAGGACGGGTTGCACTCCGGGAGCGCCGGCAGAAGTGAAAACTTAAACATCAACGTTGTGCATTTTTGAATATTTTGGAATGGTAAGGGAATCTTACGCTTTTTCGATTAGGCTACGGATCTGAAGCGAGTTTAACATTTTTTACCCATCTAAAAAAAGTGCCAAGCGCCGCTAAAGAAGTTTTCACTGAAAAAACTGTTAAAAAGAGTATAGCTATCGTATTCTAAGACGCGTCCCAACACTAAAAGCGGTATGTACCGTTGGTTTGTCGACGTATTATGTCGGATTTGTAAGTCATTTATAACACGCGTGCAATATTTTATGAAACGGATACATTTTCTTTCATTACGAATTTATTCCTAAAGAGAATATCTTAGTACATAATACAAGTGACTTCTTAAGTTGAAAAAATATAAAAAAAAAATATTTGATTTCTTTGAATGTTTTTTAAAGAAAGAGGCTGGCAATCGAGCTAGAGACGCTAGGGGAATCTCTGACAGTTGCTGACCTTTAACGAGAAAAAAGGTAATAAGGAGAAAAGGATTAGCGAAGCAATTAGGCTTCAGAATTTTTCGCTCACCAAACGAAATGCATTGCTGCTTCATGCTGACATTTTGTGAGAGTGTGGTACTTCGCTGGTCGAGCTGACTGCTTTTTTTATTAATGCTTATTTAACACTTTCGCGCGAGCATCGACTATCCTCTCAACTGTATGCCATGTCGTACAATATCTCCATACAAAATTTTAACGAATGCGGGCAATCGAAATTGACAGCAAAAATAATTGCAAATAGCACATGAAATAGACAAAGACAAATTCTTGGAATCCTTTATAACTTATTGTTTCTAATACAAAAAAATATATAAATATAATTTTATTGCAATGGCATAGACAAAGACTTGCAAAAGTATTTCCCGTAAATCTACTTGCAAAATGAATGTTTTTTTTAAACTTAAACAGGTTATTCTGATATAACCAATACACCTACATATTGTCTGCATATTAAACACATATATGAAAGCTCTGTAAAATTTAAGCTTTCTAAGCATATGTCTAGTAATTTGTATTCACACTTGTAGTTTTGAAAGTTTCCAAAAGTTTGTAAGCTATATGAAGACATGTCAGCTTTGTGCAGATTAAAACTTTAAACTACATTTTAAACTTTAAATAACAGCCTCTATGTTTTCTTTTATGATTATGGACCTTCGCGACATTGCCTTCGTTAAATATGACATTCTTATTATTAAACTAATTTCGAAAAAAAAGGATAAAAAGACCAGAGTAGTCACACATGCGTTTTTAGGGTTTTGATGTAAAAAGAAATCCTTATAGTTTCACCATGATGAACCTACTATCATACTCCGTCTTGGCGCGGCTTCGTTGTTCTCTTGTGCTAATTTAAACGGTCTTTGGAAAATCTAGTAAGAACCAATTTTAACTAATATAAAATTAGGGACATTAGTTATTTAATTATTGTTGTTTTTCTCGTGTAAGTGATTAACATTATAATCTTTATGAGAAATAAATATCTTAAACCTTAATTATTTTTGCAGGTGCCTATGTAAAGTGGGAATGAATTTTCTTAATGATATTTTACAGTTAAGCATATTTAACTGTAAAATATCATTAAGAAAATTCATGCGCTGGAGTCTCTAAGGCTCGAATCGATTATAGAGACACTAATCAGTGATTAGTCGACAAGAATATCCCATAATAAGCTAGGAATAAGCAGTATCATCTCCATTTGTGACACAATACAATTCTGTAACATCCACAAATCCGCTAATTAGAATACACTCTGAATTTCACAAAACTTGAGCCGAGTTTTACTTGAGACGCTTAGGATATGTCGCTCAATGGGGCGCCATCTTGAAATGCTTTCAAATTTAAAGCGACGCTGACGCGTTGACGTGAATAAATAAGAAATTTTAAGATGGCACTGGATAGAAATATATGCTACGCTATGTCACATTACGATGTCGTCTTCTGATGAGATTACTTTTGAAGTCCATATACAACATTTCTAATAAAACTTAAATTTAAAATTTAAAAAACCCCCGACTCAAAACCTTTAAAAAGTAAATAAATAATAATTATGTACCGCCTATTAGACCTTTTAATTTTATGATATAATATTTATATTATTTAATAGTAGTTAGTCGTAATACTTCCAAAGCGTCATCCCGTCGGGGGACCGCTAAGTAAAAATTTATTACTAGCTGACAATTTGATATCTACTGTCTATTAGTTAATAGTACCTACACAGTTATGTTTAAATGTCTATAGCGGTCCCCCGACGTGATGACGTTTTGAAAGTATTATGACTAACTACTATTAACTAATATAAATATTATATCATAAAATTAAAAGGTCTAATAGGCGATACATAATTATTATTTATTTACTTTTTAGAGGTTTTGAGTCGGGGGTTTTTTAAATTTTAAATTTAAGTTTTATTTGGCGTTTTTTTTATAGTTTCGTTTCTATTTTATTCTAATCCCTATCCGTTTCATTTGTATTTTAGATAATATATGTATGAATAGTATTGCGAAATATGTATGAGCGGTATTGCGAAATATGTATAAGTGAGAGGTATTGTGAAATATGTATGAATGGTATTACGAAATAAGTATGAGAGGTATTCGGGACAAGCCCACCACACATTCCCACCACTGTGTCTCCTGTGTAGCCAGGATCAACAACGGCGACCTCAGATAGACAATAAGCAATGAAGCTTATTGACGTCCCGGGGAATAAACTACAGCTGTCTTGGAACTCACAACGAATTTAATCAGAAAGAAGATAGTCGGAGTAGGAAGTATTGAAAGGACTTCCCTCCTTAACAACTACGTGAGAAACAGCAATTTGAAGCAAAAGGCATTATACCCTAGAGAGATGGCAAATCAAGTGAGGCTCGATTGCCGAGCACCACGGTCTATTGTTACATTACTATTGGGACCTAATGCTATGAGCTGTTGTTTACTATTTTGATTCCAATAATATGTATTGCAAAACCTTCTAAATGCCTGATAATTCTCTCTGCTTGCTACGAGATCAGAATAATAAACTACGCCCGAAGTGACATGTAAAGAATTCAACATGATTACGCGTTCGTCATGCCAAAGATCACACTCCCACAGAACGTGATGAGCTGTTTGTTCTACTCTGGTATTTGCGGTAGAACACTCACAGAAAGGAGAAGGTACAACCTTGAAATAAAATAACATGGCCTTAAAGTTTCCGTGTCCCGTTAAAAATTGAGCTACTTGATGGTCGACTTCTAGCCAGGTTTTCTTTAATCTGTCTCTCACAGAGGGAAAGAACAGATACAGATGACGGCCTTTTACGGAAGTCTCCCACCTTTCCTGCCATTCCGATAGAAGAGTCTGTAATACGTCATCTAACGGATTAAATAGTCTATTTATTTTGTCACGATCACGTGTCCTAAGGAACGCGGGGGTAATTTCTTTTGATCTATAGTACATCGACGCGCGACGCTGTATCTCCAAATCGACGGGTATTACGCCAGCCAGCACAGGGAGTGCCTCCGTGCTGACAGTTCTGTAAGACTTACACAAAAATATCAAGGCAAGACGCTGACTTTGCAATAATTTTCTTCGCGCGGCCCCAATTGTTACACGATCCGCGAAAACCGCTGAACCATATGTTATACAACCCAGGTACGTCGCAGTATAAACCATTTTTAACGTTCTAAAGGTTAAACCCCAGGTTGCCGCAGATACTCGAGTTAAGGCATAAAAATTCTTTTTGGCTTTTTCTCCTACCTGCTTCATATGTTCAATGAAATTAAAGTTTTTGTCTAAAAGTAAACCTAAGTAGCAGACTGTGATTTTATTTGAAACTGAAACTCCATCAAAGCGAAAGCGCGGAGGGACTTTTAAATTTCCCTTAAGGATAAGTTGATACGTTTTATGAGGTGCAAATTCGAGACGGTTACGGTATGAGAGGTATTGCGAAATATGTATGAGAGGTATTTAAAGTACTCGTCAAGACGTATCAAACAAGCCCAAACTCGATGGGGTTATGTCTTTTAATTACTGAGTACCTACCCATGACCATCTTCCAGCTCCATCATCAGATCAGCTCCTTAACTGTTTTAACAAACGTGTGTGACCAAGAGTAGGTCGAGCCTCGCTCGCTTCGCTCGCTCGGTTTTTGATGGTCACTAGCCAAACCTAACCTAACCCAGCAGCGGCGGAATAACATAGATAGTCATCCAGCTTCATCATCAAATCCTGGTTACCATCCTGCATCATAGTACTCTTCAATACGGATCAAACGAGCCCAAACTCGATGGGGTTATGTTATGTCGTGTAATTACTAAGTTCCTATGGCCACCTTCCAGCTCCACCATGAGACCCTGGTTACCATCTGGCACCAAAGTACTCATCAAGACGGATCAAACGAGCTCAAACTCGATGGGGTTATGTCGTTTAATTACTGAGTTCCTATGGCAACCACCCAGCTCCATCATCAGACCCTGGTTACCTCTAGCACCAAAGTATACAGATACATACGTCAAACTTATAACACCCCTTTTTTTGGGTCAGTGATAAAAACACAGCGCGATAGCAATAAACATTAAGTATGACGAGCGAAGCCCAGCTAGTAAATTATACCTAAAAATGAACTATTCAATGAGACCATTCCAATGATGGGTTCATTGTAACACGATACATCTGCTGTAATTTGACGAGGAGTTGAGTATACTGCAGGTTCCAGATGATGCTGCAGCATCAGATCAAGTTTGCCATATTCTTGCAATATCATGACAGTAACAGTATACCAAATTTCAAATCCTTCTAACCAGTGGAAGTTGCTCATTTCCCTTCATCAAATAGAAAAAAGCTGGTGATCTTCAAACGGCTGAACAGATTTTCATGAATCATAGCTAAGAACACTCCCGCACAGGTCACCTTTCAAACAAAAAAAACTGCATCAAAATCGGATCATCCGTTTGGTTGCTACGATGCCACAGACAGATCCACAAATACACACGTCAAACTTATAACACCCCTCTTTTTGCGTCGGGGGTTAAGAAGAAATAATATTAAATAAACTAAAACAAAACTAGAAATAATTTTAGGAATTAATTAAAAAGATAAACGTCCTAATGGCAGCGTAACCCGAAACGCAGTGTTACCTCAGTGTTTGGCAATTGAAATCTGTTGAGCGAAGTAGCTGCCAGCCTTTGGGACCTATGTGGTTATTCGTAAGCGTTTGGCGATGTACATAACAAAAAACAATGGACTGGGACCACAAGAGCTTAAGGTTCTCACAAAAAATCATGTTATTAATCGTTTGTGCGACAATTTGCGGAATCTTTCTTACAAGCTGTCTCGAACATGCATACAGTTTATTGCAGGTATCAAGTACGCAGCCCTTTTGAATAGAGACTTCAAGTCCTTTGGGTTTGTCCAAATGTGTTGGTATTTTGTACATTTAATCACTATTTTAAAATTTCAACCTCTATTTTGGTTGCGCGCGCAGTAATTAACAACTGAGATTTGAGGTAATTATTTTTGAAGAAAATGACAAACATTACCCCTCTTTATTAATAAACAAAGATTAGCCAATAACTTAAACTTGTTTTGTCTCTTTCCAACTACATTTAATTTGCCTTAGGAATGACAGTGACAAAATACCTTGGCTAATCAATCTTTGAGTCTCTATGCAGGTGTTAACTTGGCCTAAGATTACTTTCTTTTCAGCTTGTTACTTTAATAAAATATTATCGCTTCTCTGCTACTAATATGCCTTTAAATTATGTTTATAAATACAATAAAGTTATGAATAATGAAAGTTACAGATAGTCTCGGCTAGACATGAAAGGTTAAACAAGTAAATGTGTTTTTGATGACTACTTAAAAATTTGAGACTTAATATTTTTACTAGAGATTTTTATAATTTTTATTTGTACATTTTGTCTTTCGAGGTGATAATAGAATACATTGGACGCTCCTAGGTATATTCCGATATATTTAATAAATAAATATATAGGGACAATTAATACAGATTGAGCTAGCCCCAAAGTAAGTTCGAAACTTGTCTTATGGGATACTAACTCAACGATATTATATTTTATAACAAATACATATATAGATAAACATCCAAGACCCGAGGCCAATCAGAAAAAGTTCGTGTTTCATCATGACCCGACCGAGGATCGAACCCGGGACCTCCTGGGTGGCGGTCTGGCGTGGTAACCATTACGCCACGGAGGTCTTCAAATACGATACGGCCCGCCTGATGGTAAGCATCACCGTAGCCTATAGATGCTTGCAAGTATCACACACGCGTTGCCAACCCTTTCCCCCCCCAAGTTGAGCTCTGGAGACCTTACTCACAAATCGTTTTATTGCGATAACGCACACAATATTTTGTGTCCAGAATAAGATTATCAGAAACTAATTTAAACACCATCATCATACAAACTTTTTATTGCACCAATTTTTTTTTTGTTAGAGGTTGGCAAACGAGCATTTGGGTCACCTGATGTGAAATAATCACCGCCACCCATGGAGTACAGAGAAACCGTGGTAATCCCTGAGCCGGCTGCTAAATTACATAAAACAAAGTAACAATAAAAAGAGAACGCAATAGGCGGCCTTATCGCTATGCAATTTCTTCCAGCTCATCATTGAATATCACTGGAAAACTCTTATCAAGTATAGCGTCATGGCCTTAGGAGAGCCTTTACGCTCTTGCAATTACCTGGTGTAGTAGCAAACAATATAATATAACATAAAAATAAATGTAGCGTAATATTCTGTTACCGTTAACCGCAGAAACATCGGGTGATTGGCACCAGATATATTAATTTAAAGTTTTAATGCATATTCTGAATGTTTTATTCAGAGCGACGCGCCAACTTCGCGCGCTCTTTTATTCACAATTTGTATTAATTTGCGCATTGTCAACGTTTGCTTGTGGTTTATATAAAGGCAGAATTACAATAAAAATGTGTTGTGTGTGTGTCGTGTCGTGACAGAAGAATATCGCTTTTAATTGAGAAAGTACGCAAAAATACGTCTCTGGAACTTTTGTTCGTCGTTTTGCGTACTTTCTCGCTACTTTAGAGTGAGAAAGAAAGTTTCATCCGAGAGGTGTAGTGCTGGTTTACATTAATATAAAAAAAAATCTTCTTATTTCCCTACAATGCTGACCTTTATCATCGGTGGACTGTACATCCCAAATATATTATTAGATTTTAGTTTAGAAATTATAGTTGGCCGCCCATGTGACATTTCCAATTTTCGTAGAAAGGTCCCGACGGGTCCCTACAGCCGGCGACCGCGCAATATCTATGCAAATACATAAAAATTCATCACGCCACTGCAATCGTAAAACAAAGAGTACAAGCTTTTTTTTCTTTTTGCTATATTAAGGAATACACGATGTTTACTCTGCTTTTATGGTTACGTAGTGAATAAGGAACCTTCGTAGTTTTGTCATGTCCATTCGCGATCTAGCTCATAGACGTAGATATGTAGTTTGCATATACAAATATTAACTTGCACTATGCCAAAAACTTATCATATCAACCCATTATCATCGAAAGGGATCAGAGCGTACTCTGCCACGCTGCTACAATACGGATTGGCGGAGGTCGGTGTTCTCAAGCAGCAGCCTTAACGCCATCGACGTCATCTGTCGACAACAGCCGGGATCGACGGCTTAACGTTCCCCCTGAAGCTCGGAGAAGCTGGAGATAACGAAAGCCATCTTACATTGGCAAGGGTCGATGTTGCTTAACTTGCGTGTTCGTTTGGAATGTGACACACCATCGAGTTGAAAATACTCAAAACACATTAATAAATTATATTATTTGGATTAAAAAGTTAATTTTGGTATTTTGTGAGTCGTCTTGTAGATGCGTCGTTCCAAAGTTCCAAATTTTGTTACACTGTGTGTCGCGCGAAGTTTTGACTCACGACAGTTTTGATGTACGCGAGACGGGGAAATTGAATGTAGCAGAATATTCAAGCAATATTATATGTTTCTGAACTAACTATACATCATCATTTTAGATCATTTTAGACGACCTCCGTGGCGTAATGGTTACCACGCCAGACCGCCCCACCCAGGAGGTCCCGGGTTCGATCCCCGGTCGGGTCATGATGAAAACCGAACTTTTTCTGATTGGCCTCGGGTCTTGGATGTTTATCTATATATGTATTTGTTATAAAAATAATAACGTTGAGTTAGTATCCCATAACACAAGTTTCGAACTTACTTTGGAGCTAGCTCAATCTGTATGAATTGTCCCTATATATTTATATTTATTTATATCATTAATCTGTATTCATCCCACCTCTGGGATGTGGGTAAGAGGTTTTAGGGGTTACTAACTTTTCAGAAGGAATTGATTATCTTTTTTTTTATACCACAAAGTTGGCAAACAAGCATACTGCCTACCTGATGGTAAGCATCACCGTAGCCTATAGATGCTTGCAATACCGGAGTTATCACTCACACGTTGCCAACCCTCCCAACCCCCCCAAGTGGAACTCTGGAGACCTTGCAGGAACACAACATGGCCGAGACCAATGCTATTTGGCTACGATCTTCTGTAAGGTGGAAGTCCTTCCCCAGACGGGCTGCTCCGATTTGAGCGGATTATCCGCTGTGTACCTGATTTAAAGAAGGTAAAACAAGTTGTTTTTAGTTTCGGCTTCTACATTCTTTCCAATTTATATTTTTTTTATTAATTTCTATTAATTATTTGCATTCTGTCAAATGAGGGAAGACTATTATTACGCCCATTACTATAGTAATATTATTATTTTAAAAAAACGTTTGGGCCCGTTTAAGTTAGAGTGTTTAGCATAATATATTTTTTTAGATTCTCTCAGCGCTCATAGATGGCGCTGTTAGATTTCTGCATCCCGCTATGGTTCCACGTTTGAGGCATCATATGGGTTTGTTTGTTTTTTTTATAAATATAGCGGTGAGAGCCCTACGCTCCCGCAACTGTCCGGAGTATCAGTAAAGGGTGTCAACTGACCCGATACTGAAAAGCGTTTCTCTCTAGTAATAAAGTGAACATTGATCCGTTTTGATCGTAGATAGAATAAAAAATTTGTTCCAATACAAAGAAAATATAAAATGAAATATCCTGTTTGGTTTGGTAAAGACTTGATTCGTATGTTAAAGGAAAAAAATAAAATTAGAATTAAATATTATAAATTTAGAAACCCACGTGACAAATTGGCTCTCGACCTTCTAAGGGCACGATGTAGGGCTGAGACCAAACAATGTTATAATAAATACCTGCACAACATGGAAGATAGAATCACTTGTAACTCCAAGTCTTTTTGGACATATTTAAAAAGTAAAAGGGGTGGAAAATGTAGTTACCCTCGAACCATGTCAAACGATTCACAGACTACCTCAGATGAAACCATGATATGTAATATGTTTGCGTCTCACTTCTCCTCAGTGACTGTTGATAGTGTTTCTGCTCCTCAAGTACCCATACCTATAGATAAATTTAAGCACCTTAATAATTTATTTAAATATTCCGAATCATTATCCAAAATACAATTTGAAGCTGAAGAAATTCTCAAGAAGTGTAAGTCACTAGATGTAACAAAAGGGGCGGGGCCTGATAACATACCACCCATTCTAGTAGCCAAGTGTGCGACGAGTCTGGCCAAGCCACTTAAAATTATTTTTAACCACTCAATAGGTAGTGGAAAATTCCCATCTAACTGGAAAACAGCGAAGGTTGTACCAGTTTTCAAAAATGGTGACGACAGCTTTATTACTAATTACAGGGGTATATCTATACTGTCCATTATACCAAAAGCTTTTGAAGCTTTATTATGTCCCTACATAGTGCATTATTTTAGAAAATATTTAAATGATCATCAACATGGCTTTATAAAATCTAAATCAACCAATACAAACCTGATCACTTTTATAGAAAGACTATCTAAATCAATGGATTCTAATAAACAAATAGATGCAATATACACCGATTTTAGTAGGGCCTTTGACGTGGTTTCGCATGAAATCCTAATTTACAAATTGTCCATTTATGGTATTACTGATCCTTTACTAAGTTGGATGAAATCTTATTTAACTAATCGCAGTTTTTACGTCGTGGTCAATGGACATAGGTCTGAACTTAAATATACCTCAAGTGGTGTTCCGCAAGGGTCGCATTTGGGCCCAATCCTATTCAATATTTTTATTAATGATATTGTTTATTGTTTTCATTATTCCAAACCATTTTTATATGCAGACGACCTAAAATTTATAAGAGTCGTCGAGAAAGGTGAGGACATACAGTTGCTCCAGAGTGATCTCGATAGACTACAATCATGGTGTGAAGATAATAGAATCCAGCTTAAAGCAAACAAATGTATGCACATCAAATTCACTAGAAAGCTAAATAAAATTCCTTCATCATATCGTATTGGCATGACGACATTGACGGAGGTTACCACTGTGCGAGACTTAGGAATTCTTATAGATCAGAAGCTTACATTTATCCCCCATATGGATAACATAATAAAGAAATCTCTTAAAATGCTGGGATTTGTCATGAGAAATGTAAGGAGTTTTCGGAAACCTAGAACTAAGATCGCGGTTTACTATTCGCTCGTTCGCAGTATCTTGGAGTACTGTAGTGTCGTTTGGCGTCCACATTACTCATCGCACATGCTTCGAATAGAGCGAGTTCAAAAGCGCTTTCTATGGCACCTAAGCTTCGGGGCAGGAATAGCTAAGAATATAAAACCCTACAGTAATAGACTAGCCCATTTCAATATGCTTAGTTTAAAAAATAGGAGAGAGTTGCTGGATCTTGTGTTTCTGCATAAGCTTCTCAATGGAAAAGTTGACTGCGCAGAATTGCTCTCGTGTATAAATTATAGGTTGCCTTATAAAACACCTCGTAAATCAATTACTCCACTTGTCCCGCCACTAAGAACAACAGTGCTAGGCGCGAATTCACCAATCCCGAGGCTCTGTAAGTTGTATAACAGCCATAGTGTCAAGCTAGATTTAGATTTCACATCGGAATCCCAGCTTCGTAAACTGGTGATTCAACATTTCTTGAGTTAGGTAGTTTTTTTGTTTTGTTTTCATTATTATTTTTACCCACTGTAAGTCGTGAATGTCGTGATATCAATGTCCAATTATGTATAGCATGCCATATTTACCTTTAATTAGTTAGACATCTAAGTTACATATATACTGGAATAGAATTAAGACGTTTGTATCAGATGCTCTTAACTGTTGGTGAATTTAAATAAATAAATAAAAATAAATAAAAGGTAAAGATGAGTTAAAAAAAATACCAATACAATAAAAAAAAAATGTTAAAAAGATACCATTCTTTGTATTTTCACGCAATAAAAGAATCCAAACGGATCCCTGTGTAAACGATAACTTTTGCTATAAAGACAGGCCTTTATTAACAATAACAAAGAGCTAAAAAACAAATGAATTTAAAATGTTACTATACACGATTGCTGTTCGTTATAAATTTTACGAAAAGAGGAAGCGAAGGAATCCTTACAACAAAAGACTTAAATATGAATAGATACATGGAGTGGTAGAGCATTATGAAATGGGCTAGGTCGTCCGGGGAAGTATCCTGTCATAAAATATCGAAGTGAAACAACAATGCGTTTCGTTTGGTGTGTGAGATATCCGGAAGGCTACCTTCCTATACCTTTAGCGGGCAACGCATTCTCACTTCAATCAATTTAGAGCATCAAGAAAAGATTTAAGAGGATATTATAAATATTATTCTAAACTATTACTATCTCTCTATCGAGTGGCTAACACTTTTTTTGCTCATAAAGGTTTGTTTTTTTGTCGGGGCCACTATGAAAGTGTCCATCCGGAAACAACGAAAAACGTAGTCCTGTCAAAAAGACATTACTAGTTGAATAACGTCGTCAGTCATAGTTGCCCCGCTTGTAGGTGTTTTTAATAAGGGAATTGTATCACCTCCTTTACCCCGTGGCCGTAGTCCGATGCGTTAGTCCGACCAGATTCGTGCCACCTTAGACACGACGGTGTGCGGAGCTATTCACGCTGCGGGGAATAGGAGTAGATGGCGGAGCATTGTTCGTCGAAGCGCGGTACTCCAGAGAGGTCACGACCCTCAGCATTGAGGAAAACGAAGAAAGGAGGATCACCTCCTTTGCTTTCAGTGATAAGGTCGCCATGTCGTTAAAACACTACAATTTTTTTTAATCTATTTTACCCTTAGTATACACGTACATATCTTTTTGACCAAAATGTTTTTATAAATTTCAACACCTCTAAAAACATCAAATCGACCAGACTCGTATGCTAGCCAATAGACAGTGTTTGCTAAATTCATCGGTCGTGTGTAAACACCCTACAGATAACTTGTTTATAGCTATTTGTCGAACCAATAGCACTTGTCAGTCAGCCAATAAAAAATATTTTTACAGGCTCGCACGTTCTGTTATTCGAGAATCATAGATCGAGGGTTGCCACTTACATGAGCAAATATAATAACTAGCGGATGCGGTAGCGAATTTTTTTAAGCTATTGTACAGTAATTATCGCAGGATTTGAGCGCGGCGACCTAATCAAGAAATTCCGTAACGAAAATAAAACGTCGTTTTAGTTCGGCAGACTTCGGCACGGTGTTTGTGTGCGTGCGACTAGACGTATAGACTAGCTGCTAACTGCTCATAACTGATTCTATCTCTTCTAGACACGATGCTAGGTAAGACAGCGTGCTTTTTGGTCGCGTCCACGAGTGAGTTCGAGCCCGTGATGCCCGCTATGCAATAGCTTTACAGCTGCAGTCCCCGAGTGCCACACGTTTTTTTTTATACCTCCACACAAGCATACCGCCCGCCTGTTGGTAAGTATTCACCGTAGCTTATGGACGCTTTCAATACTGGAGGTATCACTCGTGCGTTGAAGACCCTGTAAAGTAGAAAGTGGAGCTCTGGAGACTTTACTCACTGTTGGAACACAACATGGCCAAGACCAATGCTATTTGGCTACGAGCTTCTGTAAGGTGGAGGTTTTTTCCCAGGCGGACTGCTCCGATTTGAGCGGAATATCCGTGCCCCACCTCTCTTAAATATTTTTGTTTGTTATTTAAAAATCCACAGCCCTTAAAAAATAATTACTAATGATCTTAAAGTATTTCACTGATGGCCAATTAAGGATTTACAATTTTATCTGAAGTCTATCTGAACTGGTAGTAGGAAACTAATTCCATCAGGTGGCCCGTATGCCTGCTGTATAAAATAAAAAAATATACGCGTGACAACCCTAAAAAGAGGGTCAAAGAATGCATTCTGCAGAAATTGTCTCTATCTTGAGATAGTAAATTTATGGTGTTATATTTTGAGTGATCCAATACGAAATATTTTGTGAAGATTTTTTTTGTTCCTTATATTTCATATAAGCTTGGGGTTTTCTGCTTTGTTTTTTTTTACTAAGGGTTCATATATGAGAAATAAAGGCTGTATCTATTGACTTTTATAGTAATTGTATGATATAAAATATATCCTTACTAATATTATAAATGAGAAAGTGAGTTTGTTTGTTTGTTATTCCTTCACGGCTTGACTAAGCAGCCGATCATTATGAAAATTTGCATACATATTGTTAGGGATACAGAGCCTAACATAGGCTTCTTTTTATCCCGTGAAGGTATGTCGTTTCAATGGGAAAATAATTTTGCTATTATAGAGGGCGCTGTACGCTGTATCGGCCAACAGATGGCGCCACAAGTCGCACTATGGGTTGTTTTGTTGTCAAACGAGATCTATATCATAAAATTAACGCGAGCGAAGCCGCGGGGAAAGGCTTGCAGTTTAAACTTCTCAATCATAAACTTGGAATGGAAATTTCGTTGATTTCTTTAGTTTATTTCACTTTTCGCGTGCTTCCTACATCTAGTGACAATTTTATTATTGAGAATTGCTGGTGTGTTTAAACCACATAACAGTTATAGACTTGGCTGAAGGACTTAACTTAACTGTCGATCTCGATGGTTGTCGATAGATAACTCCGAAATAGTTCGGATTTCAGGTTTTTTAAACCCATCCAAGTATGGACTGGGATTGTAGTAAAGATCACCCGTGTGATAGTATTAGTTTCTAGTGCTATTTAATTCAAACAAACAATCAAAATATATCTTTAAAATATTAGTATAGAAAACATAGTTTTTTTTATAAATTACTTCGCTGAACGCCGCGAGCATTCCAATTTTCTCCGAAACCATCAAAGGGTGACTTTGAATACAAGTTCAATTGTACTCAGAATGACAAACGGTACAGCTAATGAGCGTCAAAAGTTGGATTCAATGCGGATAGAGTAACGGGCCCGACTTATTCGTGCGTATCATTGTAATTGAGGTAAGGGGACGCGCAGATGTAAGCTTGTTGATTATATTGTGTTTCTTTCACTAGAAACACAATATAATCAATAACCTTACATCTGCGATCAACTTCTTTTCCTTATTTATTTATGCACAGCAGCGCCATCTATTTCATAATTTTGATACCTTACAGAAGATCGCAGCCACATAGAAATTGGTCTCGGCCATGTTGTGTTCCTACGGTGAGTAAGGTCTCCAGAGCTCCACTTGGCGGGTTAGGAGGGTTGGCAACCCGTGAGTGATACCCCCGGTAATGCAAGCGTCTATTAGGCTACGGTGACGGCTTACCATCAGGCCGGCTGTATGCTTGTTTGCCACCTTTGTGGTATAAAAAAAAACACACGGCCATCCGTCCACGTGCTACTCCGGAGCACTTATCAAATCACAATCACACTTTTTACTTTATTGCGATAAAGGACTCGGCCCACTACAACGTATCATACCATGATCGTGCTATGAACGTGTCAGACAAAAAAAAATATATTTGTATTAAAAAGTATGAGACAATGCCCACTAGCCCGTTCCGTCACCGACACCGTCGCGTGCCATGCACGGAGCGGCAACTATCGTGGGAGAGAATATTTTGCCGACGCTCTAGTAGGCATAGTAGATCGTATCGGGTTGCTTGTCGTGTCTGATACGTTCATAGCACGGCCATGGTATGATACGTTGTAGTGGGCGGAGTCCTTAAGGTGTTACAAACTTGTTCAAAAACTATAATTGAATTTCAGTGGGAATCTTCGCGCATGTGCATTATAAACATAAGGCCTCAGTTAGACGACGCCAGTTTCTTGCACATTCAAGAGCATTAATTGCATGCAATCTAGTGGGAGCAATAATTTGTCCTTCAAAAATTGTAAGCAACTGTCGTTTAGACGATGCATGTCAATTATTGCTTTGACATTATTGTATGCCACTGGCAATAAACTGGCTAATGACAAAAAACTCTAAATGGGCCTTAAATAAATAAATATAGGGACAAATCACACTGACTGAGCTAGCCCCAAAGTACCAAAGTTCGAAACTTGTGTTATGGGAAACTAACTCAACGACACTATGTTTTATAACAAATACATCAATCAGAAAAAGTTTGTTTTTCATCATGACCCGACCGGTATTCGAACTCGGGACCGGGATCTCCTGGGTGGCGGTCTGGGGCATGGCTGGTAGCCATTACGCCACGGAGGTCGTCATAAACATATATTAACAGTGAGTTCATCGCAAAAACATTTTAAAATTAAAGATACAAAGTGAAAATAATTCCCACGGGACACACGAAGTTTTCGAGATAGTAATATGCAAGCAAACGAAATTTTCCTATTTACTAAAATAAAAATACAATTTAAAACAAAGTTTAGAGTGTTACCCACAAAACAAAGTAGTCGTTAAGCAACTAAACCATAAAATATCACTGCTAATATATCATAAAACTATAAAACCATATTCTTACGTGTGATACAGCATATTAGCCAAGACATAACATTGTTGCTAATATTCTCTAATATGTAACCACCCTAAGCTCAGTGTCATTATTACATAAATATGCTTTTAGTGTGTTTTCATGGCTAGACATTATATATTATGGTCTGTAATTATGTCCAGAGTAAAGTGATATATCGAAATATATTAATCGAAACTGCTTTCTATACATTTGACCCCTGGTAACCTCACTCATCTACTAACTTTTACGGATTTTCATATTCAAACTCCTCCTTCATAATAATTACTAGCTGCTGCCCGCGGTGTTACCCGCTTTTTATTATACCTATACACATAAATATTTCACAGCAGCGCCACCTATTTCATAAAGCGCCATTGACTGACAGACTTTTGACAAAATCCTACGGGAATAAAAAGTACCCTATGTGTTAATCCAAGGTATCAGCTACCTACATACCAAATATATTGTCATACTAATGTTATAGATCTGAAAGTGAGTTTGTTTGTTTGTTATTCCGCCACGGCTTGACTAATCAAGCAGCCGATCATTATGAAAATTTGTAAACATATTGTCAGGGATTACGGAGCCGAAATATGCAAATTTTTACGCAGGCGAAGCCGCGGGTTACAGCTGGTAAGTATATATTTAAAATTATATATCCGTTGTCGGGAATTGTGTAGAATTTATTATAATTGTCAATTAAAATAGTGTTAAATTATTACTAATTAGCTTCACAGCTACGTAAAACAAAATAAAAATCTTTAAAAAGGTGATTCTAGTATTGAATTCAAATTGTTTATTGTTGGGTAGGTACCATGTTATTTTCGGTGTTGCCTACCAGCTTTCTATGTGTAAATGTGCTAAAAGGTAAGATGCGCCGTAAAATTGGAAATAAAATTTGTTACGACTGACAACCTTTTAGGTTTGCATCTAGTTTGAGTGAGGGTTAAGGGTAAAAGTTTAATGAAACTTGACCTTTCTCTTGTGAATAAAATTTACTTTTTAGGGTTCAACATAGTAAAAATTTGCGAGGTCACATCAAGTCACATGTAATAATAGGCTTGTCGGTTAAGTGGTTAGCAATGGCTACGATATCCCAAGGGCCGCGGGTTCGATCGATCAGCTTATGGGCGCATTTAGAAGACGCGAAAATTTGCGCGTCAAAACTAATTTTGAATGTATGACGATGGAAGGATAAAAAATGAAAAAAATCGTTTTAATGTTTGTCGTTCTGCGAGTTCTCAGATTTTTTCCCGCGAAAGTATGTTAGTCCAATGGGAAAATACTTTTTCTACTATAGATGGCGCTGCAATTCGCAATTGGCAGCCAACAGATGGCGCCACAAGTCGCGCTATACGAGATCTTTATCACAAAACTAACCGCGAGCGAAGCCGCGTGGAAAAGCTAGTTATTCAATACAATTAGAAAAATGT
Source organism: Endotricha flammealis (assembly GCA_905163395.2). NCBI lineage: Eukaryota > Metazoa > Arthropoda > Insecta > Lepidoptera > Pyralidae > Endotricha > Endotricha flammealis. The sequence continues at coordinate 16,041,387 of LR990855.1, forward strand.
CGTTGTAATTATAATAGTAGTAATAAATAAAAAATAAATTCATCAAAATATTTTGCAAAAGTTGTGTTACGAAAATTGTATAGTCCTCTAAATGTTTAAATACCCGTACTCTGGGTTCGACATTTTACAAAATGTACACAAAATTCGTGAAAAGGTTTGACCTGCTACAAAATTGTACATGTCAGCAATTAGTGTGTTTCGTAATAGACTGGAGCCCTTTTTTACAACGGTGAAATGCATTACGCACCTCCATATCCCGGGGAAACGAGAGGGATACAAGGTAACACCATTATGTGTTTCAAACAAGCAAAAATAAGGTAAAGTAAGCTCAATTTACATAAAACTAACAGCCGGCCCGGTTTGCCATGGGTTTTAGAAAGGGTCCCAAATTTTTTTAAATAGTATAATATAGTCTATATAACCCAGGCTTCCACGGTTGGAAAACTACATTACCCACGCCCACGGGTGATACGGAAAATATTAGATTTTTACTTCAATTATAAAAGTCGTAATAGTACAGAACCCGTGTTACGAGAGTTCGACAAAAATTTGCCTTATTTCACTTGAGTGCTTAAAACACCTCTGCTACATTTATACTTGAAGAAAATGGCTACTTTCGGAATTTTAAGATTTTTTGTAAAGATGGAAACCAAGCACATAAACCTACTGGAAGTTACTTTATTATTATATGAAAGAGGCATTCTTGTGTATGTGTGTTATTGTACATTTAAAATGTGGTGCTTCTTGGACGAATCACACAACGCCATCTAGTCCCAAACTAAGTAACTAAGGTTGTACTAGTTATGGGTACTAGATTGCTGATAAATATACTTAAATACTTTTTTTTTGTAAATAAATACTTATTATACATAGAAAACATCCAGACCAAGGCAAACATACATGTTCATGCACACAAACGCCTTGCGCAATGATTCGAACCCGCGGCCCTTGGGATAAAGTGACTATTGCTAGCCACTCGACCACCGGACATGTCTAAAAGATTACTAACGCAGAAGTACTGCAGAGAGTAGGAGAAAAGAGAACTCTAATGAAATAAATAGAAACTAGGAAGGCCGAGAAGGGCGTACATGGATCAAGTGAAGGAAAGGCAGGCGTCGTGTCTTATGGAGAGGTAAAGGAGCTGGCACAGGAGAGAGGAATGTGGAGGTTACTGCACAGACAAGAGCGGGGCTTGATTGGAAAAATGACAAATGACAAAAAAAGTCATAAAGATAAACAAGAAAAAAAACGTTTTTTTTTTAGGAAATATAACAAACTAATTAGATCATATTTTTAAGTTGAAATCATGTAAAAACAGATCGATTCCACTTCAATTACATAAGAATAAATTAGAAGGGCGGGCATGAGAAATGAATATCAGAATAATCGCTCCCCCAATAAAGGAATCCAATTTCTATTCTGTGGAATTAATAAGAGAGTGATCGGAACAGGTGACGCTGATACAGGATGCTCCCTTTCATATTCATATTTTCGCTTGATTTAATATCAAAGGTTGTATATGTAACTGTTTGGAACGCTTTTAGCTTTTCCTTGAGAATAAACACTATAGTTTTTTTAAAAATATCAAACAACTACTTTAATATTTTTCTGTGTTGTTAATGATCTACGTTATATTTGCTATTAGTTGCTTTGCGTACTAATTTCTAAATAATTTTTCATTTGAAAGACTAACCCAAGGTAGCGTTAGATCTATTTAGAACACATTCAATTGGGCTTCCGGATCTCTCACTCACCGAACGAAATGCGTTGTTGCTTTTCGTTGATATTCTGTGAGAGGTACTTCCTCGGTTCGAGGCTAGCCTATGTCATAAATGCTCCACCACTCCGAAAATTGTGAATAAGTGATAAAACTAAAAATAAATTTATTCTCTATAGAAGTCAAGTGAGCAACTCAAAAGATTATTTCTTTTTAAAATCCAATAAAATGTAACTTCATAAATGTACGGACACGGAATCAAGCATTTTGAATGAAAGCTAAATAAAATACCTACTTCACAAACGGATTTCATTTAAAAAAAATCGAGTAAATATTGAACCGCGATTGAAAATTGTATTTTTAATATTCAAACGTGCGGCCGTTTATATACTACCTTTCTGTTTTGGTCGCTCTGACAACTTATGAGTGAGATACACATGTCCTCTCTTTAATACTGATTACAAAGAACCATGAAATAATGCGAGTTTTAAAAGTAGGTTTCCAATGAAAGGTTTGACTTTAAAATATTAAAGTTGAGCATTTAATACAAACTGAGACCGACCGGCATTTTTTAAGAAAGCGGAGATCAAAGAAAAAAATCAAGTTCATCATATTGTGATTATAACAAAGTATTTTTTTCGTTTTATAAAATATATATGCATTTATATAGAATAGATATTGTACTCAATAATATCTGGAAAATTTTAACCAATTTAAATTTTACTATGGCTACGGTGACGGCTTACCATCTTGTTTGCCACCTGTGTGGTATGAAAAAAAAAGACTAGGTTGACCTAAATTGTTCTTCCCGGGATCCTACGTTTGTGGTAGAACCATATGTCTCTAAATATTGATTTTCCTACATATTATGTAATTGCAATCGTCGTAGGGATATTTTTTTAAAAATTGTATATGTTCAAAAAGGTATAAAGTGTTCAGGATACGAAGAAGTATTGACGTACATAGTACAATGACAGAAATAAAAATGGTTTAGTATCTGTCAATATTTACATAAATAATAGGAATCCGGCAGCCGTTCACTGGGCAGCAATAATTTCCGCTGTGAGCTTCATTTTACAAAACCTTGCATTACGCAATGTCTAAAAAAACATTACAATTATTTAAATATTAGAATAGTTGTGTCCAACTGTTCTTCATATTGTTCTGACATAATTTATTGTTTTAGATGTCGTCACCAAACGATACATATTTGTTCAGCTGTAATTGCAAGACCTTGAGAGAGTGAATTAGTAGTCAACTACTAGTGAACTATCAGCAAATAGTTATTAGGCATATAATTGTCGTATGGGTGCAAATCACATTGGAAGGGTGATTTTTACTGGTCTTTTAGGATTTTTTTGGGTGGTAAAAATTCATTAGAATTCAATCATATTTTGACTTCATTTCATTAAAATTTTGAAAATTGTTTGAAACAATTTTGGTAATCATTATAGTAGTTTAATTTAAATGTTTACCTTTTTTTCCACTAATTATGCAGAAATTGAATTCTTAAAATCAAGGTATCGTCTCAAATGATGTTTCACATTTTTCGGAATTTTATAAGCAATAAAATAGTGGGGATACTCCGCTCTACCTGCTGTGCATTCTCTGCTCATAAAATATATACGAATGAAAATTTTACTTTGAAAGCGTATTTTTGAACAGTTAAGTTGATGATTTCAAAAAAAAAAAAACATTTTTTAACCTCCTAATATGGTTTCCCACCTTAAGAATTATCAATTCTGACAGACTGACAAATGTACGTTTATGGTTTAAAATAGATCTAGGCAGATTCGAACAGGTCAAACCAGAACCAAATTTGAGATGAATTAGTAAAATTTGGACAGATTCAACTAGTTGTAATTGTATTTTAATTATTTTATTTCGATAAACGAGGTATTATTATTATTATTAATGGGTGGGACGCCTGCGGGGCACAGGCATGTTCAAGTCGCTATTTGGACTCATTACACCCTATTCCCGTGTGGATACGGTTGTTACTGTGGCCCCGATGACCTAACAAGAAAACCTTAAACTCCTTCTGCAGAACTCCGCTATGCGACCAGTGTTCAGGTCACATAGTTTTCCTTCTTCGATCCTATCGGCTTCAAAAGTCTCCCACCTGAGCCTGCTGTAGTGTTGTAGTGTATGCACTCAGCTAGAAAGTGCTGGCTGGTCTCTGGTTCTCCGCATTCAGGACAAGCGGGGTCTATGCTGTTGTCTATTAGGGACATATGTCGGTTAAGTCTACAGTGCCCCGTGATGATGCCCATGACTATGCCCAGTCTTTCCCGGCTTAGTGATAGTAGTGACCGGGTTCTTTTGTGATTCTTTCCTTTTACAAATAATTTTGCTTGTCTGCAGCTGTTACTCCCAGCCCATGCGTCCTATGCCTCGCGTTTCATAATCGTTTATCACTCCCTTAGTGACGGTGGCTGGTATCGGAAGCTGAGGTTCCGGTCCTATAGGTCTCGAGCTGGTGCCGTCTCTTGCCAGCTCGTCTGCTCTTTCATTTCCTAATGTTCCTTGATGGCCTGGAACCCATGCTACAGTGACCGTCGTTACCTCGGCTAGTTTATTTAGAGCAAATTTGCACTCTTTGACCAGCTCCGATACGGCCTCTAACTTGGCTAGTGCTCTGATTGCCGCTTGGCTGTCTGAATAGATAATGGTGCTTTGCGTCTCTATCCCGGAGTCGGTCAGCACCATTTCTGCGCATTCTTTTATTGCTAGAATCTCCACTTGGAAAACGCTGGCATACGTACCCAATGCTAGGACCACATCTTTAGCTGGATTACTGAGTACGTGTACCCCTGCTCCAGCTAATCCTGTGCAACTCATTCTGGATCCATCTGTGTAACAGATGAGCTGGAAACCCAATGTCTCAATTTCCCAGTCTGATCTTTTACCTATGTGTATTCTATACATCTTGTTGAAGATCTTTTGTCATAAGTAGTGACATGTCTCTCCCTAATGCGTCTTCTATCGCAGCATGACCTTGGTCCGTACTCCGTGCCTTCCATTCTTTACAGGCAGTGGTCCTGTACCATTGCTCTGGTGCTCTTTAGTGGCAGGCCTTTTGCTCTGATTTCTTATATGCGTATTAAAGTTCAGAGTTCTATCTAAGGTTACTCCCAGATACTTTATTTCCCCAGTGATTTCGAGTGTAGAACCTCTTATTTCAATAGGTTCCAACTCCATTCTATTCTTTTTCCTAGTGAAGAGGATCACTTTTGTCTTGTCTGGGTTGAGGCCGAGACCCTTGTCTTGGCACCAATCCGCGACCATCTTCAATCCTTTCATTGCTGTTGCTCTTACCGTGCTTAGCGCTTTTCCTAAGATTAGAAACTAAGATTGCCTCATCATCTGAGTATGCTTTGCCCGGGTCCGCCCACTCCTCCACATTGCGAACCCGTGCACCGGCCCTACCGCGGGGTCCTCGTCACGTTTCCTCCAACCTTGACCCCAGGGTGTCGGTATTTGGCCAATGGCTAGCAATGCCTATCGACACTTTGCAATGTCTCCTGACATTACTAGCCATTGTTTCCAGCTGCGCCAGGCGGATGATCTGCGCTTCGGAGGGGATGTATACTCCCAAAAACAGACCATCGGCACACGTGGAGGCACCCGACCGCGCAGCCATAATCGAGGTAAATACTATAACTTCCTTCATCAGGAATTAACGAAAATTAGTCAACAATTTTACTAAATTCTATATGAGTTAAATTAAACCTGGGTATTCCCAAAATGACCTACTTCAACTGTCTCCCAAACACCATTCAATATTATATGATTTATTTTATTTTATTTATGGATTGTTCCATTAAAAAAACTGAAAATTAAATGGGTATCGCATATTTACAAATTGATAAACTGTGACATCAAAATTTTATTGTGAATACTCAATTTTATATGGCATTTAGATAAGTTAAACATCGGTGATCCTAAGATGGGACATCCCAACTCATAACTATGATTCCCGATTACGAATTATGATTTTATTATTGTACTTATTTGATCTTCAAAATGTAGAGCCATTTGTTCTTTATTTTTGTCACTGAGTGTTAGATTATTAATTTACTCATCCCTTTAACAATGATTTTGAATGTCATAAGCTCCATAAAATGTTGAAGTACATAGTCATAATCGATTAATAGCCAGAATGAAGTTGGGAAAATAAGTTAAGCCCCAATTGGAAACCAGAATCAATTTCTACACCGGTTATTAACTTCCTTATAAGGAAGTTATTAGAATCACTCCGAAAACCAAAATTGGGGGGGGGGGGGGGGTTTTAATTTTTTTAAGGGGACCAAAATCTTTAAAAAAAAAAGTCCAACAAATGTCTGTCTGTCTGCCTGTGTGTGTGTGTGTGTTTGTGTGTTCATGTGTGTACGTACGCACATTCGTCTGTACGTATTAAATATTTATCCAACGATTACTCAATGAAGAATGACGCGATCGATCTAAATTTTTGGCAGTAGGTTTGCCTCGAGGCAGAATCGAGCTGATTAGTTTTTAGTAACAATCCGTCAAAAACTTTTTGAGTTTTTTAACGAAACATTAAATTCTTTAAAACTCGAAAACTAATGATGTAATCGAAATATTGTGATAGTTTGATGAATTTTCGGGATGAATAATTTTTATATTTTTTATCAACACCCTGTAGTTTGATTGAAAAACAATATAATAATATAGGGAGGTCCCTACGTTCTTTATATATATATATATATTAATTTTTATCAATTTTTCTTCTCGGTGAACATTTCAAATGTACGAAAGATAGCATCAGCTGAATCAGCAGATTTTTTCATTTCCAATTAAATTTTACAGACTGACTTGATTAAATTTATTTGAGTATGTACTATTTTTAATTAAAAAAATAGAGTGATTTTTTCATATGTAAAACAATATATTTTTTTACTTTTTTGGATATGAATTTGATGATATTGAAGTTGTAGTGAGTCTCTACACAGTATATGAAATATCCGTCGTTAATTTAGTTATAATTATGTCTATAAAAATTAATGCAATACAATCTCGTTTTCATATCAAAGTGAAGCATAAACGGTGATCTGTGAGAATCAAAATGAATGTACAAGAAACTTAATTACAGTATAGCTCAGTAGTTACGGTGCCTCTCCACGATAGGATGGAAGGTTGTTTGTTCCTGGGTTCAATTTCCTGGTGCTGCATTATTTTCCTGGAATTTATTTAGATTTAAACCTTTAAAACCGCTTTGCTATCTTAAATTAATGATCTAATTCACCGATGCATGAGGACGGCGAAATGAGGCACATAGTTCTAGTCATCTGCGGCCAATTCTCCACCACTATCGTTTTGCTGTAATCAAATTAAATTGTAATGCCTTTGAAATGAGAAATGTTTGGGTATAATGACATTAAAAAAGACTGTAGCTCAAGACCTATTGTATATTTTTGGAAACAAAGATTCAAGACTAATAATTATAAATTGAGTTATAACTTAAAGTTATTAAGTTATAGCTCGAAATTGGAATAATACGCTTTTATAGGTACTGCATCAAAAAGCAATAATAATTATCGAGTCTATTCTCTTTTTCAACCCCGTAACAGTATTGATGTAAGATGTGTAATCTATACAATAGGCGTGACGAAAGATTTTGAAAACCTCTACCATAATGTGGGTACACATTTACTCTTTACGAAAAAAACTTTATTTCGATAATAAACCTAAGTTTAACGAAGTATAAAACCATTTTTCTAATATTAATCAAATAGTGCGCCAAAACAGCGGCAGGTGTCATGGCGTCGGCTCTGACGTCACTCTTTGGTAAAAATGTCTTTGTGTCTATGGCGTAACGAAGAAAATGTTGTAATGTTTACCGAAGTGTGACGTCAGAGCCGACGCCATGACACCTGCTAGTGTTTCAATCAACATGGCCGATTTAGGTATTTTAATGTTTTATTTTATTAAAAATCTGTTTTTTTTTTAAACAAAACTAAAGCAACGTTTTATTTTTGTTTAATATGAATGTTCACCTAAAAACATTAAATTAACGATTTTTTGATACTGTCGTCATGCCTATTGTCGTAACTATAAATATTTAAGTGCAAACGTGTGGTACTTATAAAAACGTGTTATTTCGTTTTTATTTTTATTTTTACTTTACTTCTTATCTATTAAAAATATACAAATACAAATACAAATACAAATATTCTTTATTTGTGGAACATAGGTACATATTAATGGTCGATAACAATAAATAGTTTCACCATGTCCTGCCGCCAGGCGTACAAACAATATTAAATTCACATTACAATTTCTATTAATTATTTACGAATTATGTCAATCGATTTATATCAAATTTGCATAGAAAATATAAACAAAAATTAAAACAAACACATACACAAAAAATTAATCTGTTAAGTATTCTTGCACACTATAATAAGCTTTACTCATGAGGAACTGTTTAAGTTTTAATTTAAAGTTATTACTCTGTTTTATAGTGCTTGGTACTTTGTTATAAATTTTGGGGGCCATACATATTAAGAAAGTTACGCACCAAATTCTAGCAAAATTCAAAGCATATTTGCTTAACATAAAAGTTATTTTCGTAATATATTATCTATATATATAAAAATGAAACCCGTTTTCCGTTGTCACGACATAACATGAAAACGGCTTGACCGATTAGGCTGATTTTTTTTTGTAGTTTTCTAATACTCTATACAAGGTTCTTACGGAAAAAAATATTAAGAAAATCTCTCAGAAAGATTGAAAAAAAAAAACGAAACAGTACCCGGGCGAAGCCGGGCCGGGCAGCTAGTTTTTAATAAAAACATAAACTTTTTTTATCTTTTCAGTGTTTATTCTGGAAATGGTAACCGGTATGTCCATGGGTTACCCCCATTGCTCGGATTACTACGTAGTCCAATTTCGCCATATGAAGCAACAACATCTGAAATTTCTTGAAGTGCCTCGCTGATTGAATGTACAAAACCCCTCGGAGTTCTTTATAGGTTCTTTAGCAACACATTTTTTCGGTTCAAAACGTGCCCTGAACATTTGCATATTTTTCCATTTAACTGGAAATATGTTTTAATTTTTGCTGACAGCATTGAACTTGTATATATGACGTTCATATATAAAGGAAACCTTGGAGCTAGTATGTCTATTTATCCAGTTTACATTTCTGAAATATCGGCTGCAAATATTCGCGGAACACTTATAGCTGTTGTTATGCACGGACTTATGATTGGATTGCTTTTTGGTAATCTTATGGGGACCGTGTTTGTACGCCAGTATTTGTATAGCTATTTGTATTTTGTTCCTCATCACTTTTTTTTTACCACCAAGTCCTCATTATTTGGTTCACTGCAAAAAAATGGAAGAAGCTGTCAAATCTATGCGGTGGTACACTCGAGGTGAAGATATCGAAGAGGCAATTGTGCAATTGTCAAAATTTCTAGGTGTTAATCATAAATTATCATTTTTTTCGATGTTGAAGGCAATATTTAATAATCCCGAAAACCGCAAAATGCTTTTGTATCTACACAATTTCACTCCAAATGACGGGATTGCCAGCTATAGGAGAATTCGCAGTAATTTTTTTGACTGACGCTTGTGTTACTGCAGTAAAGCCCACCACTGTGGTGACCATTATGACCTTGATGTTAGCTGGATTACCATGTATATTATAGATAAATACAAAAGTACAAACATTTGCCTTATAAATTGCACTTCTGGAGCGATTTCCCTGATTGGCTTCGCAGTAACCTTTACTTTTCAGGATTCAGGAAACACTGACTCAAATATCCAATGGATAATGATCATGTCTGCATTTTTGTACCGAGTTAGTATTACAATCGGCATGATGCCGATTTTTATTAAATTCATGAGCGAAATGTTCGCACCAAATGTAAAAACCATTGGCATTGCTCTTAATCTTATTGTAAATGGTGTTGCGACATTTTTTGCTCACAAACGTTTCCTTTATGTAGTGGAATTAATAACATATAAATATGTTTTTTACATTACTGCTGGAATCGCAGTCATCCACGGAATTTACGTGAAATTTTTTATCCCGGAAACTAAAGGAAAGAGTTTGCAAGAAATCCAAATGATGCTAAATGGTGATTCTGAAATTTGGCAAGAAAATATATATATACGTACGATTTTAGCTAGTAAGGATTAGCAATAATTAATGTTTTATAAGTTTGTAGAATTAGAAATAAATTTTGAGAAATTCTTGAATTGTTTTATTTTATCATTGACAATGATCAAATGTAATTAAAGGTCATAAAAAATATTTCCATTTCCCAAAAATATCGCATTAATATTTAGTGTCGATACCGTAAACTTAAATCATAAAAAACTCAAAAAATAATGAAGAAATCGGAATGATAGTGGTGGCATTCGATGACCCTTGATCAGTTTCACATTGGATCATCTTTTTAAAATTCGCGAAAATATTTTCGTTATTTTCAAGATATTTGTTCTTATAAGGAAGTTATTGTCGCGAATTTTGTGAGTCGCGACCATTGCGACAAGCGTACTACTGCAGAGTCGCACCCAAACCTCTTATTTTTTATTGTTTTTATTTGCAAAAAAAATCTATGAGTTTTTCCTACAAGTAGGAACCGGATCGCAAGGTGCTTCTCTGCAATGAAATGGTGCCATTATGCAAAGACGATTACCAGGACACGGTGGAGCATCTTCACAAGTTTTTCCAGGAAGATAAATGTACTCATCGTGGCCAGCTGATCGATGTCCATTAGTCGTTGTTAAAACAACTGCGATGATTGAAATTATAATGATTATCTTCATTTAAAAAAATATATATTTTCTGTGAAATTAAGAAAATAAAAACAATAGACTTAGAAAAATGTATCGAATAAATTAATCAAATAAATATATTAATTTCATGCACAGTAAAAAAAGTTTGTAATTTTTTTTAAAATTGATTTTTGTAATCTTTCACGATTACGCAGCGATTTGCAACATGGCATTATTATTGGTAATTTGGCGATGGATTTTGTCAAATTTACAAGGTTTTTTTTAGTAATTATTCAGTTTAGGGGCTCCAGACGAATTTTGCTGGACAAAAATTTTTGACTTTTTCCATAAAAAATATTTTTTTTTGGGGCAAAATTACAATTATTTTTCACAGATTTTTTCTTCACTTTCATTATATTTTTATCACATAAGAAAAAACCCAAGTACGACAAAAAAATTTAATCTATGACAGCTTTATTATTATTTCCACGAAATAAGCATTTATAGTTATTAAAAAAAAAGTGTATTTCTTTTTCATTTTTGTTATATTTTTCATCTCTTTTATACTAAAACAATGTTTTTACCAAATTTATAAATAATTTAACAATTAATGAAATCGTAACCAAATTAAAGAGATATTAAATAAATAAAAATAAAATAAATTTATTTCAGGAAATTACACCCATATTTGACAAAATTAAATTATTATTAAATTATTATTATTATTATCCATTATTTCAAAATTAAATTAAATTATTCAAATTAAATTAAATTTTTATTACTATAAAAGTCTCTCCATGCGGCATTGTGGGATGTGTTTTTCACAACAATGCCGGATGTAGGGACAGTCGAACCTATTAGCTATCATATCTAGAACGGTGTTGGAACTGGCCTGAACTCTGCGCACCAGGGAGGCTCCTTTTTTGCGTATACTAGCCTGAAAACAGTCAGTGTTTGCCAATGCAAACATACCTGAAGCGCTACAGAAACGAGACAATCCCAACACCGCTCTGAATGCGTTGTTAAACTGCACACGAAGGGAGCCATACACTTTCTGCGTATATTTAGCCCACAGGCTGCACGTATATAGAGATGTACAGTACGCACGAAAAAGAGTAATCTTTACACTCGCGGAACAACGCGCAAACCTGCGGGCCAACATATTTGCTCTTCTAGATAATGCCCTCCGCTCACGTTCCATATCGGCATGATCTTTGAGATCGACGGTAACAATATGTCCAAGGTACGTGAACTGATTTACTCTGTCCAAGGGAACATTATTTAGTCGCACAGGTGGTAGAGTCTGTGGACACTTAGCACCGTCGGTCTCAAATACCATGTATTGGCTTTTGGTGACATTGTATTTCAGCCCATGGACACACGCATATTTTTCACAGATGAGCATTAGCCCTCTCAGGCCACAGATCGATGCGCTCAGCAGTACCATGTCATCCGCGTAGCTTATGTTGTTGACACACACGCCATCAACATGACACCCTATGTGTTGGCTGCTGAGCGCAACGATCAGTTCGTCCATGTAGATGTTAAACAGTGACGGTGATGTCAATCCACCCTGTCTAACACCACATTCAAGCCTGTAAGGCTCCGACATTGCCCCCGCCCACTTAATATATCGTGAAAATCATTGTTTTTATGCATATAAAATTATTTAAAACATTTTTTTACAATTAGCAATTTTTTATCTGGTTAACTCTGATGTTTAGGTAAATAATGATCTTCGAGCAAAATAATAAATTTTATTATTAAACTTACTCAATGATAAATTGAAGATTAAAAGCGAATCACAGATTTTTTGTTCCTGGATGCTTCACCAATGCTTGCTGATAAAACACTGTAACTGTAAATACTTTTTCACTTTAAAAATACTCACTATATAAACGTAATCACATGATTCATACGTAAAATGTGTTGTTACACTAAGCTGAACTTGATGAAGATCGTACCACGTTTTTCTTCGCATGACGGTCTTATTAATTGAAAATTCTGCAGGAATGCGGTTAATAAAAAAAACCTTCATTACATAATTCTTGCGAATCATGTTTTTAAATTAAATAATTCTTCGAGCCATCGTGATAATTATTTTAATCGTTTTATTAACATAACAGCTATGAGTTTTTTAACATAAATTTATAGTACATAAGCAAAAAAAATATTAGTAATGATCTAATCATGCTTTTTTAATGCGGTTCAAGTATTAATTTAGAAATTGTGCTTTAAAGAGCTTTTGACATTAAAAAAAAAATGGAATTTTTGGTTAGTCCAAATTATCGGCGATTATCACCGCAGTTTGAATTGCTCGTGGTGTGAAACAGCTAACGGCCCCGAACCAGAAGTTATTTTTTTTTTCTCATTTTGTTCTTATCTCCATGAACATACTCTACATATACATATAATCTATATAGGCATCTTATTTTTTTTACATATAATAAAACAGTAGAGCCCGATATGTCTTGGAAAAATGGAGAGGGAACAGTTAGAGAAAGGTAATAAAAACGAAAATTTTTTTTGTCTGTCTGTTTGAACGTGCACTTCTAAGTTACTGAACGGATTTTAATGCTGTTTTTACAGGAACATAGACTCGGCTTGGAGCAGAATACAGGCTCTGTTTCATTTAAATCGCATGTCAGGAAAATGAGTTATCCTTATTTGAACATTTCATTTTGAAAATTATATTTATTTATACAGATAATTGAACAAAAAACATCACCCCATGAACGATCAGTGACGAAAACTGAAGATATAGTATTTGATCTCCAAATGGAATTGGAACGGATCGTGTTGGGTTCGAGATTTGAGGGTCGAGATCGTCTGGAGCAAACTGTCTGCGAGCTAGGTATTACTAGGTACAGACAACAAAAGAAAGAGGTATCGCGCCATCTAGTCCCAAAGTAAGACTTAACTTTTTTGTGTTATGGTTTCCAGTACTTTCCAGACAACGGATATATTATTATAAATCCATATATCACCCCTTACAGCAAAAACCAACTATCTGCATTATTTTGTAAAAAAGCGTTTTTTAAACCAATCGATACAAAATTTCAAGCTGCGTCGACTGGTAAAACCCGTTTTCTGATACGACGACGTGTAGTTTAGAAGATAAGAAAAGTGAAAACCAATTAAAATTCAATTGAAAAATAAAATTCTACATGAAGAAACAACTAATTTAATATAATAATATGTTTCCATAAATAACATCCAAGTAAAACCACGTTTCGTTTCGTAATTAATTTTCGTTGTAGAAATTTTCGGATAAATTTCACTAAAGTTTACAACTAAAACAAGGTAAACAGTTTTAGGTATGAGCCTCTAAGGCAATTCCACAGCAAGTCCACAGCTAAAGTTTGTTATGCCACTTAAGTCATTTTTATCAGACAAAATTAAGACCCATATTTGTAAGTTGTATACAATTGAAACTGATTATGTGCAGGCGTAAATCGAAACAGCCAGACCCATGTGAACCTGCAGAGCCTTCGACAAGTACCGAGTCCGTATTTCCTCCAATGCAACAGCTGTACAATAAACCATTGCCCATAACTGTGGCAAAAAAGAAGGATTTGGTAAATTAATGCGAAAAAGGTGTTATACCTGAAGAGTTCCACGGTCGGTTTCGGTCTATGGCTACAGATAACAAAACTGTTGATCGTTTACCTGAAGCAGCAATTCCTGAAGATTCTGATGCGTCTGACAATGAGTAAGAAAAATAATAAAAGGAGGTATAAAGTTGGTCTTTAAGGTGGATGGAATTTTATTTTAATAAAGAATTATCTTGTAATTTAATGTTTATTATTTACTATTTCCCCTGTTGCTTTCGTATAATCACAATTCGATTATGTTATTTCAATAATACCCTCTTGCGTCGGGGATTAATTAAGACATTTACATAGTATAGCAGATAATTGATTTTCATTCTGTAAATTTGAAAGTTCTACAACTAAAACAAACAAAAAATTTGCAATACTTTGATTTTAGGCAGTTTAAGTAATTACATGTTTTAACATTCTTTAAAAATATAGTTTTTGTTTTAGAGAATCTGACAAACTATCAATAGTTACAATTAATGCGTTACTTAAGGAAATATTGCAATTGAAGAATATTTGAGGTATACAAATGAAATGAAATAGTTTATTTCAGAAATTAGACCTTCACAGGCACTTTTTCTTGTCATTTACAACTTGTTTAAATAAAGAAAATAAACTACGTAATATACTACCACCATTTCGGACACAAGCAAAATGGCAACCGGTAAAAACAAATGGCGAAAGAAAACCGGTTACGGCCTTTTTTGTCATTTTTTACTTTTTCTTTTTTTTTCACTCATTAGTTACAATGTAGGTCGAGAGTACATTAAAATTTATAAGAAGAATACGCGGAATGTTATACACAATGGTGTGTATCACCATTGTATATAACATTCCGCATATTCTTCACAAGTCACAAGTCTTAAATCTACAATAAAATAAAAAAAGTCAGTACTGACAAGAGTGAGCAGACCAGTCCTCCCAGGCAGCATCCGTTCACGAGTTGACGCGAGAGTCAGCCCTCGCTGTGCTCAACCATATTAGAGGGAACTCAGCGACCCCACTCCCGACGCCACCACCAGTTTGGACATTTAAGCGAGCATGACATACTCATCCCTCAGACTTTGTTCCAAATATTTAATCTATGTATTAGTAAAATGTCCATCACCATTATGGACAACACTTCGACGCGTGTACAATATAGTCTGGAACAAAAAATAAACAATAAAAAATGTAAAAAATAAAATGGACGCACAATAGTTTACAGCGCACTTGACGCCTGGGGACGCTCTTGTCGAGTGTCTTGTGTCGTTTTACATATTAAAGTCCACGCATTCTTATCATTGATAAATTCGTTTGGTATAGTAGTAGCCTTTGTGCAATAGTGAACGCTTAATGAATGACTTAAATTGGATCAAAGGCAGGTTTAAAATTTCACTCGGTATTTTGTTATATAAAACGTACTCCTTGAGCTACAAAAGATTTGTTCACTTTAGACAATCTGCATTTGAGACCTACTAGCATATTTTTGTTGCGAGTGTTAAACTGATGGACCTCCTCTAACCTTTTGTATTGGTGTAAGTATTTCCTCACAAACATTATGGTAGTATAAATGTATTCTGAGGCTACAGTAAGAATGTTGATATCCTTAAATACGTCTCTAAGTGAGTCGCGATAACCTAGATTGTAAATAAATCGAACTACTCTTTTTTGTAGTACAAATATCGACTCGATATCAGCTGCCCTACCCCAAAGTAGTATGCCTGTATATTTCCTTGTCACATTTTTTTTTGTTTTTATAATTTACAGCACGTTTTTTTCAAGTTTTAACATTTAATTTTAGAAAGAGATCGTATGTTCTTCATAATTGAAACTTCAATCACATGTATTATTAAAATTTAATACTTATTTTCTATTGTCAAACTTTCAAATTGCGGTACTGTAAAATTTCATATCAGATAATTCATGTCAGATAATTGGTTTTTGATGTAAGGGTACGATATTATGTATAAAAAAGTCGTGTTAGTTACACTATTTGTAACTCAAGAACGGATCAAGCGATTTGGCAAAAATTTTTTATACCACACAGGTGGCAAACAAGCATACGGTCGGCCTGATGGTAAGCCGTCACCGTAGCCTATAGACGTAAGCAATACCGGGGGTATCACTTACGCATTGCCAACCCTTCCAACCCCCCCAAGTGGAGCTCTGGAGACCTTACTCACCGTAGGAACACAACATGGCCGAGACCAATGCTATTTGGCTACGATCTTCTGTAAGGTGGAGGTCCTTCCCCAGACGGGCTGCTCCGATTTGAGTAGATTATCCGCTGTGCCCTACCTCTCTTTAAATTGGAGGAGAGCTTAAAACCAGGAGAAGGACATAGGATAGGGTAGTGCCTCTAGTAGTAGAGCCTACACTAGTATTATAAAGAGGAGAGATTTGTATTTCTGTGTGTGTGTTTTTAATGAATAAACTTAAAAACTACTGGGCCGATTTCAAAAATTATTTCACCATTAGGAAGGCACATTACCCCCGAGTAACATAGGCTATTTTTTTTATTTTAAATTAGGGATCCTTAGTCAAAACGGTGCGAAGCTGGGGCGGTCCGCTAGTATAATATATTTTTATAATACATTGAAAAGCCTACTCGAGAACAAACACAAATGCCATCACATAAATGTTTGCCCCTAACTGGGAATCAAACCCGCGCCCTTTGTCAAATGCATAAAATATCTAAGGTCAGTTGGGGTAAGGCCGCTATCAAGGCAAGACTACCAGTGCCTGATAACTCGAGAAGTACACCTTCCTATTTTATTTTGATAAACTAGTTATAAAGCGGACACGGTTAATATCTCCATTTAAAACACAGAAGTCGCTACTGCCATAATATGACCCATCGAAAATAAAAACGGACATTTGAAAAGTTAAGAACGCTAGGTGTAAGATAGTTTTATTTTTGTATTTTTTTGTGAAAAAGAACGTTCCTATCGAGTTGCCACCGACACAAGTAGCTCATAAAGATGTAGGCTTTAAAATAATATAACTCGTTAAACGTAAAATAAAGAGGTTTCTGTAATATTTTACTTTGAAAAAACATAACCCGAAAAGATCATGTGGCGTAAAACTGCCAGTGAGCCCGGAGTAAGTATAAAACATGCTAAATTTGCTGTATATCAGGAGTAATAAACATTTTTCGAATGAATACTACTGAGAAGTGTTGTACACAATTATTTTAATATGGCAGGTTAGTATAAGATACCTTGTCTGGTTTCCAGACTGGGTTTTGTAAATCATATGTTGGACTTACCCTGTTTTTTTATTTACTTAAATTACTACAAAACTAAAAGGTATTTCTGTTGTACCTACGATTCAAAATATTCGTTTTCCTTTTATGAGGGTGCCTATTTTTGAAAAAATGTGTAAAGTAAACATTTAAACCAAAAAAACCTAACTGGTAGTCATACCCCGATTGGCAGGGCAAGACTACCAGTTTACAGGTTTTACATTTTACTTATTATTACTGTTTTTAATGAATTTTGTGGCAAAAACTTCATAGTACTTTAAAGCTTAGTTTATATTTTGGATCCCTGTATATTTAATTTTACTCTAGGTCAAACAATTTCTGCATAAAACCCGATTTAGTAAATTCACAATAAAGTAAGTCTATCTTACCCCACCTGACCATATATAAAAGTTTAAATAACAACATTGTTATAATAAATAAAGCGACGACACCCACGTTGGGGCCATTCGTTGTATTTTGTAACGCGAGCGGACGGGTCAGCGGCCTCATTAGTGTGCCCGAGTTATATCACAGCCACGAGACATTTATTTATTGAAAATGATATTCTTGATAGCCGTACATAATCCATGATATTTAATAGCCTTTAAGTCACACAATGTTAGTTATATAATAATTATTGTTGACGACCTCCGGGCGTAATGGTTACCACGCCAGACCGCCGCCCAGGAGGTCCGTTGGAATCCCGGTCGGGTCATGATTAAAAACGATTTTTTTGTGATTGGCCTCGGGTCTTGGATGTTTATCTATGATTTGTTTTATTTATTTATTTATTTATTTATTAAGGCAACACAACAAACACTAAGTAAACATTTTACATAGTATCTTAGCTTAACAGTTCGTATTCCAACTTAGTATTCTACGTGTGTATGCACAGATATATAAGCTACGTTGACTCAACAAAGTTACATAATACATATCATGCAAATAATATAAACAAAGTATAAGAAATCTGTTACAAAAATACTACATTTTAACAATTGTGTACATTAATTTAATACATTGAGATGGATGTGTGGTTATAATAATAATATACTATGTACTCGATGTGGTGCTGAGGATGTTGCGAATATTTTTTTTGTAATGGAACAACCTATTATTAAAGATATCTATTTCATCATTATGAGAGATCTCATTGTATTTCCGACACATTCTTGCTAATGGATTTGAGAATGAGATATTATTTTTATAAACAGGCAGTACGAAAGTGGAGAGGGAACGTCGGGGATTGTATTTTGTATTAATGTGTATCTGAGAAAGCAATGTAGGGGAATCGATGATGGAGTGCAGCAATTTAAATAAGGTTATCAGATCTAGTTGGTGGCGGCGGGTGCTAAGGTCAGAAATGTCGAAAATTCTCAGTTTGTCATGATATGAGAAACGATTACGACCCGGTCTAAGTCTGTAGCAAAGGAGACGAAGAAATTTCCTCTGGACACTTTCAACATGCTCGGTATGATTTGCATAATGAGGCGACCAAATAATTGATCCATACTCCAAATTGCTTCTAACAAGAGAATTATAGAGAAGAATAAGACTCTTGACATTCTTAAATTTTTTAGTGATCCTACCAAGGAAGCCCAAACTTTTCAAGGATTTTTTAACCATCTGGTCATAATGGTCTCTAAATGATAATTTATCATCAAAGAGGATACCAAGGTCCTTGACTACATTCTTGCGGCAAAGTACTTGCCCCTCAAGCCGATATTGGAATTGTATTTTATGAAGTTTATTGGTGAACGAAATTGCACAGCATTTATCGATATTCAAGAACATTTTGTTGACATGACACCAGTTTACAATTTCATCAAGATCCCCTTGAAGGCGGTCACAGTCTTGCATGCTATTGATATTCTGGAAAAGTTTTAGGTCATCAGCATACAGCAGACATTGACAGGAAAGCCTATCCACCAGGTCATTGATGAAAATGAGAAAGAATAAAGGACCCAAATGGGATCCTTGAGGGACTCCAGAAGTGATCATTATAGGACTTGACACGTATCCTTTAAGTGCCACAAGTTGACTTCTATTGGCAAGATAGGACTGGATCCATCTAAGCACCGACCCGTGCACTCCAAACCTCGCGATCTTACGACAGAGCAGATTATGGTCAACCTTATCAAAGGCCTTCCGGAAGTCCGTATATATACTATCTACCTGGCCCCTTCTATCAAAAGCTTCACAGAGGTACTGTTTATACTCAAGCAAGTTACTAACGGTAGATTTCTGTCTGACAAACCCGTGCTGTTTTTGTGATAGTAAAGGTTTGACTTGATGATAGATATGATCGTACACAATGGATTCAAAAAGCTTAGCAGGACAGGACAAAATACTGATCGGTCTAAAATTCTCGCAATTCGAAATGTCACCAGATTTGTGAACAGGGATAATATGCGCACATTTCCACTTTGTGGGAAATGTACCACATTGTAAAGAGGCGTTAAACAACAGCGAGAGCGGTAGACACAATTCTGCAGCACAGCTCCTGAAGAACTTGGCCGGTATACCATCAGGCCCAGGTCCCTTATTAATGTCAAGTTGTCGTAATTTAAGAAGAACTATTTCTTTAGTAATAACAATTTGAGACAATGTATTACTATGCTGTAAGCCCTCCTCTTCCAGGCACGAGGATTGGGAGCTAGCACCCTCAAACACAGAGGCGAAATATTGCGAGAAAAGGTCGCATATTTCCTTGCCATCTGAGCAGGATACACCATTTAGCTTCATCGTAGAGGGTATGGTGATACCACCTTTGTTATTATTGACGAAAGACCAGAACTGTTTAATATTAGAACCTAAAGCATTTTCAGTGGAAGAAATAAAGTTTTTGTAACACCCCTCCATTAACCGTTTAGCTCGACTTCTTAAGTATGAGAATGTGTCATAGTCCCTAGGGTTGTGATATTTTTTGTATCG
This sequence comes from Endotricha flammealis, assembly GCA_905163395.2. Taxonomy (NCBI): domain Eukaryota; kingdom Metazoa; phylum Arthropoda; class Insecta; order Lepidoptera; family Pyralidae; genus Endotricha; species Endotricha flammealis. The sequence goes on from LR990855.1 coordinate 16,061,617, forward strand.
CCTATGGTGTTTGTTTTTTTCTCGCAGACACTTTATAAGGGCCGGAGAGAACCATATGGGATATTTAGAACGATCGTCTCTATACGTCGGAGTGTATTTATTAATCAGGTCATTTACGACCAAGTAGAAAGTGCTCACTGAATTATCGACATCGCCCTGATCGATTACATTAAACCAGTCAACCTCCCTGAGCTCGCGTTTAATGGCATCATAGTTACATCTATTAAAATTAAGACGAGTTTTGGGGTTGTGCTTTAAGCTTTTAACAGGCTGCGTGACCGAGATTTCCATAAACAGTGGCGGGTGGTGCCCTTCAACCCTCACAACAGAATCTGCATCTATAACCTTTATATAACTATATGACGATAGGACAAGGTCCAGGAGACGGTTATTCACATTATAAATATTATTAAACTGAGAAAGATTGCACAACGATAAGGTCTCAAGGAGGAGACGTGATTTAAGATCCGAGTGACCACCAGGGACAAGTATAGAACCTGACTGCGACCATGACAAGCTAGGAGTGTTGAAGTCACCTACCAGTAAAGGAAATTCATCAGAATCCATATTTAGTATTATTGATTGCACATTATTGTAAAAGTCAGTGAGTAAGTTAGCATTTATGTCAGGAGGTAAGTAGCATACACATAGATTAATTCTACAAGCTTGGGTCGGAAACAGCGTAATCCATATATCCTCGGCACCACTATCCCAGTCCGACCGGCGAATAATATCAATATCTTTTTGACAGCTATAAGAACCCCGCCTCCATCTGATTTAGTTGACAAAGTGGTTTCGCGATCTCTCCTAAATACATTATACCTGCTATCAAAGATTTCCCGATCGAATACACCACTGTTGAGATTACTTTCAGTGAAACATACAACGTCATAATTACATGCCAATATATTTAAATAAACTTCCGTAGTTTTCGTTCTTAACCTATTAACATTCTGATAAAACATTGTAAGAGTGTGATCCATATTAAAAGTTATTGAGAAGCACAATAATTGCAGTTAACGCGTTGATAAAAATAATGTTATTTCAATTTATTTAAAAACTCAAGATTTTTTACATGAACAGCTGGACAATCTTCGCTCTTGCGTAGATAAATGCGGCCGTACTTAACCCAAGCAAATTGATATTGGTTGTCCCTTTTAAATTTCCTAGTGGCAGCATACAGTTCCTTAGTCTCGGGTGACAAATGTTCAGCCAAATAAATATTATTTTTCTCACCCGGTAGTCCAATAAGGGAAGAGTTAAGAGGCTCTGATTTATTACTCTTGTTAAATCTTTTGTATGAAGAGAGGATACAGTCTCGATGACGCTCAGAGGGCAGTGTAATAATAATATTACGTGGTCTGTCAGACTTGGGGTCCAGCTTGGCTACTCTACGAGCAGCGCATATATCAGATTCCTGTACGGTTGCTCCAATGACGGCGAAGATCTTTGCGCAAATGGCCATTATATTTTCATTTTTTTTGTCTGGAACGGCTTGCACTTCAAGATTACAGCTTCTCGACGATTTTTCCAAGATAGCTAATCGACGTTCCATACTATTCATGTCCGACTGAAGCTTTTGTGTGTGTTTTAAAATATAGTATCGTTGAGTTAGTATCCTATAACACAAGTTTCGAACTTTCTTTGGGGCCAGGCGGTATCCAAGAGGAATAATCGAGCTCGATCTTTTTTTTTTATTTTTTTTTTATATTTTTTTTTATACCACACAGGTGGCAAACAAGCATACGGTCGGCCTGATGGTAAGCCGTCACCGTAGCCTATAGACGTAAGCAATACCGGGGGTATCACTCACGCGTTGCCAACCCTCCCAACCCCCCCAAGTGGAGCTCTGGAGACCTTACTCACCGTAGGAACACAACATGGCCGAGACCAATGCTATTTGGCTACGATCTTCTGTAAGGTGGAGGTTCTTCCCCAGACGGGCTGCTCCGATTTGAGCGGATTATCCGCTGTGCCCTACCTCTCTTAAAATCGATCTGTGTGATTTGTAAAAAAAAACTTTATGTAGTTTATAATGAAGTCACGCTATCTCTGTCTGTCCCTAATTCCCTATGTATTCTTAGATCTTTAAAACCGCGCAACGAATTTTCATACGTTTTTTTAAATAGATGGAGTGATTCAAGACTGATGTTTATATGTATAATACATTCCAAAATTCGCTAGTTAATAAGTAAATTCTACACAATTTACACAGCGCTTTTTTGGAGTGGTAGAGCAATTATTATGAAATGGGCTAGCTCGACCGCGGAAGTACCACCCTCTCACAGAATATCGACGTGAAGCAGCAATGCGTTTCGTTCGGTGAGTGAGAGATCCGGAAGCCCAACTCCTTCCCTATCCCGTCCTCCTTCCTTTCCTCCAACTTCCTTGGTGAACAACGCATTGGTAGCGCCCCTGGTGTTACTGATGTCCATAGGCGGCGGTGACCCCTTTCCATCAGGGGGGGCCCGCTTGCTTGTTTGTCTACTATATGACATTTTAAAAAAAGCGCTACCTGGTCCCAAATTAGGCTATTCTTAACTTGATTAATTTAGAATTATTGTGTAGATTTACTAATATTATAATAGAGTGGTAGGGCAATTGTATCAATATTTCAGTATCTCTTGATATTCAAATTCAAATTTATGTATTGCCAAAAAGAAGTACAGTTTCCTAGACATGCACATTATAATAGTGTATTATGTTAGTAGAATTAAATTAACGGAAGTTATTCCCCACACTAGGCCAAGCCTGTTTCGATATTTTCTTTGTTACGGCGTTTTTCCACTACTCCGGCATCCGATTTTCGGTAATTGCCGGTCCGATGAAGAAATTCATACTTTAGTATACGCGCTTCTCCACTACTCCGGCATCCGGTTTTATGTCTAAAGTATGAATTTCTACATCGGACCGGCAATTACCGAACCGATAAAAATCGGATGCCGGAGTAGTGGAAAAATAGACTCATTTTGACGAAAAGAAAAACAAATGAAAAGTGTATTTTACTTTTTATTTTTCAATGATGATAAAATCCGGCAGAAATACAGAGTTAGTACGTACAACCAAAAATATTTTACTTCAAATTGAATATACATATTACAAAATACGAAATGATTTTTTCCCGACCTAACACATTTCAACCTATTATGTATTTTCATAATTGGTCGAGAATAAAGGATTATCACAAAAATAAAAGTGTTTGGCGAATCATTAGTGTAGCCCGCAGTGCACTATGTAAAATGAGCGTCATTTAAACTTTTAATCAAGTGAGTTAAGTTGAACACGCTGGTAAACTAACAGAGTGGATTTGCTTATATAGCGTTTAATTGGACTAGAGACTCAATAGGCTTTGTTCTCCTAAAGTCAGGCTCAACGGCGACCTTAGATGGATAATCTATTCTGTTCTACTCTGCTCTGTTCTGTTCTATTCCTTTCTATTCTATACTGATCCTATCTCCGACACCAGAGGACGCAGATTCGATTCCCACTCCGAGCAAACATTTATGTAAGGCTTTTATGTTTGGTCTCGAGTCTGCATGGCTTTTTCCACGCGGCTTCGCTCGCGGTTAATTTTATGTTAAAGATCTCGTATGGCGTGACTTGTGGCGCCATCTGTTGGCCGGCAATTGCGAATTGCAGCGCCTTCTATAGTAGAAAAAGTATTTTTCCATTGGAATGATATACTTTCACCTGATAAAAAGTATGTTGGGCTCTGTATCCCTGACAATACGTATACAAATTTTCATAATGATCGGCTGCTTAGTCAAGCCGTGAAGGAATAACAGACAAACAAACTCACTTTCTCATTTATAATATTAGTATGATAAGGCGTGTACGCACGACCAAACACGAACATGGTGAACATCGAACACAAACACGTGCACGTGCGTACCACTGACGAACATCAAACAATTTTTTCGTCAAAAGTGTTCGTGTCGATCCAATTTGGTTGTTCTGTGTGGACGATGTTCTCAGCACGACCGAACAAGAACATTGTTAACACGAACATCGAACCAAAAGAGTAAGGCTTGGTAGCCTTTTTTGTTCGACACCATGTTCTTGTTCGGTCGTGAGTGGTTGCGCGCGAATACAAGTAGAACTATGTTTGTAGGTGTTCATGTTCGCTTTGCTAAATTACGTCCACACGTGCGAACCACATGTTCCGTGTTCGTGTTCGATGTTCACCATGTTCGTGTTCGGTCGTGCGTACACGCCTATATATTAACAAATCTATTCGTTGCCTGGTACCCATAACATAAGCAAATCAAGCCTAGATTACTTTGGGTCCATGTAATGCAGTTAATTTATTATTACTAACTGTTACCCGCGGCTTCGTCCGCGTGGTCAAGGGAAAATGTCAATAATTTTACCCATAGAAATCTCTTTATCCCGTGGGAAAAGTAGCCTATGTCACTCTCCAGAATTTAAACTATCCCCAATAAAAAATCATATCAATCCGTTCATTACTTTCGATCGACGTGAAGGAGGGACAAACAAACACATTTTCACATTTATAAAATTAGTAAGGACTAGCAGCTGCCCGCGGTATTACCCGCGTTAATAATTTTATGCACAGTAGCGACACCTATTTTATAACGCGCCATTTCTTTCAGACGTTTGATCAAATCCTACGGGAATCGCGTACTTTTCGGGATAAAAACTACCCTATGTGTTAATCAAAGGTATCAGCTACTTACATAGCAAATATAACGAAAATTGGCCTAGCATTTGAGCGTGAAGAAGTAACAAACGTACACACAAACTTTCGTCTTAATTATATTAGTGGGATTTATTTTATGTCTTAAGGCTTAAGATATTATATTTTTCGTTAATTCTTTCTTTCAATGCAGCTGGCAGGTGGCTATTTCTGTCTGGGTTAAGAGTTGTTTTTCACTGTAATATATATATATTTTTTAATATTATTGTTATTATTATTTTATTATATTTTCATTTTATATTGTATGTCGTGTACTCAAGATAGTGAGTCAAGTTCCGATGATTATTTGTCTTTAACTGACGAAAGTTTCCATAGTCTCGATGCATCCTCTCTAACCAACTCTCTTGTCACTACGTTTTGCGAGTGTCTCTAAAAGTTTTAACATTGTACACATCAATGCACAAAGCGTTCCAGCGCATTACATAGATTTGCTTTCAACCTTTGGCAACAATTGCAACATACATGCGAATAAAAATATAATTTCCGAATCGTTCCTTCATCCCTCCTTGCCTTCCACTACGTACTCTCTTCCTGGTTTCCAACTCATACGTAATGGTCGAACTAGCTCCTCCCATGGCGGTGTTGCCATCTACCTTCGTAGTACTATTTCTTTCACTATAATTAGTAAATCTCCACAGCCTCCTCCTCCGGATACGGCTGAACATCTCTTTTTAGAAATATCTCTTTCCGGTACCAAAGTCCTTCTCGGTGTCTATTATAGCCCGAATCTGTCAATTAATTATTTTCCTGCCTTTGAGACTCTTCTTGATAACCTTTGTCCACTATATAATCATTCCATTATCATGGGTGATTTTAATACATGTCTTTTAAAGAATGATTCCCGCACTCGTCGCCTTCAAACTCTGGTTACTTCAGCCAATTTGAATATTCTTCCTCTAAATGCTACGCATTATTTCCCTAACTGTACCCCCTCACTTCTTGACCTTATCATGGTTAATTCACTCGATCATGTTGCAAAGCATGGACAGCAAAGTGCCGACGCCTTTTCCTATCACGATCTTGTGTACCTTTCCTACAAAATCCGTCCTCCTAAATTGAAACTCAAAATCCTCAGCAGCGTAACTTTGGTGGTATGAATATCGAACATTTGCGTCGCGCTGCTCAAGAAATTAACTGGTCTAGTATTGATAATACTGACACTGTAGACGAGAAAGTTATATTCAATAGTTATCTACTCGATCTATACGATGCTCATGCACCTATTCGGCCGGTGAAGCTCAAGCACCTTCCTGCTCCTTGGCTAACTGATGAGATCAAACAGCTCCAAGAGAAAAAGAACCGCGCAAAAGCGCGCCATATCGCCAAACGTGAAAAATACCAAAAAGCCAGAAATCTCTGCAACAAGGTGTGCAGGGACGCACAACGACGACACATTCACCAGTCTGTTGAGAACGAAGACCAAGCTAAGGTTTGGAAATTTCTTAGAACTTTGGGAGTTGGCAAATCGCAAAATTCCTGTGCTTCAGATATAAATCTTGACTCACTCAATAGTCATTTCTCTTCCGACACGTTTCTTGATAAAAATATCAAATCAAATACATTAAAAGTTCTTTCTTCGATGCCCACTACCAATTACTGTCCATTTGTTTTCAAATCATTTACTGACTGTGGTGTTAAGAGAAGCATATTATCCATCATGTCTAATGCCGTCGGGGGTGATTGCATTGGTCGTAGAATGATCATCTCTTTGATTGACCTTCTCGTTCCTATCCTAACAAATATATTTAATTTTTCAATTTCCTCAAGCTCCTTTCCTGAATGCTGGAAACTGGCTCAAATAATCCCACTGCCTAAAAAAACCAATCCTTCAGTCTTCAGTGACTACCGTCCCATTTCTATACTCCCTTTCCTCTCTAAAGTATTGGAGCGGCTAGTTCATTGGCAACTGAATAGTTTCCTAAATTCGCACAACATACATAACCCTTTTCAATCCGGTTTTCGGCCTGGTCATAGTACGACTACTGCTTTAGTCAAAATTACTGACGACATTAGGCGTGGTATGGAAAATCAACAGCTAACCTTATTGACATTACTCGACTTCAGCAACGCTTTCAACTCCATTGATTTTGATATCATGCTAGGTATTCTCTCGTCAAAATCGATCTCCAAAATTCTACATGGTGTCATACGAAAGCTGGCGTGCCGCAGGGTGGTGTGCTGTCTCCTCTATTGTTTGCTATTTTCATTTCCTCTATCACTAGGTCACTCACTTCTTCCTATCACCTTTATGCAGATGATTTACAAATTTACTGCCAAACGTCATTGCGTAAAATAGCCTCGGCTGTGTCAGATACTAATGCAAATTTGAACCTCATTACGCAGTGGAGTAAACGCTATGGACTCAATGCATAATTTTAGATAGCCAGGCCTTTATTTCGAGGTAAGATAATTTTCGAATCTCGTCGGTTATGTTTGATGGTATCTGCATTCCTTTTCAAAATTCGGTAAAAAACCTCGGATTAATTATGGACTCCACATTATCTTGGAAAGATCAGGTGGCCGAGGTAAGTAGGAGGATGTTCGCTACATCTGCGTCACTTCGGCGACTCAGACACTTCTTACCAACTGCTTGCTCTTGCACAATCTTGCCACCAAGGTTGCTCTTGCTCAATCCCTTCTTCTCCCTATCCTTGATTATGCTGACACATCGTACCCGGACCTTAACGTAGATTTGCTCAATAAATTAGATCGGTTGCAGAACTTCTGCATTAGGTTCATTTATGGTCTACGCAAATACTATCATGTATTTGAATACCGGACACAATTGAAGTGGATTTCCATTCGCCAACGTAGGGACATGCACATCCTTTCCTTTCTCTACACCATACTTTTCAATCCATGTACTCCCTCCTATCTTAAAGAATTCTTCATCGTTTCCTCTTCATCCCATAGCCTGTCACTGCGCTCCACTGATAATCTCACACTCCTAATACCCGTTCATTCCTCTAAATCCTTCGACCAATCCTTTTCTATCCAGGCTATGAGACTATGGAACAATTTACCGGTAGCCATCAGAACTGCAAAATCCATTGAGGTATTTAAACGACAGGTGACAAATCACTTCTTAGCACTTAGTCTTTAATTCCTTTCTTTGCCTTCAAGTACAACGACATTTTTATTTATTTTATTATTAGAAATATATGTATTGTATGTATATTATAGTATTATTTGTATTTATGGTAGGTTGAATATGAATATTTATATAATACTAGCTTCCGCCCGCGGCTTCGCCCGCGTGGCCTAGTACCTTTCTTAGTCCTAGACGTCGTAAGGAACCTACATGCCAAATTTGATATACCCTCGCAACTTCGTTTGCTTATATCGGTTTCCCGTGGGAATTTTCAAAAATCCTTTCTTAGTACGCCCCTAGACGTCGTAAGGAAACTACAGTACAAATTTGGAATCTTTAGACCTATTGGTTTGGGCTGTGCGTTGATATATAATTAAGACAGTCAGTCAGTCAGGACTTTGAATTTTATCTACGAAAAGAAATCCGGTCCGGTCCGGTTCGATCCGGTCCGGCACGGCCCAATACGGTGCGGTTCCTTCCAAGCCGATCAGGTCTGATCCGTTCCGGCCCGGTCCGGTCCGTTTCGGTCCGGTCCGGTCGGTCTGGACCTTATATGGACCCTACATGTCAAATTTGGCATCTCTAGACCCAGCGGTATGGGCTGTGCGTCCCCCCGCAACTTCGTATGCGTATATCTCGCTTTCCCGTGGGAATTTTAAAAAATCCTTTCTTAGTACATCCCTAGACGTCGTAAGGAACCTACATGCCAAATTTGGTATCTCTAGACCCAGCGGTTTGGGCTGTGCGTTGATATACCCTCGCAACTTCGTTTGCGTATATCTCGGTTTCCCGTAGGAATTTTGAAAAATCCTATCTTAGTACACCCCTAGACGTCGTAAGGAACCTACAGTCCAAATTTGGAATCTCTAGACCCACCGGTTTGGGCTGTGCGTTGATATATAGTTAAGTCAGTCAGGACTTTGAATTTTATATATATAGATGATAGAATCTTTCAGCTAGATTGAGCGTTCCGGGTAATAGAATTTCGCAAAATATAGAAAGGAACCTCCATGAAACATTGGAAACTTCTAGCACTTGCAGTTTCAGAACATGTAATGATTAATAATGGGCCTGAACGTGTAAATCACCTTACAGAAGATCGTAGCCAAATAGCATTGGTTTCGGCCATTGTTGTGTTCCTACGGTGAGTAAGGTCTCCAGAGCTCCACTTGGGGGGGTTGGGAGGGTTGGCAACGCGTGAGTGATACCCCCGGTATTGCTTACGTCTATAGGCTACGGTGAAGGCTTACCATCAGGCCGACCGTATGCTTGTTTGCCACCTGTGTGGTATAAAAAAAAAAAAAAATCACTGGATTTACACGTTCAGTCCCATTATTCCCGTTCCTGTGGGAATTTCGGGATAAAAATACCCTATGTGTTACTCCAGATTAAATTCTATACGTGAACCAAATTTCATTATAATCCCTACAGTAGTCAGTGATTTATACGTTCAGTCCCATTATTCCCGTTCCCGTAGGAATTTTGAAAAGAAACATACACTAAAAGTTAAGTTGAGCCAATCGCTACATATTAGTGAAAACCGCATCCAAATCGGTTCAGCCGTTTCTAAGATTAGCGTGTACAAACATACATACAAACATACAAACAGACGGACAATATTTTTCGAAATTCTTGTTCTATTGCTTATTCTTCATCGCCCTATACAATTTTTTTGGAAATATATTCAATGTACAGACAAACTTTTTTTACACTTTTATTATATTATACTTTTTTTATTACACTTTTTTTATATTTAGATATTATGGATTATAGATATTATAGATTATGGATATTATAGATTATAGATTACTAGCTTTTCCCGTGGCTTCGCTCGCGTTTATTTTATGACTGTATAGATCTCTTTTGACAACAAAACAACCCATAGAGCGACTTGTGGCGCCATCTGTTGGCCGATACAGCGCCCTCTATAGTTTACAAATTATTTTCCCATTGGAACGACATACTTTCACGGGATAAAAAGTAGCCTATGTTGGGCTCTGTACCCCTAACAATATGTATGCAAATTTTCATAATGATCGGCTGCTTAGTCAAGCCGTAAAGGAATAACAAACAAACAAACTCACTTTCTCATTTATAATATTAGTAAGGAAGTAAGGATTGTAAGTATAGTAATATAATATTTGATAGAAGTTATTTATTTATTTTTGTTTTAATATTTAAATGTCCTAGATACTTATCTATCATTTTCTTGTTTAGTATTTATTTTCTTGTCTCGCTAGCCCTGCCCACTCCATACAGAAATTCGTTATCTTAAGGTTGCCTTGAAAAGATTGCTTTTTAGCATTTACACTAGTTTATAAGATTGTTTTTGTACTTTTTCCTGTGTGTAATGCAAATAAAGAGTATTCTATCTTCTATCTATCTATATAAATTTAAAATAACAATACTACCTGTATCGTGTGCCACAGTATAAATAATATTGTATGTAACATAACATTGTAAATATACTAATAAATAAACAATATACGTGCCCTGTGGCGAACAAAGCATCTGTTAGATAGAAATATTACGCACATCCACAGATTAACGGCACTAAGATGAAGACAGAGGGATTAGAAGAGGGGCTGTAGTACAAAGTAATAACATTATTATAATTATCTTTCGTGTAGAAATATAAGGATTTTATCGTGTTTAGATTAATTTTTTTTTTGTAGAGATTTATCATAAGTCGAATATCGGTATATTTGTCGAAACCATTTTTAATGTAATGAGACATAAAATAAAATTATAGCTGTCACTGTCAAACTCAAGAAGAAAAAAAGAGATAGCTTCAGGGTCATTGTGGAATACGCAAGTTAAGTCGGCACATTCTAACTAAAAATTAAAATGCTCGGAAATTCGTTTCTATACCTAATGTATTTTCAGCAAATGAGTATTTTCACTAATTAAAGTCAGTTTTAATTACCTTTAGTTCATTTGGTCTTTGGATTAAGCTTAGTAACAAAAACAGTCATTAAAACCTTGTGACACTAAAAACGTCTAAATTGTTTTGCTAAGTAGTATTTATTTATAGAATGCTAATAGATTGCTAGCATTACTAGTATTTATTTAAAACTTTTTAAAACCTAAAACAAAAAACTAGACTTTTATATTTTTTTACGTTAAATCGTCGGTCCTGGCTGTTGTCGATGGATGATGTCGTTAATCTAAGTTGGTGGCCTTCAGTCGGTTTGATTACATTGATCTCAGCCATTGTGCATTGGAGCAGCGTGGCAGAGTACGCTCTAATCCCCTTCAAATTAAAGGGGATTAGAGTCCCATATCCCTGCAGTAGGATAATTTATGGGTTGATATGATGAGTATCTTATTATAATGAATTAAAATAAAAATAGAAAATGTTTATTCACGACTAAATACTATTGACCCATGATCCCAGTTGGTCGAAATATTATTATTATTATAATTCGAAGCCCGACACGCTCTTGGCAGGTTTTTTGTTATTATTACTAGTATGGCTCCTAGACTAATATTTACGCAGTCTTGACACGCCTGCCGTACACCGACCGCTTTGGAAACTGTGTGGAAATTATTATGAAGTATTATTTTTTATCCCCCATGATGGACGGGGTGGCTGTGAGGATTTTTGTCCTCGTTGTCAACGGATATATCATTTTTGTACGCACATAAGTACCCATATTACGCTCTATACATAGATTTGTTACCTTGAAAAGATTTCTCTCAGCAATAAGACCGCCTTGGTATATTTTAAATTACGTTTTGAACACATTATACGAGTAACACTTCATTAAAAGGGCTTGTACGCAGGCGCACATAAACTTAATTGTTTCCCCGTGACCACGGTAGATGCAACTCTGGAGTACGTCAAGAGTAAAAACAAGTTTGTGTGCGCGTAAGGCCACCTTATTGTCAATAAAGGAGTTTTCACAAAACAAAATATATAATAGTTATTTGTTATGCAAGGCTGCAAAGTTGTTTTTTGGCGCGAGTACTTATATTGAAACCTGAGCTAGCGAAGGATTCTAGGATTGATTCAAATATAGAATCCGAGCGTAGCGAGGGTTTCAAAGGTACAAGACGCAGAATAACTTTGCTGCCGAGCGAAACACACAACTTTTCACCTCACTACAGCAAGGAAAATGCTAGGTGCAAGAAAACGCAAATAATATATTTATTAAATAAGTGTTTTTTTTTCATGCGGTGTCGTGCTGGCCAGTTCGATTATTCTAAAAATAAGGTTGGCGCACTGGCATGAAATAAGTAATGTTAATGCATTTTCAGAGGACTGGCGGTATAAAAAAGTATAGAATAGAAAGGTTCGAATTTTAAAAATTCTTTTCACGCTAGGGCACTAAATGCACTTTTGCGCTCAGATTTCGAATGACAAACAGATTCCTTTTGCGAGCTTGTGAGGTGAAAAAAAAATTACTTACAGGAACTTTTAGTACCGATAAAACCGATTCTATTGAGATTCAAACACACTAGCGCTGTCTCGTCCAATTCCTATTTTGTATGAATGAGACAGCAATAGAACTTGAATCGAAATAAAATCGGGTTTTGTTACGAGTGAGTTGTCTACACTGTTTTAAACTTCGATCAAGGTTTTAAACAACGTTTCTAATTTTTTTAACATTGTAGCGCTGTAAGCCTGTAATGCATACACAATACAAAACATAATTCTATATTCTTGGACGAATCACACAACGCCATCTAGTCCTAAACTAAGCAACTAAGCTTGTACTATGGGTACTAGATTGCTGATAAATTTATTCTTAAATACTTTTTTTTTGTGAAATAAATACTTATTATACATAGAAAACACTCGACAGGGCCTGTCATATGCCCTAAGGACTTTTCAAAGTAAACCTATTGACCGTAACATACGCGACAGTGCTATAAAAGTGTTATCAACCTTATATTATCAAAGTTAGATTACATTCTGTTTCGGAAATTGTTCTCTTAAGTCGATAATACACTTACGTATAATATTTTCTTTATTATCATAATCATATCAACCCGTTATCAACCCACTGCAGCCTCCCCTTATCTCCTACATGTAAAGTGGGAATGTTTTTTTTCTCGTGTCTACCCAAAATTGTGTGTGTGGGAAGAGGTGTTGGTAGATTATTTTTCGATACAATGATCTTTTTGCGAATTATTTACATTTAATTTGCCAATTTTCGTTTAACATGTTTGTTGACGATGCGAGGAAAGGCGGCTCGTTCTGAAAAATAAAGTAAAAAATTAGTTGTCAAATATAATAGAAATAATTAATATAAGTTACCTGTGGCTGTTTCATAAAAAAGTTTATTGTTTGTGATGTTGGTAGCAGTGCGTAATTTTGTTATGATTTTACTGTTTTTAATAAAGTGCGGGTCCCAAAGAGGTCGCTGCAGTTGCACCCCTCGCGCCCCCGCCCTTCAGGCGGCGTCCGCGGCGAACGATCTCGAACCGACAGTGCTGAAACGAAGTCCGCGCGAACACCACGCGTACCTATGCGCGAGCGCCGCGCCCTTTTTCGGGACCGATTTCAGTTTTCTATAATACGCTTTTCATTCGCACTCACGTCCTCTACAATGTTGCTTCCCTCTATGTCCGAAAGTCTTGTGTATAGAAATTTGAAAATATTATAGTAGTCCATATAGTGAACCTACAAGGAAAACTAATAAGCCGCGTACAGACATCGCGAGGCGTGCGTCGCGAATGGTTCGTCACGCATGCCTCAACCTGAGGCATACGACGGACATTTATGCGTGCGTCCCGAACGACACATGCTCAAGCTGAGCACACAAACCACCACGCACGGTGTTTGTCAGTAGAAAAATGGCTCCGACAAGGCGGGACGTGCAGATTGCAGCTGCGGCCTATATAGTGGTTCATTCAATATTTAAAAAAAGAGAAAATAAGAAAAGACGCTGGTGGTCAAAACGATTTTTTACGAACCGATTACACTATGAGAATAATGGTATCGGTCTCCATGACGCATGAATGAACGCAAACAACACCTGTCCGTCCCCACGCAGCGCACGGCTCGTAGTCCTCGTACTAAGGCGGGACGTTCTCAACGATCGTATGACGCGAATGCTCACTGTGAGTACACACGTCCACACAGCCCGAGGCATACGTGACGAACCATTCGCGACGCACGCCTCGCGATGTCTGTATGCGGCTTTACGGTTGTGTAGGCTCTACTAGTTACTGAACAACGTATCATACCATGACCGTGCTATGAACGTATCAGACACGACAAGCAACTCGATACGCTCTACTATGCCCACTAGAGCGTCGGCAAAATATAGCCCACAAACTTTTGAAATAAAATTTCTTTGATCAACAATGTCATATTCATTTGACATTGTATTCATGAAGCAAGCATGGGTGGCAAATATGGAACACTACACTGGGTGTGGCCCGACACACACTTGCCCGGTTTTTTAATACTGATAAAACTCGTCCTTTATCACCACCGTAATGAAAGTATGCCAAAAGAACAGTATTTCTTTTCGATATCTATTCAAACACAGCCATTGTAAAGAAAACATTGTTAGCCATTCGACAACAGGTATTACCATATCAGTATGGTACATAATATAATCAGTAGATCAGTGTATTCTGGACCCAAAAGATTCATTGTACATATACCTTGTATTTATAGCCGTCTAATTTCCAAGGGGCCGCGGTTCGCCCAGAAAAAGCGTAATCTCATTATGGGGTTTTTCGTATACCGCACCCTGATTAGTTTATAAACGGTATTGACGTTTTTTTTTTGGCTATATAGCTATATAGACGGTATAAATAGGATAATACCGTAAATAGTCCACCGTATAAACTTCTATGTACTGAAAAAACTCAAATTCTAAAACACACAGCGTGTATCTTCTACGTGTATGCAACGCATTGCGAATATTTGACATCTTGATGTTGTGCTGGTAGTAATGGTACTACCAGCACAACATCAAGATGTCAAAAATTCGCACTTTCTGGTGCTGAAGGTATGGACCTTCAGCACCAGAAAGTGCGTGTTCGGCTTCCTCTCGAGGCAAAAAATTATGTGAGGGAATTTGTGTATTCTTCAGTCTGGGTGTTCTATGTCTAATAAGTATATCGGGACAAGCCCACCACACATTCCCACCACTGTGTCTCCTGTGTAGCCAGAATCTACAACGGCGACCTCAGATAGACAATAAGCAATGAAGCTTATTGACGTCCCGGGGAATAAACTACAGCTGTCTTGGAACTCACAACGAATTTAATCAGAAAGAAGATAGTCGGAGTAGGAAGTATTGAAAGGACTTCCCTCCTTAACAACTACGTGAGAAACAGCAATTTGAAGCAAAAGGCATTATACCCTAGAGAGATGGCAAATCAAGTGAGGCTCGATTGCCGAGCACCACGGTCTATTGTTACATTACTATTGGGACCTAATGCTATGAGCTGTTGTTTACTATTTTGATTCCAATAATATGTATTGCAAAACCTTCTAAATGCCTGATAATTCTCTCTGCTTGCTACGAGATCAGAATAATAAACTACGCCCGAAGTGACAATAATAAGTATATATTTACAACAATATATTCGTCGTCTGGCACCCATAATATAAGCAGATTAAAGCTTTTCCGGAAGTATCACCAGACCCCACGATCCTGCCACGTGAAGGCGTAGAAGGTGGCAGACAGTTAGGTTTTTAGTCGGTATCCCGCATTGGCTAGAGAGGTGAGCCCGACAGACCCCCGTCTTCCACAAGTGGCGGGACATGCCGTAATGTATTTTCCTGTATAAAACAAAAAAAAAGTTTAAGCCTAGCTTATTTTGGGATTAGGTCGCACTGTGTGAGTTGTGTAGAATTTATGTATTTATTTGATATGTTCGCAACAGTTGCGAACGCTAGGCGGCGCTACTGCGCACATACCCAATAGCGAAAAGGGCAGAATTTATCAAACCCTGACGTGTCTGCCGCTCATAAAATATTCCCCCGAAATTTTTCGACAAAAGCGAAGTCCCCGGTAAAACTTTTACAATTAAGGTTTGTACCTCGTTGGGTCTTACAAGGGGATTTATTAAAATATTATTCGCTTTATTTTGTTTTCTTCTATACATATTTTTTTCGGAAAACTTCGCCTGTAAACAATGAACGTTTTTAATTAATTTCTTGTTAGTGTGAGTTTGAGGTACTGAGAAATTATTTTCAGTTTTTTTTATTAATCTTTGAGAGCTCTGAAGCGCTGTAAACAGATTATGAGTACATCAAACTTTAGTTAAATCACTTTATCTCATAATAAAGTTAATTTCGTATAACGTAATATTAGTCTTTTAAACTTTCGCATTGCATTATTAACTAGCTGATGTCTGTGGTTTTACCCGCTAAATTACGTTGTTCCCGTTCCAGTACTAATGTCCGGGATAACAACTATCATGGTGTTAATACAGGTTATAAAATACACGTGTACCGAATTTCAAGTTCAAGTTTGAATGAGTTTTTTTGTGTGATGCCGCAGAAAAACAAACAAAACAGGCTTCCTATTGGAAAGTGGTTACCTCCGCTTATGAACATCAGTAACACCAGAGGCGTTACCAATTATTACCCAAAGAACGTGTTTTTGCAATGAATAAATGAATGGAACAGGTAGTAAAAGGACAGATTCGAAAATATAATAGTTTTTATAACAATTTATTCGTAAAGATGCTCCCAAATCGGTGTTATATAACGTTATTGGACAAATTGTAATATCAACCAACATTTTAAAACATGTATTGTGATTTCCCATACTGAATATTACAATGTTCTGGTTTCATGTGACAATTCTGGGCACGAGCGGGCCTCGAGCATGTGCTCCTTACCCGGGCTTCAACTCCGGGGATAACTATCCCGGTGTCATTTGTATTTTTTCTCCTCTTGTAAGGTTTCTCCTTCTTCTTCTTCCTCACACTATGTTGAGATTTTACTTCCGCTCGGATGTGGACAATGTTCGCATTTCCTCCGAGCGAGACTAGACATTTATCATTTATTGATAGTTCGATTGGCGTCCCTTGAATGTTACAATTTGAACTGAATGTTAACACCACCGGTGTGGTATTACCTTTACGAAACAACCGTTTCGTTACAAAAACAAAAGAAAATAATAAATTAAAATTATGTTTTGTTCTAAAAATGATCTTAAAATGTAAAATTAAAGGTATATTTTGTGTTAAGCCCTGAATATTTTAACTCCGGATGCTTTTGCGGAATGATCCGCAATCAGCGAAACAATTAAAGCTGCTCCCAAAAGGTTGGAACTTATTTATTTTTTACCTTTTTTTACCTGATCCCCTGCTAATAAATCCGGCGGGTAGTGTGTGGTATAAGGCACGACTGTATTCCATTCCATCCTACCACATTTTGCTTGTATTATGAAGAAAAATGAGTGAGATACATGTCGGGCTACGGGCTACACACAGTGTAGGGTTCCGTATTCGCTACGCAGACAAGAACATGACATTTGTACGTTTTCATAAAAAAAAAAAATATGTTTGTAGATTACTCGGTATCCAGTATAGCCTACTTTCGAAATCCAATGACAACAATTTTGCTGTTATTTTGAGGAAAATTTAATGAAATACGAATTTAATAAAATAGGCCGTAACCACTAAAATTTTTCTGGTAACTAGAGTTACGAACTTTGCCTTAATTAATGTAGGTAGTACAGTGTAGCAATTAAAAATCACTGTCTTGCTATTGTAATTGCTTTTTTTTAAAATAGACATTATTCTGTCAGTTTTTAACTTGCACCACAGATAACGGAAGGAAATACCGACAAAGCAATATTCATATTTTATTGTCCTTTCGCTACAAAATTGCATATCAGGATCTGCGTGTTTTTTTAATCGACTTCGGCCTTTTGTTAATTTATAAACGATTACAATACAACGTCGGTGCTCGATTGTCAAATTGGCTGCAATTAAATGATTTTGCTCTAGGTTCGATTTCAGTTTCGGGAAAAAATATTACTTATTATTAAAGCATACATATTTATTAATACGGTGTTTCTGAAAGGCATTCTTAAAGTTTGACACATTGAATCATAGCTCTCGCTGTCAACCAAAGAAGAAAAAAGAGATAGCTTTAAACTTGTTAAAATTAAAATGTGTCCTTATTATATAAAGGTGCTCTTTCACCGCGAGCATTCGCGTGTAATGTAACATTTTAGATTCGACTTTGAGCATTACATTACAATACTACCACTGACTGACGAGCATTCGCCTCCCACACTGCTGTAATGCTCGAATCTGAGCGTTACATGACACGCGAATGCTCCCGGTGAAGGAGCACCTTAATGGAATCGTAAGTTTTTGCAATAGTTGTAGAGAGAATTTTACAGGATTTACAGGATTTAGTTAGATTGGCAGATTTGTATTGTTCTCCGCCACCCCTAAGACACAGAAGATAGCAGTTAGTCTTTAAGATAGAATTTAGGATTTCCTTCCCGGGAAATGACCGCTCATTGTCCTAAGCAGCAGCGGGATTACGCTTAGGATTTCCCGGCGGAGCGGGATGATTTTTTCTCTCTAGCGGAAACGCGTATAATAATATTTTGATCAAAAAAACTTTTTTTTTTAATATAAAAAAGAAGTCTAAAACTGACCCTCAATACGCCCCTGTTGTTCTATTACTAACGTTAAGGGGATATCCGATCGTTAGATCAAGGATTATAGTGACCTCATGTAAATTAATGGTATGGGCGTATCAAATTTTATGATACGAATATTATCGTATCTTGTACATTTTATCTAGTGACCTACATTTTGTAAGTTCCATGAAATTGAGATCTTACTTCGAAACATTAAGTTTTTGTAACGAAGACTCTGTCTTTGTTTTGTTTTAAAAACATTAATATTGAACCTATGGTAATACCATGAAAAGGTAGTTAACAAACGTAGGTTCCGTAGCAGCAATTGCGGTTTACGATTTATGACGTATTAAAAAAAAACTACTAACTAGATCTCGTTCAAACCAATTTTCGTTGGAAGTTTGTATGGCATTGTACATCATTTTTTTTTTGTTTTATCATTCTCTTATTTATTTTAGAAGTTACAGAGGGGGGGGGGGGGGGGGCACTCATTTTATCACTTTGGCAAACTATTCAGTTTTAAAAATGATCTTAGAAATCTTAGAAACTTCAATATCATTTTCGAAGACCTATCCATAGATACCCCACACGTATGGGTTTGATGAAAAAAAAATTTTGAGTTTTAGTTCTAAGTATGGGGAACCCCCAAAGTTTATTGTTTTTTTTTCTATTTTTGTGTGAAAATCTTAATGCGGTATACATCTACTTACCAAGTTTCAACATTATAGTTCTTATAGTTTCGGAAAAAAGTGGCTGTGACATACTGACGGACAGACAGACAGACATGACGAATCTATAAGGGTTCCGTTTTTTGCCATTTGGCTACGGAACCCTAAAAACAGGTTTCTAATAATAACATAGAACTTAAAACGTTTCAACGATCGCGTTGCCCTATATTGTCAGCTTGTCTAGAATTAAATTATAAATAGTTTTTTTCATTTAGCCGTTTGTTCAGTTGCGTAGTTTTCTTTGATTTGTAGTTTGCTACATTACCATTATAATCCACTACGATTCCACGTAGTCCAGACAGAACTTAATCTACCAGTAAAAGGGTTTTGCTACGTAGTCTGCTATGGTGCATAGTAGCTTGCATAGTCAGTTCTGTTACGCTATGGTATCCGCTACGCTAAGTAGTCCGATATACCCGCGTTTTGTTTGCTACGACACGCATAGCTTGCACAGTCAAGTAGCGCTACGTGATCCGCTACGCTACGTAGTGTATACCCGCGTTTTGTTTGCTACAGCGCGTAACTCGCATTATCAAGTAGCGCTACATGATCTGCTACGCTACGTAGTGTATACCCGCGTTTTGTTTGCTACAGCGCGTAACTTGCATTATCAAGTAGCGCTACGTGATCTGCTACGCCGCGTAGTCCTATCTATACCGCGTAGTTTTCTACTCCGCGTATAGTACAATTATTATTTTTAATAAATACAACTACGTGGTTCTTAATCAGACTGTTCTTTTCTAGAAATCTTTCTTTCACAATGTATCATTTACTTTGCTGTCCTCAGAGAAGTGGTGGCCCATAAAGTAGGATTTACACAAACACAGCACTTTCTTAACTCGCTCCGTAAACTAGCCCGCTAATGTACACCCGCTGTAAATTCTCGTCGAAAGGGACCGTATTCCCGGCTAAATATATTGGTTTCTTTAAGTTGTATTGTGGACGTCTTAAGAAAATTTATTTTTATAGCATCAAATAATTCTTTTTTAAAAAGGAACAAAAAATACGACATACGTTTAGGCGGCCTAGTACCCTAGTACACAGTTAGCCCACCCCACATACCTACCGTTGTGGTACTCAGATTGACAGTAAGCAATGAAGCTTATTGACGTCCCGGGGGAGAAACTACAGTAGCCGAAATTAGACGTAGTTTCCTACTCCGCACTGAAAGATTAGGTTGCTTCACATAGTTAGGGTGCTTCATAATAATTTAGATAAATTAACTGAATTAAATCGAGTTACAAATTATCTGTGCGTCAAACATTCAAATAACAAACAACCCAAACTGCACATTTATAATATTATAGCAGAACCACAGTGACTGTAGCGCTATTAGTGTTAAACGAGATTTATGTGGGCGACGCGTTACTTAGACTTACTGGCGCTGCATACTAACATTCGCTTGTTGATTTTTGTTGTGGATTCTGTATAAAAAATATCATATATTATTACCATGCTAATTTATCTTCATCATCATATCAACCCGTTATCATCCCACTGCAGGGATACGGGTCTCCTTTAAATCGAAAGGGATTAGAGCGAACTCTACCACGCTGCTTCAATGACGATTGGCAAAGACTAATGTTTTCAGGCCGTCTGAAGGCCACCCCGGAACCAACGACTTAACGTACCCTGTGAAGCGCGGAGAAGCTAAAGATAATGAAACCCACCCAAACACTGGCTAGAACTGACATTGTTTGCATACTTTTTTTGGAGTGACGCCATCGAGATTCTCAAGAATGTAATAAATTCTTTCAACATCCACGTTGCCTATTTCTTCAAGCTTTCATTACGTCACAATATAACATTCTATGAATATTATATTAGTTGTTCTTGTAAGTTTAACTCGAGTTGAAATAAATATGTTGAATAAACAGACATCCGTTATTGTTTTTGGGACACTTGTATCTACTTCAGTGGGCTCATTTATTTTGTTTTGTTCTACAAATATTAGGTTCTTGTTAACATTAAGGGAGAAAACGAAGAATAATATTATTTTTGTATGTTATCATATTATTTCTTGAGTACCGTATTATATTTATTGAATTCTAATAACCACAGATAAAAGTAACTTATAGATAGGCAATGTGGGCGTTATATTTCTAGTCATAATATTCACGAATCTGTACATATTATGTGCTAAATAAAACGTCTCATTAAAAAACTGTAACTTTGACTTTGCGCCTCTGTACTTAAACGCAGCCCGGACACTCCATGCAACGCGCGTGAAATAATTACATAATTCTACTACATAGGCTAATGTCGTCTGTACACGCGCACACTTATACACATTCGTTCACTAAGCGCACACCTTTGCGACTGCACCCGCCTCGATACCCGCCTGGGATAAGGTAACACGATTCGGTGCGGGGCGGAGAGTGGCCATTCTACCTCGGGTTATTACCTATTCTATGACTTAGATTAAAGAATACAGTGCCAATCAAAGGATTCGGTTCTTTGAGGGCGTGGTTCACATTTCTACAGGGGAGTAAAACTCCCCGTTTCATCGTTCTGTGCTAATAACAATAATACTTGCGAACGCGGATACGTAGAAGTCTCGTAGCGGATTACGTTTCATAAAGGTGGGTCTACACTAGACGAGCCGAGCACAAGCTGAGCGCAAGCTGAGCCGCTCTGCTCGCGGTGATAAGTCTGGTTCGAGGCTCGTCACACTACACGAATTTTGGTTCGGCTTGTGCTCCGCTCGTGGTCGGCTCGTCTAGCATAGACCCACCTTAGGGAATAGGTGACGTAACAGACTATGCCTCGTAACGGACTATATGCCATAGCATGCCATGTAGCTGACTACATAGCGTAGCGGACTGTATCGTAGCAGAGACGTAGCGGATCGTGCGTCGCAGTTTCAGAAGGGAAACGTACTCGATGCTTATAGTGGACTTCATTGCATAGCCAGACCATTAGTGAGTTGCACAATTTTAAAGTTAAAGACTGTGATGTTAATGAGTGATATGTGTGGCGTAAAAAACAATAATATAATACATATAATATGCTCGTGTGTAAACATGATACGAAAATAAACTTCAGTTCATTCAATAAAGTTTAATTGTTTCTTCATTAAAATTATGATAAACTTAAAAACGACTTTTTAAAAGGGCAGGTTCACGTAGCCTGATTTGCACCGAGCGTTATTTAATTCCATTGCGAAAGTTTTAATGAGTTGCGTCTCACAAAGTTCTCAAATGACCCTTTTTCTTGCTGAATTCACCCCTGGTTACCACAAAGGTGGGTTGAATTTTGATAATCGCTTACGTAGGGGGTCATTTTCAAGAGAATATTAAGGTTTTATCATACGTTTAAGCGTAGGTGGCATTTAAATAGGGATATTATCGCACATGTAATCTTAGGCAGAGTAAAGACGTTTAATCATGTAGATTTTTGCGTTTTCCTAATCCTTTCTCTACCTATTATGATATTATTATACTATTTGACGACCTCCGTGGCGTAATGGTTACCACGCCAGACCGCCACCTAGGAGGTCCCGGGTTCGATCCCCGGTCGGGTCATGATGAAAAACGAACTTTTTCTGATTGGCATCGAGTCTTTTTTTTTTATTATTATTTTTTTTATTATTTTTATTTATTATTTTTATTTAAACAAGTTGTAAATGACAAGAAAAAGTGCCTGTGAAGGTCTAATTTCTGAAATAAACGATTTCATTTCATTTCATTTCATTTCAGTCTTGGATGTTTGTCTATATATGTATTTGTTATAAAATATAATATCGTTGAGTTAGTATCCCATAACACAAGTTTCGAACTTACTTTGGGGCTAGCTCAATCTGTATGAATTGTCCCTATTTATTTATATTTATATTATTACTTTTTCTGATTGGCATCGAGTCTTGGATTTGTCTATATATGTATTTGTTATAAAATATAATATCGTTGAGTTAGTATCCCATAACACAAGTTTCGAACTTACTTTGGGGCTAGCTCAATCTGTAGGAATTGTCCCTATTTATTTATATTTATTTATATTTATATTATTGTTCCAAGGCGTTAACCACTTCCCATCAGGTGTTCGCTTGTTTTTGGCAGTATGACATAAATAATACGCAATGATCCCAATAACACCTAGTTGTAAGCAGGTTTCCCTCGGGACTCTCCTTTGCCTGTTACATAGCTATGTTATAAGGCTTTTATTTTCCCTTGGGAACGAGATAATTGGAACACTAAGTATTCATATAGTCCTCTGTTATTATGGTGTTATTAACGGTATGTGTGAGCAAGCAATAATTACCACTAATTATAAATTCACTTAATTTGAATATAGCTTTGATAGGCGGTTGATCGAGCATCAGCATATTACAAACCTCGTCACTCAAAAACAGTAAACAGTGCGCCATTTAAGCGCAGAACACACCAAAGCCGCCGACCCGCCAACATAAACGTCGGTGGCTTCACTCGGAGCATTTTCGAAGAAAGTCGTTAAATTCAACAGCAAAAACAAAAATACAACCACGTAACTACAACTCGGAATGTTGCAGGGTACCAAGTCGCCAACAAGTCGCCAACATGTCGGCGGGTAACACGCGCACATTATTATCATTATCAAATCTAATTTGATTACCGCTTGTGTAAACCGCTTGTTTAATGGGGTTTGTTCCGAGGAATTGTTTGACTTGATGTCTACGGCCACTTTCTACCATCGAACTGCTCGCCACCGGCGGGGAAGCCATCCTCACACTCTTGAACCAAAATGGTCATGTACTGCGCGGTTTCAGAGAAGTTTCCTCCCGCGAACGCTGAGGTTGTGCAGTGAGATTCCCGCCGAGGTCTTTTCTTTAGACTATAAAATGGGGTTCTTCAAAAGGGGCATTAAAAGATTTTTACAGCGTCGGCAACACGCGAGTGATACCACCGGTGTTGCAAGCGTCCATAGGCTGCGGTGACCGCTAACCATCCGGCCGACCGCTTGCTTATTTGCCACCTTATTATTTTATTTATTATTATAGGGTGGGACGCCTGCGGGGCACAGGCGGGTGTTCAAGTCGCTATTTGGACTCATTACACCCTATTCCCGTGTGGATACGGTTGTTACTGTGGCCCCGATGACCTCCCACCAGAAAACCTTAAACTCCTTTTGCAGAACTCCGCTATGCGACCAGTGTCCAGGTCACATAGTTCTCCTTCTTCGATCCTATCGGCTTCGAAAGTCTCCCACCTGAGCCTGCTGTAGTGAATGCACTCAGCCAGGAAGTGCTGGCTGGTCTCTGGTTCCCCGCATTCAGGACAAGCAGGGTCTATGCTGTTGTCTATTATTTGTTTGCCACCTTAGTGGTATAAAAAATATATTATCATTACCGGTTCGGTAGGTTCGACCGCTATGTTTCCCAACAGTCAGTCTGGTGCGGTGCGGTGTGGTGTGATGTATTGACTAGATCGTTCGACCGTACGGTTCGGTGGTGGGGAAGATAAACTCTATCGTGTTTTTATTAGCACTTTCAGGCTGCCGACATGATTCTTTTCATATAGGCCGGCAAGTTGTGCTGGCGCGCGGCGGGCTGTGTCGGCGGGTCGGCGGTTTTGGTGTGTTTTGCCTATAATGCAATTTAATTATGTCCATTTCGAATTATTTGATGTATAATGTATACACTTGATGTCAACTGTGTTTGTGACGTGTCACTGCTGTTTCTGGCGTTGGTAATCATGCCTATTCGTTAAATTGATTTAGTGGAATGACGGAAAATAGGAGCCGAAATATAAATTTGTTTTTTGAATGTGAACATTACATCAACTCATTATATTATTATCATTCCTCTTCAAGAAGATGGGTATACCTTCAATCGAAGAGGATGAGCGTACTCTGCGATGTTTTGATGGGCATTGGCAGATGCCAGTATTTGCAAGCTACCTGAAGGCCACTGACTTGGTTCAACGACTGTCATATAAATATAAGTATGAAAAAATAATGATGAGAAGAATAAGAGTGTGTCCTTAATGGAACCGATGGCGTCACACACATAAACGTGGAATTTAGAAAGGAAACCATAAAATCCAGCCAAAAATTCGCCATTTTCAATACCAATAGATATCAAATTTTGTTAAGCCGACTATGGGAAATGGACGAAAAATTTAGTTTCGAAAGCTAACGTTCGAATATTGACTGGCCATTACGTTTTTTGGCACGAAGTATTAAAAAAAAAAAGATTCCAATTGGATTTTGTATTCGGAACATTGTGAGTTTTTGTTCATAAAGAAAAGATTGTTTTTTTTTTAAATAGAATTTAATAACATTTTAGAAACATTATTTTTTTGTAATTACTCTTGTCTAAACAGAGTTAACAGGATATTTTATTATTATTTTTAGAATTGAAACTAAGTATAAAAAAGTAATATTTTCATAACCAAATTTTTCCTCCTAGAGCTGAGAATTATTTGCAGAGACAGAGCGTCCCTATTTCTACTTGCTATTCTTTTTCAGACCACAATATCTGACCACTGACCAACTGTTATATACTAACGTAAACCCTTTTTGCATGTATCCTTTCTTATCGGCTACGCCATACAAAGAACCCACCCTACAAGTTTCAGGTCTCTAAGATTAGCGGTTTAGACTGTGCTTTGATCTATCAGCCATTCAAGAGAAAGCATTTTATGTTTTTTTTATGTAAGTAGTCGGCAAACGAGCATGCTGTTCACCTGATGTTAAGTAATCACCATAACCTATGAAGCACAGAGACACCGGCGGAGTCCCTGAGCCGCTGCCGACCTTTTAAGTAAGCATTTACGCTCGCTTCTTGAAAGTTCCCAAGTCCCTATAGATAAATAAAGTCGGTATAACTCTGCATACGAATCAGAATCTTTAATCAATTAATAGAATCAGAAAAAAATCTGCAGACCCACCAAAAATAACGTCAATTCGACAGAATAACCGTATTATCGTCCAAGCATATTCGTCTAATCGTTATAGGAATTAGACCCCAAAAACCCGGAGCAACAAAAACTCTAGTTTCCTTCAAATGGAGCATCAAAAGACAGATTGCCGTAATTAGAACAACGATTGCCACATTTACTATTTGTGTACGGGGGCCTGTCGAGACGCGGGCGGAATTTTTTGTGAGTAAATCTCCCTTTTATATTAGGCCATATTATAACTGTAACACAGATGTAAAACTCTATTTAAATTCAGTTATTTCTTGATATTTTTAAAGTTTTGTAATATTTTACATAAAATAAGTTTAAATTATGGTTCAATAACAATAGGTTAAATGAAATGGGCGATGCCTAAGAAGTGGGACACTAATTTTTCTTCTGCATTTTATAAGAACTAGGATGGGATTTTGTAATTGTTATTATTATTTGAATTATAACTAAGATTTGATACCAGATTCAATTTAAATAATTTAATTACAAAACTGCATCTTAGTTCTTTTAAAATAAAATAAAATTCAAAAGAAAAGATGGCGGTCACGGCTGCTGTCAATGGAAGACAGGCGTAAAGCCAAGTCGCCGGCCATCAGGCGGCTTGAAAACTCGACCTATGCCAATTCGCATTGGAGCAGCGTGGCAGAGCACGCTCTAATCCCCATCAATTGGAGAACTATGTATACCTGCAGTGGGATGATTATGGGTTGATATGATAATGATGATTTTATAAAGTTCTGTGGGCATAGCCCTTTATGTCAAAAACTGCGTTAAAACAAAAATATGTTAGCTCCGTTGCCAACTTATTTCATAAAAAACACACTTAGGAAGAAAGCCAATACAGTGGCATAAATTACTATTTCCTTTTGTTTGTATCAAGGGGATATATTTCCAAATCGATTGGCATAAAATCTACTTAATGCGAGCACTTTATAGCGAGAATGGGGAATAATTCCTTTAAACACATAAAGATTTATTATATTTTTCTTTTGTGCGCAAAGAAATGTTGGAATCTGCTCGAAATGGATTTAATCCGATCAAAGAGGTTATAATAAAGTATTCTTATTATTTTTTTATTTGGATTGTAATAAATTCACCTGATAATGTTCCTGAATTCGGAAATTAAATAGCTTCGCTCTAACAGACAGTTTCTGAAATCAATTTTAATTTTCTACACTAAGTTTCAATACGTACGTACGTAGGTATTAATAATAATCATTGTCAACAAATCCAGCTGTCTATTCGATTCAGGATTATTTTGGACATTACATCCTTTTCGATCCAGCACGTGCTCACCCAAACTTGGGGTCAGTGATTAACAACAGCGGGGTCGCTACTTAGTTATTTGATTAGAAAACTTACATGAACCAACCTAGTTTGACCCCTCGGAATTCTGTTTGATTATATGGATTCAGTAACTCAAGCGTCATCCAATTTCCTAATACAGGGTTTAGCAAAGTTAAACAACAATACCATGCCATGTAAATATTAAATGTGTTTACACTCTTACTTATTTTGTTATTATAAATCTTTTACGGTCGTAAAAACGGTACGTTTTTAAAGAATCTACAAAATTCACTTACAAATGAGAATTAAAAAAAAATAATTAATGAACGCGCACGAAAAGTCGATAATAAAGTCGATAAACAAACAATGATTATTAATATTGGTTGCTGTTGTTTTTGATTACTTTTATGTTATCCTTCCTCCTTGCGTCGTATTCCTCATTGCTGAGGGTCGTGACCTCTCTTTAGCATCACTTTCTCCCGTATGATCTTTCTCCATCTGATTCTGTCACCGGCGGTGTGAAGGGCGTTGTAAACTGTAGAGTCGAGAGTAGTGCGGATCTGATCGGACCAACGTATTGGGCTGCGTCCACGAGGCCTTTTCCCGTCTACTTTGCCGGTCACGATAAGCTTCTCGAGGTTGTCACCTTCTTTCCTTGCAATATGACCAAAATATTCTAGAGTTCTACGTAGACATTCGGATGACAGCCGCGAGGAGATTTTGAGTTCTCGCAGTATGGAGACGTTTGTCCTAAATGTTAATATGTATAATGGCTTTCAAAAGGCTGTTGAGTTTTTTTCGGCACTTCTTCTCAACAGGCATTTTGGCGTGCACAAGTATTTCATGTAAATGTATTAGAAAAATAAATGTTTTTTTTATTCGTTTGTCTGGTACAAATAACACAAGCAGGTTCAACCTAGATTCCTTTGAGACCAGCTAGGCTGCTCTGCTTGGGGTGGGGAGTTGGGATACCTCGACGCGGTCCACCCTGGTAACGTCGGCGAGTAATTCCTTAGTTTCTGGAGCCAACTCTGGAATTACTTGCCGACGGCCAAATTCCCGACGCGATTGGTCTGCTCCCCGTGCTCCTGTCTTCGAGTGCATGGGATGCGGACAAATCCGCTCCCCCTTGCATCCGTACTGGTGCTGGGGGTGGAGCGGTCGAGGAGACAACCGGCCAGCGGTCGCACGTTGTTGCGACCGCAAAGGTGGAGGGGACCCTTCCTTGCTTAGCCGAGACGGCGAGCCGGGGAATTCCCGTCGTCTTGAGGGGGCAATGGTCCTCGGTGTCGGCAGTGCACCTGGATGCGGTGTGCTGCTGACGGGGTCTTCCGGGGAGAGCTGGTCCGGCCAGTTTAACTTTGGCCGGACGGCCCTGGCGGGGTCGCGGATGTATCACAGTACCCGTGGCCCCGTCACTTAGGGGGCGAGTGGCATCCCGTCAGTTTTTTAGTGGTAAGTCCCACAGTCCCCACCGCATATTCCCCGGGCGGTGGGGCTGCTGCAAAGCATTTTTCTGACGATAATAAAAAAAAGAAGGCTGCTCTGCTTAGCAATCGCGATTTTAATTTTAATTTGTGTATAATTTCAAATGCAAAATTAACAGCAAATCCTAATTTGTACCCTTGAAATTGTATACTTTACTATTTATTTGGTTAGCATACAATCCGATTTCATTTAATTTAGTATTTAGTTAGCGCTAGTCTAGCTGGTAAAGAGTACCTAAAAGTAACAATCCAATGCCGATCGAGCGGAATTATCATCAAGAGTAAGGGAGCAGGTAGTATGGGTATTGTGTAGAAAAAAATATTTTACAAACATGTAACAGGATGAATTTTGTGAAATAAAACTTAATTTTGTAATGGAACTGCGATAAAACCCTTTCTAATTAAATCGTGTGTAAGCTGCGGGACGCATAATTATTATGGATTGATCATGATTTACGAGGCATGAGGGATTAATATGAATTGATGACGGGAATGGAGCTAACAACAAAGTGAAGAGGGAAAATGCATATGTATTTACGTACAAAATGTGGGAAGAAAAGGAGGAAAATCAGTAATAAAAGTTTTGACAGCTCAGTGATCCTTTGGTACCAGAGGGTGCGGGATCGATTCCCGGTCGGAGCAAACATTTATTTGATGGCATTTGTTCTCGACTCTGCGTGTTGTATTTATCTGTTACCTTATCTGGTACCCAAAACACAAACAACATTTAAAATTATAATAATAAAAAAAAATATGTTTAAATGTATTATGACAACAATACGATTTTATGACGTAGATATTGTAAGATATTGTATGATTGCCATTAAAACAGTGTAATAACCGGTAAAGAAGAGTAATGAAAGTCTCATAGAACTATAATGAGATTCCGACACACATTTTTCAAATTCAAATTCAAATTCAAAACTTTTATTCAGAGAATAGGTTTTCACAAACACGTTCTCTTGTCAGAGTATACAGTAATAAATGATTTGTATAAATTAATCTACTCTATAAACTACTACCATTTCGGAAACAAAAGCAAAATGACCACTGGTAAAAAAGAAATGGCGAAAGAAAACCAGTTACGGCCTTTTTTGTCATTTAAAAATATATCGAAATTTTCTTTTTTCTTTTCTTTTTCAACATAGAATTTAAAACTAGGTACATACATACAACATTACGTACGCGGAATGTCAATAAATAGTGCCATTAATTTGTCTCAACATAAAATTAAATCTAAAATATAAAATGCTAAATCGGTGTTAAAGATAGGAGCAGACCGCCCGCAAGGCAGCAACCGTTCTCGTGTATTTTCGAGTTGACGTGAGAGTCGGCCTTCCAGCCTCCATTACTGGGCTCACCATCACGATATTATGAACAATATTGTAGGGAACAACAGTAACCCGACCCCCAACGCCACCACCAGTTTGGACAATTTGCGAGCATGACATGCACGTACACATTAACATCCTTGTCATATATTAATTATATTAAAATGTAAATAATAAGAAAAACAGCACCACTTAGATGACACTACGACGTACATGTTACAATATTGAACACAAATTTTATTCATGTAGTTTATTGAACATTGACTGGCTTTTCACGACAAATTTTAGCATTTCACCTTCACAAGAGGGCCAGGGATTCCTTTCATTTAGATACTCGTTGATAGTATAATACGCTTTGCTGGTTAAGAATTTTTTTACATTTAATTTAAATCTATTATTGGGCAAGTTTTTAATATATTCTGGAATTTTATTATACATATGCAAACTTTGGATCATAAATGACTTGCCCGCTTTCCTAAGCCTGAATTTAGGAACAGCTAATTTATTTCTATTACGCGTATTAAAATTATGAATATCGGACACCTGGTTATAGTCATTAATGTTTTTACGAACAAACATAATGCTGTCAAGAATGCACTGTGATGCCACCGTGAGAATATTAGTGCTTTTGAAGAACTCGCGAAGTGATTCACGGTAACCTAATTTATAAATAAAACGCACTACACGCTTTTGCAGCACGAAAATCGTCTCTATATCCGCTGCTTTACCCCAGAGTAAAATGCCGTACGATAGCAAACTATGAAAATAACTGAAATAAACTAGTCGTGCCGTGTCGACATTGGTGAACTGTCGAACTTTCCTAACAGCGAAAGCAGCAGCACTTAGTCTACCTGCTAGTGTTCTAATATGAGGATGCCATTGTAGTTTGCTATCAAGTACAATGCCCAGAAAAGTGGTAGTTTCGACCAATTCTAAGTTTTCATCGTTAAGAATGACTGATGTAATAGATTGGGATACATTCGGGAGTGAGAAAGCTATGCATTTGGTTTTGCTGGCGTTAAGCACCAAATTATTTACTGTGAACCATTGATGTAGTTGAGATAACGTTTTGTTAATAGTATCTACATTAGGACTTTTTCTGTCTACCTTGAAAATTAAAGAAGTGTCATCAGCAAACAAAATAATGTCGCATAAATGTTCAGTTAAGTACGGCAAATCATTTATATATACTAAAAAAAGAAAAGGGCCCAATATTGAGCCTTGAGGAACGCCTATACTAGCAGGACAACCTACAGAGGTCGCTTCATTTACTCTCACTTTCATAATTCTGGCATTAAGGTAAGAGGACATAAGATTGATTGAGGAACTGTCCAAGCCATAGAATTTTAACTTATTTACTAAGGTCTGATGATCGACACAGTCAAAAGCCTTGGAAAGGTCGCAAAAAACACCAACAGCGTTCTTGCTGTCCTCCCAGGCCTCCATTATAACTTTAAATAACATGGCAGCGGCGTCTGTAGTGGATCTACCTTTAGTGAAACCGTATTGACGCGGGTGAAGCAATCGATTACTTTGGAAATAGGATAGTAGTTGGTCCAGAATTATCTTTTCAAAAATTTTGCTAAGTGCTGGCAGAATAGATATTGGTCTAAAATTATTTGGATCCTTACTACACCCTTTCTTGAAAAGTGGTATGACTTTACTCACTTTCATCAAATCAGGAAAAATGCCAGCTGGAACACATTCATTAAAAATTACGGCCAAATAAGGTGCTATGATGTCTATAATATTACTTAAGATAGCTACAGATATTCCCCAAATATCCTCTGACTTTTTTATATTGAGTGATTTAAATGTTTTGAGGATCGTTTCAGCATTAACAAATTTAAACGAAAAATCCGAAGTAGGTTCGGGAACGTTCGACCTAAGAAATTCATCAGCCAATGTATGGGAAGACTTCAAGGACTTAGTTGTATGTATAGGAATATCTGCAAAGAATTCCTGAAAAGCATCAGCTACTTCATCGTCCGCGGAAACAATACGGTTGTTTACAAGGAGCGAGTACTCATTAGTACTCTGCTTCGACTTGCCGGTTTCTTTGTTAATAATATTCCACGTAGTTTTTGTTTTGTTAGTGGAGTTTTTGATCTTTTTACTTAAATGAAGCGCCTTAGCGGTCGTGCATACAAGTTTGAATATTTTGGAATAATCCTTTACATATTTATTAAATTGTGGGCTAGGATTATATTTACGCTGATCGTATAAATCATAAAGAGTTCTTCTACTAACATATATACCCGTCGTTGCCCAGTCACAAAATTTTATTTTATCGCGAATTTTAACCTTCTTAATTGGGAATGTATCATTAAATTCCCTACTGATGACATCGAATAAATTATTATATAAATGGTTAGGATCACTTGAAGTTACCGAAGGAATAACAGTTTTTTCTTTAACGTTTCTTCTGAACCTATCTTTGCGTGATTGAGAAATTAGTCTAAAAGATCCAATTTTATTTTCAGTAACACAGTTATCAATTAAAGAGATTTGTTGACCACAATGGTCCGATGCTAAACAGTTTATTATTTTCTCACCAGTGACTGCACAGTTACAAAAGATGTTATCAAGACAGGTGGCAGAAGTGGGCGATATTCTAGTTGGCTCGAGAAATATATTATTTAAGTTAAATGATTTAAATAAGTTTATAAGCTTAATGCTGTTCGTTGATGAAACGAGTAAATCTACATTAAAGTCCCCACATACCACTACAGGTTTGCCAACTTTAGTAGCACGCTTTAGGACCTCCTCCATTCTATTTTCAAACGTATCAAAATTTGCTGAAGGCGGCCGATATACGCTTATAATTATATATTGAATAAGATCGACGCACGATATTTCGATAATGCGCTCAACAGAAAGAGAAACAATATCTTTACGTTCCTTATATGAGATATTATTTTTTAATAAAATGCATGATCCTCCGTGTATTGCTCTTTTCCTGACGAACGCACTAGCCAGAACGTGATTGTTCATATTAATTAATTGATTTTTGTTAAGCCAATGTTCAGTGACGCATAGGATGTCTATATTATTCGATTCCAAAAATAATTCTATTTCTAGTTGTTTGCTGGTAAAACCTTGTATGTTCTGATGAACAAGATGTATTTGTGATAAAGGTTTTATCATTGTCCTACAGCCTAGTTTTTTAAGTCATTAGTACTTATACTAATGACTGTGTTTGTAAAAGAATTTGTAAAATGTATATTATATGCTAACAATTTAGCAATACTCATCCTAAATCTATAATTGAGGTGTAAATTGCCTCCAGTCAAAAAACAATAACTAATAAATTTATTAGTGTCTAAATATAGCATCCTACTATCAGTACAAGTCATATTATAAATATGCATGTTCAAATTATATATTTTTTTATTTAATAAATTATATTTGTTGTTTATATAAGGCAGGGCACAAATAATTATTTTTCCTGCCCCAAGCTCAACAATTTGTTTGAAGCCATCTATGAGATCTTGTTTAGATGTGTTACAAGAGTTACCTAAAGCTATAATAATAGTACAAGACTTGTCTATAGACTCTGACTTAATACAAGTAAGTAAACTAGTCAAGCTAGCACCAGGACTACAATAGTTAACCACAATATGGTTTGTTAAATAAGACAGCATACTACCTAAGCCCCTACCCATTTCGTCGGATAAGATAAATGTGCGGCGAGTCAGTCTGTCAGTAGTCACAGTCATTGCTGGTGGGTCTCCATGTAGCCCTCCTTCAGTCGCGCACGACACAACAGGTGTTTCCTGTGGAAGGCTAGTGGGACCTTCAACAGAAGGCACACATACTATCATGGATGAGTCATATTTGCTAGTAAGGGAATCAAACCTTTCTAAATTGGATGTACTTAAGCCTATAAGTTTGTCTAGCGCTAAACTATATTCCTTAATCTCATTTTGCGAAGAGGTGAATTTAGAGGTCATGCTATTGAGCGATGCCTGCAAAGAGATTAATTTCTCTTCAAGAGAAGAGATTTCTACTGACTGTTCTTTAACTAACTTTTGGCAATTTTCTAATTCTACACTTAAATTTAATTTTTGTTTCCTCAATGGAAGTGATTTTATACAATTTTTTTGCCGTTTCACAATATGTTCAGTTTTTTTAATGAATTTATTTAATTTTATATACTTTTTAATTTTATTAGAGCCCCTTATTGAATTTATATTGGAGCAAGGTGTGACAGGCAAGTTATTTTTGTGCGCAGAGTTATGATCTTTGTTACTATCCATAACTTCATTATATAAATTTAATGTTAGATTGTGTTCGAGTAACATATTTTCTTTTTTAAGTGAACTTATTTCTAATTTTGATGCAGCCAGCTGGTGTTCTAGGTCGATAACACGCTGAAGAGTTGACTCATAGGTATCCCTGCATTGGTCTTGTGAATCGACGATAACCTGGAGTTGGTCTCGTTCCAGGACTATTTGTTCGGACTGTTTTGTAATTGCAGCCAGATCGCTTTTGAGCGATGTGTTGCGTTGGATCAAATCTAGGAGGTCCCTCTCAGCGGTCTCTCTTTCTTCCAGCAGCTGGTTGCACGTATCTTTAGTAGATTTAAGTTCATGTAAGGCAGCCTTGAGTTTTGAGTCGAGTTCAGCTCTGCGAGTCATTGCCATTTTTATTTTTCTGTAAAAGTATTAATAAAATATATATTTTGAAAATGTTTGGGGACAGTTTATTGGTATGTACCTAGTTTACTTGTTGTTAGGTTTATTTTATTAAATTATTATGAATAGATATAAATTATTAGTTTTATTAAATGAAAACAAGTTATCTTTGAGTCTTTGTTATATTATTGTATAAAAGTTTGTAATACTCTGCTTTTAGATTTTACATTAATAAAACAATAGAATGTACAACTATTGTGTTGTTTAGATAAATAAAGAGTAGATTAACTAATTTATTCTCTGAATAAAAGTCACTATAAGTTTGAGGTTATCATAACTTGACAAACTGCTAATTAATGATCTAAAGACTAGTCCCAAAGGAAAACCTAGTATAAGTGGGAATAATAATGAGAAAAAAACACTAGTACTCCCCGGGTTTTATGAAGATTTGTCCTTTTCTTTTTGAAGAGAATCCGTTGCTTTGACAGCTGCGGTCCGGTACAATGATTAGACTTATTTTAACACTTTTTATATGTTTTTATACGTCGAAAATACTTTTTATGATTTATTACACAAAATATTATATTATTAGTAGAAAATTTTAGTATTATTTCAATTAAATTCTTAATTTTTAAATTATTAAATTACACAGCTGTTTTTTGACGTCTAGTCTTTTGTCAGATTTTTCTTTAAGTTTACTCGTGATATTTCGTACTAAAAGGGACATAAATTGCGTGCTGTTAAGTGCATTGTCCAAAGATCATTGAAAAAGAAATTTTTCTTTAAGTTAACACTCCGATTTTGTTTTTAATGAGTTAGGTATTATATGCGACTTAAATAAATTAAAAGTAAAATAAAATATATTTAAAAACAAGCTTTTATTTAATTGCGCTAAAAAGAATAAAATAAACTTTTCTTTTAAAACTTTAACTATCAACTTATAACGTCATTACACAATTTATATGACTTATAAGCTTGTCGCGAGATTTAATTACTAACATTTATTCGTAGTACGAGTAAATGTTAGTTCGATAACTATGTTTTCTTATTACAGATAAATCTCGCGACAAGCTTTTATGTCATATAAATTGTGTAATGACGTTATAAGTTGATAGTTAAAGTTTTAAAGAAAAGTTTATTTTATTCTTTTTAGCGCGATTAAATAAAAGCTTGTTTTTAAATATTTTTTTTTTACTTTTAATTTATTTTTTACTTTTTAGTTATCACTGGTCAGGTTTCGCAGTGCCATCTATTGTCGAAAGGCGGTACTAGTCTAATAAATTTATTTGTTATAACTAGCACCAGCAATTAGAGTACCTATATAATTTCCTGATTTTACTACAGTCACCCTGCGACAAACTAAACGGGTGTATGTACCCATCAAAAATAAAATACCGACCAAGGGCAAGTAGAACTCGCGCATGAGGGTTCCTTCCCATAATCATACTAGTCATACTATCATACTAATATTATAAATGAGAAAGTGAGTTTGTTTGTTATTCCTTCACGGCTTGACTAATCAGTTGATCAATATGAAAATTTGTATATATATTGTCAGGGGTACAGAGCCCAACATACCTTTTTACCCGTGAAAGTATGTCAATCCAAAGGGAAAGTATTTTTTCTACTATAGAGGGCGCTGTATGGGATGCTATCGGCCAACAGATGGCGCCACAAGTCGCGCTATGGATTGTTTTGTTGTCAAACGAGATCTATGTCATAAAATTAACACGAGCGAAGCCGCGAGGAAAAGCTAGTAGTAGCTAAAATACATTTTAATTCAAAACCGGTATAAAAAGAGCCATATACCAATGTAAAATGTACCAAGGGTAGGATCACATTATATTGGTTGTTTAAAGAAGAAGAAGTAACTACAAATTTACAATTTTCAGATTTATTCCTGTACTTGTGCTACATTATCTTGCTTCTTGCCAAATTTCATGATTCTAGGACAACCGGAAGTACCCTATAGGTTTTTGGTCGGAACGGTTTTGTACGAAAAACGGAACACAAACGGCTGTATCGTAATTTTGTTATCATAATATTGTATTGTCATCTGATCTACAGTTTTAAGCAAAATTTCAGCTCAATCGGTCTTCGGGAAGTGGTTCAAATTATCGTTCCAAGATTCCGCCCTTACATACATTCATACATACATACATACATACATACATACAAGTCAAGTTAAATAAAAGCTTTTAGTGGTGAGTATTATTTCGCGGTGATTAAGCTGACTGACCAGTCAGTATGGATTATTAGCTCAGTTATTATGTATGATATCGGGTCATCATGAACTCTGGCCGGTAAGTATGTACACTAACCAGTTATTTTCTTTGTCTTTTATCTCATTTATGGCTAACTAAATATATTTTATTTTTTGCCGTATTATTTATTACATGTCTTTATTATAATGTTTCCTCAATTTAATTTCTACCAGGCATGATGCTGACTCAACGATGTTAAAATTTACATTTTTATTCCTAACTCCATGTAGAAATTGGTTCGACCACCAGCGTCTGCATTTCTGGTTGTGAGCCAAAAATTTAAAGTTATAGTAATTAAGTAGCGCAGTTTTATTTAAAAATGTTTGGCTCTGTGCGGTTTCTGTGTGATAAGGTTTTTTTATGGTACTTGAGTAACAAACAGGTGTTGGCATCACCAACTGACTGTCATATATTATTCTGACTGCTAATAGTTAAGAGAGTTGTGTGCGCATCGCTAATACTTATTTCAGTTGTAAAATAAATAATTTCTAGCTTATCCACGCCGTATTATTCAAGAAACAGCCCAAAATAAATGTATTAAACAACAGGCATACAGTAATTTTTAACAGTAGGCAGTTTGGCCACCTACACCGTCACCGAGACCGAGATTATTTCTGGCCGAATTGAAGTTGACTTGACGGCGATCGTTTGTCCACCGCGACGATCTCAATGGTTCAGTCAGTTTGTCAACTTCATTTCGGCCAGAAATAGTCCACTGACTTAAACATATGGAGTTATTACTCGATCATCTTTTTTTAAATGAAAAATGGTTGACACAAAACAAGCGTTTCTGCCTAGTGTGAGCCCACAGTAAATCTGTTGCTACTTATATAGTTTATCCTTACTAATATTATAAATGAGAAAGTGAGTTTGTTTGTTTGTTATTCCTTCACGGCTTGACTAAGCAGCCGATCATTATGAAAATTTCCATACATATTGTTAGGGGTACAGAGCCCAACATAGGCTACTTTTTATCCTGTGAAAGTATGTCATTCCAATGGGAAAATACTTTTTCTACTATAGAAGGCGCTGTATGGGGTGGGCTATCGGCCAACAGATGGCGCCACAAGTCACGCTATGGGTTGTTTTGTTGTCAAACGAGATCCATGTCTTAAAATTAACGCGAGCGAAGCCGCGGGGGAAAAGCTAGTGCTTTATAATTTTATTTGACTCGTGGAGAAACCGCAAACGCACGGGTTTTATTTTTAGTTGTCATAAGTGTAGATAGTTACCGCGTC
The DNA here is from genome assembly GCA_905163395.2 of Endotricha flammealis. NCBI lineage: Eukaryota > Metazoa > Arthropoda > Insecta > Lepidoptera > Pyralidae > Endotricha > Endotricha flammealis. Next base: position 16,099,867 of record LR990855.1, read on the forward strand.
GCGTTGCGCCACGAAAATATTATCAATATCGATAAAAATATCGATGAACATCCGAACCGCACTACGAGAATCCGCCATTTGTTAATTCAACAAGTTTAGGTAGGCACGCTTTTTCTGTAGGTATACCAGGTCCATATGTTTTCTGCCTGAGAAATAATCTCGTTCTCGGTGACGTCCCGGTGACGGTCGTGGTGGACAAACTGCCAAGTGTTTTGTATTGCCGCCACTTCGGCCCGTCACAAATGTTACAATCTCGGACCGAGTTCTAGCGGAAGCACCGAACTAAGCGATAAATCGGCGGCCGGGATGACGGAACTTGGGTGACGGGCGTGCCATAGTAAATGTATGTATCGCTAAATCGGCGCCGTAATCTCCTTCTCGGTGACGTCCCGTTGACGGTGTAGGTAGACAAACTGCCTCTTCGGTTTTAAAGCCCGTCAGAAACGACGGAGATACTGTGACAATATCTGGATATAAAATATTATAATATCTTATGGTATCGCGTACTTTTTTCTCCATCAGATACTTCGTCTCATTTTTTTCTAATTTTCTCAAAAATATACAAGTATGGAAATCCGAAGAGCATCATAAATAATAGTGTTGTGTTATACTTAAAAGAATAATTAAATAAAAATCAGTACCAATCAGAATAAACAAACAAGCCAGGCTACTCTTTCTACTAGGTACTCCCAAAAAAAAAAAAAAATAAATGGGAATAAATTTCAAATCAATTTTTATTTTATTTATTAACAAGATTAACAGCAGAAATCACAATATACAAATCTCGGATAAAACCGCACGAATTATCTAGTGGATAAATATAGCTTTAAAATAAAGAATATCATACAAATGAACTAAAAATTATTCAAATACCTACTAAAATATTTCATAAATTGTTACAGTATCGTAAAACTAAATGGAGGACTGCGAATTGAATCGGATATAACTATAATAACGATTTTATCCTAAACCCATTTGCATTTGAGAACCCGTATATGACTTTAAACTTTCAATGGAAACCCGAGTCGTAATCGTATTGAAACTATTGATAGTTACAAATTATAAAGAGTTTGGATAATATCTAATTACTTGTGTTTGTCTCGAGTCTGGGTGTGTTTTTTACTAATACTTCGAGTTTCGATAATAGATAATGACTAAATGCTATAGTTTCGAAATAATATGAAAGGCTCTTTGTATTTTTTCACAATATTCACAGCACGTCTCAAAAAAGTTAGGCTTAAACTGCTTGTATAAACTGCTCATAAGGGTGGTACTCATAAGTACCGCAATGGTCTCAACTGGTCCGAGATATCGTGTCCGTGAGCGGTGTCTATTCGCGTTGCTCGAGCGCACTTTATATGTAGATTGTCTTCTGTAGTCTCTGTGTTCTGTGACTGTGTTTATTTAACACTAGCTGTTACCCGCGGCTTCGCCCGCGTGGTCAAGCGAAAATGTCAATAATTTCGTTCCCGTGGGAATTAAAAAAACCGACTTTATCCTTGTCTACTTTGTAAAGGGAAGCTTAATACAAAATCATAGAATAAGTAACCCGAGGTAAATTGGCCACTCTCAGCCCCGTCACCGAAACGCGTTACCTGAACCCCAGGCGGGTACCGTGGCGGGTGCAGTCGCAAAGGTGTGCGATTAGTGAACGAATGTGTATACGTGTGCGCATACGCGTGTACAGACGACATTGGCCTTTGTAGTAGAAAAAGGTAATTATTTCACGCGCGTTATATGGAGTGTCCGGGCTGTGACAAAATCTAGGAGTTCTAGTTTAACATTAAAATAAATTAAAAGAAAAAAAATATATATTTAAAAACAAGCTTTTATTTAATTGCGCTAAAAAGAATAAAATAAACTTTTCTTTTAAAACTTTAACTATCAAATTATAACGTCATTACACAATTTATATGACATAAAAGCTTGTCGCGAGATTTAATTACTCTCGTAGTACGAGTAAATGTTAGTTCGATAATTATGTTTTCATACAGGTAAATCTCGCGACAAGCTTTTATGTCATATAAATTGTGTAATGACGTTATAAGTTGATAGTTAAAGTTTTAAAAGAAAAGTTTATTTTATTCTTTTTAGCGCAATTAAATAAAAGCTTGTTTTTAAATATATATTTTTTTTCTTTTAATTTATTTTTTACTTTTTAGTTATCACTGGACAGGTTTCGCAGTGCCATCTATTGTCGAGAGGCGGTACTAGTCTAATGAATTTATTTGTTATAACTAGCACCAGCAATTTGAATACCTATGTAATTTCCTGATTTTACTACAGTCACCCTGCGACAAACTAAACGGGTTTATGTACCCATCAAAAATAAAATACCGACCAAGGGCAAGTAGAACTCGCGCATGAGGGTTCCTTCCCATAATCATATTAGTCATACTATCATACTAATATTATAAATGAGAAAGTGAGTTTGTTTGTTTGTTATTCCTTCACGGCTTGACTAATCAGTTGATCATTATGAAAATTTGTATTTATACTCAAAAAATTCAAAATTCAAATTCAAAACTTTTATTCAGAGAATAGGTTTTCACAAACACGTTCTCTTGTCAGAGTATACAGTAATAAATGATTTGTATAAATTAATCTACTCTATAAACTACTACCATTTCGGAAACAAAAGCAAAATGACCACTGGTAAAAAAGAAATGGCGAAAGAAAACCAGTTACGGCCTTTTTTGTCATTTAAAAATATATCGAAATTTTCTTTTTTCTTTTCTTTTTCAACATAGAATTTAAAACTAGGTACATACATACAACATTACGTACGCGGAATGTCAATAAATAGTGCCATTAATTTGTCTCAACATAAAATTAAATCTAAAATATAAAATGCTAAATCGGTGTTAAAGATAGGAGCAGACCGCCCGCAAGGCAGCAACCGTTCTCGTGTATTTTCGAGTTGACGTGAGAGTCGGCCTTCCAGCCTCCATTACTGGGCTCACCATCACGATATTATGAACAATATTGTAGGGAACAACAGTAACCCGACCCCCAACGCCACCACCAGTTTGGACAATTTGCGAGCATGACATGCACGTACACATTAACATCCTTGTCATATATTAATTATATTAAAATGTAAATAATAAGAAAAACAGCACCACTTAGATGACACTACGACGTACATGTTACAATATTGAACACAAATTTTATTCATGTAGTTTATTGAACATTGACTGGCTTTTCACGACAAGTTTTAGCATTTCACCTTCACAAGAGGGCCAGGGATTCCTTTCATTTAGATACTCGTTGATAGTATAATACGCTTTGCTGGTTAAGAATTTTTTTACATTTAATTTAAATCTATTATTGGGCAAGTTTTTAATATATTCTGGAATTTTATTATACATATGCAAACTTTGGATCATAAATGACTTGCCCGCTTTCCTAAGCCTGAATTTAGGAACAGCTAATTTATTTCTATTACGCGTATTAAAATTATGAATATCGGACACCTGGTTATAGTCATTAATGTTTTTACGAACAAACATAATGCTGTCAAGAATGCACTGTGATGCCACCGTGAGAATATTAGTGCTTTTGAAGAACTCGCGAAGTGATTCACGGTAACCTAATTTATAAATAAAACGCACTACACGCTTTTGCAGCACGAAAATCGTCTCTATATCCGCTGCTTTACCCCAGAGTAAAATGCCGTACGATAGCAACTGAGAGCCCAACGTAGGCTACCTTTTTACCCGTGAAAGTATGTCAATCCAAAGGGAAAATATTTTTTCTATTATAGAGGGCGCTGTATGGGATGCTATCGGCCAACAGATGGCGCCACAAGTCGCGCTATGGGTTGTTTTGTTGTCAAACGAGATCTATGTCATAAAATTAACGCGAGCGAAGCCGCAAGGAAAAGCTAGTAATAGATAAAATACATTTTAATTCAAAACCGGTATGAAAAGAGCCATGTACCAATGTAAAATGTACCAAGGGTAGGGTCACATTATATTGGTTGTTTAAAGAAGAAGAAGTAGCAACAAATTTACGATTTTCAGATTTATTCCTGTATTTGTGCTACATCATCTTGCTTCTTGCCAATTTTCATGATTCTAGGACAACCGTAAGTACCCTATAGGTTTTTGGTCGGAACGGTTTTGTACGAAAAACGGAACACAAACGGCTGTATCGTAATTTTGTTATCATAATATTGTATTGTCATCTGATCTACAGTTTTAAGCAAAATTTCAGCTCAATCGGTCTTCGGGAAGTGGTTCAAATTTACGTTCCAAGATTCCACCCTTACATACATACATACATACATACTTACATACATACATACATACATACAGGTCAAGTTAAATAAAAGCTTTTAAAAATAGTTTGGGTCACCTTTTATTCCTCAAAATATTATTAAAACCATTATCATACTGAATATGTACACGGGGTGAACAGGTAATGGTCCAATTTTACTAGAGGTCATTTTGTAGCAGAATCAAAATAGCATGGAATAAGATATTTTAATTTCCATAAGGCAGAGAAAATACGAAGCAAAAGTCAGGTGTGCTGACATTAATGAAATCAGCTGCCACCGGCCGGAGACCCTCATCACACAGACACATATTGCTTTCGAGAATTCGAGACTTCTACTGAGGTATTGGTTTGCTTAAGTACTTTAGTGGACATTTTTTTTATGTATTGCACAGAATACGAACGCCATCTGTGACCTGATTCTCGTAGTTATTTGTCATGCGTGAACGAAGTACGATCGATTTCTAGAGTGATAGCCTAGTCTACTATGAACAGGTACTGGCTCGTAAATGGGCTGGCTCGATCGGGACAGTACCACTCTCTCACAGAATATCGACGTGAATTAGCGGTGATATGAAGCTGTGTTTCTTACGATGACTGAGAGAGGTCTCCACCTAATACAATACATTACATTACAAAACACTTTATTGCACCAAAGCAAAACATTAATACATGAAACTTAGAAACTAAACAGTACAATAGGCGGTCTTATCGATAAGCGATTTCTTCCAGACAACCTCAAAAGATTGGACAAAGAAATTTTAAATGGGTTGCGTGGCACAACATAAGGTAAGACTAAAAATAATAATAATATTAAATTAAAAATAATTCATAATTCATTCTAATACCCTCCTGGTTCCTATTCCCTTTTTCACTTTCCACCCAGACCTTTTTAATTGCTTCATAGGTCCGGCTGTTGTCTTTGAATGTGTTAACGAAACGTCCAAAATCTGGCTATAAATAAAAATGTCTCCAAATAACTCATCGAGCTCAAAAGACAGGAAACTAGTGCTTTGACAAGAACTAACAGGACACTGCAAACTCAATATACATCTGTTTTACCTGAACATGAATTTGTCTGTTTTACCAGTCAGCGATGTGCAAATTCTGCCAGGAAGAAGAATAAAAAGCCATGCACATACTCTGCTCCTGCGGACCACTCATCTACAAAGGAAGTATTACATAAGAAAGCATATTTTGCTTCCAGAGGATATACAACAGCTCTCTGCCCAGCACATCTGGAAGTTTCTAGAAGCAATCGGTCTGGACAGGGAAATTTAAATGAAGAAGACTAAATATCAGTAATGGTCGAAGCGTATTTTTAAAGCACAAAGAAACAAATAAAAATAAACATTGGCTAACGTCGATGTTGATTAACTTCGTTTAGAACAGCATATAGCGACGTCATGGAGCTCCTCAGATAGAGCAAATTCCATTTAATTTTATCTCTAGTTAAAAAAACTTACAGATTTTTTTATCTTCTAAAAGAATCCACGCATTTTGTTTGCTATAAGTTACGAAGTCTTAAGTTTTGGTAACTCGCCAAGCGAAACTTTCTTTGAACATTTTAGCAAACTTCCTAATCTATTTCAAATTAGAACTTTATAATTTACTAGTGCGGCATTACATAATCCCTTTCTGAAAGATATGTATATCTACAATATACTGGTATGTTAAGTAAAAAATGATTTATGTGTATGCGATTGGCCACGCCATCGGCCGTGGTCACAGCCAAACTACAGATCACTAATTTAGTTAGTTTACATACAGTAACTGAAATGGATTTTTATTTTAATTCCACATAATGTCTCAAGATATCTCAATTTTATAATGTGTTTTTATTATTGGTTACCTGTTATATTTCATTTTTATTTCTCTACCCTAAGGTCGTCTGGAAGAGATTGCTTTAGCGATAAGACCGCCTTTTGTACTTTACCTACCTGTTTGTACTTAATTTATTGTTATTTTTGCTAAAGAATATTGTATTGTATAGTATTATATCTCAATTTTCTTTTTTAGTGTTACAGTGTCAATTATAATTTAATCTGTCATTAACTTATAAAATGCGTATCAGAAACTGGCTGTTAGTGCAGTTCGTTATAGTTCACTGTCAGTCCACGCCGGTGCACGTCTGGTAATATCAAGGTATGATCGCGTTCATTCCCGGTTTATTATCTATATGTATAAAAATGAAACCCGTTTTCCATTGTCACGACATAACATGAAAACGGCTTGACCGATTTGGCTGATTTTTTTTTTGTAGTTTTCTAATACTCTGTACAAGGTTCTTACGGAAAAAAATATTAAGAAAATCTCTCAGAAAGATTGAAAAAAAAACGAAACAGTACCCGGGCGAAGCCGGGCCGGGCAGCTAGTTAGTTTATAATAATGCAACGCGAAAATTTAAAAGTTATTAATAATTGGCCATGGAGCATGGCCTTTGGTTGGTACAGTGTGCGACAATGAGCGGTTGACCACCACACTACCAGCGTTTATATCAGCCCTCCAATTCTCGTTACAAGAACAGTTTCAATATCATCTAAACTCACACACTATCTCGCCAATTCCTATTTTATATGAGTGAGACAGGGTTTGACATTGTCAATAGATTGTAACTGCTTTTGTTATGAGAACAGAGGGGCTGAAATTTCTCGCACAAGAACTCGCGGGGGTTTTATTCAAACGGCTTTGAGAGTTCAAGAAATATACGAAACTAGACCGATAATCTGCGTGAACTGTCGCCAGGTGTAGCAAGACATGCTATTAACAACTCACAGGTGCTGTCTGGCAAGCTGTCGCTAGTGTACTTACGTGCAATTTATTGCAGATGTAAACGCAGCCTTAGTGTGAGTGTGTTTTGTAACAGCAGCTAAATCTGTTAAGCGAGTCCTTCCACGACGCAACTTGAGTATCATACGCGTATCATACTAGTCGCTTGAGAGTAGGTTTCGTACCAATTCGCCTATATCCGCAAATGATTCCGTAACCCCAGTCGCACGCGACCCGAATTTCGTACTTTGCGAGTCTTCCCGAGACTTAGGTAGCGTCGCGTCGTGTAACAATTTAGTATATTGTTACATTATTGTTGACTGTGTTCTCTAAAAAGTTGTCATTAATAAAAATTATACACAAAAGTGACAAAGTACTAAAGTGAGAACATATTTACGCGACTGTACATAAACCATCGAATACGTAGCATGACATAAATCAAAAGTTTGAAATAGCAAAGTCAATCCCAATGGTTATGTAACTTCGAATCCCCTCTCAATTCGATAGGATAAGCCTAGTTTTAAACATGATTCGAATTATATACCTCCAGGGGCCAGATGGACCAACTATTGGACAGAACTTTCTAGACAAACTCGACCTCTTAACGACTTTACGAATAACTTGCTTTTCAAAATCGGGTTAAGAAAATAAGATTGTCCAACAAAATTTCCATACTTTTCCGTCATTGTAGAATATCGAAATTATCTTAGATATTAAATTTGAAGTTTGACAGTTTTGAAATATTAAATTAAACGCTTTAGGGCAAATTTTCTTACGCCATTTCTTTTCACAGTGGTAATTTTGCTTTGTTTCCAAAATGGAGGTAGTGTATTGAGTAGCTAATTTAGGTATTTAATATTTACTACAGAATCTTATCTTACTAATATTATAAACGCGAAAGCTATGTGTATGTTTGTTACTTCTTCACGCTCAAATGGCTGGGCCAACATTTATGATATTTGGTATGTAGGAAGCTGATACCTTGGATTAACACATAGGGTACTTTTTATCCCGATTTTTCCGATTCCTGTAGGATTTCATCAAAAGTCTGAAATAGATGGCGCTGCTGTGCATAAAGAAATACACGCAAAATAAGTTGCGCGGGCTTCATTAGTAATTAATATGTACAGTCCAGAGCGTGTCGACCTTTACATGTTGGACTTTGTATCGTTCTTAAGTTCTATGTCATAAGAGCCAGATTTGTACTGCAAGTGTGAAGCTCGACGTGTACCTGACTGTACAACATGACGAGAGAACATGCCTGTGAAGGCCTACTCTTTAGATAAATAAATTATAAAATTTTCATTTCACTAATTTATCTATCGAGGAGATCGATGGCATCGCTGTGTTTCGCTTTTTTAAACGAACATAAAAGTTTTTATTTTTTTTATTTTTAATACCACAAAGGTGGCAAACAAGCTTACGGTCCGCCTGATGGTGAGCGGTCACCGCAGCCTATGGACGCTTGCAATACCGGGAGCATCACTCGCGCGTTGCCGACCCTGTTAAAGTTAAGCAACTTCGACCCAGGGTTTCGTTATTTCGAGCTTCGCCGTACTTCGCACCTTAAGCCGTCGGTCCCAGCTGTTGTAGACCGTTGACGGTCTTATGCTATCGGTGGATTTAAGGCGGCATAAAAACACGCCTCTGCCATTTAGCATTGGAGCAACGTGTTAAACTATCGCTCTATCTCCTTCACTCGTATCTCTGCAATCGGTTGATCATGGGTTGATATGATGATGATGAAATATTGTGATATTTTTTATTCTTCATATTTAATTTTATCCGCACTCATATCAAGAACCGCCATAAATAACGTGGTGTACCAATTTTAACAATTTCATTAATTAAACGAGCCATTACCATCACCTCGGACACGAAATTATTGAATTTTGTTTCCATTCTCGTTCGGCCGACCCCATATTAATTTGATTTGACACCGCACGATAGTAACGATTAATTTAAAATTCGTCTGTGGTTACTACAGAACTCGTTGAAAACTATTATAAAATATCAGTCGGTCTGAATAATGGTCTGAATCATGTTCATGGGTTCATTAGTGAAATCTAAAATTGTCGTAAAACATCAAAACGAAAATTCCGAAAATACGGAGTACGTAATACGAATACGTTTCGTTGAATTCTAACAAGTTCAGACCCTTATTCCAACTATAATGTATTTTTTGACAGGCCTACGTGTTTCGTTTTTTTCGGATGGACACTTTCATGGTTGCCCCTTGTAGTACTCTTATGTATCGTTATGAACTAGCCACCAGACTGGGCGGACGACCTCCGTGGCGTAATGGTTACCATGCCAGATCGCCATCCAGGAGGTCCCGGGTTCGATCCCCGGTCGGGTCATGATGAAAAACGAACTTTTTCTGATTGGTCTCGGCTCTTGGATGTTTATCTATATATGTATTTGTTATAAATATAATATCGTTGAGTTAGTATCCCATAACACAAGTTTCGAACTAACTTTGGGGCTAGCTCAATCTGTATGAATTGTCCCTACTTATATATTTATTTTATTTTTATTTATATTATTTTTGATAACTGTCATTATTGTCTTTAATTTGCTGTCTTATTTTGCACCATTTCCTGTTGGACCAACTAGTTGTGCCAATAGGAATACTTTTAGTTGTACCAAAATTAGGTTTGCGTAGCAGTTGATCCAACAGGAAACGGTGTTATTTTGTTATTGTAATTAATTGTCTTTTCTCTCTTGTATCGGTATTGTATTCTTTATATTTTATTTATATTTTACCTTGAGTTCTTGTTTCCCACTTCTCCCCATTATCATTTCTTCCTTTTACACCTACACTGGATAAAAAGTTTTCATTGAAAACTCAGCCTTTTAAATCTTGTCTGTGGTCTCAATTTAAGTACATACCCATTTCTAATTTTGAAAAAAAAAACATTGTTTTGTTCACGCACATAGACATAATGTGATACAATGTCCGATTTTTTTTTATTGGCAACGCGTGAGTGATTCCCCCGGTATTGCAAACGTCTAAGCTACGGTGACGGTTTACAATCAGGCCGACCGTATGCTTGTTTGCCACCTGTGTTGTATAAAAAAAATATAATCAAATAATCTTTATTTCATTTCTCCACAAAGTTTTCTTACTTAGTATAAATCTATTATAGGCAAAAAAACGAGTTAGATACGGTATGATATTGAATAATTATAAAGCGAGAGAAACCAGAAATAATCATTATGTATTCGTTCAAATGTAATCATTCCTCAATCATATCCCTTTTGCGGAAATAATCAACCAATTTAACCATGTGAATTATTAATATTATCGTTTCCAATTTCTCATATTTGATTAGAGTTTTGCATAGAGCATGCAACTAGTTGGAGTTGTCTCTCATCTCGATTTCTAGATGAAGTTTATCAGCATATAACTAAGTTCTCAATGTAAACGAACCAATGGAAAGCAAAATTAATAAAGTTGTGCTGTATTATGAGAAAAAGTAGTTTTATAACAAGTCAAAAGTATTTTGTTCAAATGGGTCTAATTACAAGCTCTTTCGAATCGTCACAATTTTTCCGACCGCCAGTTCATGGGAAAATCATACTATACTAAATATCAATTCTCTGGCGTGTGCAGTCATTAAATAAAGTTTGAAATTTATATTTATTAGTCAGTTTCCACTGTGAGCCTAAGAAAAAACCCTTTAATTCCTTCATTGAAAAGAGTTAGGAGTAGTTTCCATCATATAGACAGAGAAAGAGAACGAGAGAGAAAGAGAGAACAAGAAATTTTGTTGGTATCTCCTTTTGGTTTGATTCTCTAAGGAATTTTAGTCCGTATCCTGCTAATTTCAAATGCTCCGAGCATCGCTGAAATATTATTTGCATTAGTACAAAATTCAGTTTGTGTTTCAAGAAATTTTTGAGTATAATTATTTTTTTATGTCATACCGCTAGGAAACAAGCAAGTGGGCTAATTTACGCTGCCACCTTTTAGATGGAAGCACTACATTGCGTTGCCTTCTGCAAGGAATAGGAATGAAAATATGAAATGGAAAGAAGTTGGGATTTCGGATTTCCCACTCATCCGAAAAAAAAGCAAATTGTTGTTTTACGCTGATATTTTGTGAGAATGGTAATTCCCGGTCGAGATGATTCATCATTTCATAGAAGCTTTAACAATCCACAAAATTTTTAACTGTTTTTCATAACAATTTCATATTAAATATTTGTTACTAGGTGATATTAAGTAGTGTACAGACATAAGTATCTGTTGTAACTTTAGTACCATGCATTATGTTCACAAAAAAATCTTAAACTGTAATACTAAAGTGACACAGTACCATAGTGGCAACATATTTGTGCTGCTGACGGTAAGGGTAGAAAAGGTACTTCACACTGGCAGACAAGCATGTATAATACGAGTCGTAAAATCTTCCTTCCTTTGCTTGATAATCCTTAAATCCGGATCTCGCTTTAATACTCGCGACGGTGACAAGAGCAATGATGTGTCAAAGTCGGGGCTTACTGCAAAATTCGATTTTAGTGTTTATTATGTGTTTCTATATAGCTAGAATTATAAGTTCGCTCGCGGTTAATTTTATGACATAGATCTCGTTTGACAACAAAACCCACGGCGCGACTTATGGCGCCATCTGTTGGCCGATACAGCGCCCTCTATAGAAAAATATTTTCCCATTGGAATGACATAATTTCACGGGATAAAAAGTAACCTAATGTAGGCTCTGTTCACCTGACAATATAAACAAATTTTCATAATGAGGCTGATTAGTTAAGCCGTGAAGGAAAAACAAACAAACAAACTCACTTTCTCATATATAATATTAGTATGATTCTTCACAATTAATTAAAATGTATAGGTATGACAAGAAAAAGTGCCTGTGAATGCCTAGTCTCTGAATAATTGGTTTTAAACTGTGGTAAGCAGTGTTCGGTTTAAAGATTTTTTATTCTCAAAAGACAAAAAGCAGTCACTTACATGAGAGATACTTCGCACAATACAAATTAAAAACAGTTCCGTGGCGAGGTAATCAATACACTAAGCTTACATTATGTTATTGGTATTTTGTAGAGGGTATTTTTACTTTCTTACTAACTTTTGGTAAAGCACATATGTAAATAAACGGAAAGCAAGTAAAACAGTATATAAATTTTAAAATTACATGATCATTGTAAACCCTAGTGGTAGGACATAAGTGCAACTATTTTTAAAATGTAACACCTATCTCTTATGATGTAACCTATGCTCCACAATAAAGAATTTGAATTGAATTGAACTTTTGAGGGTGTTGATGGTACAATTCTACTTAGTTTTATAAGATGCTATTATATAAAAAATATTATATATTATATTTGTTTACCCCAATAAATGAAAAAAATATTGAAACTGAAATTGAGCAAGGCTAACGGAGTTGCTACCATAACAGATGCGAATCTCGAGCAGTTGCTGCCTTTTTCAATGCGGGAATCGATATTACAATCCTATCCTATCACAGACTGCGGGTATAATTGCTTGACGTGCGTATTCGTTTTTGCTGACAGCACTAAAAAATTCACGAAAACCTAATTACGTAACCGTTATTTTATTTATTTAAACACAAAAACGACCCTTCCGATATCGATGTGTTTTACTTTTCATGTACAAAAATAAATCATGCGTTCGATCTAACCCCTATAACTCATGAAATAGAGTATATTTTTGTATGTTTTATAGAAAAACTTATCGTGGCACACGTCTCTCCAATAGATTTATATTCAATTTAACTTTTCGCTGTTCGGTTTCCATTTGTTACAATAAATACTGCCGTCGACAGATAAAAGTGACCTTCGAAGATTTTTACTTAATCTTCCCGTGATGCCATTGCAGAGTTAGCGGCATAAATATATAGTCACTTTAGTGCCCTGTCATTATAACATTGACATGATCTCCCAAAATCTCAGTAAGGTCGTCAGGGGAAACCCTGCGACTTTATACAGTCGTCAATAAAAGTGGTAGTGACATGATAATAAATTTGACAATTATTTATATCTAAGACTTTATCATCATTGATTTAAAAAAAAGCTTTGACAAAGAAGAAGAATTCATTTAGATAAAATTAAAACTTTTGTTAACTAAAGATCAACTATGATTTAACTAAAACTTGTTCAAAAAATTATAAAGCACTTAGGAGTTTTAGTTAAAAACTCATAAACGCTTTGACTTCACTTTTTTAATGAGAATGACAGAAAAAGACGGGTTTTAGTTATTCTTTGTTTTATAATTTTCTTTTGATAATAAAGGCGATGGGAGGGAGTGTCGCCAGATAAAAGAAAACGAAACAATTATAATTTGACAATAAATAAAATTAACAAACTTAATAAATTTTTTCTTATGTTATATGTTATTTTATGACACAAATGTGGCAAACAAGTATTTGGCCAACCTGATGGTTAGCATCACCGTAGCCTATAGACGCTTGCAATACCGAGCGTATCACTCACGCGTTGCCAATCCTCCCAACTCCCCCAAGTGGAGCTTTGGAGACCTTACTCACCGTAGAACATGGCCGAGATCAATGCTATTTGGCTACGATCTTCTGTAAGGTGGAGGTCCTTCCCCAGACGGGCTGCTCCGATTTGAGCTGATGATCCGCTGTGCCCTACCTCTCTTTCTACTGATCTGTTTCGTTTCTTGTAGGTACATTATACACAATTTATTTATCCAAATACTTCGATCAATATCGACATCGTAATATAGCCAGAGCTCTAACCATAATTGCTCCCACAATCTCTAAGAATTTATATCAGTTGTCAATTCCAGAATTCGGACGATTCGGGGATAAGACCCTTCAGGAATGACACGTTCAGTGCTCTGATTGACGGGGGATAGTTTCTAAGCAATGTTTAGTACCCTTTATATAATCAAATGGGTTTAACTGTATGATTTTGAAATGGGTTTATATAAATCTAGTAAGTTGGACACGTAGCTTTGAATATGTCACGAAGTCATCAACGTCTATACGGTCAGCAAAAAAGTAGACTGCTGGCTAACTAGCTGACTAGCTGTTATTCCAAAAAGATAGTATATATCTAGACATACATTGTTTCTCTAACCATATTTTTACTGCCACTAAAAACCCTTATAATGGCGAGAACCCGGGAACTGAGACAACATCCTTCAACATATGTACATCATCGGGTGTGCGGCCAGGATTCTGGCCAGACTCTCCTCAACGTCGGATGCATGCCGACATTGGGGACCATTGCCCCGACAAGATGACGAGCTATCCCCTAGCTCGTCATATGGTCGCCACATGACTGAGCAAAATTTTCGTTCATCTCTGCTGTAGCACGCGCGAGCCAGGCGCTGCGGCCCTCCGCTCGTAGTTTTTTAACGAGGTTTTCCTCATCCACCACGCCTCGATTCTCTATCCAGAAAAGAATCTAGCAGGAAAACATCTTTTGAAAAACAATACTTAATATTTATTTCATCAATTTAACATCAATGACTTTGCACCAGCATTTACCAGCTAGATACAATCAGACAATGCAGACTGATAGTGCTCTCATGAACGTACTTATCTGCAACTAGTTGGTTACGTAATCAAATAATAGGTGTACTAACTAAACATGGCCTATTATAATCTGTTTGAGAGCCACCAATCAGAGGTCTACATGTATTGAGTGACTACAAAATATTAGAACTGCAACTAATAATGTGTTACATTTACATTATTTATTTATTCAATTATCTTATTTGACTACAATACACAAAGTACTGGCGAATACATGATTGATACAACAGGCGAACTTAATGCTAAATGCATTCTTTACCAGTCAACCCTTTGAAGTACATATTTGAACCATTATTAGTTGTAGTTCTCATATTTTGTAGTCACTCAATACATGTAGACCTCATGCTTGAAGAGACATGTTGCTTTGAAGCCATTGAAGCGGTCATTAATTCATGAACAAAAAGACCGTAACCGGTTTTCTTGCCATTTCTTTTTTTGCGTGTTTCCAAAATGGTGGTACAGTGCATTCCCGTGGGAATCCTTGTATGTATTAAAAACCGCATTAAAATCCGTTGCGTAGTTTTAAAGATAAAGACAGACAGTCGGACTAACTTCATTTTACACTATGTAAAGATGAAAATTGATCTAATCATGTATACAAGTTAAATGGCCAGAGAAAATGCCCGTGAAGGCCTAGTCTATTAAATGATTTGAGTTTGTGTTTATATGCTGTCGAGAATTACGCCACAGTAAATATTTTCATGATGCATACATTTCCCACGATCAACGCTCGGCATATAAGCCTTCCTAATACCTACTAAATTCTACTTTATATCAACATAATATAATAAGGCGCTTAGACACAAGATTATTTAATGAAATTTCCTAAGTTCTAAGTTTATGTAACTACTTAACTATACCGTCTTGTACAGTATTATATTATGATCAATAGCTCAATATTGTTGATTAGTACAATGTATGGTGATCCCTATTTAGCTTGTGAGCTTAGTAATTGGAGTGCTAGGGAATTTATGAAATGGCCTAGTTCGACTAAGGCTTCCAGGAAGCCTTTTTTTATACCACACGGGTTGCAAACAAGCATACGGTCGGCCTGATGGTAAGCCGTCACCGTAGCCTATAGACGCTTGCAATACCGGGGGTATCACTCACGCACTGCCAACCCTCACAACCCCCCCAAGTGGAGCTCTGGAGACCTTACTCACCGTAGGAACACAACATGGCCGAGACCAATGCTATTTGGTTAGGATCTTTTTGTAAGGTGGAGGTCCTTCCCCGGACGGGCTGAGCCTAGCTACTATTAATACTATTATGGACTGGTCATATCATCATCATAATATCAACCCTGAGGTTTCTTAAGTGGAGACTACTACTATGGACTGATCATATCTAAGCATAATCATCCTACCACCGCAGGGATAGCTTCTCCGGGTCTCCTTTCAGTTGAAAGGGATTAAGCGTAGGTACTCTGCCATGTTACTCCGACAAACACCGAAAAAAGCTGAAAGGATTATACCAATCCTGCTTCCTACTTCCTGGATCCTTGCCCTTCCTTTTTCATTCCTTCATAGGTGTGCACACATTCAAAATTCATGTACAGTGCCAACTTATCTGTGTCGATGGTGGAGGCGCTAGGGTCGAAGCTATTGAAGGTAATTTGTCAAGGTATTCAAGGCGTCACATTAGTTCTAGTTTTGGCCACTGGTACAGATAAATTTGTGGCACTGCCTGTCGCAAGCTTCAGATATTCGTCGCTAGATGGCATGATTGTCGCGCTCGTCCACATTTTTGTACATGTTTAGTTAATACACACAAAAGAAAATACGGCGCGCGTGTTTCTTAACGAAGTTGACTCAGTCTGTTGTAGGAGCAGTGGACAGGAAGGCAAACAACCTTTGTAAATATTCGACCGACCGGCGTTTATTGGGATAGTTAGGGTTCATGCACACTTTTCTTTGTCATTCTTCTTCATTGTATGCATCTTTTCTTTCTTACTTAACTTGGGATAATTAAGGGATTTCTGAAATTCACAGGAACGAAATAGGACCGCAGGGTGCTAAAACCTAGGTCAATAAATGCGAAAGTAACTCTGTCTGTCTAGTATACTTTAAACGGCTAAACCGATTGTGATATTTGGTGTGGGGATAGTTGGAGATCCAAGAATGGATAGGATAATTTTAATCCCGGTAATCACGTTTTAAAATACTACATATTATTTATTTATTTGACGACCTCCGTGGCGTAATGGTTACCACGCCAGACCGCCACGCAGGAGGTCCCGGGTTCGAATCCCGGTCGGGTCATGATGAAAAACGAACTTTTTCTGATTGGCTTCAGGTCTTGGATGTTTATCTATATATGTATTTGTTATAAAGTATAATATCGTTGAGTTAGTATCCCATAACACAAGTTTCGAACTTACTTTGGGGCTAGCTCAATCTGTATGAATTGTCCCTATATATTTATTTATTTGTCCCTATATATTTACTCTTAAATATTTATTTATTTTATTTAAAGAAAAATGGGGGAATTTACGTGACATACTAATACGAGTGTATTGGCAACAAGGAGGCCTTATAGCTGAAAGTGATCTTTTCAAGGCAACCTTATGGTAACATTTTTTAAATAGAATTAACAAGACTAGCAAGACACGTAGGGTAATTCAGCGATTGACACCACGAAGGATTGGAACCATGGTGTCGCGAAAGGACTCTTTTTGAATTGACTGTAACATCGTAACAACAAATCATATTTAGTTGTGTGAATCGTCTAAAATATTTATAAAAAAAAATGAAAGGCATTATGTTCGCCGTATAGTGTAGAACGGCTTAATAGGATATCTTTATTTTACACAGAAAAAAACACCTAGAATATTTTTTCAGAAACTCGATTTCGAAGCCGCGAGTAGATCACCAATAAAAATAAACCACCATTTCCCACAGAGTAGGATAACGTAAATGGCAAACAACAACTATTTTTATAACGAGCAAGCATTCTAGATGTTAACAAGAAAAAATCTAGACTCGGAATAAAAGAACTTTCAACGAGATCCCCCCGACATGGACAACGATAACTTTTATACGATAGAATGCGGAAAATGCAAAATGGCAATCGAACTTTCAATCTAATTTGCGGAAGATTTGTTCATTGTTAGTTTTATGTGATTATATTAAAAATACATTCACGTGATGTAGCGTAAACTATAATGTTTTATGTAGCACGCGTTACCGAGTGATGCGGTTATATCTTCCACAGAGATTCAGTTAAGTCTGTTGATTTCACCCGTGTAAAGGACGGTGTTCAAATTCAAATTCAAAATATTTATTCAGGGAGTAGGTCCTCACAGATACTTTCTCTCGTCAATGATTACATTACAGTATTAAATTCGGCGACCTCCGTGGCGTAATGGTTACCACGCCAGACCGCCACCCAGGAGGTCCCGGGTTCGATCCCCGGTCGGGTCATGATGAAAAACGAACTTTTTCTGATTGGCCTCGGGTCTTGGATGTTTATCTATATATGTATTTGTTATAAAATATAATATCGTTGAGTTAGTATCCCATAACACAAGTTTCGAACTTACTTTGGGGCTAGCTCAATCTGTATGAATTGTCCTATATATTTATTACTAGCTTCTGCCCGCGGCTTCGCCCGCGTGGCCTAGTAACAATTAGCATATTTTTCTTCAGAAACAAATTCCGGTCCTGCACGGCCGGTACAGTACGGTTCCATCCGGTCCGGTCGGTCCGGTCAGTCCGGGCCGGTCTGGTCGGTCCGGTCCTGATATGGAACCTACATGCCAATTAGCATATTTTTCTACAGAAAAAAAAACCGGTCCGGTCCGGCACGCCCCGGTACGGTGCGGTTCCTTCCGGACCGATCAGGTCTGATCCGTTCCGGTCCGGTCCGGTCCTTATATGGACCCTACATGACAAATTTGGCATCTCTAGACCCAGCGGTTTCGGCTGTGCGTCCTCTCGCAACTACGTTTGCGCATATCTCGCTTTCCCGTGGGATTTTGAAAAATCCTTTCTTTGTACACCCCTAGACGTCGCCGTCGTAAGGAACCTACAGTCCAAATTTGGAATCTCTAGACCCACCGGTTTGGGCTGTGCGTTGATATATGTATAGTTATGTCAGTCAGGACTTTGAATTTTATATATATATATATATATATATATATAGTCCGGTCCGATCAGGTCCAGTCGGTCCGCTCCGGTCCGGTCGGTTCGGTCCTGATAAGGTACCTACATACCAATTAACATATTTCTTCAGAAAAAAAATCGGTGCGATCCGGTTCGGTCCGGTCCGGCACGGACTCGGTACGGTGCGGTTCCTTCCGGACCGATCAGGTCTGATCCGTTCCGGTCCGGTCCGGTCCGTTCCAGTCCGGTCCGATCCGGTCCGGTCCGGTCGGTCCGGACCTTGTAATGACCCTACATGCCAAATTTGGCATCTCTAGACCCAACAGTTTGGGCTGTGCGTCCTCTCGCAATTTCGTTTGCGTATATTTCGCTTTCCCGTGGGAATTTTGAAAAATCCTTTCTTAGTACATCCCTAGACATCGTAAGGAACCTACATGCCAAATTTGGAATCTCTAGACCCAGCGGTTTGGGCTGTGCGTTGATATACCCTCGCAACTTCGTTTGCGTATATCTCAGATTCACGTGAGAATTTTGAAAAGAAACATACACTAAATGTTAAGTTGAGCAAATCGCCACATATTAGTGAAAACCGCATCCAAATCGGTTCAGCCGTTTCTGAGATTAGCGTGTGCAAACATACATACAAACATACAAACAGACGGACAAAAAAAACGGTCCGGTCCGGTTCGGTCTGGTCCGGCACGGACTCGGTATGGTGCGGTTCCTTCCGGACCGATCAGGTCTGATCCGTTCCGGTCCGGTCCGGTCCGGTCCGGTCCGGTCCGGTCCGGTCTGGTCGGTCCGGACCATATAAGGACCCTACATGCCAAATTTGGCATCTCTAAACCCAACGGTTTGGTTTGTGCGTCCTCTTGCAACTTCGTTTGCGTATATCTCGCTTTTCCGTGGGAATTTTGAAAAATCCTTTCTTTGTATATCCCTAGACGTCGTAAGTAACCTACATGCCAAATTTGGAATCTCTAGACCCAGCGGTTTGGGCTGTGCGTTGATATACCCTCGCAACTTCGTTTGCGTATATCTCGGATTCCCGTGGGAATTTTAAAAAGAAACATACACTAAATGTTAAGTTGAGCAAATCGCCACATATTAGTGAAAACCGCATCCAAATCGGTTCAGCCGTTTCTGAGATTAGCGTGTGCAAACATACATACAAACATACAAACATACAAACAGACGGACAAAAAAACCGGTCCGGTCCGGTTCGGTCCGGTCCGGCACGGACTCGGAACGGTGCGGTTCCTTCCGGATCGATCAGGTCTGATCCATTCCGGTGCGGTCCGGTCCGGTCCGTTCCGGTCCGGTCCGGTCCGGTCCGTCGGTCCGGACCTTATAAGGACCCTACATGTCAAATTTCGCATCTCTAGACCCAGCGGTTTGGGCTGTGCGTCCCCTCGCAACTTTGTATGCGTATATCTCGCTTTCCCGTGGGAATTTTGAAAAATCCTTTCTTAGTACATCCCTAGATGTCGTAAGGAACCTACATGCCAAATTTGGAATCTCTAGACCCAGCGGTTTGGGCTGTGCGTTGATATACCCTCGCAACTTCGTTTGCGTATATCTCGGATTCCCGTGGGAATTTTGAAAAGAAACATACACTAAATGTTAAGTTGAGCAAATCGCCACATATTAGTGAAAACCGCATCCAAATCGGTTCAGCCGTTTCCGAGATTAGCGTGTACAAACATACATACAAACATCCAAACATACAAACATACAAACATACAAACAGACGGACAAAATTTTACGAAATTCTTGTTCTATTGCTTATTCTTCATCGCCCTAAACAATTTTTTTGGAAATATATTCAATGTACAGACAAACTTTTTTTACACTTTTATTATATTATAGATTATTAAATTATTTCTGTAATTAATCTACTCTATAAACTACAACGGGAGAGGGCGCTACTGTGCTCATGTCAATATCACTTCTGTGTATTTATCGAAATAAAAATTAAAAAAACAGTGTACTTCAATACAAAAACTTAATAATTGTGCAGTGTAAGAACTAATACTGGTGTGGAAGTGTTATCTACAAATATTATTCAGTACTGTGGAAGAAATTAGGAAAAGAATATTTTTTTTCAAACATCATCAAAAAACTGAAGAGTCAAGAAATCTACACATTACAAACATCACTCGGATGGTTAAAAAAGGTCAGTGGTTGATTACATTCGAATGTATCAAATATTGGGACAGTGAATAAAGTTTTGATAAATTAATAACCTAATTTCACATTATAAATGATTCACCAAATTCAAATACTCATAGAAAACAGTTAAAAAGCGACATCTTTTGTCAAGTAGCTGAACCAAATGGTGTAGAGTGATCGATGCATTTCGAAAAAGTACCACCACTAGACACTAGAGGGCAGTATATAATTCACCAAATTCAAATACTCATAGAAACAAAGAAAGCGACATCTTTTGTCAAGTAGATGAACCAAATAGTATAGAGTGATCGATACATTTCGAAAAAGTACCACCACTAGACACTAGAGGGCAGTATTATTACAAAATGGAAAGTATACAGAAAATTTTAGAAATAATACAACGCGATTTATCCGAACAGAAAGAAAGCATAAAAAATTTGGAACATAATATTACCACAAATATAAATGAGAATATTGACAAAAAATTCAGCATAATGGAAAAAAGAACACAAGACTTAGAGAAACAAGTTGAACAACAACAAAAAACAATAGAAAATTTAGAGCGACAGATAAAAACAAAAAATGTCATTTTCTTTGGAATTGAAGAGACAGAACGAAATTACGAAGAATTACAAGAAAAAGTGCTAAAAATTATAAACCAGACAATGAAAATTAAATGTGAAAAGAATGAGGTGGAAAACGTAAGGCGAATTGGTAAGAAGAAAGACAAAATTAGACCGGTAAACCTCACCCTAACAACTGTGGGCCGGAAAATAGACATTTTGAAGAAAAATAAAACACTTACAGATACAAATCTATACGTCAAACAGGATTATACACAGAATGTTTTACAAAAACGAAAGGACTTGCAAGTAGAGCTGAAAAGAAAACGGGAACAAGGAGAAAGAGTAGTACTGCGATATGATAAACTAGTAACTTTAGAAGGAAGAGAGAAAGTGGGAAAAAGAACACAGAAAAGAGACTTATCAGAGTCGCCGCGAACTATGGACATGTGCAATAAGAAACCAAAAGAAGGAAATTCAAACTACCAAAGCCGAAGGAAAAACAACTATATTAATAACAAATATGACATTTCAACCTATATGAATCGGGGCAACACACCTCGTACTCGCGTAGCAGACAATCAGTCAGACTCTGAATAGCAATTAGCACCCTCCTCACAGCATCCTCTAGGCCGGCTGGTCCCCGGAACTATGGTTGAGGATGTAGACTATCACCCCCCCGATAAGAAAAAAGTAAACCAGTCGACAAGTCTATACGCTGCAACCTTAAACGTAAGAACTCTGATGTGTGACTCGAGAATTGTAGAACTAGAATATGCCATACTAAAGTTGAGATGGGATATAATTGGATTATGCGAAGTTAGAAGGAAAAGTGAAGAAATTGAAGAATATCCAGAATTCATTTTATACCACACAGAAAGTACGAAAGGACAATGTGGAGTAGGATTTATAGTAAGGAAATACTTAAAGAAATACATACTCTCCTTCAAAAAATATTCAGATAGAGTAGCGTCTTTGGAACTGAGTTTGCCAAACAATAACGTACTAACCTTTATTCAAGCCTATGCGCCAACCGAAAAATGCAAAGATGACGAGCTCGATAGATTTTACATTACCTTGGAAACAGCTATAAGAACAACAAAGTCAAAAAATCTCATAATTATGGGTGACTTCAATGCCCAAATTGGAAGACTTGCACAAGGCGAAGAACTGGCAGTTGGCATATACTCAAGCGGCAGAAGATCAAAGCATGGCCAAAGACTGGTAGAGTTCGCTCTAGAAAATAATTTGAAGTTTACCAATAGTATGTATAAAATTAGGAAAAACAGGAAATGGACATGGCAATCACCGAATGGTATACATCACACTGAAATTGATTATATACTTACAACTCAAAACTTGGAGATACATAATTTTAATATAATACAAAATCTCAATTTCAATACGGATCATAGGATGATTCGATGCAAGATAAATATAAAATCAACGAAGAGAAGAAAGTTCAACAATTCGAAAATAAACTACAGCAGAGACTTACCTATACTAACAAGAGAAACCGGAAAACAATGGGAAGAAAAGTTTACTGCAGCGATAGGAGAAACATCAGACATAGAGCAACAATATAGTAATTTTGAGAGAGAAATGAATAAACTATTTAACCAATTACCTAGCGCAAAGAAAACGCTACGAGATGAAAATCAATCCCAAATAAAACAATTACTTCAGGAAAGGAAGAAACTATATCACGATAGTAGAACCAGAGAAAACAAGAACAAAATTTCGCAAATTAGTAAAAAAATTAACAGAGCAATTTTAGAATACACAAAGACACACAGGAAAAACACCTTTGAGAAATATATAAACAAAGCAGGTGCGGTAAAGAAAGCCTATAAGGAACTTAACGTATCCTCGAAATGGACGGCAAGTATTACAGACGGAGAAGGAAACAGAATATCAAATAGACGAGATATAATCAACGAGGCTACAAAATTTTATCGTGAACTCTATTCTGCACAAGCGAAATCAAACTGTAATACAATAGGTACATTAGAAAGAACCCAAGGCGCTGAGACAACACCTTTCATAATGACTTCAGAGGTAGAGTTCGCGATCAAAACACTAAAAGACGACAAATCTCCCGGAGACGATAGAATAACTAACGAACTCTTGAAATCAATGTCCGAACCCTTGGTGAGGCCTCTACAGACAATGTTCAACAATGTACTTGAAAAACTGACAACACCAAGACACTGGTCCAGATCTACAACGGTATTACTACATAAAAAAGGTGATAGAGCTAACTTGAATAACTATAGGCCGATTAGTTTGATGAGTAATGTCTACAAGGTCTTTTCGAAAATCATATTGAGCAGGCTCTCAAAAATCTTAGACGAGAACCAACCACCAGAACAAGCAGGATTTCGCAAAAAATTCTCGACAATAGATCACATACACGTCGTATCACAATTAATAGAAAAATGCAAGGAATACGGGAAGACTTTGTATATATGCTTTATAGACTTCACTAAAGCCTTCGACTCACTAGAACACCATTCTATATGGGAAGCACTATCTCGGCAGGGCGTAGATATCAGGTATATGGAGATTCTGTACAGTATATACTCTAATTGTTCTTCGAAGATACGAATGGAAACTGATGGACCAGAATTCAACATAGGAAAAGGCGTCAGACAAGGCGACCCACTCTCCCCAAAGATATTTTCAGCAGTGCTAGAAATGGTATTCAGGAACATTACATGGGAGAACCAAGGAGTAAGAATCAATGGAGAATACTTGAATCACTTGCGTTTTGCAGATGATATTGCTATATTTGCCGAGGACAGCATACAGTTAGAGAACATGATTAACGAATTGGCGAGAGAAAGCAAAAACGTAGGGTTATCGATAAATGCTTCAAAAACAAAAATTATAAGCAACAGTGAAGAACGAACGATAACAGTAAATGGAGTGAACATTGAATATGTCACAGAATATATTTATTTAGGCCAATCTATCTCATTTTTAGACCAAACAGAAAAGGAAATAAATAGGCGAATTGCAACTGCTTGGAGGAAATATTGGAACATGAAGGAGATTATGAAAAATAGAGACTTAAACATAAAAGTGAAAAGCAAACTGTACAACACTGTAATTCTACCCTGTTTAACATATGGCTGCCAAACATGGTCTTTACGTAAAAAGGACGAAATTAAATTAGCTACACACCAAAGGAGAATGGAGAGAAGTATGCTTGGCATTAGAATAGCAGACAGAATTAAAAATGAAAAAATAAGAAAAATAACAGGAGTAATGGACATCCTCGAAAAGGTGCGAAGTACCAAATGGAAATGGGCAGGACATGTGTGTAGAATGACAGACAACAGATGGACCATGAAATTAACAGAATGGATTCCGAGAGAAGCAAAAAGATGTAGAGGTCGACCGAACAAACGATGGGAAGACATATTTAAAGAAAGATGCGGACCAGACTGGATTAGACAAGCCAGAGATAGAGACAAATGGAGGCTGCTGGGGGAGGCCTACGCCAAAGAGGCGACTTCCACAAATATAGAATGATAATTGTAATAAAAATAATAAGGAGATATACAATTAATTAATTAAAATTTAATATATCATGGAATTTTTTATATCAATTTTTAATAGAAATAATATTGTAATTATTATAACGACATTTAATTTAATTTATTTTTGTATTGAAGTTTGTGGTAGAATAAAGGCTAATTTTATTTTATTATTTTATTTATAAACTACAACCATTTCGGAAAGAAAAGCAAAATGGCCACTGGTAAAAGAAATGGCGAAACTAAACCAGTTACGACCTTTTTTGTCAAATTATACATTTTTTTATTTTTACTACCTTTTTTGACATATTATTTCGTTTTTTTTTTTTTTTTAAATATATTTTTAATAACATACAGAAACTAAGTACTAAACGCGGGATGTCGATCCAAATAGTGCTATGGTCAAATCCTAAATATGTCGAATATGTAGATGTTGATAAAACGAGCAGATCAGTCCCCCAAGATGACAACCACAACTGAGAGTCGGCCCCGGCCTCCATCACTGAGTTCATCATGTTAAGACGTCGGTTCCGGCTGTTGTTGATAAACCCAAGTCGGCGACCTTTAGATGGCTTGAGAACAGTGTCCTCTGCATTGGAGCACCGTAGTGGAATACGCTCTATCCTCTCCGGTTGACAGGAAGAGACTCATTGGGAAGAGACCTGGGGCCCAAGTCTGCTATTTTAAATTAGGCTACCAACTATTGCCATACCATTACCACCCTAATCTATATATATAAAATGCTTTGTCCTGACTGACTGACTGACTGACTGACTGACTGACTGACTGACTGAGAATCAACGCACAGCCTAAACCGCTCATCGTAAAAATCTGAAACTTGGAGGGTGGATTGTTTGTATGACGTAGGCGTCCGATAAGAAAGGATTTTTCGAAATTCTAACTCTAAGGGGGTAAAAAAGGGGTGCAAAGTTACTATGGGACAACTGGATTCCTTGGTCCAATCTACTTCAAATTTTGCATAAAAATTGTTTAAGAGAATTGATAGAAGACGTGATTCTTATTTTATTGAAATTCTTGAAAAATATGTATTTTGTGGGTAATTTTCTTGGATTTGATATCAATACTCATACTCCTTAGTACTTTTGATTTCAATTACATTTCATTTTGACACATTCGTGAAATGAAGATGTCATCTGTCATGTAATATTTTTATAAATTGTGAATATTCAAACAAAATGATTTCATAATGTCGTCGTAGGTCATCGTACTATTTATTCTGTTTGTGATCTCGGAAAAACAGCTAAAATTCTAACTACATATGTATAAAGCGGACTGAATCATATTCATCGATAATAAACAGTAAGTAATTAAATATTAAATTTTATAATATTTGACAGGGGTCAAGTTAAATTGGTCAATGGTTAAATTGCATATTGATAATGTCTCTTTCTTACTTATAGGAAATATCATTACGTCGACTCGCTCTATTATTTCGTAGTGTTGTTGTAGGGATGGTTGTAGGCTGAGATTGTAGGTATTGAAACACCCATATACTAATACATTTTTTTTACGGAAGTAGTTGGAAAACAAGCTCAGGAATATGGATCATTTGATATTAGGTGATTATCGTCGACTATGGAGCACATAGATTCTAGGGTTCCTGACCTGTTGTCGACCTATAATAGGAAAAGACAGGATATATAGCGAGAAATAGTATAAGGAAGGAGATAGATATTTTTTTTATACCACAAAGATGGCAAACAAGAATTTCGGATATTTCACTCTCCGAACGAAACGCATTGCTGCTTCACGTCAATATTCTGTAAAAGGGTAGTACTACACCGGTCGGGATAGCCTATTTCATAAACGCCCACTCCAAAGATTGTAATGAGAAGTATTTAAATAGAAAAATAATCATGTATACATATGAAAATGTTTGTTCTTGACCGTAGAGACCTGAAATTTGGGTGTGTGATGTAGACAACCGATAAGCGGGATAGACGCAAACGAAGTTGCGCGGGTTTCTCTAGTCTCATTATATTTAAATAGTGCCAAATTTGGTATTCTGCTACAAGTTAACTAGTATCTCAATGTATTGACTATAGACTGTCAGTGGAATATGATCGGAATTATCGACAGTTAAAATCTACCATTTCAGTTAAATCGCTTTTAAGTGAAAGATACTACCGAAAAAAATCAATAGTACTCGTAGTTCGATAGTGTGACAATGAAATGGCATCGGACCTAAACAAATACCTATTATGAAAATACCAAATGTCAAAAACTATTCAAGTGACACACTATCGAAATCGACACTCTATTGGTGCATTTGTATTTAGCAGACTTGGGCCCCTGTATCCCTGAAATTGAATTTGAAAATTAAATAAGACGATGGTTCCTACGATTTTGTGGCTTTTGGTGTAGAAACATTAGGCCCGTGGGGTACCAGTGCGTTGTCCTTTTTTAGGAACATCGCAAAGAGGCTGCGACAAACCACTGGTGACCCAAAGGCTGGCAGTTACTTCGCTCAACGGATATCTATCGCCGTTCAGCGAGGTAACGCTGCTAGCATTTTGGGCACCCTGCCACAGGGACCATGTCTTTTTAATGCTTAGTTTTAGTTTTTATTGTTAGTTTAGTTTTAAATTTTTATTGTTAGTTTAGTTTTAATTAATTTTATTGAATTTCATGTTATTTAATTATGTATTTTACCAATAAATTAAATTAGTATTTTAAAAAAAATAAGACCATTGAATATTTAAATAAAGCATGTAATTAAAACAGCTACTATTACTAATTACTCTCAATATAAAACAATAAAAAGAAACCTCAGTACTAACGTCTCTACAGCCGCCATAACTCGGCATTATAACCTCGTTAGAGCGAGAGGTCGTTGGTGCGAAAGGGATGAGGAATCAAATGAGTTCCGTAATGGTAATGAATAAGTTGCATTTGTAAACAGTATCCAATTAACTTGAGAGTTTAATCAGAGAGTCTTGTTTTTGTTTGGACCGTAAGAAGCGTGATTGGATTGTCATTAGGTTCTATCAGACTGATTTACAAGTTTCACAAAGCGAGATTAGTTTTGTATTTAACTTTTTTCTGTAGTTTAATACAAAATGTCTTACAAAGTAGAAATAAGACTTTTTATGAAAATTCGATTACTTAAGTCAGTATTTTTTTCAACGACACCTGAACTCAAATTAGTCTAGTCTTAATTAGCTAGCAAGATACAAAAGGTGTCTTCTATGTATTAGGTATTAGTTATATTTTAAAATATATAACTAATACTTATACATAGAAGACACCTAAAGAAACGGAGGGTTACCCTTTCCATAAGAAATACAAAGAAAACCTTTTATGCGGTCAATATTAACAACTGTTTCGTAAAATAGGAATATAACATAAGAATACAAAACAAAAATAAAATCCTAGGGCATTATTCAAAACATGATAAAGCTAAAAGAAAAAATGTTGATACAGAAATTTCAGCACCACGTCATTTCGCCTACAAACGCGGCGTTTTACCAAAAAATATGCTTACAAATCACCTCCTTGAAACGCCGGACGGAGGGCCAACATACAAGTATAAACTGGAGTGGCGCTACGCATAAAATACTGTTCTAGCGACATTGTTGTGGGGTAATACGAAGCGGAGTTCTGAACCGACACTCGGCTGTTTAGGCGTTGTTGTAATATAGTTGTTTAAGAGGTGTGGCGTTCAGAGACATTATTTCTTATTAAAGTATAAATATGCAAAATTAAAAACGTGATTACGTGCTTCGTAGGGCACGTTAAGCCGTCGGTCCTGGTGGTTGTCTATGGATAGCATAGCAGATCTCTCTCTCAAATTGAAGGGAGATTCGTATCCCTGTAGTGGGTAGCTTGTTATGATTATGGTGGGATGATACCGAAAATACCGGTATTCGGAATTTTGTAGATATCCAGCATCGGTACTGGCATAAACGAATCCCGGTATTTTCGGTACTTTCGGTATTTTACTATTTTAAACAAATAATAAGCTCTCTCTGTAAATGCTCTCGTAAATCGGTAATATAAGAATCGGTCGGTTTAAATAAGAATTAATGAGTTGATCACCTTAAATGAGAACTGATTTTTACCGATTAAAAATATTTTTTTTTACTAGGTATTAAGTTTTCTTTTTAGGGTTCCGTAATAAACTAAAAGGTTAGGCCGTTTGTCCACCTACACCGTCAACGGGACGTCACCGAGAAGGAGATGACGGCGCCGATTTAGCGATATATTGTCCGTCTGTGTGTCTGTCTGTCTGTCTGCGGTCTAGCGCCTAGACGCTTGATGCTAGAAAGCTGTAATTTGGTATGTATACACATATTAACAATGTTAACAAAAAATTAAAAAATTTTTTTTGGGGTGCCTCCCTTACATGTAAAGTGGAAATGGATTTTTTTTGCGCCCACTCCATATTTTTCCACTCCATTCCACTCCATTTAAAACATTAAGGGTGTGGGAAGATCATTTTTTGATACAATGATTCGTTTCGGAATTATTTACATTTATCGTGTCAATTTTCGTTTTGCACGGTGCCCCCCTCCATCTCCGAAAGTCTTATGTTTAGAAATTTGAAAAAAATCATGATAGTAGTAGTATGATAGTAGTATGCTGAAACTTCAATGAAAACTATAACGGTTAAGTAGGCTCTACTAGTTACCGAGTAATAGCCGACGAACTTATAAAATAAAATTTCTTTGATGAAAACTTACAAATGTAATTTGATATTGGACTCAACTGAAGGCAAGCAAAGTACAGCAAATACGGAACCCTACATTTTGCGTGTCCCGACACGTACTTGCCCGTTTTTTTATCTAGTCTTGATTATGATTATTAGTAATATTACTAAGGACTGAAATAATGTGATTTAAAGAAATGTCAAGTTAATTTTGACTACAGCATGTAAATGTGAACAAACAAAATAAGCCAGAATACAATTACAAGGGCATTGAAAGTATTAAAAGAGCTGGCATGGTACAAGACAGGAAAAATAGGGGTAATTCAGCGACTGACACCACGAGGGATTGGAACCATGGTGTCAATCGCGGAAGGACTCTTTTTGAATTGACTGATTGACACCATGGTGTCAGTCGAGTAACATATAATTGGGACGTCGTCGATTGACACCATGGTGTCAATCACGGCAGGCGTTTTTTGACTTGCTCGATTGGAACCAAGTACATTTTATTGAAACTAAACAGTTATGTAATAAAGTGCTAACATGCTTTTTTAAATTACCTATAAGTATCGCAATTTAAAAAGAATTTATTTCTAATGGTGTTAACTCCAAAAAATAAAATAAAAAATGTTAAATGTAATAAACCCATCAATACCGTAGCGACACACTTTGAATAATCGGTTAATGTCAAAGTGCACGCTTTTTTTTAATAGTTTTAACTTCTAAACAAATTATGTATATCCTACTTACGTTTTTAAACCTATACATATTTTTTTTTGTCCTGAACGACTGACTGACTAAGAATCAACGCACAGCCCAAATCGCTGATCGTAAAAATGGAAACTTGGAAGGTGTGTTCTTTGCTATGATCTAGGCATCCGTTAAGAAAGGATTTTCCGAAATTCTACCTCTCGGGAGTAAAAAGGGGGACAAAGTTCGTATGGGACAACGTGATTTCTTATTTGCATAAAATTCTTTAAGAAGACTGATGAAAGACCTCGGATTTTATTAAAATTCTCGAAAGTAAGGTTATTGTGTGGGTAATTTTCTTCAAAGTTGATATCAACACTCCTTGGTGCTTTTGATTTAAATTTTATTTTGACATCTGTCATGTCAAATATAATTTTTTTTGAGAATATTCAAACAAATGATTTCTTAATATCGTACTATTCTGTTCGTGATCTCGGAAAAACAGCTAAAATTTGAACTACAAAACGGACTGGACTACGATATTTCATCGATAATAATAGTAAGTAATTAAATATTGTTATTTGTCAAGTTAAATTAGTGGAAATGGCAATATTGATATTGTTTCTAATTCACTTAAGGGCAACCTCATTACATCTTTCGTCTCAATCTATTTTTTCGTACTGAAATTCCGATATAAATTTTTTTTTATGGAAAAGGTTGGAAAACAGGCATACAGATCACGTAGGTATAACTGTGTAAAAACTACACGAATTATTTTCCCTGATTGCCTATATATTACTTAATTTGTTTGATTAATATTTAATCATTTTGGTAAATATAAATCTCATTCATTGTACATAATTGAATTATACTAATATTGAGTACCAGTAATTTGTTTCATTTCAATAAGTATTTTCTATCCGACTGTACAAAAAACCCATTATTTAAAAAAAATAAAAAATCGTGGTTCCAATCAAGGAAGTCAATAAACGCCTGCCGTGATTGACACCATGGTGTCAATCGACGACGTCCCAATTATATGTTACTCGACTGACACCATGGTGTCAATCAGTCAATTCAAAAAGAGTCCTTCCGCGATTGACACCATGGTTCCAATCCTTCGTGGTGTCAGTCGCTGAATTACCCAAAAATGGGTATAGAGGTTGCTACAACGACAAGAGCGAGGCTCTTAAATTTAGTGTGAGAGAGAGAGAGACCATACGGACAAGACATATGAGCATCCCAGCAGTGGATCAATAAAAACTATTAATGATGATGAACATGACTGACAATAAGCTAGTTGCCGTAAAAAATGTAATTAGTCCGTCTTTTAGATTATTCAAAAATAAGTGCAACTCATGTTTTCATTTGTAAATTAGACCTAAAATGACACAGATAATAGCCCATTAAAGTTACGTGTGACGTCACGCCGTGTGGCATTTTTTCGCACGGGCTCCTAAATTTTTATGCCTTGTATCTTGTTATTTTTTGTTTATTCGAAAAAGGAAAAAAAATACGTGTCCAATATTTTTTTATAATCTAAAATATTGACTAAATATAATGTAATTATTTTGACCCTGGAAACAACCCTAGTTATTAATACGTTTATGCACCGCGAATTTAGAGCTCCGGGCTGTGGCGGAATCCGCGTCCCTGTGTTTCGAGAGATGCTGCACCGATCCATCAGTGTTTCTAAATAGCTGTCATAGAACGACCCCATCCGACCATTTTATGGGAAAATAACAGTCTTTTGGGAAAAAAGAAAACACTTTTATAGGTAAGTAATGGTACACCTTGAAAAATAGCAGTAAATTTCATAATACTAGTTGATGTAGGTGGCTTCGTTTGTTTCCGACGTTAACATAATATTTTGATAGTATTTGTGAAAGAAAATTTTTAACTGTGGCTCCAGGTGTCTCGCCGAGCTCTTCCAAAAACATTTTCAAAATAAGAATAGTTAAACCAAAAAAAAAAACTATAAAACAAACAAAAAAGTCAATATATTTGAAATAAAATCAAATGAAAATAACAAATTGTATTTTTTTTATACCACTAAAGTGGCAAACAAGCATAGATTAAAAAAAAAACAATAAGTTTATTGGTAAAATACATAATTAAATAACATGAAATTCAATAAAATTAATTAAAAATAAACTAACAATAAAAATTAAAAACTAAACTAACAATAAAAACTAAAACTAAGCATTAAAAAGACATGGTCCCTGTGGCAGGGTGCCCAAAATGCTAGCAGCGTTACCTCGCTGAACGGCGATAGATATCTGTTGAGCGAAGTAACTGCCAGCCTTTGGGTCACCAGTGGTTTGTCGCAGCCTTTTTGCGATGTCCCTAAAAAAGGACAACGCACTGGTACCCCACGGGCCTAATGTTTCTACACCAAAAGCCACAAAATCGTAGGAAGCAGTCGGCTGCTGATATTTTGTGGCTTTTAGTTTCTCGGCGGCCTCCGCCGCCGCTGCCGCACTCCTACTCGTACCGTGTAGTGAAGATGTGACGATAAGCATAGATTTAGATGTAATTTCGCTGTTTCACTTTGGGTTTGCAAAGATCAGTAGTTTCATGCCACTTAATCGCTGATTATTAGGTAACGACTGTCATCTATTGATAACCAAGACACACAGCTTAAAGTGCCCATTGAAACACGAAAGAGCTCGACACTAGAATCATTCAATTAGTGGTGGGGCTTATAGTTGCTTAGAATGCGTGTACTAATTAATATGTCCAATACACTGGTTTATTTTGTCTATCACTTGACGTCGCGTCATGTGGTAATGCTTCGTTATCTAGCTCAGATTAGAGTGTCATTTGAGTTTGTTTAGATAGTTAAAATCGAGTTACTAATTCCACTCTACTACATACACA
The DNA here is from genome assembly GCA_905163395.2 of Endotricha flammealis. Taxonomy (NCBI): domain Eukaryota; kingdom Metazoa; phylum Arthropoda; class Insecta; order Lepidoptera; family Pyralidae; genus Endotricha; species Endotricha flammealis. Next base: position 16,133,086 of record LR990855.1, read on the forward strand.
TGTATAGAGAGGAAGGGCACAGCGGGCAATCCTTACAGAAGATCGTAGCCAAATAGCATTGGTCTCGGCCATGTTGTGTTCCTACGGTGAGTAGTGGAGCTGTAGCTCTGGAGACCTCTCCAGAGCTCCACTTGAGGGGGTTGGGAGGGTTGGTGACTCTTGAGGGATATTAGAGTGGTTATAATACATAAATTATATCCACTATAAAATATATGCTTCCGATTATTCCGTGCTTCGGAGGGCACGTTAAGCCGTCCGTCGGTCCCGGCTGTTATCGGTAGATGACAGTCGTTAAGCCAAGTCTGGCCTTCGGGCGGGTTTAAAACACCGGCCTCTGCCAATTCGCATTGGAGCAGCGTGGCAGAGTACGCTCTAGTCCCCTTCGATTGAAGGGAGACCCGTATCCCTGCAGTGGGATGATAATGGGTTGATATAATAAAATAAATGAATTTATCTTACAACGTAAATTCTACTTATAAAGACGAAAGTTATGTGTACGTTTGTTACTTCTTCACGCTCAAAATGGCTGGGCCAATATTTATGATATTTGGTATGTAGGTAGCTTTGATTTTGATTAACACATAGGGTACTTTTTATCTCGAAAAATACGAGGTTCCCGTAGGATCTCATTAAAAGTCTGATATAGATGGCGCTACTGAGCATAAATAAACACACGCAAACGAAGTTGCTGCGGTTCCACTAGTGATAAAATAAATAGATTTATCTTACAACGTGAATGTTTAATACACGCTAAACGTCAAACATCTGAAACCATTCAGCAAACCTCGTATGTTTACACAGTCAATGGATTAACCGAGCCGACCGCAACGGATACGGGCGCAATATCCGTGTGTTTGTGTTCTCGCGGATACCGCGCGATCTGTCAAGGTGCCCAACCCACGCACATTAATCTAAATAGATACTGCTACCAAATACTATAGACGAGTAATACGCCCAGCTTCGAAGAATTCGGGCAAGACGCGACACTAGCGCCCCTACGGCATGAGGGCGGCATGAGGTGAACGATTTCAAAACTTTTGTATGCAAAATGTTATAGCGCCCCTAGCGGCATGAGGTGAACGGAGGTTGCCAAGTCATTCTATGAGAAACGTCAGGAGCTGTGCGTATTACTCGTCTATAGTATTTGCTGCTACTATAAGATAAAATATATCTTTATCATACTAATATTATAAATGAAAGAAAGAAAGTGAGTTTGTTTATTTGTTTGTTATTCCTTCACGGCTTGATTTATCTAAGTAACTAAGCCGATCATTATGAAAATGAAATGAAAAATATACAGGGTGACAGGTTTTAAGTCATATTCTAATCTATTATATAAAACTGGTTAAACTAGAGGTCATTCGCAACAAATTAGTCCCCATCAATAGGGGGTCGATAGTGACCGGTTAAAAAGATATTGGTGTCTTAAGTTTTTTTCGAAATTTTCCGACTTGGAATGGAAAATCCCCCTTAACTAAAATAGTATATGTTTCTCCGCCTTCCTCCGCCCTCCGTCTGTCATTCTGTTTATTGTCAGGGGTACAGAGCCCAACATAGGCTACTTTTTATCCCGTGAAAGTATCTCATTGTACGATCTATTTATTATAGTTGCATTTTACTATTTCTTTTCTCCATGAAAGGGTTTTCAATTCAGCCCGATGATGGCGGGTTAGTAGTGGTACCTACCAGAGGGCGTGGATTCGATCCCCGCACGGGGCAAACATTTATGTGACATTTGTAATTGTCTCGAGTCTGGGTGTTTTCTATGTACTTTAAGTATTTTATTTTTATTTATTTATCATACACAACAAATAGTACATTACATTGTTCACCAAGTGAAGATGTTATCGAGGGTTACATAGATAAATAATTATACGAGTTTTTTTATAACTATTCATGTAAATAAATACTGTAAGATAACAATGGGTTTGGAGCCTTGAGTCCTCTGAACTAGCAACGAATGCTGTATCTCTGAGGCCTCAGTGATTCCCTGTTTTTGGAATTTATATAATAAGAGTACAGAGTTAATGACAGAAAAAATAATTATAAGAAAAGTAATAATAAAAGATAAAAAATAATAATATAAAGTATAACCAGCAGCTGGCTTGGTGGGAGCAAGAGAAAGTGGATTGGGTTGGGTAGTGTATTAATAGTGAGATATGACTGTATAAGTATAAAATATTTACAATAATTATGTCCATCTATGTTTGTTAATTCGTCACGCTCAAATGACTAGGCCAATTTTTGTGTGATAGTCAACGGCAGATTATAAAATAGATGGCGCTGCTGTGCCTAAAATTAAACGCGGGTAACATCCGGCAGCAGCTAGTTTGAAATCGACAAATGATACAGATTAAGTATACATTCAGCATTTGTCAAGACTCTCAAGACACTAATTGTTTTATTCTGTTATAATATCTGTGCCTCTAGTGTAAAGGGGTTAAACTCAAAAATCATAATTTTACAGGGCGGCAAAAAAGGATTTAAATCTGATGTTGTCGGTTACTGTTTTAAATATATTATAATCTTAAACTGATTACGACTAGAACTATAAATAAACTAGAAATTGAACTCAATATTAGGCTGTAGTTTAATAATGCTGCTGAGAAATAAGCCTGCAAAAATTATTTTCACCACTGTTCACCGCGGAGAGCACTGTGAATAGGGGTTAAAATAGACTTTAACTTGCTAAAATGATTACAAAGCTTTACGTGAATTTGTGTAAAGGGGTCGATTTTCTAACTAGAACTATGTTTATAATAAATTATTTGTGTTTATAGATTGTAAATAGCTCAAGAAATAAATGAAATGCTTTAAGAAAATTAAGTAAGTAGTTATATTTTAAGAAAATTATACATTATTATTATTTTCTGATTATTTTAAGGTGGGACGCCTGCAGGGCACAGGCGGGTGTTCAAGTCGCTATTTGGACTCATTACACTGTTCCCGTGTGGATACGGTTGTTACTGTGGCCCCGATGACCTCCCCCCAGAAAACCTTAAACTCCTTCTACAGAACTCCGTCGGCCAGTGTCCAGGTCGCACAGTTTTCCTTCTTCGATCCTATCGGCTTCAAAAGTCTCCCACCTGAGCCTGCTGTAGTGTATGCACTCAGCCAGGAAGTGCTGGCTGGTCTCTGGTTCACCGCATTCAAGACAAGTGAAGTCTATGCTGTTGTCTATTAGGGACATATGTCGGTAAAGTCTGCAGTGGCCTGTGATGATGCCCATGACTATGCCCAGTCTTTCCCGGCTTAGTGATAGTAGTGACCGGGTTCTTTTGTGATTCTTTCCTTTTACAAACAATTTTGCTTGTCTGCAGCTATTACTCTCAGCCCATGCGTCCTGTGCCTCGCGTCTCATAAGTTCGTTTATCACTCCCTTAGTGACGGTGGCTGATATCGGAAGCTGAGGCTCTGGTCCTATAGGTCTCGAGCTGGCACCTTCTCTTGCAAGCTCCGCTCTTTCATTCCCTGATGTGCCTTGATGGCCTGGAACCCATGCTACAGTGACCGTCATTACCTCGACTAGTTTATTGAGAACATATTTGCACTCCTTGACCAGCCCTGATACGGTCTCTACCTTGGCCAGTGCTCTAATTGCCGCTTGGCTGTCTGAATAGATAATGGTGCTTTGCGTCTCTATCCCGGAGTCGGTCAGTACCATTTCTGCGCATTCTTTTATACCTAGAACCTCCTCTTGGAAAACGCTGGCATACGTACCCAATGCTAGAACCACATCTTTAGCTGGTTTACTGGGTATGTGTATCCCTGCTCTAGCTAATCCTGTGCTTCTCATTCTGGATCCATCTGTGTAACAGATGAGCTGGGAACCCGATGTCTCAATTTCCCAGTCTGATCTTTTACCTATGTGTAGTATACTTCTTGTGGAAGATCGTTTGTTTCTTGATTAGGTCGTTATTTGTCATAAGTAATGACATGTCTCTCCCTAATGCGTCTTCTATCGCAGCCTGACCTTGGTCCGTACTCCGTGCCTTCCATTCTTTGCAGGCAGTGATCCTGTACCATTGCTCTGCTGCTCTTCTTTTGACCTCAGTGTGTACCGGATTTAGTCCTAGGGCCATATCCAGCGCCATCGTCGGTGTGGACGTCATGGCACCCGTGGTCATTAGATTAGCAGCCATTTTTACTTTTCTCAGCTCACGTAGGTTCGATGAAATGTTGGCTCTATGCCACCATACAATCGCTCCATACAAGAACTACTCTGGGGGTGTTAGAAACGATAGCAGAATGCCTGTGAATTTGTTCGTGTCGTGTTGAGTCCTGGGTAACAGAGTAGGTGTATAATATTCATAGAGCAAGAGAAAGAACTTGAAAAACGCTTAAGTATGTGTTTAGTGAGTATTAGACTCTATAAAATTATAAATTCCACACAAATCTTATAAAACTGGTTGTATGGTAATTTAAAAAAATTTTAGGGTTAGATGATACGTTCAGAAAGTTTACGAAAACATTAATATTATTCTTTAAATTACCACACCTCTCACTACCACCAGTAGTATTATAAAATGAATTCGATTTGTGTGGAATTATAGGGTGACCCGAATTCATAGAAGACTGTTCAAAAATTTATCAGGTTGTGTCTGTGTAACAATCAAAAAAACAATTATAGAGATATACCCCGTTTAGATACTAAAAACAAATCAAGATTAGAAAAAAACAATTTTGTGTAAAAGGGTTAAACTAGTTACTCTCGTAATTTTGCAGTCCAGGCGCCAAACGAACACACACAACCTCTCTCTCTCCGAATACTCGAACCGACTGGCTGACCGGCCGCTCGCCGAGGCGCGTATGCGCTATGCGCCGCCGTTTCTCAATTACCTCACCCCCGCGCTTCCTATTTAGTGTCACCGTTTTGAACAAAAAAAATCTCACTTAATTCTACTTTGTCCTAAATAAATAGAAAAAGAAATTTTAAACTTTTGTGAATAAAGAGCAAAGTAAACTTAATACTAAAATGTCAGGTAAAACTGTCTTAGGAATAACGATTAAAATTATTATTAATCTTTTTACATGTAATGGAGTTTGAAATAATTAAAGAAATAAAGCGATCTAAGTAAAATTTTATCACTTTACACGAATTTTCACACTTATTTTAAATTGTGAAAAACGGTTAAAATGTAACTTTCACCGTTTTTACAAAAAGATTCGTTTGTGTAAAATAATCAAAGTATACTTTTATTTCTTTACACAAACTCTCATGTATAATGTGGTTTGTTAATTAAGATCTAATTATAGTGTAACCGTTTTTCACAATTTTAATTTTAAGAAATGTCTTTGCTTTATTAACTAAAATGGAGTTTAACCGTTTTTAACAAAATGATTGTCAAATTTTGCAGACATTGATCACTTTGCACAGCTCCTAAAATTGAAACTTATGGTCAGTAGTTGTGAATTGGGGTTTCTGGATCAGAGAAGATCCAGAAACCACCAATTCACACTCAACTGTTACTATTAATAATATAATGATTGATTCAGATACTTCGTGATACGACAGTTTAATAGATGTGATCATATTTCCGGCAAATCAACTAGTTGTTTATCAATTCAAATTACCTACAATAAATTTTCGATGGCGTTCGAATAGCTCTTAAATTACTCCTTCATGGTTTATATTTTTTTACAACAATGTAGACTATGCAATCTTGTCACTGTAATGATACTTTCACGAGATCGCAATTTCCGAAGACATTCTATATAGTACAGAGCTGTATCAATTCTAGGAAATAGGACTACCTTAACTACCTAGTTTGACGGTAGGAACATGAGTGATCTGGTAGCTAATAAAACAAGCCATATAATTCATAATTTTAGTTTTATTGTATTCTAAAAACCACTTATATAGACAGCATACATTCTTATAAGCACATACTTTACTATGATAAATACAACTTTGGATATCTGATGACATTGCATATTTTTCATGAAGTGACCCTAAATTAGGACAATTTAATTCTTCTAAATTATAAACATTATTATGTTCCACAAGTTCTTTTACCCATTGTACTTTTTCTGAACCTTTCACAAATATATTTTTATTTTCAAAGTAGTTATATAATAATAATATATTTAAATTATAGTATGGTATGAATCCCTCGTTCCATAATATACCTCTGTTTTTTTCGATCCAAGCTACTTGCGAGCGTTCTTTTTTGGTCAGTTCATAATACGGATATGGTGGCTTCAACATCAATACAAATGCATGGTTAACAGATTTGATAGCAATTTCTTTTAGTATGAATTTATTGCTCTCACTTCTGAAACCTTGAAGATCCACAATTACATTCATGATAATTTTCTGACAATATTGCTCAAAGGTTTGTATTCAAAAAGACGATCGTTGATGATGAGGCAGTAAGCAGTTGTATTATCTGGTATCGCTTCAGACGATTCAATTTCCAAACGTACATCAACTGGTCCTGTTTTTAATGAATCATTTTGTCTTGAACAGTCAATGACAAAAAGCGGAGCTTTTTCTTTAAATGTTTGCAGATCTAATAAAGGTTCTATGCTAGATCCGTAGTAAGAATGACGGAAATTGGCATACATCTCGTATAATATACTGTATTTTCCCTCATCAAATTTCAGATTCAGTGAATCATACGGAAAGTATTGAGAATTTAAAAACAATTTGACGTCAGTGACTTTGCAATGATCAAATGCTGACGAGCTTTTAGCAGTATTCATTTTTCTGTTAGTTTGCAATCCAAGTATAACATATCTTGGTTTTTCTAATTGAGACGCAGTCTTAACTGACCATGAATGTTTCGTGGTTTTAGGTAATAATGGGTATTCATATAAATCCCAATTTCTAAAAGCTAATTGTATAGAGCGATCTTTTTCCAGGTGTTTAAAGAGCGATAATCTATCACGATCTGAAACTCTTATATGAGGTACACGCCATTGAATCTTTTGAATGGCTATTGAGATATCATCCGTTTTTTCTGCAATAGCACAATTAGCAACAGAGCTGCTTCTATGTAATATAAGCTCATGTCGACAATTAATTATAATTTTATCATAATCTTCTGCAAATCCTAGTAATTTATTTAATGGAAAAATAACACTGAAATGACCTTTTTGCTTCGTTCCATTTGCATTCCAACCCCAAACTGCACCCACTTTGCTTTCTCCCTCATTCATCGAGATGTAAGATTTTATTGATGTTGTGATTCCAGGATTTTTTATACGATCTATTTCAACTCCATTCAATTCATATCTAATATCTTGAAATAAAAAAGATATTGCGTTATTAATAAAATTTACTTCTTTCTCAGTTATTTTTCCTGTTGAATCTTTACTGTTTATACTTGCATATCCTTCTAAATAAATGGAACTAGCTGACGGAAGTACATATACATCTTGCTGATGAATGGGTATTCTTATCTCATCATTATCCTTGAAACTATTGTTATAAGGGTTATAGCTATGAATTTCATAGCTTTCGATCGAATTATCATATTTTGGTATATCTGTTATTTGCAGCATTTTTCAATATTTTAAATCCTAGTGCACGAAGAAATTTTTTGTTGTCCTTAGATATTGTTTTGAAAACTTTCGAATGTGATCGTCTTCCTTCTCTGGTTACTAAACGTGAACTGGTAGATTTTATTTTCTTGCTCAAGATTTTATTAAAAATTAACATTATAATTTTATTACCCTTTTATTTAATTGAGGATAAATAACTGTGTAAGTCATTACGAGATATAATGACTGACTGGTAAAAATATATTGATGTTAATATATTTTAAATGCTATGTCTATGTCTGGTCCAAAAAGATTCTAGGAATCTTAAGCATAAATGGCCGCAATTAAATAAATGATTTTTTTGGAAATTTTCATAGTTGTACTTAATACCATAATGTTCCACATAGTCTACGAATTCTTTTGGTGGTTTCAGATTTCCATAGCTGTCGAAGTATTCGATATAGTCGTTAATTTTTGCATAGGCTACCCAATGAGTACCAGAATTTTTAGAATGGTCTAGATTAATTACTCCGCATTCTATTTTTAAAGGCTTCTTTGGTAATTCATTTCTCATATATACTCCACGAAAGTAAGGAATGTTTTTGGAATATTTTATTAAATCGATATTAGTTAAAGCTCTTCTGGGTAGCCGAATATTTAGTTTTTTTGTTTTGTAACATATATTCCTAAACCATCTTTGTACGGCTTGAGATGTAGTCCATTTCCAACACAAAATTTCTCAAATTGTTTGCCATCTCTTTTCAATCCGGATATATTTTTCCTTGCAGTTTTGTATAAGTTTATAGCTTTCTTTATACCCGCAACGCCGCCAGCTAATCCACCAGCCGCAGATAAACCCGCAAATATGGGGATCAAATGCAAAAAGCCACCAGTTTTAGGTACAGGTATAACTCTTGGTATCTTGATAGGTATATCTGATGCTAATTCTTTAGCTGCTGCTAATGCCAATTCTGCCAGCATTGTTTTACATTTAGGTTTCAGTTTGCGCACGTGTTGTTTAGCATGTGATACTATAGATTTAAACGCTTTTTTAAAACCAGCGCCTGATGCTATTTTCTTTTTCTTATTTGTGTTATTAATAAATATTTTTTCTTTATTTGCATTTTTCACGATAATTTGTTTTTTCGTCATTGTAAATCGTGGTATTGGTAAGTAGTGTTTCTTATAAAACATACACAACGCGAATGAATAATATTCACAGAAACATCACATTTAAATACTTACACAACAATTGTTAATTTAATATTAAATCAGTTTTTTTAAATATATTTATATTCACATTTTAGTTATTTAACAATTAGAGAATATTCGTCTTATCTATCCAGCTATTTTCACTTGATGGTAATCCTAACCATTTAACATATACTTTGCTTCCCCTTCTTTTAATAACTTTTTCAACTAGGTATACATCGGGATGTTTCGTTTTTTGAATTTCTTGGGCATAAAATGCTCCTAAAATTGGTCTAGATCGAGCATCTTCTAATAAATAAGTTGTAGGATTGGTATCCTGTATTTTAGTTATCCGGAATATTTCTGTAGACCAATTAGAAGTATAGCCCTTTTCAAAACATCCCTTATGTTTACTAATTCTAACATAATCTCCAACTTTATATCTTTTACATTTGGGTATTTTCTGAGACTCATACATTTTGATATATTTTTGTAATATGGTTATTTTATTTTTTTGGTTGATTGATGCAGGTTGTTGTCCTACAGTTCGATGCATAGTATGATTATACTCGTATACCTTATCAGTAAGCGTACCATCAATCCATTTATAATTTCCTTTTAAACTAAACGCTTTATACAGTTTACTTTTTATAGTTCTTATTAATCTCTCAACAATTGAAGCTTTTTTTGTTGAGTATGTAGAAAAATGATTGATATTAAATTTTTCCATAATGTTTTTAAATTTATCATTATAAAACTCTGTTCCAAAATCAGTTTGCAGATTTTTTGGCACACGTCCTTTTTTTAACAAATGTTCAAATGCATTAGATACCAGCTCTTTGTTCTTTTGTTTCAATGAATATACCCAAGCATATTTCGAAAAACCATCAATAATTACAAATATATATTTATAACCAGCATTTACTTTTGATAATGACTGCATATCCATCAGATCTGCTTGCCATAGGTCATCTATGTCTTTGAGAATAACATGCCTTCTCGGGAAATTAAACCTAGCATTTTTATGAATTTCATTTACGACATCTACTTTGCTCATAATGTTTATTTAGTATTCCTGCAATTTTAATAATATTAATTGATTTTTCAATTACTTTTATTTGGTCTTGTAAAGTTTTGATCACGTTATTGATATACACGATTTCGTTTACACAATCAGACAAAGTTTTATGGGTGTAATTTTTAGTATTCATAATAATTATGCTCAATAATGTCAAAAAATATTCTAGTTATTGCTTTGTATTATTAATTTTTTTAACGACCCTCCTATCTGAGAATGATTTTTAATACTAACCTTAAACAGCCATTTTTTATTCTTTTATAATACCTGCTTCTTGTAATTCTTCAATGATTGATACAATTTCATTGTCATGATTGCTATTACCTGCATTTTTTGATGCAACTAATAATTTAAGCCTTTCAATCAACTCATTAGGATCATCCCAGTAGACGTAATCTGTGTTAGTTTTATAGTCTTTAAAGTTAGGTAAAAAGCCTCCAATTTTTGTTTGACATGAATTTGCTGATGACTTATTATTTAGTTCTAAAAATAGTGGTTTAATTATTTGGCAGTATTTTAGACCTTTATCACCTTTTAACTGCCCATCGGGATTATAGTCACGTTTGTGTGCATTGGTATTTTCAAGCATATCTTTGTATTTTAATTTATCTTCATTAGTTACTAAGCTAAGATTGGGTTTATTGCGTATTAAAAGCTCCTTTAAGCCGGGGGTTAATTCATATTTTGTGTCTTTTATAGTGATGACGTAAGTTTTTTTGTTTTGACTGTTTGAACAGTTTTTTTGGAGCGAGAATGATACTAATGAGTTTCCCATCATAAGTTTCTTATTTTCACTGTGTATTCCAAATGGTACATTTATGTCGTCAGATATTATATCCATCATATCTTCTTTGTTAAGAGAAATAAGCGTGTCGTTTTTTTGTTTTGTGGACTCGTTGTCGTCGTCAATAAAGTCATAATATTCTGGGTCGTCGTCGGAATCCTTTTTCACCGAGTTTTTAAAATCGTCATAGCTTATGGAAGAATTTAGCTCTTCATTCATGTCATTCATATTTACATTTTGGGAAATGAATTTGCTGATCGTGTCATTCATTTCCATGTTATTAGAACTGTCACTGTCAATGTTTATGCCTGTATTCTCTGTATTCGATTGTTTTTCGTTTGTTTTAATCAGAGTCTCAAGTGGGTCAGTAATACTTTTAAATACTTTCTTAAACTTTAGATTGGCTTCATCTTCTTCATTCTGCATTATTTTTATTTTGTTTTTTATATTGTCAACTGACTTTATTAGCTGTTTTTTTAAATCTACATCCATCTTATCGGACATGAATTACGAGTGTTGTTTTCGAGGAATGAATAGCAAATGAAGTATTTATGACAAATGCGGTAATATAAAGTGCTTAAATTTAAAAGTGAACGAACGTATCAAAACCTTGTCTATATCTACCATTATTTAATAAACAATCTTTATTTATCAATAAGAAATTGTAATGATTTCGCCAAATACTGGAGCAAAGATGTTTGAATTTATGCCAATCCATATCTGTATTGACATGTTCATTATATATATGTTTTAAATTAGTGTCATCTTGTTTAAAAACAATAAGGAGATTAACATTGTCGCGTAATAGATGTTTAGGTATTTTTGAATACGTTTGAGACAAATAAAAACAATCTATTAACCTATGTCTACCCATAGCAAAATAATTTCTAATGTTAATTTGATTTTCGCAGGCTACATCGTCAAATATTATAACTGAATTTTTAAATGCTTCATTCGGATGGATAACTTCTTCACTATTATTAAAAGTAAACATCTCAGCTCCTGAAATGTTCTTCATGATCTGGCTTAAAAAGCGATACTTAGACTGGAAAGTTGTCTTTGAGTATAAATAGATATTCTTAAACTTTAAACCATTTTCATGTATTAACAAATTAAGTATAAGGTTTGTTTTCCCACAATTAGATGGGCCACATATTATACATCGAATAGTATGAGGCAAGAGTTTGCTATGTCTTACTATATTTGTATCATTTTCTGATTTTATATTTTTAACATCTAAAGTTTGAGCTTGCTTGACGAACTGCATAGTGAGACTGTTGAATAATCAGATATTGGTAATCAATATATACCATTTTTAAATATGTGATATTCCATAACATTATAAAAATGTATACTATTAAGTACACATAGTATACTAATAGTTATCCATTGATAATACCTCGATATTAACTGTAGTATTATATTATGTTTATATTAATTTTATGTCAAAGAGCAAACAGATATATAAGTATATCAAAAATTAGTAAGTTTTTATCAATAAGTTATTTCTTTCTGCTCTGTATGTAATTTTTCAGGATAATTAAAAAAACATATGATAGTAAAAAATACATTTAATCATAATTAAGAAAGGATACAATACACTAATTTAAACAATACAGACAATGAAAATAGAAGCAATTACCAATACAATTATTATTATTATATGCTATATAGGTATATGATATATATTAACAATTTCATATAGTATTTTAACATAGGGTATTGCAATGACCCCAAGGTACAGTGTCTATTTGATTAGATAGAACTTGTCTCTTATCATCTATCCTATTTAATACTATTTTATTTAGTTCTTGTGAGAAAAGTACATGTTTCATAGATTTTATCCTGCTCATTTTACGTTTCAAAGTTACATTATTAAATAATGTTTCTTTATAATTTGATGCTTTTAATGTCTTTGTAACAGATTTTGATACACCTTTAGCCTTGTTTATTTGTAGCTTCGAGGATTTGATGCAGTATAGTTTCGCTCTTAGACCTATAAACTCAGCGATAATATCACCACCTAATTCATCCTTAAATAATCCAGGTATCTTCTCATTAGCAATAGGCAGACTGTAAGGGTTATTGCTTTCAAAATTACTAGTATCATATTTAGATATATTATTATGCATATCCTTGTAAAAGTTTTTGGTTTCTATTAAATATAATAAACTATCTGTATCAGTATAACATAATTTTGCCTTTTCACCGTACTGGTTCTTAATAGATGTGTAATGAAAATTATAAATATGTTGTTTAGAGTATTCTAGAACGCTAAAGCCAATATATATAGGCCTATCTAAAATAAGTTTTTCAAGGCTTAGTTGGATAGCTACGAAATTTTCGGTAAATACTGAAACACTTTTCAAATTTGGTTTTGCAATTAACTTTTCTGCGCCAACTATTTTATTGGTAGAGTTTGAATTATCATTCCATTTTGTTACTAATTTGACGTTAACTTGTTTACGCTTGTTTTCTATGGTTTTACCGAATATCGAGTTATTTAAAAGTTTAAAAAAATCTTTCTCGAATGATGTAGTTGCAGTTTGTCGTAATTTTGTATTAAAGTCTATATAAGGTTTCAGAAAATCATCTTGCTTAAATTGAATAATTCGATGAATCTTTTTTAAAACTAAACCATTTCTAATACATTCTTTTAAATGAGCATAGTGAATAATGTAATTATATTTATCATACAAGTTTGCTATTAATTTTGGTGTTTTACCCCCAATTGGTACAAATTTCTCAGGGGCAAAAGGCAAGTCACTATGTAAATTATGTAAATCTTCTGGATATAACATATCGACCTCTAAAATATAACCATGCTCGCTGTCATCAGATACATCAAACAATTCAAAATTTTCAATGTCTGTTTTACTTAAAAATTTAAAATCTGAGATTGGTAATTTCTTTGTCATGGCATAACCATAAAGATTATTGCAGTCAAGGTATACCAAATATGTTGAGGGTTGTGTATCATCAAAATGAGGCAAGTAGATGTTGTTAGCTTTAGCGTGTCTATGAGAGCACTGTGCTAGTCCTCCACGTATTCCTTTTTCTAACATCTGGTAAATTTCTAAATTATTGATTAACTCTAACTTGACACCAGTGTAAAGAAGCATAGCATCCCAACTTAAACCAGGTGAAGTTACGTAATATGTGGGATCAAGATAATAATGATGCAAACAAATTTTTCTGAAATTTTCAAATATGTCACACAGTAATAATACGTCACATTTTAAATACAAATCAGTATATTCTCCAAGAGTTTCAATATTAAAATGTTCCCAAACAGTCTGAGCATGTTTGTACTGTATATCAGTTATATTACATAACTGCAAACTATTATAAAAATTTTCTTTCGCAGGAAGTTTTGTTTCTTCATATTTTTCCCACGAACTGATATATTCATACGGATATACACCTTTTTGCTTTACTAATTCTAATTGAATTTTATCTGGAAAATGTGAGCATAAATGTACAAAATCTTTTTCGGTTAAACTATTACTTAAAGTATCTAGACTTGAATTAAGAAATTGAAAGGAATCTATGAATTTAATCTGCACAGGGTTGTATTTCTTTTTTGCTCCAATAAATTTTGTAATAGTTAAATATTTTTCTTTTGATTTTGGAATAATTTTTATTTCACCATCATATTTCGATAATTCCGAAATGAATAAATGAGAATCATAACCACATAAGTTATGAAATATTATTGGTATGAATGGACAGACCTGATAAATTAAATTACAGCGTGAATGTGCGGCACCTCTATACTGGCCCGTAATATGATCATGATCGCAAACTTTGTCATCAAATAATAAATTATTGCAGATGTGACATGTAGTTGCATTATGATAGCTCTCGAACTGGTCTTCATTCAATGGAATCATGGGCCTTTTATTGATTCGTATATCATTGATTAACTTTGCTTCTTCAATTATGCTTTTTACAAATATTTCGACACTGTCCGGTCCTCTATATGTTTTAAATTTGTTTAGACTTTTATCATGGGAACAACAAACATAATATGCAAAACACGATGGCTCATGTAGTTTAGTATTCACTGTACATTTACTGACATTGGTATCTTCTAAATTTAATAATATACTTTCAAAATCGGCATAGATAACAAAATTGATCTTTTGCTTCCTCTCATAATTTTTAAACTGTAATGTACTATTTTTATCTGGGAGTAACGTCAAAAGTTTTGAGCACATATGTTTATTATATTTTATTTCACTAGAAAAAAATTGAAGACAAGTTTCACATAAATACATCCGACCTTTATGACTTGTGACTTGTCTTCGTACTAAACGTAAAAGATCTTTTATCAAACAGTAGTGGCCTTTATCATTTTTTTCGAAATACAATAAATTTACATGATTATCTCTTTTAGAATTTGATATATAAAGAGGGCCAGTCACTTTATTATTTTTATCAATACCATATATGTTAACACTTATATGTTCGTTATTCCTCTCAAACGTTTTTATATCTTGGGGTGCGGGTGGAAATGCCATCCCTTGCACGTTTAATACTGAACTGTAATGTGGATATGAACTTGTTCTACATACATTATTTTTGGCAGGAAATAGAGCTGCGGTAATACTCCATAAGAAACAATATTGATCATTATTACGTATATTTAAACAACTCTTAGTATTTTTAACAACGGGTGGTAATTCGATGTAAGTACCACCATGCATAGGTGAATATTTATTTATATTAATTTCTAAGTGACTCATAGAAACAAATGACCATCCAGATTCACAATGCTCAAATTCAGAAAGTTTATTTTTACATGTTTCAATTAAATTAATAAAACAATTATCAAAATCAGTAATATTGCTTATAATAGCATATTTGGTATTAAAAGACTTCAGATGTTGCTCATTCGATTTAGATAATACAAAATAAGCAAAAAGCTCAAAGTTCAATTTAATACACATATTTCTCTGAAGTGATATTTTAACTATTTTCCAAATATCATCTCGTTTATCATCCAAAAACGATTCTGGAATTAAATACTCGTCTTCTGATGCTGGGTTTAAACGATATGTCATAATCCTATTTTTAAATGCCGTAGCAATTATATCAACATTCTCATACTTAGACTTTATTACACAATTAGATTTATGAATATTGGTTCTTTCATGATGTCTGTATTCATGTTCAGGAATTTCAATTTCACATTTATTACAATGGATATACTTTAATATATGGTTACGAGTATGGATGCATTGATCATATTTATGAGTTTTGTTACATTGATCACATTCATGAATGGAACTTGATAGTGCGTTGGCAGCTGGAGGTATAACTGAAAAAAAATACATAAATGCATTTATATTTAATAAAGATTTATTTGAATAGGTACAATGTTTAGATAATTAAGAAAGAGATTATAATGAGAAACATAAAAATGTGATTACACGCCTTAAAATTAGTGCCTATATTCAAGTTATATAATAAAGAAAGATACATGGAAGATATCATAGACATATTTTTTTTGCTTATTTTATTTCATTTTTATTTTTTTTTTATTTTTTATTTATTAACGATTAATTACGTTGTTTACATAAGACATACATATCATGCGACATTACAACTAGCTAGTTTATTAATAATATGAGCTAATAAAAGTAGGCGGAGCTTTTTTAAATTCTGCTCTGGTAGCAGCTACGTAGGCTTGCAAAAAACGCCAGGATTCAGCATCCTCATTTGTCCTATTTTTGATCGTAACGATCGATTGACGCCATCTGTTAACCGGCGTGATACGCTCTATCTCGTCCGTTTTATAAACTTTTAAGTCAACGTAATACGAGCCTGTTTTGGCATCATCCGATTGCTTTGAATAACCATTAGCTATCCGCCTTGTAATATAGCTATTAATGGGTTGGGTTTTTTTCTCAGTTTTGTCTTCTAGTAGCTCGTCCTCACTGTCAGTACCGAACAATTCACTTGCAGTCTTCTTGCATAACTTGACAGGGTGGATGACTGTTGGAGTCTTCTTACCAGACGATGACGATGTACTGGTTGTAGGTTTCTCCATCGACACCTGCTTGCGTTTCTTTGGTTTCTCCGGCCGTGTTTTGCCCCCGTCGAACTCGTCTTCCGAGGGGAATAAATGATCAGCCGTGTGCTTGGACCTGAAAGGAATACCAATTTGCGATCATTAATTTTAAGTCAAAAGTCACCAGTCAGTATGTAAGAAAATTAATTAACTAAATGCTTGAATTTTTGTTTTTTTTGTTTTTTTGAGAAACGAATTAAAGTACATTGAATGATAAATTATTTGAATGAATGAAAAGTCAAATGGATTAAAAGACTGAGAGGCTGAATAATGTATTATATAAATTGAGAAATTAATTATTAACTGAAAATAAGTACTAATGAATGATAAATTATTTGAATGAATGATTAGTCAAATGGATTAAAAGAGTGAGTGGTTGAATAATGTATTATATTAATTGAGGAAATTAATTATTAACTGAAAATAATTACTAATGAATGATAAATTATTTGAATGAATGAATAGTCAAATGAATTAAAAGAGTGAGTGGTTGAATAATGTATTATATTAATGATGAAATTACTAATTAACTGAAAAATAAGTACTAATGAATGATAAATTATTTGAATGAATGAATAGTCAAATGGATTAAACGAGTGAGTGGTTGAATAATGTATTATATTAATTGAGAAATTAATTATTAACTGAAAATAAGTACTAATGAATGATAAATTATTTGAATGAATGAATAGTCAAATGGATTAAAGGACTGAGAGGCTAAATAATGTATTATATTAATTGAGAAATTAATTATTAACTGAAAATAAGTACTAATGAATGAATGATAAATTATTTGAATGAATGAATAGTCAAATGGATTAAAAGAGTGAGTGGTTGAATAATGTATTATATTAATTGAGAAATTAATTATTAACTGAAAATAAGTACTAATGAATGATAAATTATTTGAATGAATGAATAGTCAAATGGATTAAAAGAGTGAGTGGTTGAATAATGTATTATATTAATTGGGGGAAATTAATTATTTACTGAAAATAAGTACTAATGAATGATAAATTATTTGAATGAATGAATAGTCAAATGGATTAAAGGACTGAGAGGCTAATAATGTATTATATTAATTGAGAAATTAATTATTAACTGAAAATAAGTACTAATGAATGATAAATTATTTGAATGAATGAATAGTCAAATGGATTAAAAGGACTGAGAGGCTAAATAATGTATTATATTAATTGAGAAATTAATTATTAACTGAAAATAAGTACTAATGAATGAATGATAAATTATTTGAATGAATGAATAGTCAAATGGATTAAAAGAGTGAGTGGTTGAATAATGTATTATATTGAGAAATTAATTATTAACTGAAAATAAGTACTAATGAATGATAAATTATTTGAATGAATGAATAGTCAAATGGATTAAAAGAGTGAGTGGTTGAATAATGTATTATATTAATTGGGGGAAATTGATTATTTACTGAAAATAAGTACTAATGAATGATAAATTATTTGAATGAATGAATAGTCAAATGGATTAAAGGACTGAGAGGCTAATAATGTATTATATTAATTGAGAAATTAATTATTAACTGAAAATAAGTACTAATGAATGATAAATTATTTGAATGAATGAATAGTCAAATGGATTAAAAGAGTGAGTGGTTGAATAATGTATTATATTAATTGAGGAAATTAATTATTAACTGAAAATAATTACTAATGAATGATAAATTATTTGAATGAATGAATAGTCAAATGAATTAAAAGAGTGAGTGGTTGAATAATGTATTATATTAATGATGAAATTACTAATTAACTGAAAAATAAGTACTAATGAATGATAAATTATTTGAATGAATGAATAGTCAAATGGATTAAGAGAGTGAGTGGTTGAATAATGTATTATATTAATTGGGGAAATTAATTATTAACTGAAAATAAGTACTAATGAATGATAAATTATTTGAATGAATGAATAGTCAAATGGATTAAGAGAGTGAGTGGTTGAATAATGTATTATATTAATTGGGGAAATTAATTATTAACTGAAAAAATTACTAATGAATGATAAATTATTAATAATTAAAATTACTTACATGTTGGAAAAGTTGCGATGTTTTACTCTATCACGACACACACAAAGTTTATCTTTCGAACTACCGTAGTGGCGCAAGGAAGAAGAATGTGATCCAGGAATCCCAGGTTAGCTCTTAAATAGACTCAAATCCCACGTGATCAATGTGCATATAAGGAAAGGAAAAAGGACGCATATAGCTAAAAAATGCTTAATCAGGAATTGTATGTATCATTAAATGTGGTGTTCCACTTCGAGATATAATATATATTTATAGTTTTTGATGTAATGTATCTTATAAATAGTCGAGTTTCAAAAATTCATATTTAGAAACCATGGAGAACGATACGAATTTATATCTCGGTAATATCACGTAATATAATATTATATCACGCATCCGATATAAATTTATAGTTTCGGATATAATATATTATATCTCAGTGTTAAAGGTTCAATTAGAAACTATGATGAGCGATATCAATTTATATCTCGAGAAGATATATTATACATTATATTATATCCCGTAGTGAAAAGCCGATCTTATCATGGTAAGTAGTTTGGTGCACCGATTGCTTGTTTGCCTACTGTATGACATAAAAAATTAAAAACCTTAGGGCGTTGGCACTTGTACGGTTCGCCTGCCATATTATAATATGTAAACATCACAAATAATATTTATAAAAAAAGGTTATTATGTATAAACTAACACTACAATATAAACTAACTATATAAAATTGTTTACTCTTGTACCCCGCACAAATTTATATACATATTTATGACTGTACTCTTAATTTCAGCGATTTTTTTAAAAAAATAATATTATGAGCACGTTCCTACAGAGAACCGCCCATGTATCGCCTGCCTTATATGAATATAGTAAACAGATACAATTGCGTTCCGTATATGGTGTTGCTAAGCTAAGCGTAAAATATATATATATATAATAATACTAATTTGAACTCTATTTACAATAATGAAAAAATATATAAAAAGGGAAATTATTATTTTTTTAAAATCAGTACGTTATTAACACTGTATAAGACGACTTCTTGCAAAAAAAAAAATGTCGGTAAGTACCTACACATTCTAACCTTACTATTTATTTCTAGTTTTTATAATTCAAATTTTAACACAATAAAACTGTTGTGATTTAATCTAATTCTTAGTTTTCAATTCTAATGTTCATTTCAATAAATAAATAATTAATAACGTTTTTCATGCACTTACGTTATGCTGGTTCGAATTAGAATTCCTTTGATATGAGTGCTAGGTTCATCAAGGACGATCATGGCACTGATCATGGGCTGATTCAATAATCTGACTCAGAATAAATACCATCAGGTTATACAAATAATAATTTTCCAAATGTTACTACTATTCTTTCATTCATTATTCATATTTTTATGCTAACAGGAGACTGAAGAAATCTTCAACTTCATACCATCAGAACCAAGGCCTGCTCGTAAAGATGGGAGGAGAATCCTTGGTCTCGGCTTCCGGAAAAGAGCGAAGTCTGACCAAGAGCAAACAATCTACGCTTATATTAAGAAGCCTATGCCTACGGCAAGCAAAATTATAAGAATCGAGGTTTACGATGCCGAGGATTTTAAAAAGGCTAATGATAGCACCGTATGTAACTGTCAAGCTGAGGTTTGTGTACAGCATGTAACACAAAGCATTTTGTTCGATGACATCTTTAATGACATTATGGACATAATAGATAAGATTAAAATTAATATGCAAACAAAATCATATAGTGTGAACTAATTATTTATAAATAAAGTGACTTAATTAAGCTATGTGTATACGATATGTACCTATTGTTATTACTTGTTGGTGGTTTATAAATTAAGTAACATTATGCTAGATTGTACGTAACTGTCAATAAATGATAATTTAAATAAAAATGCATTGTTAGTAATATTTTGTTTTATTTAAATAGACCAGAAACACTCATATACTAATTATAGGTTAACTTTAATAAAAATAAATAACATTCGCAAGTACACAAACACACACACACATACGTTATGAAGGTTCCAAATTAGGAGTCCTATAATTCCAGGACAAATGACGGCAGGTAAAAATAATATCACATTATAATTATGTACTCGTAATTCAGTGTCAAGGTTAAAGACTGCGCGACAAGCGGATTAATGAAATAAGAGCCGTGGCTCATTGGGTGCATTGCATCACCATTTCTGGTTAAGCATCTCTCTGTGATGAATCGATGTATCATTCATAATCATTATATTATACTAACAGTGTGAATTGGTGGTTTCTGGATCTTCTGTGATCCAGAAACCCCAATTCACAACTACTATGGTCGTATCTAACTGAGTGTCAAACGTAACGATAAAGCTTCGTGAAAGACATAGAGTGGGTAAAAAATGTAAAAATTGGATAAACTCGAGTTTAACCCCTTTACACTAGAGGCACAGATATACATCTTTACATTATCCTTGTTGCAATATGACAAGCTATTTATATGAGTATATCTATGTAGATTTTATATCTGTGTCTCAACGATCAAGATGGTTTAGGTACGGGCAAAATGTGAGGGGTACATATTTTATATACGAAGTATGAGTTAAGGAAATAATTAAGGTAAGCAGTTTTGAGCAAGGCCGAACTTTGTTATATTAATTACTGAAATCAAGCTTTGGTTCATGGTATGAGGTTTCATTATTAAAGAAATAATAAGAAAAATATTTTGTTTTTCTCTCCACGAGTACCGGTAGTTTTTTTTATATTCTACAAAGGCACACAAACAACATGCGGTCGGCCTGATGGTAAGCCGTCACCGTAGCCTATAGACGCTTGCAATAGAGGGGGTATCACTAACGCGTTGCCAACCCTCCCAGCCCCCCTTGGGGGGGGGGGGGGGGGCAAATGGAGCTCTGGAGACCTTACTCTCCGTAGGAACACAACATGGCCGAGACCAATGCTATTTGGCTACGATTTTCGACTTCGTCCGCGTGAAGTTCCGGACCCGTTCTCGTGGGAACTACATGAATTACGGAATACAGCTATAGCCTATGTCACTCACTGATAATATAGCTTTCTACTGGTGAAAGAATTTTTGAAATCGGTCCAGTAGTTTCGGAGCCTATTCAATGCAAACAAACAAAAAAAAATCCTTCACGGCCTGACTAATCAGCCGATCATTATGAAAATTTGTAAATATATTGTCAGGGATAGGGGTACAGAGTCCACTTTTTATCCCGTGAAATTATGACATTCCAATGGGAAAATATTTTTTCTATTATAGAGGGCGCTGCTTGGGAAGCTATCGGCCAACAGATGGCGCTACAAATCGCACTACGGGTACTTTTGTTGTCAAACGAGAACTATGTGAAAGTTAGGGTTCCATATTATATCCAAACATCAAACATGTATTGGCCAATTGTACATATTCCCCGATTTCCCATTTCATATCCACTTCGTTTCCATACATTTCCATTGGGAACTGTTTGTGTTTATGAGAAAAAGGTACACCCCAGCAAGAGACCAGGAGCGGTTATTTCATTTCCTACGTGTTGGTTACGCTACACGGAAAATAGGAAAGTCGGCATTGAGAAAGCTAAGATGAAAATTGAATTGTTCTATATTTTTATTATGACAATGTTAATATCTTTCTGTTCTCTTTTATATTGTTTTTTGTGTTAGCCAAGGAATGCGGTGGACAGGGGCGTAAATATAATTCAAGATTTTTAAATGTTGTTTAAAGGAATCGGATTCGATTTTTATTTAGGTACTAGCTTTTTTCCCCGCGACTTGGTCCGCGTGAAGTTACGGACCCGTTCTCGTGGGAACTACATGAATTTCGGGAAAAGCTATAGCCTATGTTACTCCCTGATAATGGAGCTTTCTGCTGGTGAAAGAATTTTTGAAATCGGTCCAGTAGATTCGGAGCCTATTCAATGCAAATAAACAAACAAACCAACAAACAAACAATCAAATCTTTCCTCTTTATAATATTAGTATAGATCACACGTACTTACAACCTGCTGATTCCTAACACATGCAATAAACTCCCGTATGTGTGTAAAGGCCAACATGAGATGAGATTCTCGTCACCACCATTTCCTGTTGGACCAACTGCTACGCACAAACCGCCTACTATGTCGGTGCGCGGTGCCACATGAGCATCGCCTTAGCAATAGTATATACATTATTCATATTGTATTATGTAAATTACAGTGTTCTCTCTAATATGGTTGAGCACAGCGATATCTGACTCTTGCGTCAACTCGTGAACGGGTGCTGCCTGGGGGAACTGGTCCACTCTTATCAGTACTGCCTTTTTTTTAAATTGTAGATTTAAGACTTGTTCATTCCACACCATTGTGTATAACATTCGTATTCTCATGCGTATTCTTCTTATAAATTTTAATGTATTTAACACTGTAATTAACGAGTGGAAGAAAAAATTACAAAATGACTAAAAAAAGCCGTAACCGCTTTTCTTTCGCCATTTCTTTTTACTGGTGGCCATTTTACTTGTGTCCGAAATGGTGGTAGTTTATAACGTAATTTTAACAAGTTGTAAATGACAAGAAAAAGTGCCTGTGAAGGTCTAATTTCTGAAATAAACGATTTCATTTCATTTCATTTCAGTGATTTCAGGTCTGCTGTGTATCGCAAATAATAACTCAAAACTCGATAAATCCTTTATCAGAACGATAGTAAATATTTTATTCTTAATATTTTCCAGAATCGCGGTAAAAAATATATTATGCCATTTTCTTAACACCTCGCCGATGTCTCGGTGCAATCTAATTATATGAAGCTTGCCGGTTGTGGGCGCAATCGCTACACGGACTACGATGAGAAATAATTGCTTTGGATATTACAAATTCCCCTGATTTTTGTAAAGTCAAAGTCAAAGTACTTTATTCTGTGGGCCGTCGCGGGCACTTAGACACGTCATTTACAATGAGTGTTACTTATTAATAATATTATTCTGTATTAAGTAAATAAGCTACTCCATAAACTGCCACCATTACGATAACAAAACAAAATGACCACAGGTAAAAGAAACGGCGAAAGAAAACCGGTTACGGCCTTTTTTGTCCATCAGATACTTGTTTATTTTTGTCTCTGTAAGCTAACTCAACTCCAACTCCACTCCAACTAACTCCCACTCCCTCCTGCTCTTCTCTGGGGTTTGCTGGGGTACAGCTGTTGTCAAGCTTTAAAGCTTATTGTCATTCTGAGATCGTTGTTGATCCAGGGCCTGAGACACAACGGTGGGAATGTAAGGTGGGCTTGTCCTGAATATAAGAATTCTTTTTTATTATTGTTTGACAGCCCGGTGGTGTCGTGTTAGTAGACCCTAACTTCGGCACTAGCTGGTGCGTGTGAATGAATGAATAAATATAATTTTTTTTTGACGATGTTGTGCAAGCTAGTGAAGCGCTAACGGGATACGCTTCACCAGCAACATTGGTTTTACGTGGGCGAGGTGTCAACCCGCCGCACAACCCCCGAAATGCTGGAGGACCACACCCGTCGTTGGTCAGCGAGTCCATCGGACTTAGCCGGTTAGTATAGCTAGGCTGTACTACCGACCATTCCCCTATCCGCCACCTTGGGGACGCTCCCCTACGCTGTGAGGGCCAGCGCGGGGTATGAGTATATTTTGCTTAGACATGGGTACATTAGGTCTTATAAAGTAAGTACGTACTCCCCCTAGGGTTCGAATCCCGGTCGGGTGTCGGGTCATGATGAAAAACTATTTTTTTCTGATTGGCCTCGGGCCTTGGATGTTTATCTATATATATATATATATATATATATATGTATTTGTTATAAAATATAGTATTGTTGAGTTAGTATCCCATAACACAAGTTTCGAACTTACTTTGGGGATAGCTTAATCTGTGTGATTTGTCCCTTTATATTTATTTATTATTTACTTTGCCTGCCACATAATAACATAAACAAAATTGTATAATATTGTTATCTTCGAAAAATCTCTGGATGTACTGAACCGATTTTATAATTAAGATAATTACCAACAGAAAGCAACGGTATTTAATCTATTTTATTAATCCGAAAAAGCCCATGTGGACGAAGTCACAAGGAACAGGAGGGCTACTACGAAAATCCGATACTTCGGCCGAAGTATCGGAAGAATTTTAAACGTCGAATACAAGGTATTTCATGGTTATAATTCAACGAACTACTAAAATAATCATAAAGTACAAGGTATTTCATGCATACAATTCAAGGAATTAATAAAATAATCATGAAAAAACCTTGTAATTCATAGTTAAAATTCTTCCGATACTTCGGCCGAAGTATCGGATTTACGTTTCGTAGCCCTCCAGATCCTACTAATATTATAAAGGTGAAAGTTATATGTGTGTTTGTTACTTCTTCACGCTCAAATGGCTGGGCAAATATGATATTTGGTATATAGGTAGCTGATACCTTGGATTAACACATAGGGTACTTTATTCCGAAAAGTATCTAGTATATAAAATATCGTAAGTATATGATAAGTATCTAGTATATCGTAGTATATAAAATATTTAATCAAAAGTCTGATATAGATGGCGCTGTTGGCCATATACACGCAAACGAAGTTGCCCGGGTTTCACTAGTAGTTACATAAAACTGTACAGAACACACTAAGAGCATACTTCAAGTAAATTGTGTTGCTTAATGTTAGCAAATACTATAGACGAGTAATACCCACAGCTTCGAAAGAATTCGAGCAAGACGCGACACTAGCGCCCCTACGGCATGAGGGCGGCATGAGGTGAACGATTTCAAAACTTTTGTATGCAAAATGTTATAGCGCCCCTACCGGCATGAGGTGAACTGTGCGTTTTGTATGCAAAATGTTATAGCGCCCCTAGCGGCATGAGGTGAACGGAGGTTGCCAAGTCATTGTATGAGAAACGTCAAGAGCTGTGGGTATTAGTCTTCTATAGTATTTGATGTTAGTAAACAATAAATAAATACATAAAACGTGCATCTCTTTAGCTTCGTACATGAATGTTCCGTCTCGGGATTGCAATACGAATAAAAAGTTGTTGTTTTTTTACAACATCGCCGCTTGTTGGTTCAATTTTGAAATTCAATTTAGATTTACTGAACGCTTAAACCTTATCCGGGGTATTTCGATTAACTACAATGAAACTTAATGAAGCAACGAACAGTTTTATGAACAAGTTCGAAGTGAAAAATATTGGGGATTTTTATTTGAAGCAACGTACTATTTTAGGCGCCGGACATCTTTAAATAGTGTAAAATTATGTTGTTACCGCTGTCTGACTGTATGTATGCTTAGTTCTTTAAAATTTCGCAACAAATTTTGATGTTTTTTAAAAATAGATAGAGTGATTCAAAAGGCAGGTTAATGTGCATAATACTTACATTCCAAAATCCACACGCGAAAGCGGGTTACACGCAACAAAGCACGGATTTTGCTTGTACATAAAACCTTGATTTTCTAGGATAGTTAGTTCCTCGTGCAGGGACTCAAAAACTCTTTTATAAAGGATACACATTCATAAGTGTTTCTGTCACAGAATTATTCCTGTAACATTTATTTTGTGTTTAAAACCTCTTTTATATCTGTTACACTTCTATAGTCATTACTATTTTGAAAGAGCAAGTGCTAAGTTTCTTGCCGGTTCTTCTTAGCACAAATCAACCGTCTGAACTTGTGGTGGGGAAAAAAAGTGACGATTCGAAAGTGCTTGTAATATGCCTATTTGAATTAAAATATTTGGATTTTGATTTGATTTTGAAAAGTGTCACTAGCAAATGGCTTTGTGGGCACGTAATGTGTTTGTGTGTATACGTACATAGAAAATTGCTGTTACACTTTGTAATGAAATGGCAACCCCCTATGAGCTGTCGAATAGTTTTTTTTTTTTTTTTTATACCACACAGGTGGCAAACAAGCATACGGTCGGCCTGATGGTAAGCCGTCACCGTAGCCTATAGACGTAAGCAATACCGGGGGTATCACTCACGCGTTGCCAACCCTCCCAACCCCCCCAAGTGGAGCTCTGGAGACCTTACTCACCGTAGGAACACAACATGGCCGAGACCAATGCTATTTGGCTACGATCTTCTGTAAGGTGGAGGTCCTTCCCCAGACGGGCTGCTCCGATTTGAGCGGATTATCCGCTGTGCCCTACCTCTCTTAAAAGTTATGCCAATGTAAACCTTATTGACTGTAACAATTATTAACACTTAACGGTATTTTTGGAAACAGATTGACAGAAACAGACAGTTACATTTTCTGTGTTTTACTTATAAAACAAATATGAAAAACAGTGTTTAGAACACTCTTTTCGGATACCAGTCTCTGCCGTCATGCATAGAAAACATACAAAATGTCAAAGAATATAATATTGCACTCATCTGCATGCAGGCAAGCGAAGCGTAGTAAAAACGGAATTCTACAACGTGCGTGACACGTTACGTACTCGTTCAAGTGCCTGTCTGTCCATTTGTACGTTTTCATTTTTCATTCATGTGTAAGTTCGTCGGCTATTACTCTGTAACAAGTAGAACCTATTCAACCGTGATAGTTTTCCTTTTAGGTTTACTACCTACAATTAATTGTTTTAAGTTTCTAGACACAACAGTTTCGTAGATAGAGAGAGGGGGGACTACCATGTTAAACAAAAATTTGTATGTTTTTTTTTTTTTAAAGTTTTTTATATCCAGACTCACGCTTATTTGATGAGTCGCACCAGATACACAGTGAAAATGATAGTTTTTTTACACAACTCACACAGCCCCATCTGTTCCCAAAGTAAGCGACCATTTGCTAGCTTACTTCAGGTGGTGTTGTGTGAATTGTTTAAATAATAATCCATATCATTGTATCGAAAAATTGCATAGCAATGTTTTTGTTTGCGATTTTTGAATCCCAGAAAAACATTGGGGGTGCATTTTTAATATTCATTTTATCGTGATACATTCTGCAAAAAATCTACAAACCAATTTTCGAATTGGTTTGAAGAGCTTTTACTCGCCCCTCTAAATTGAAATTGTTTGACTTTAACGATATCCTATTATTGTGCACGCTGACATTTCGAACATTCCAGAAAGAGAACATGAAGAGTTCCGTGGTCATTGACATTAACAAAAAACAATCGCATCATCGAACATTCTAGAAAGAGAACAAGAAACAAAAGAGTTCTGCAAATAAGTATTTTTTTAAATCATTTTAACTCTGGTAATACTTACAAGTCGTGTGTAAGTATTATTATTTGGGAAACTCCATGTTTCCAACTAGTTCTATATCATAAAAAGACATCGAAATAATATTACTACGTATAGAAATGACACCGCGAACAAAATTTTTGTCCCCATACGTTGAGGCCAATAGACATCAACTCGTTTATGACTCGTTTAGAAACTTGCCGACGCTCATCGTGATTGGTCCTCTGATTTATGTTAAAAAAAATAATTAAAAAATGCCGTCATGTTCAATAAAATCTTGCAAAAACCGTTCAACAGTAAGAAAGAAAGATAGCGGCGTCACTTATCATCGGTAAGTATACAAAAAATTAAGTAAAACCAACCAAAACAATTTTTTTTCATTATTTTCTATTGCATCATGATTGCATCCGCCATTTCTATGTGAAAATCATAGATTATCAAAAAGTAATCGTACAGATGGGATACGTAGGTACTAAGCGTGAGTCAATTTTATAATATAATTTAGGTACTTATTTTTGAAAAATTTTTTGCTTTTTTTTTAACCGACTTCAAAAAAGGAGGTTCTATGTTTCATTGTTTTTTTTTGGAGGTCCGCCGATTACTCCAATTGTGGACCGATTTTCAAAATTCTTTTTTTATTCATAAGTGCATACTCCCAAGTTGTCACCAATTCAGGATCTGATGATGGGAATTCCAGGAAAATCGAGGGCAACCCTCAAATTTCATGGGCACGTATAACGCGTTACTTTGTTGTCGTAATTATTATAATTAGATTTTTTCAACTATATTTACAAAATATTTTTATATAGTAGGTATAAAATATGTAAATGTGGATAAAGTTACTAACTAAGTAAAAAAAATAGTTTCTAGAAAATAAAAAGAAGGAAAACGAAACAGCATTTTAAATTTCGACCAACCGTTTTCGAACAAATAAAATTTCATTATAAAGTTAGTTTTGATTTAATCTCAGTTTATTTTTGACTAATATTTAGTTAAGAACAAAAATTTAATGTAGCTTCCTACCTATAAAGCTAATATTGTACCTATTTTCTATTAAGTTTATTCTATTAAGTAAAATAAAATATTGTAATAAAATAAAATAATCAATTAGATGTCCAATAGGCAGAATATAAACAAAGTGTCGCCCCTGCGTAGTAATGTCATATTCTATGACTCGGTTGGGGGCGGGGCCAGGGAGGGGCACGCCCCTCACGGCCGAACGCGGCGCCAAAATTTGAAGGCGCTGTCATTTCTATACGTAGTAATATTATTTCGATGTAAAAAGAACTGTATTTTTCTTCGTATATGTTCATCATTACGAACGTATCTTAGAGACAGTCTAGAAAAGGCACTCAGCAAATTAAAGCAAACATTATTTTTGAGCAAACTCTTCGAAGTGACTATTTTCGTTCAACATAACTTCGTTATTTGTATTGGATGGTTTTATTTGTTTATATTTATTCAAGTAATTTATTATTTCGTGGGGTACCGGGTTGCTGTACTTATTTGTTTTAATATTGTTCATAATAATGTGGAAGCTTTTAATTGGATTTGTTTTTGTTGTTTTTATTTCTAAGATTAAACTAGATGGAGTATGGTCATACAAGCGCTCTGTCAAAAGTGAATCGCTAAACGCTCGATGACATGTCGGTGACATACACTTGACACTTGCGGAATGTTGCCAATGGAGGTGTAGTTTCCAAAAAGCGGGGAAATAAATAGAGTTTGTTTAAATTTCTCAATTTTCAAGTAACAAAATTTTAGGTATATGATATCGTAAATTCACAAGGACTTCCATTAGAGAACGTGTCACATACCTACGTAAATATTAGTAGCAGCAGCAACTGTTTTAAAATTAATCAGTCAAAGCAATAAAAGTAGTTAAAATGGGAAACTATTTTCACAATCGGGCAACAAATTATATAACAGCATTAAAATAATACGCTAAAATAGTATTATTTCTTTTTCATAATTAACTACAAATTACTATGAAATAAATAAAACTTTCCTGTGAACAGTGATATCATAACATTTCTTATGTTTTTCAAACCTGTTGTGACTACTTGTGACACGATTTAATAGCACAAACCGCCATATTTTTTTCCCGGGAGACACGTTTGGATGTGCTTTGACATCGACAACTACGAAGCGGTTCGGCAAAGTTCGGCGTTTGGTGCCAGAGACTGGCACCAGTTGAGGTGTATCAAAACGGGTGCAGGGACACTCCCTCTTTATATTGTTATTACTCTAAGTTTGTACTTGTATATTAAGCTGTAAGATTCCAAAATAAAATAAAAAATATTGTTGATGGTGAGCTCAGTGATGGAGGCAGGCTGTTTCTCGCATCATCTCTTGAACGGTTATCATCTTGGGGGACTGGTCTGCTCTTAAACCGACCTTGAGTTGAAGTGCCGAAAGAAACTCAACAGTTAGCCTTCCCTTAAAAGTCATTATGACTTCACAAATCATTTATTAGTAAATTACGATAGCATATTGTAAAACTAATTCTGACTTCCCTAATGTTGTTAAAACTGCTGTTTTATCCCTTAAAGTTTACGTAGTTCTAAGAGCAATTATTTGAATAGGACCACAGAGTAAATAAGGAAAATTTACGGCAAAATGTTACCTTAAAAGATTTACGTAATTACTTTAAAAGTAATATTTTAATTAAAAATTTCCCCAAAACATAATTTACTTACTCGTTTCAAATTTTGTTGTAATGATTAAAATAATTATGCTAATAATTCGATCTGAGTGGATTCTGTTTGTTATTTTAAGTAATGGACTTTCTTTGTATTTTATATCCTGCGTAACTTCCTAGTAGAATTTCCAAAATCTTTGTTTTTTATAGATATAATGGTATTATGTGTATCCCTTATAATTTCCCGTGAGAATTATTATCAAAAAACCTTTTTTTCTGTAGACATAATTTCCCTTATTCAACTGGATATTTGAAGGGACATACTGCTATTTTAAGTAGTACCTATTTCAAAGAAAAATAACATGGGGAGCAGTGGTGCTTTTGACGCTACGCCAAAAAAAAATTTTTAAAATATATTTATTTGAAAAATCTCCATCTAGTCACAAATTCGCTGTAGCATTTTGCCGCTCGCCCAAAAATCGCAGTGCACAGTGATGGCTATGAAATCTGTATCAATATCCATTTCAAACTTTAAAAAAACAGTTATATTTCGCTATATTGATATAATAAATACAGATTTCTACCATTTTGTAAACAAAGCAATATTTGTGTTGACCAACACGCTTTGCCTGTTGCCTGGTTCTTTAAATGCAATATAGAACTGTGGAATTTCAATCAATATTTTGACATTGAAAGTGTATCATAAAATACAATTAAATTGAAAACGTTAAATTTGTTTAATAATTAAATGGTTTACACAATTATCTGATATATTCCATTTCACTGTCTTAGCACAAAAACTCCAAACAATAGTCAAATTCAAAATATAAATCGATATGAAATAAAAATTTATAGATTATAAAATTTCTTTATTTTTCTATTTTTTTCGTGCCACAAAGTTGGCACACAAGCATCCGCCTTATGATAAGCATCACCGTAGCCTGGAGACGCTTGCAACACCGGGGGTATCACTCACGCGTTGCCAACCCTCCTAACCCCCCCAAGTGGAACTTACTCACCGTAGGAACACAACATGGCCGAGACCAATGCTATTTGGCTACGATCTTCTGTAAGGTGGAGGTCCTTCCCCGGACGGGCTGCTCCGATTTGAGCGGATAATCAGCTGTGCCCTACCTCTCTTTATTGCCTTATATTATTAGTATCAAGCTAATTCAAATACAACAATTGAATTTCACTGAAAATCTAGTGTCCAGTATATTGCAACTGAATATACTTAGGTTTAAAGATCTTTTTTATCTTCAAAGACATAAATTGCCACTTATGAGATAACACAATTTAAAGTAGAGTTTACATTCATCGTCGAGTAGATACAATAAAAACACAAATTTACACAAAATGGTAACGTTTTTCGTATTTGACAATCGTTGCAACTGCTAGGCTACTTTGCAACTGATTTAACAGTTAACAATAGGGTTGCCAGACGAGAATTTCAAAATATCTGGAAAAAAAATCAAATAGTCGGGATTTGGGGATTGTTGTCGGTAGAAATAAAATATTAATAAGAAAAATTACGTTCTTTTTTTTTTTTCCAAACAAATACCAACAAGGACAAACTAGACAATAAGCAGGCAGGTTTGGAATTTTAGAAATTTCGTTTTTCTGGAGATTTTGAGATTTGTCTGGAGTCTAAAGATCGTTAATAAAGTCGGGAGAATCCAGACTGTAATGATCGCTTTTTAACTTAATATGAATAGGAAAATACTAATATATCACTGGCTCACTACTACACCAGCTCAGAGGCTCAGGCGCACGTCCTGCCCGCAACGCGACTCCCGCTCGGTTAACAACTGCACGGCTACCGCCCTCTACTGGTGTACATGAGACAATGTATTATATCTATTGTATAGATACAAACACTACACAGACGACTCCCGACCATCTGGCAACCTTATTTACACTACATGCCACGGTAAATTTAACAAACCCCAGTTTCTGTAAACTTACAATTTAACTAACAAAACCAAATTTAATTTCTCGTATGCCAGAATTTTTTTAAAACTTTAACGTTTAAAATTATTTAAACGCACAGCCGTGCATTTTCAGCGTTCATTTTATGAAATAAGGAAGTTTATTTGGCGTTTTATACTTTTTAATGTTCACGCTGCGTTTTTATTATGGTAGTGATTTTATTTATTGCATTTTTATTTAATGTTAAAGTAATTATTACATAAATGACGTTTGCACTTTATCTAAGGCCTCAGATATTATATTAGATAGATATAAATATAAATTCTTCGCTTCAAAATGCGCATACGAAACGCGCGCTTGTGCGCTTCGACACGCGTTGGGTTGGTGAACAGCGCGTCTTGCCGGCGTCACTCTGAAACCGGCATAACAAAACAACGAGTCGCTCTATAATGTACACGTGACAATATGTCGTAACGATGATTTCATGACGATATAAATAAAATAAATAAATAAATATATAGGGACAATTCATACAGATTGAGCTAGCCCCAAAGTAAGTTCGAAACTTGTGTTATGGGATACTAACTCAACGATATTATATTTTATGACAAATACATATATAGATAAACATCCAAGACCCGAGGCCAATCAGACCTCCTGGGTGGCGGTCTGGCGTGGTAACCATTACGCCACGAAGGTCGTCGATATATCGTAACGATTTCAGATTGTGTAGATAAATATAATGTTCCTAGTCTCTCCACACGTCTCCGATATTGGTCAATCGTCACTTCTCTGTAGAAGTTAACGCAAGAAACATACCTATCACCCAGCGTATACAAGTGAGCTCCGTGCCAATGCCAATGCCTAAATGAGCGATCGCCATCCACACACAACTACGTAGTACTATTATCTATTCTGTGACACAACGTCAAAACTGTGCGAACGCAGTCGACAACGATATCTAACAGAAATTATAACTGCTACCGATGAACGATAATTTGCAATGATTTTTCATACATACTGTTAAAAACGGCGGTAACCACTTTCCATCAGATGGCCCGCTTTGTTTGCCTGCGATAAGACATAAAACATCTAAACGTAGATTTCGCGCTTGTTAGATCTAGTACAATTTAATAAAATAATACTAGAATTGAATATAAGAGTCATTTATCAAAATCTCAACTAATATATCGGTGCGCGTATATAGGGTTAAGTCTAGACTTATTACAGACAAGTCTAGCAATTCTATATATAATCAATCACAAAAATACATTATCTAGAAATTCAATTATCTTAGCCGAAAATAGATTATTTTGTTCGAATTAACAGCCCGATGGCTATGTAGGTGTACACTTGTACAGTCAACAAGGGAATGGGTTGAATTTATTTATAGTATTCATATTGTATTGTGTATTTACAAATTTTCTAGTAAACTACTTCACGCAATATTTAGAAATCTTTAATCATTATATAGAGGGTGGTTAACCCATTCCTTTGTTGACTGTATCGGCGACGCTGCTGCCCGGAGATCAAACTCTTGCTGAGTTTGATCTCTGGGCAGAAAAAAACATTTTTTTCGCACCCACCCCATGTTGTGGGTATCATTAGATAGGTCTCTTCAAAACATTGAGGATGTGGAAAGACCATTTTTCGACACAATGATCCGTTTCAAAATTATTTACATAATATCGTGTCAATTTTCGTTTTGCACGTCGTCTATCTCCAAAAGTCTTATGTTTTGAAATTTGAAAAAAAATCATGGTAGTCGTTCATATACTGAACCTTCAATGAAAACTTTATCGGTTAAGTAGGTTCTGCTAGTTACCAAGTAATAGCCGACGAACTTATAAATTAAGATTTCTACGGTGAAAACTTACAAATGTCATAGAATATGGCATTGTACTCATCTGCAAGCAAGCAAAGGGTAGCCAATACGGAACCCTACATTGTGCGTGGTCCGACACTAGCCCGGTTTTTTTTTATGAGAAGAGAGGGATTGATGAAGAACAGAGAAGATTGCCGAAAAGTGTGACATGGCTAGTAAAAAACATATGAAATCGCATAGATTTGATTTTGATAAAGTTTTTCAAACTTCCCATCGAATTGGCTGATTTATCCCAAGGGCCGCGGGTTCGAATCCTGCGCAAAGCATTCATTGTTACGCATAAAGCTTATTTATTTTATTTAATAATACAGAGAACATGCCTGTGAAGGCTTACTTTTCGATAAAAAACGATAATTTTTTTAATTTCACAGAATTCCCAGCTGAATTCAAAATACTCGTATTTACCTACTTATACATTCTTCCTTGTAACTATTTTGTACTTAATTTGTTATAAGTACACGTATTATCAAGTATTACAATTTATGAAAGCCATTTTCATCGCATAAACAACGAAATGTTCACGACTTATGACGAGTTTACACGAGCTTAGCAACTGCCTACGTACTAATGTTTAGTTATGAAATGTTACCGTTTTCACCATCGCCTCCTAGCGGAAGAAATAACTTTATGTCATCAAATGTCATACAAAGTCTAGTTAGGTTATTCCTAACGCTAGGAGGCGTCGCGTCGGTGAAAACCGATATCTATGATTAAACGGACATAAATCTTTTAAATAAACACCACAGAACAGCCAGGCCACGGCCCGCTTACACAGCTCAGCCATATTATTTATTCTGTGGCTTAGCGGTATCGACAAGACACATGGTTTTATATGTTATACTACCTGATGATATGTGATGAGTGTGAGAGAAGAAATATATCCTAACAAAAATTTCAAGTTAATGAACTAAACACTTAGCACTAAACTCGTGTAAACGCGGCATAAACCAGGAAAGATGGATCGTCGCTTAAGAGCTTACTATAAAATACCGCTCAATATCTTTGGCTACTTTATAAAATTACATGTTTTAGAGTGAGGAGATAAATTTTTATGTTTTATTAATGGATAGAAGACATTCCTATAGGAATTTCGATTTCGAAATTCGATTAAATTTAAAAAAAAATTTTTTTATGTCACTAATTTAAAAATAATAAATATATTGGGACAATTCACACAGATTGAGCTAGCCCCAAAGTAAGTTCGAAACTTGTGTTATGGGATACTAACTCAACGATATAATATTTTATAACAAATACATATATTGATAAACATCCAAGACCCGAGGACAATCAGAAAAAGTTCGTTTTTCATCATGACCCGACCGGGGATCGAACCCGGGACCTCCTGCTGGCGGTCTGGCGTGGTAACCATTACGCCACGGAGGTCGTCAATTTGCTCCTCTGTTACTTACTTATTATGCAATGTTTAAAAACTTCTAAATTATTATTAATATTGTGAAATGTTTTTTTGTATGAATAAAGATGTTTGGTTTGGTATGTAAGTGCCGATCTGGAGACTGTTTCCAACTTACTTATTTTTATATTATGCTACATAACTGGACAAATTATGTATTTACCCTCACATATTTCTCGTTTATGTGACTGTATGGTTTTAGATAAATAAATATTCTTTAACCTATATTAGGTATGGCTTTCAAAAAATGCTTGTCTACCACAAATCAACGCCGTCTGAGGTGCGCGCGGGACGGGCGCAAGAACGGGCCGCGTCGTCGACTCAAGCGCCGGCACCGGACACTAGCCAACCACGAGGCGCTCGCATCGGCCGCGACGTACTTATGTCTTGTCGGGCGAACCAATTGTATTTTCTCATTATTACAGTCTAAAATTCATACAGTCCATTATTTCTAATATCACCCTTGGAGGATCCAGGACTCCCACCCCAACGGGAATAGGGCACTGGGCCTCAACTAATGCTATCTGTTGAGTTTCTTGTGGCACTTCTCAACAGGCCATTCACGTAGAAGTGCTGGTAGGATTAAAAGAAGGAAAAAAAGACATGCAAAAGTATTTCCCTTATTATTATTTTGTTTATTTCAGGTATATATAACCCACCTACTTGCAAAATAAGATTTTATTTCAATTATTGACTGTAATGATTTGTCCTGGCCACATGCCATGCCTTTTAAGCACAGGAATTTTGTGGTATTTTCCTGGTCGAGTCAGGAAAACATTGAACATTGAACTATAGGATTAATGTAAACTGCTTTTCATTTGTACTGTGGAAAGTTTCCACGTAATTGTTAATCTTTTGAAAGCTTTTACTAATTATATTATTTTACTAAAAAGAATTTTCAAGTTCTAGGTAGGCACTTGTTTACACAAATGCTACTCATTACGCGTTGGCGTTTATGTGGGTGTAAAAGCAGAGTCAATCGAAGTTAAAGTAAGTTTCCTATGCTAGGCGGGGTTTTTCAAAACGGGCATTACATATATTTCTGTGAATGTTATAATAGACTAAGAATTGGTGTATATGTTACCGGAAATATATGAAATTCGGAAATGTATACAATTCCTAGGAAATGTGTTATTATAAAGAGAGACTCTCTCCCTTCGGTTGCTCGGCTTTTGATGGTCACAAGCTAACCCTAACCTAGTATTTGTTATAAAATATAGTATCGTTGAGTTAATATCCCATTCCACAAGTTCGAACTTTCTTTGGGGCTAGCTCAGTCTATGTGATTTGTCCCTATATATTTATTTATTTTAAGCTTAGTAGACGACTCCAGCCATTATAAGTATGACATGTAGTATATATAATAATTATAAAAAATATTATGTTACTTCATTCACACACGCACATAATAACATTTGAACAAAATAAACTTAGAATTAACAAAAAACAATCATAGTGCACGTGTGTGACGCAGTAGTACCACATGAGTAAATAAAAAAATTATTTACTCATGTGGTAGTACATTCAAGAGCAGGTCGACCTTTACATATTGGACTTTGTACCATTCTTAAGTTCTATGTCATAAGAGCCAAATTTGTACTGCAAGTGTAAAGCTCGTAAAAGACCATTTTCCTGCACCATAAGTGAATGTTTTCTTCTTTTTCATTAGTACCTACTACGACATTATTTATTTATTTGTCGTATGTTTACGATATTTATATATAAATTATATATATATATTTATAATGTATGGGATATGTAAGTATGTACATACATATGTATGTGATTTTATTGTGTATTCTTATGTAATAATATTCAAAATTAGTTCAGTTTTATTACTAAATTATGTACGTTGCAAGTTTTGTTTGTCAGATTCTTGTTTTGCTTGCCCTGCCCGTTTCTTTCTTTAATTCGTTACCCTAAGGTTGCCTTGAAAAGTTTGCTTTTAGCAGTAAGGCCGCCTTGTTGCTAATACACTAGTATGTAAGATTTTAATTAATGTAATACTTCTTTGTGCTGTTGTATGTGTATTGCAAATAAAGTATATTCTATCTATCTATCTATCTCGACATGCACCTGACTGTACAAAAGGGTCACAGATTTTCATAAAAATATCGCCAAATCGCTGCTTAAAATGTCGTGTTCGGTGTTCGATGAAATGGTTTGGCATTTTGAGAAATTATTGTTGTGCTCTACGCCTGTTATCCAAAAGTTACGTACTTGCTCTCAGGACAACCTCTTTACTTAGTACAGCTTTATAAGTGCTTTGTGATACGGTTTATGGTATAGGCGAAAGCGATTATTACGTAATTAATATTTTGTAGTACAATAAACTTCAATATTAATTCAATAATAAATTAAATAAAGAATTGAACATTTACCCACTAACTCATCATTCATGTAAAAAAAATAAGTCTTAAATATCTTCTTACCCTTTCCTATAAAGACTCTGAAGATCTTATTTTTAGCAATCTTCATACAAGCACACACATACATACCCACATGCGCGTCACACCTAGGGTTGCCAACCATACTTTATTATAAAGTATCCTACTTTATTTTTGGTAATTATACTTTATACTTTTGCATACAAATAAAGTATGTGAAAATACTTTATTTTCAACTTTTACTGTGATGCGTAAAACAAAATACTCATTACTAACCTACTTAAATATTTAACAGTACACATAAGTTAAAACGGATGAAGGAAACCATTTATTCAATCAGTAATTTTTCACTTTTTATTGATATGAGCTTAAATTATATGATAAAATGGTTTGATTTTAGCGAAGATTACTGGCTTTCCTAACATGTCTTTGAAAAATGAGGTTAAAGAACATTTTGAAATGGTAATTACAAAGACCAAATTACAAGACAGATTAAATATTAAGATGGACGATATTATGTATTCTCCGAATCTATAAGACTTAAAAGATCCAAAGAAAATTCACTAATGATGATTAAAAAAAAAATCTGTGAAAAGTACAGTTGAAAAATGGCAATATATACTTAAAATGCATCCTGATTGATAGCTTACCAATTATAAAAAAAGTTATTTCTTATTTACTCTCCGAGCGTCAATAAATTTAATTCAAAACGAATTGATTTTTTATTTTTTTATTTCGATTGTCAAAAAGTTGTTAGCATGTGCCAATAAAAGCGCTCAAAAATACGTTTTGAAACAATAAAAACATAAAATTTGAAAAAATACTTTTTTTTTCTTCCAAATACTTTTTTTTTTCCATCCAAACCATTTTATACGTTTTTTTAGTCAAAAAAAGTTGGCAACCCTAGTCACACCACACATGTACATCATTCACTAACTCACACAAACAAAACACACTATTTAAAACATATTTTTAAAATTTGGATTAGTTTGAAATTAAATATCTACCTACTATGTAATTAATTTTAAATACCTACCTACTAACTCAAGCGCATCTTGAGTTCGGGGAGGGCGTTGATATCTGTGTCACATACTCCTATGTCATCTTGTTCTTTGTTTTTGTAAGCCTGTTATGTATTCCAAATAAAATAATTTTGAATTTGAATATTATGTCGGTCACATGTGCAGTAGTGAGTGTACTGTAGATGAGTCCTTGTGGATCTAGCTTTTAAATGTGTAATTGTAGGTATAGATATTTATTAGGTAATTTTGCTATTAGGATATTTTGATTTATATCGGCGCCACGTACCACGTCTGTTTCTTTTTTTCCACGTCTGATAGGTTGTCTGGAAGAGATTACTTTTACTTGTGATAAGGCCGCCTTTCTGCTATAAAGTTAGTAACCCGGGCAAACACGCTACTTCAAAAGACGAAGTAACTATTAAGTTATTTGTGCTTTTATTAGCAGAGATTGGCGGTTTAGCCGCTAAATGTGCAAAAAACAAGACAACTCTAAGAAAGAAGATAACTAAGAAAATGCATTACTGCATGTCCATGGTAATGCGGGGTGGCGGGGATCTGTCGGGATCTTCCCTATTAAAACCACATGAGGGTCATACCGACTAAAAACCTGACTGATTGTCCTTGTCCGCGTAGATGGGCGGGGTTGCGGGAACTTTGATAAGTCCGCTGCCCCGCAACATATTAGTATTATTTGTGATACTAGTCCCTTATTATCATAACGCAATTACTAAGAGGAGTTGCTATAATGGGCCGTTCGTATGAACGACCTTGTCGCTTCCCTAAACACCCTCCCGCACCTGTGCCGTACCCCCGTACACCCCGACTATGCGTGACGTCAGTGCCCAATTAAACGTGCTGGACTACACTGCTTAGGGCAACTCCTCTTAAGCGCGTATTATACTACACGATATTCAGAGTCTAACAAAAGAGATGGTACAATACTAAGAAGTGAGAAGTTGTAAGTGCTTCTCGCTTATTCGTATTGCACCATCTCTTTTGCTAGTCTTTGAATATCGTAATGTATTACGCGCTTTAGTAATTGCTTCATGCTTATGACTTACGCCATACACCACGTCTGGCAGGCAGGTACACATAAACTGTCACAGTTAAACGGAACTTGCAACGCCTCGCTCATTACGACATAATATAATGAGCTTTGTACACCGGTGTATTTCGGCCTTTATGAAGTGTCTGTTACCATTGGAGGTTGGCCCTAATGACCATAGTTATACGGTTCAAATTATGTTGTTAATGTTCATATTATATTTGCATAATAAGGTTTAATTTGTACACGTTTGAGTTGTATTGTTTAACTAGAATTTAGATTGCGGGTAGTTTTAAAAGATTTGTACGTTTTTTTGCTTTGTTTTTGCTTTAGATTTTATGATACGGATATCCGAGTGATATAAGTGGCAGAAATACATTTTAGAATTAATGACGCGTTAAATTTGACACTATCATTGTCACCATTAAGAAAGAAAAAAGAGATAGGTAGCTAAAAGCTGAAACTTAATATCTTGCTGTCAATGACTCAAAATTTATAAAAATCGGAAGTGCGTGTCGGGTGACGCACTGTGCCGGGTTCCATATTTGCTATACTTTGCTTGCTTGCAGATGAGTGCATTGTCATATTCTATAACGTTTGTACGTTTTCATCAAATATATTTTATTTTATGACTTCCTCGACTATTACATGGTAACCAGTAGAGCCTTTAACAGTGATAGTAATCATTATAAGTACAGTAAATGGTTTGACCACCATTTTTTTAAATTACGACTTTTATTAATTTAATTTCGCAGAGGGGGGAGATTAGACATGGGTCTAACAAAAATTTGCACGTTAAATATAAATAAACGTTTGTGGGAGGCCTATGTCCAGCTGTGGACTTCTGCTGCTGAGATGATGATGATGAATGTCAATAATTCGCAAAAGGATCGTTTATTATGAAATTAAAAATGTTAACGCCGTCTTAATAACACCAACTACTACATTTCATAACATTTCATAGAATAAAATAATGTTTTTTTCATCGACACAAAATATAGACAAGCTGTCCGGTACTAAGATTTTACGGCATTGCGATGGTGCACATGCACACCACTAAGTCAGTTGCGAGCGAGCGACAGAAACAGTGGTGTCCAATTGACAAAAAACGATCTGATAAATAAAAATTGTCTAAATCAGCTTGTCTATATTTTATGTCGATGATTTTTATAATACTATTTCAAAGCGTACAAAGTCACACGTTTATATATATGTAATTAAATAAGCTTACTACAAAATACATTTGTATTTTCAGGCCAACTGTGTAATCCATTTAGAGCTGAAAAGAAAATAGTTTGCATACGTATTTAATCTAGACGTAAATCCTTCTAGCCAGAAGGGTCCTCGGCTAATCTAATGGACAGATCGTGTTTGGATGAAAGAAAATAAAAATATTATATTTCCAATTTCGAGGATAGTTGGCTATATTATTATAGTGCCAGGCGCGTTTTGTGTGTGGCTAGTAATGGCTACTTTATACCAATGCTGTTGGTTTGAATCCCGCGCAATACAGACATGTGTTGTCTTGATGTTTTCTATGTACCTATAATAAGCATTTATTTATACATCTTTATTTTTTCTCTCACACAGACAGATTTACATAACTTTTACATTACATTATGTACTTAGTTTCTACATCATAATAGACCTAATCTATGTAAGTAACTGGTGGCTGTCTCATCAGCCTGTCGTAAGCCCACCATTCACTACACGAACCCGGACCCGACTCGCAACCCGGACCCGACCGCACCAATCCGGCGTTGTCCATACACTGCACGAACCCTCCACGAACCCTCCACTCGAAGTATGGCATGTGGGGTTCGACAGGCGCTCGCGGCTCGCAACCGCAGACCTGCGAGCCCGACGCCAACCCATTTGACAGTCTGGCGTACCGGTTCGTCGCTTCCATACACAGGCGGATTAGTCCGATGGCCGACCAATCCGCCGGACCAATCTGCGTGTGAATGGTGGGCTTTAAACAAAACGCATTGCTACTTTACGCTGATATTTTGCAGTGCCACTTTCAAGATCGAGTTACTATGTTTTGTACTATATCTCTATGATCAAGAGACTTCTTTAAACCGAGTTAGCTCATTTCATAAATACTCAGTAACAAAGACTACTCTAAGACGAAACTGTAGTACTGTACCTTAATAAGAACATACGGAGTCTAGCCTGGTGTTGATAGGTGCGGGTGTAACAGCGCGATACCCGTGTGCGGTGGTCGGATTTACGAGTAGATAATATGGAAGTAACCGTGTCGTATTTCTACGCTTCGAAGTTCACTTTAAGCTATTCGCCCCGGCTGTTATCGATAAATGGCATTGGTTAAGCTACCGTCTGTCGCTACCGTTGTTGATTCTGGCTAAACAGGAAAAACAGCAGTGAATGTGTGGTGGGCTTGTCCCGATGTAAAAAACTTGAACTACGTTAAGTCGGTGGTCAGGCGTCTAGAAACACACTGGTCTCTGCCAATTGGAGCGTCGTGGCAGAGTACGATCCTCTCCCATTGAAGAGAGACCCGTATCTTGCAGTGAGATGATTTAAATTGATATGATGAAACAACGTATTTTAATGGCTTAAAAGTCTAGTAAACTATACGCGACAGCTTGAATTTTTCTTCCGTGTGTCAACAAAGCGACTCGGTCGTCATATTAGCATACAAAGTACGGACAAGGAAGGGACGCGCATTTTTCACAAGCAAATAATGGACATTAAATATTTTAACGGGGGTCCCTTTCTTGAGGAATAGTGTCGATATTTATTATTAATGCCGTCCATTTTCTACAATGTCTATGGCACTCTTTTTTCGGATTGTACGCTTTTTTTCGTTGACTGAATTTTCAGTTTCGTAAATTAAATTGTAGAATTACATTTTATAGATTT
The DNA here is from genome assembly GCA_905163395.2 of Endotricha flammealis. Taxonomy (NCBI): domain Eukaryota; kingdom Metazoa; phylum Arthropoda; class Insecta; order Lepidoptera; family Pyralidae; genus Endotricha; species Endotricha flammealis. The sequence continues at coordinate 16,176,147 of LR990855.1, forward strand.
TGAGTTTTAGCCTGAGGGTGTAGGTACAAACGGACGCTGAATTTCTGGAACCCTTTCGTAGGCGGTTTTTTCATGCTAAAACTCAGATATTTTCCTCGTGTTTCCAAGGAACCTTTTCAGACAAATTGTAGGTAAAAACAACAAAGGGAAAATTTTAAAAGTACTTTTTATTAGGTAGTCATGAATTTTGAAAGGTCTTACGATTCATTTATTTAATTTTGCAAAAAGATTTTTTGGTGAAAAGGGAATGATGTTTATTGCTTTCACTTATTTTATTACTTATTTGATAACAAAAAAATACAAGAACCTTTACTTCTTTTTTATTTAGTTGACGCCCTCGATTTGACGTTAAATTGCCGCACACTCTGTTTTGGAAGAGAGGTGATTATCAATTCAGGAAATCCTGAAACATAGGATCTACCTAGTTCAGTCACTAGTTATATTTTTACCTCAATTGTTTTTAGACTGTTACCTATTGTTAATCTAGTCGTAAATTTCATGAATATAGATTTATTTATTTATTAATTTCTTTTAAAAATATTTTTGAAAGAAAAATTTCACCTATTCGAGAAGACGTGGGTTCGAGTCCCACCTGCCCCCTTACTCTTGAAGATAATTCCGCAAGATCGCCATTGGATTGTTAATTTTAGGTACACTTTACAGCTAGACTAGCGCTGACTAAATACTAAACTAAATGAAATCGGATTGCTAACCAAATAGTTAGTCAAGTATAAAATTTCAATGGTACGTATTACTATTTGCTGTTAATTTTGCCTTTGAAATTATACAGAATTTAAATTAAAATCGCAATTGCTATGCAGAGTAACCTAGCTGGGGCGGGGAGGTGGGACTCGAACCTACGTCTTCTCGATATCCGGCCGAGTGTTCTTACTGAGCTGCCATGAAGGTTAATGTGGTTTTTCAATGCTTTAAACTGCGTGAGTCGCAGTTTAGTTATTATATTTAATCACAGACGACCTCCGTGGCGTAATGGTTACCACGCCAGACCGCCACCCAGGAGGTCCCGGGTTCGATCCCGGTCGGGTCATGATGAAAAACGAACTTTTTCTGATTGGCCTCGGGTCTTGGATGTTTATCTATATATGTATTTGTTATAAAATATAATATCGTTGAGTTAGTATCCCATAACACAAGTTTCGAACTTACTTCGGGGCTAGCTCAATCTGTATGAATTGTCCCTATATATTTATATTTATATATTCCATCAGGTCGGCTTACTTGTTTGCCTGTGGTACCTATGACATATAAAAATATTAGGACGCTTTGCTTTAACGTTCCCTCGTTAAGTTTATTTTATATTATCTGCTTTCTCGTCTGCCCACTCTCCAGGAAAACACTTGACCGTATTTACCTCTCTGCCATTTCCTCAAAGGGCTCCAATATAGATAGCATCGCTCAATATGGCGCCCGAAATTGAATAGCCCCTAACTAAGTTTAACCTTTTTTCGAGGTGCTTAAGAACAGAAGTTTAACGATTGTTTTTTTTTAAAATAAAAATCGAATAAATTGTTTGTAGATAAATTTATAATGATAAAGCCATCGACATAAATAGACAAGCTGAGATTTTGCGGCATTGCGATGGTGCACATGCACACCACTACCCTTCAGTCAGTTGCGAGCGAGCGACAAAAGCAGTGGTGTCAATATTTTGTCTTTTTTTAACAGATTGTTTTTTGTCAATTGGACACCACTGCTTCTGTCTGTATGTACTGCTACAAGAAAATTAATAGAAAGAGAAATGATAAGGAAAAGGAGTACCTACGGCTTTCGAATATCTTACTCCTCCGTGGCGTAATGGTTACCACGCCAGACCGCCACCCAGGAGGGCCCGGGTTTGATCCCCGAGTCATGATGAAAAACGAACTTTTTCTGATTGGCTTCGGGTCTTGGATGTTTATCTATATATGTATTTGTTATAAAATATAATATCGTTGAGTTAGTATCCCATAACACAAGTTTCGAACTTACTTTGGGGCTAGCTCAATCTGTATGAATTGTTCCTTTATATTATTTTTTTATTTAAAGTCTACTTACCGATCGAAATATAATGCTACTTCACACTGATATACTGTTAGAGGGTGGTACAAGTTTTTAAAATAATTAAAAACTTCTCCCTAGAAGAAGGAGTCACTAACAAACAACGCGCTATTTAATTTAGATCTTCGATAAATGAACTATCAAATAACACACAGATAGGCTGTTACGTGTCGTGTTATTTTTTAAATACCCACTGTGTTAAATTTTAATAGTTTTATTGTAATAGTGTAATTTAACACACATACTATGTGTGTTAAGTTTTTATCCAAATAAGTTTTATTCTATTTTATTGACAGGCCCGGTGGTCGAGTGGCTAGAAATTCACTTTATCCCAAGAAGGTTCGAAACCTGAGCAAGGCAAACATTTGTGTGCATGAACATGTCTGTTTGCCTTGTTTTGGGTGTATTCTATGTATAATAAATATTTATTTACAAATAAAAATATTTAAGTATATTTATCAGCATCTAGTGCCTATAGTACAAGCTTAGTTGCTTGGTTTGGGACTAGATGGCGTTGTGTGATTCGTCCAAGAATATTTATTATTTTATTCTATTCGAATATTGAAAGAGTTCTTCGTATCAAACCAGTAGTTTCTGTGATGAGCGCGTTTAAACAAACTCCTCAGTATTTTAATACTAGTTGAAGTAAATCTAAAGTTAAGCAGTAAATATTAAATAAAAATAAATTTATTCATTCGTGGAAGTAAAATTGGTACGAGAGAGATGCTTTTAATGAAGCACCCTTTGAGAAAATGTAAATCGGAGTAAATCATTGGTAGCTTTCAACTTTTTAGATCGAGAGTTTAATTAATTGGAGCTTCAATGATTTTATTCTGTAAAACAATATTTTTACTAAAGTACCTATTAAATATAGAAAATATACATTGTGAACCTAGATTTAGAATATTCTATTTTTTTATGAGTAACGTTATTGGCATAATGTTAAGAGCTATATAATATATAGGGACAATTCATACAGATTAAGCTAGCCCCAAAGTAAGTTCGAAACTTGTGTTATGGGATACGAACTCAACGATATTATATTTTCATAACAAATACATATATAGATAAACATCCAAGACCCGAGGCCAATCAGAAAAAGTTTTTCATCATGACCCGACCGGGGATCGAACCCGGGACCTCCTGGGTGGCGGTCTGGCGTGGTAACCATTACGCCACGGAGGTCGTCAATATAATTATTTAATGGTATGTAATTTTTAATTCTTAATTGTACAGTCAAGAGCAGGTCGTCCGTTACATATAGGACTTTGTACCATTCTTAAGTTCTATGTCTTAAGAGCCAAAATTTTACTGCAAGTGTAAAGCTCAACGTGCTCTTGACTGTACCTAATTGTAAATTTTATAAAACTAATGTTTAGACATAAATATTTTATATTTTAAGGAATGCGCTGCCGTACCATATAAGAGACACGCATAACAATTTCATTTTTAAAAAAAGAGTACGATCCCATTTATTTGATAGCTTGCCAAAGTGATTAATCATCATCAACATTATTTTATTGTCTCAGATAATCATCAGTTATATTATATATATGTATGTATTATATATATTTATATATGTATTTATTATAATAATTTTAGTTTGTACGTATGTATATTAGTAGTCATGTTTTAAAACCCATAGCCGCTTTCGTGTAGAGAATGCAATTAGCATTAAGTCCGCCAATTGTATCATTACTTTGTATTGTGGTCAATAATTAAGAGAGGTAGGGCACAGCGGATAATCCGCTCAAATCGGAGCAGCCCGTCTGGGGAAGGACCTCCACCTTACAGAAGATCGTAGCCAAATAGCATTGGTCTCGGCCATGTTGTGTTCCTACGGTGAGTAAGGTCTCCAGAGCTCCACTTGGGGGGGTTGGGAGGGTTGGCAACGCGTGAGTGATACCCCCGGTATTGCAAACGTCTATAGGCTACGGTGACGACTTACCATCAGGTCGAACGTATGCTTGTTTGCCACCTGTGTTGTATAAAAAAAAAAAAAAGTTAAATAAATAAATAAATAAGAGACTTGAAGTACCACTCCCTTTTCACATCGGCGTAAAGCAGCAATGCGTTTCGTTCGGTAAGAGATCCAGAATCTCAACTTTAAAAAAAATGTCATACAGTAGACAAACAAGCAAGCGGGCCACCTGATGGGAAGCGGTCACCGCCGCCTATGGACATCAGTAACACCAGGGGCGCTACCAATGCGTTGTCCATCAAGGAAGTTGGAGGAAAGGAAGGAGGAAGGGAAAGAAGGAGGGGGAAAGAGCGGATAGGGAAGGAGTTGGGCTTACGGTAATAATTGTTCTACCACTCCATTAAATTCTTTCCAATTTCTTTATCATCTCATCTGTGATTTTGTAATTTATATTATTTAAAGATCTATTTTGAGAAACTATATTTAAACAATATAATTACAAAATCGCATCCTAGTTCTTTTAAAATTCAAAAGAAAATAGCCGGATCCACACCAGACGATCCAAATGTGCGCGGCAGGATCTCGATCCAATGGTCGCACTATAATGATCGAGATCTTGGTTCGCACTGGACCGTCTGATGTGAATCCAGCTAATACATGTTCCACCACTAAGTCCTACGACTATTGCACGTGACAACAACGCTTATAAAACAATTGAAAATCGATTTCGTTATGCATTAAGTAATGTATGTCAGTGTAATATATTAAGTAATGTATGATATGTGATGTTGTAGCGGGAGCGATGGCGATGTGCTCGACCGCCACAAAGGGAAGATCTTCCGGCCAGGCTGGCCTGAAGATCTTCCCTTCATGCCTGGGGAACCGCGGCTCCAACAATGTATGTGTCGGAGGTTGTATATATATCTCCATATCGTAGAAACTTCGATAGCGTGATTCAGGATTTCTAAGTGTCGTCGTATATGACGTCATGTGTTCGCATTGTGAACTTTTTCTTCACTCTGTAGTTCTTCTGTATGGCGATAGGTGTCGCCACAATGTATGTCAGTTTCGAACGTCGTTAAACCTCAGCTGACCAGACACTTTACCCCTAAACCTTTATTTAATACTTCAAGCTACCCATGTGTGTGGTGTGGTGGAAAGAATGGTGGCGAAAACCCAGTGACGGGATATTATGCAGGACAGATGACAGTGGCGAGTTCTTATACAGAAGTGAATTTGACCATAGCGCTATTTGGATCGACTTCCCGCGTTTATTGCTTGATTTCTGTATGTACCTGGATCTGTATTTTATTTATTCTTATAAATGTACTCATACATTGTAACAAACGAGTAAAATAAAAAAAAAACTAAATGACAAAAAAGGCCGTAACCGGGTTTCTTTCGCCATTTCTTTTACCGGTGGCCATTTTGCTTTTGTCCGAAATGGTGGTAGTATATATAACGTAGTTTATTTTCTTTATACATATATACAAATTGTAAATGACAAGAAAAATTGCCTGTGAAGGTCTAATTTCTGAAATAAACGATTTCATTTCATTTCATTTCATGAAGGCCAAGACTCACTTTGAATCTCTGAGCCAGCGGAGTAAGTAAGTTTATATCATTTTAAAACACAATATTTGTTGCAAAATATTTTCCAACCAGCCAGTATTATGTAGACTAAACTTTTCCTAGTTCAAACTTCCCACAATATCATTCACTCAGTCGGACATTCATTCATCCTGCGTCCACTGGCTCGGTCCATATTGCGCTTCACTGGGTATTGACTTGTTGATATTGTGTCGTTTGAACCTTAAATCTAGTAACTTAGAGTTCAAAATAAATGTTTATTTTTACCATTGTGTATGATAGTGCATTTATTCTGGACTTTGTCATAGTCAAAGGATGTCATTAATTTTTGTAACGTATTTTATTTCCTTGAAAATAATTTTTGATATTAATTAGTATTTTTACGTAGAGATTCAACCAATCAAATTTTAATAATAGACTAGGGGACCACTCTGGCTTCTTACAGGTTTAAGTGAGGATCTATATTAAAAAAATATATAATATAGCCTATAGGTATCACCCGGGGACAATAAATGTACCTTCACAACGGTGAAATAATTTTTTAAATTGGTCCAGTATCAATTAGTTTCGGAGCCTATTCAATGCAAATAAACAATCAAATCTTTTCTCTTTTTAATATTAGTATAGATCACAAATATCTATTTATATAAAATTCAAAGTCCTGACTGACTGACTTAACTATATATCAACGCACAGCCCAAACCGCTGCGTTTAGAGATTCCAAATTTGGAATGTAGGTTCCTTACGACGTCTAGGGGTGTACTAAGAAACGATTTTTCAAAATTCCCACGGGAAAGCGAGATATACGCCAACGAAGTTGCGCGGATTTTACTAGTTCATTTATAATCTTGGACGAGTTGAGTACAGTCAACAAAGGAGTTGACTGACCCCCCTCTGTTTATATGATTAAATATTTCTAAATATTGCGTGAAGGGATTTACTTGAAATTTTATTTATCAATAGTATTCATATTGTACTAAGTAATTACAAATTTTCAAGTAAATCCCTTCACGCAATAATTAGATATCTTTAATCATATATTCAGAGGGGCAGTCAACTCCTTTGTTGACTGTACTATACAGGGTGTCCCGTAAATAATGGTCCAAGCTTAAGGGGCAGATAGCCTTAGGTCTGATTTTTTATAATGTTAACATTTGTAGAGACAGCTTCAAAAAATCTGAACCAGGGTAGTGAAAATGGTCAAAATCTAAGAAAAATTTCTTGGCAATCCTACGATTTATTTATTTTTTAATTAAAATTTGTTTTAGGTACTTATGTAGGCTATCTGCCCCTTAAGCTTGGACCATTATTTACGGGACACCCTGTATAAGAGATGAAAAGGAAAGAGGGAGACAGGAAGTAGGAAGCAGGTCCTTCCGACTGTCTTACTCATTGTACGAAAGGCAAGCATATCACCGCTGTTTCACGTAGATTTTCTGTGATTGATGCCCCGTGGAAAATGCTCATTTACGATCCACTACCAAATTCAAGGGATGTATGTGCTGAGTAAATAAATAAATATATAGAGACAAATCACACAGAATGAGCTAGCCCCAAAGTAAGTTCGAGACTTGTGTTATGGGATACTAACCCAACGATACTATATTTTCTTAGATCATACACGTTTTATAACAAATACATAATATAGGAATAAACAAGACCCGAGGCCAATCAGAAAATGTGTTTGTATTGTATCGTACCAATAATTCATAGTAGTATCTAGACAGTATATTTATAATTCTGTACCCTAAGGTTGCCTTGAAAAGATTGCTTTTAGCAATAAGGCCACCTTGTTTCACATGTACTAGTCTATAAGCTTTCCGTATGTTGTATTATTTAAAGATGTATTGTATTGCAAATAAAGTATATTCTCTCTCTCTCTCTCTCTCTGTATACTCAGATTGTGTATGACACAAAAATTGTTTTATGTACATATTGTACATCGTAAGTCCGAACTTTTCACCGTTAACTGTACGCATTATGATGACATAAGCCATTGGAAAAATGTTGCAGCGTCGGATCACCAGGATGTCTTTACACCATACCGTAATAATATGGTCGTATAATAATACCGACAGGTCCGGTGGACGAGTGGCTAGCAATGGTCACTTTATCCCAAGGACTGCGGGTTCGAATCTTGCGCAAGGCAACGTGTGCATGAACATGTCGGTTTGCCTTGGTCTGGATGTTTTCTATGTTTAATAAGTATTTATTTACAAAAGGATTTAAGTCAAATCAGCAATCTTGAATCCATAGTACAAGCTTAGTTGCTTAGTTTGGGACTAGATGGCGTTGTGTGTTTCGTCCAAGAATATTTGATATTTATTTATTATTTTATAATATTGTAATTCTTGTTGGTATGTACACTATAAGTACATACATATTAAACTTTTGCATCTCAAAATAATCCTTACTAATATTATAAATGGAAAGTGAGTTTGTTTGTTATTCCTTCACGGCTTGACTAAGCAGCCGATCATTATGAAAATTTACATACATATTGTTAGGGGTACGGAGCCCAACATAGGCTACTTTTTATCCCGTGAAAGTATGTCGTTCCAATGGGAACATAATTTTTCTACTATAGAGGGCGCTGTATCGGCCAACAGATGGCGCCACAAGTCGCGCTATGGGTTGTTTTGTTGTCAAACGAGATCTATGTCATAAAATTAACGTAAGCGAAGCCGCGGGCAAAAGCTAGTATTAAAATAAATACTGTGTTAGTAAATACTTTTTGATAGATTTTTATTTTTCATGTTTTTAAATTTTTGATAGGTATGTCATATTGTCTATTATCTTTTATTCATTGTTTCTTTGATCCTGATCTTTTACTTTTATTATATTCTCAGTTTACTCTGAGCCTCAGTTTTCCACTTGTCCACCTTTTCCCCTCCTTTATAAACGTATTCCTGTTAATTTTTTATGTCATAGTGGTATGAGTGACTATGTCATAGAGGCAAACAAGCAAGATAATGAAACCCAACTTTAGGCTAACGAATTTCTGAATGGAGTGTGCAGGACCAGCAAGACACAATATTAGTACTGATAGAGAGATAGCTCCACTTGGGAGGGTTAGCAACACGTGAGTGATCCCCCCCCCCTGTATTACAAGCCTCTATAGGCTACGGTGATGCTTACCATCACGCGGGCCGTATGCTTGACTGCCACTTTTGTGGCATAAAAAATATATTTATTATATTTAAGTGGACAATAACTGTGTCTGTGTGATATAGTGACGAATAAGCTGACCGTCCGTTCCGTTCAATATTATGAACGGACATGAACGTACATCTTTTTGTATATGTTAACTCGAGTATTGATTTTTCATGTCAGAAGTATATTGCATAATGTTATAGGTGTATCCGGTGGCGGAATTAGGACTTCAAGTATGAATAAATACTTTAAACCTTAAGTCCTATGAAACATATCTTTAATTTAATTAGTTGTGACCTCATCTTCGTTCGCCTGAATTTTTGATATTCCCATAAGATCATAAGTACAGAAACAATGAAATAGTGTACTATCTTCTGTCAGCAATATAAGTTATTGAACATGACTCATGTGGTCCAAAATATTGGATATCAAGATACAATCAAAGAGCATTTTTCTTCCAATATGTCGAAAAATCGGGGGCTTACTGCAATAAGTGAAATCTTGACGTGGCGCCTTTGATATTTGATACGTAGAAATTGCCTCGTGTTTTTTGGGAAGAATTTTTCCTGATATGTTCTATTTAAAAAAAGATAATGCTCTGTAATGTAATCTTCATCAGAATCTATTACGATTTTTGTCCGCTAAGTTTAATGCCGGTTGGCGGTCAAAAACTCAAGTCACTTTTTTAAAATTTATTTAGATCTCGCTATTGCACGAGGTTTTACTTGCATGGACTTTTTCGGGTTAATATCGACGACAGAAAGTGTGAAAGCGGTGTAAGTAGACTTTATGTGTATATAGGTAGTATAACTAGCTTTTTTACCCGCGACGTCATCCGCGTGAAGTTCCGGACCCGTTCCCATGGGAACCCCATTGAATTTCGGGAAAAGATAATCTATGTCACTCCCTAATAGCTTTCTACTGGTGAAAGAATTTTTGAAATCGGTCCAGTAGGTTCGAAGCCTATTCAATGCAAACAAACAAACAAACAATCAAATCTTTCCTCTTTATAATATTAGTATAGATAGTCCGAATGGTCCGGGTACCGTGGCTTTACGACGACAAAAAATTTGCTTCGACGGATAATTTTTGAAAAATCTCGTTCATGTTCATCAAATGTTTGCCCCCTTGCGTGGATGAAACTCGCACCCTCTAACCCCCTATTTTCGTAACAAAACCCGATTCTATTTCGATTCAAACTCAATCGCTGGCGCACTCATACAAAGTAGGAATTGAACGGGACAGGAGTGTGTTTGAATCGAATTTTGATAAAAGAATCAGCCCCCTGGTGCCCAAAGTTCGGTCACTACCAACGCGCCGCCGGGTTGTCAAACTCCAGATTCATGACCGCGTTTCCAACATCCCGAATCACTGTGTTTGGAATGCGCTCCCGTAATTTTATACCGAGCTGGTTCGCTCCATTCGCAGTACACAGAAATAAAATTTAATTCAATATTTTCTTTGCAAGTAAATCCTGTACAACAACTTAGTTTGATTTACCTACATTGCCTCCGTGTTCCGCATATGGATTACGTATGTACATTTGTACGTGCCTGCAAGTAACGTGCATGCATTATTATTTGCATATACGTGTCGGGAAGTATACTATAATATTGTACTTGTATGTTTGTTACACTTTTATTTTGTGCTAACGCTGTTTTCCTACCTTACCTGGAAACGTTGACGTTGGACGTTGTGAGTTTAAGTGACTACCTTCAGCAATATAGTCAGGTTCAACTCTCGAACGGGACAGACATTTATTTATATCTCATGTGCTGTACTGAATAAATATTATTTCTTTCTTTTCTTTCTTATGTGATGGCATTTGTGTTTATTTGTGGTCTGATAGCTATAAGACAAACAGGTCAGGCCTAGGTTTTGCCGTGTGAAATGTGTAAAATTGCATAATGCATAATATGATAAATGAGAAAGTGAGTTTGTTTGTTTGTTATTCCTTCACGTGTTGACTAATCAGCTAATCATTATGAAAATTTGTATACTTATTGTTTGGGGTACAGAGCCCAACATAGTTTTTTATCCCGTGATGTCATTCCAATGGGAAAATGTATTTTCTACTGTAGAGGGCGCTGTATGGGAAGGGCTATCGGCCAACAGATGGCGCCACAAGTCGCGCTATGGGTTGTTTTGTTGTCAAACGAGATCTATGTCTTAAAATTAACCGCGAGCGAAGCCGCTGGGAAAAGCTAGTAATGTTATAATTTGTGTAACAAAAGACGATCAATAATATCACATTGCAACACGAATTTACGATTTTTTTTGCAAAACCCAATAATAAGCATATCCGCAAAACAATGTTTGTATGTGAGTATATTTAATCTAACACGGCTTGAAGTGATAAGTCGATGTCTTGATATGAAAATGTGAATGTTAACGTACTTATATTTGCCAACGACATGAATACAAATCGTTTTGAATATTCACAAGTTACCATTTTGATTTTATACAATTTGAACAGATAAGAAACAATACTGAGTTTAGAAATGTTAGTGTTATATTTGTGTCGTGGTGTTTCAATTATTAATGGTTTTAACTGTTTCTGCCTAAATAACTTATTCGTCAAATAAACTGACAGTTATTTTGACAGTTGTATACTAGTCGCCAACACGGCTGATTCGCGCAGACGTAATACGTAGTTCGAAACTCCGTATGAGTTTCGAACTACGTTTTACGTACTTGTTAGATACCTACTTCCCTAGTATGTCAGGTTATTAAGATCATTAAAAGGAAATAAGTATCAAGAAAGTAAATTAAACAAAGTAGGTAATTAGTAAATTATATATTTTCAATTAAAACCAAAACTTGGGCAGATAATCAAAATGTTTATTAAATCAATTAACTACTTTATAAACTACCACCATTTCGGAAATAAACCAAAATGACCACCGGTAAAAGAAATGGCGAAAGAAAACCGGTTATGGCCTTTTTTTATCGATCAGGTATTTTAACACATCTTTTTCATACAAATACAAAATTACAATAATAATAAAAACAATTGGAACTTATCTTTAATGTCCGGCGGCCTCACAATAACTGCCGCCTAATTTTTTTTTTTTTTTTTTTTTTTTAATTGACTAATCAGTTCGGGTGTACTGACACCCTTTACTGAGACACCGGACTGTTGCGGGAGCGTAGGGCTCTCACCGCCAAACTGCCGCCTAACGTTCTACCATGTCATTATATAACCTCGCTCCCCGCCAATCGTCACCTCCCCGCCAATCGTTACAACAAGTCAAAATAGCAACTCAGTTTACTTCTAATTATAAATTAAATAAATTTATAATAAACGTAAAACAATTTTAACATAAATTTAACAAGGATTTAAAACAAATAAATAAATCGTTAACCAAGTTATTTTCAGAACGGAAGTACGACTTGTAACATTTAACAAGTCGAACCGCAAGTGCCGAGTATCATTTAATAGTCTTATTACATCTTTAGCAATAACAATATATTCAAGATGTAATAAAATTAATTACTTAATAACTATAAAATTATCATTTGTTCTAATTTATTTGTGAATCGAAAGTGTCAAGTGACATCTAGTTAATATAATAATATGGACAATACCATTAGTTGAAACATTACTTAACACACTAATTTGTGAATCGGAAGTGTCAAGTGACATCTAAGTTAATACATAATAATATGGCCAATATTATCATTTATCAGTCAGTACTATTTGAAACATTACCTAACATACTCATACTTAATAACAATCGATTTTCAATTGTTTTATAAACTGTGATGGAAAAGGTGTTTTGCCAAGGCTCATTTGACTACATTAGTCACTAGAGAATGTACTTCTCCGGTCGGTAGTAAATATCACAAATGCTCAATCACCTCACACCAATTTTAGAGAGGTAGGGCACAGCGGATAATCCGCTGAAATCGGAGCAGCCAGTCTGAGGACCTCCACCTTACAGAAGATGGTAGCCAAACAGCATTGGTCTCGGCCATGTTGTGTTCCTACGGCGAGTAAGGTCTCCAGACTCCATTTGGGGGGGTTGGGAGGGGGGTTGGCAACGCGCGTATTACCCCCGGTATTGCAAGCGTCTTTAAGCTACGTGAGGCTCACAGGCGGGCCGTATGCTTGTTTGCCAACTTGGTGGTATAAAAAAAACCTTTAGAACGTTATTGTTACGTATAAATTTTGGGTATAATTTTACAAACACACCTTCAGGTGTATTTAATGTGTGTACACTCTAACCGCTAGCCTTTTCACACTTGATTCGTCACGGTGGGGTTCCAATCAAAAATGATCGCCGGTGGGGTGTTTAAATGCTCACTGAGACGTAATAATGCTAACCCGCTGTTTATTTTATAAAGGAATTTTGATTACACTTCATAATCAGCTTCGGTAAATTCTGAAAGGATTTTTTTATTCTTTGTCATTGAGTTATTGAATCGAAACGAAATTATTTATTTATGTAAGACTAGAAACGATTATTTAGAGGATGCCTCTACAAGCACTTTCTCTAGTCAAAGAGTACATACAATAAATAAATTTATTTGTGTAATTAAACTGCTCAATAAGCTACTTCCATTTCGGTAAAAGAAATGGCGAAAGAAAATCAGTTACGTATTTTTTTCCAACCAAACCCATCCAAACACTGGCTAGGATCGACGATGCCTTGTGTGTTCTTTTAGAGAGCGATACACAGCGACGCCATCGAGCTCCCAAGTGTATGTTTGTATATTTTAACTGGAACAGGATGTTTGTACAGACAGCGCCTCTACTAAATTCATAGACATAGCTCACCTAGCTCTACAGTACGTTTAATAACAACTAATTAAGTATACTGTATAACTAGAACTGGAGATTTGTTTACACAGCGCCTATACTAAAGTCATTGTCCTAATAGATCATCGCGCGAGTAAGCGATGCGACTATCGCGTGTTCGAGCGTGCGCCTAAGCGTCGCGCGACTGTTTAGGACACCTATTCGAGTTCAATATGTTTGATCGCGAGTTCGCATGAGTAAAATTCGCGCGAACCAACGATGATCGCGCATTCGCGTCCTAATAGGACGATGCCATAGACCTAGCAGCTTTACACAAGTTTATGACTAAAGTATACTGAACAAACGATTTCAATATCCGGAAATTCAAACAATAAACCCTCATTGTCCCGTTTAATATCAGTGAGCATAAGTCACAAATACTAGTAAATCCATCGGACAATGGACTGAGATTTCATTTGTACGATCCCGAACGTTTCCTTTTTCTATTTGTATCAAGTGGAAAAATCAATCCACTCAAACATTTGTTCAATTTATATAATAATATAGTATTTTTAAGAGGAGCACTGAAATTTTTTATCAATCTATGATTGAATTTAAGTTTTTATAATCTTAAAAGTAAAAAATTTTGCAATAAAATTTATGATTGAATTTATTATTTAATAATTGTTAACGGCAACTACCCATCCTTATTTTAAAAATATATTTGAAAGAAAAAAATCAACTTGGGGCAAGGTGCGATATATTCAAAAACATATTTAAAAAAGTTTAGTTCTAGTATAATAAATATGTATTTAAAATAATATGTACCTTCGGCACCAAAAGGGTGCAGATTTGATCGCGCACGGGACAAACATTTCATGCGATGGCATTTTGTGTTAGTCTTGACTCTGAGTGTTTTATGTAAGTCATTTGGTTTTATCTCGAGTCTGGGTGTTCCATGAATTATAAGCATACAATAAAATATCCGATATCTGGCATCCATAGCAGAGCTTAGCTTAGCTTACTTTGAAACCATATAGCGCTGTGTGAATTGGGTAAAATGAAAAAAATATTTATTGTTTCATAATCATGATCACAGACATGACGATGATGATGACGCGTTGGTCCGATCAAATCAGATCCTCTCTAAACACCAAGCTTCACAGTGCTCTTCACGATGCTAAAGACCGGATCAATCTGAAAGAGAATAGCCAGAGAGAAGGTGATTCTCATCATCATGATCTCTTTTTATTTTAATTTTCATCTCTATCCTTCTATCCACTTAAATATTCCACAAATGTAGTTGTTATATTATTATTATTATTATTTTTATAGGGACAATTCATACAGATTGAGCTAGCCCCAAAGTAAGTTCGAAACTTGTGTTATGGGATACTAACTCAACGATATTATATTTTATAACAAATACATATTATTATATAGATAAACATCCAAGACCCGAGGCCAATCAGAAAAAGTTAGTTTTTCATCATGACCCGTCCGGGGATCGAACCCGGGACCTCCTGGGTGGCGGTCTGGCGTGGTAACCATTACGCCACGGAGGTCGTCAATTTATATTATATTGGTATATATTATATTTAATGTATATTAAATTCACATTCATTCGCCTAGTTCATTCTGAGTACTGCTGCGCCACCTACCTATTCATTATCTTTTGTTTTTTTCTAACTGGTCGCCTGGAAGAAATTGCCTAGCGATAAGGCCGCCTATTGTACTTTTGTTTATGTTTAATTTTTTTGTTTGGTGCAATAAAGAGTATTATTATTATTATTATTCTGCGGGTACAGTCACGACCCTCAGTAATGAGGAACACGACGCGAAGAGGAGGAATCGTGATCATCATTTCAGCCTATACTAGTCTATTGCTTAATATAGGCGTTATTTAGCATAATATTTGTAACAAAAATAGGTTACCTATTTATTTTCAGTTCTGCAAACTTCGCTGTTCAATGCTGATTGGTAAATTGGTGCAACACTGCGCCACGACGCGATTCCGAGCTCGTTTGTCGGTAGAACTGAGCGGATTTGTTAAGGGGAATAAAATTACCATCCCTCTGAGAAATTTAAATTAGTTTCATACTATTATAAAGTAGGTATCTTTTCATATTTCTTTGTAATTTTTAACAGCTGTATGCATGCATGCGAGATTGAGCGTGTGGGAAGATGGTTTTTCGATGCAATGATCCGTTTGGGAATTATTTACATTTAACGTGTATTTTTTTTGTTTAACACGATGGTCCCCTTCTCCATCTCCCAAGAAGTTGTGTTAAAGTACTTGTTGTATACTTGAAAAAAATCTACTAGTTAGCGAGTAATAGCTGACGAACTCATAAAATGTAATTTCATTTATGATATCGTACAAATATCATAGAACATATTGCACTCATCTGCAAGCAAGCAAAGCATAGCGAATAAGGATCCCTACACTGTTCGTGGCCGGACACGCACTTGCCCGGTTTTTTCTTCTTTAATTTGACAGTGACAGCCATTATCAGTGCCTTTAAAAAGGGGATTCGAGATCGCCGCCTTGTCAACGAAGGTCGTCAAGATGGCGACCTCGGATCCTCACCGTACCACGTTGCCCTTTTAAAGTGTACTTTTTTGTTAAAAAGTGTTCATTTAAAATACTCGTCATTGGCGAAATTGTCTATGTGTCGTTAAGACACGACAGAAACGCCATTAATTAAGAAAGAAGAAGACTTTAAAAAGGCTTTGGTATTGAGAAATTCAAAGATTCGAGATCGCCGCCTTGTCAACGACGGTCGTCAAGATGGCGACCTCGGATCCTCACCGTACCACGTTGCCCTTTTAAAGTGTACTTTTTTTTGTTAAAAAGTGTTCATTTAAAATACTCGACATTGGCGAAATTGTCTATGTGTCGTTAAGACACGCCAGAAACGTCACTAATTAAGAAAGAAAAGAAGAAGAAGAGAGAAATTAACCGTCAGTGCTACAATTTCAAACCGTAGACAGGGCAAATAAGCAAGTTTGTGTACCTTGTTCCCTTGATTACTATATCTGATGCTGAGCAATATCTTCCTATTAACATTTGCTGATATAGCCTCGCGTTCTGCCTACCGCAACAAGTTGGGATCCCTCGCTATAATTGGACTTTTTATTGCCAATTTGATTCTGTTGTTGCTTCTACGTAATGGGGTGATTCAACAGATTTTTTTTTATTGTTTCAATACAAGTGTGTTTATTTCGTTTCTAGGTTGTATGTTTTTAGGTTTCTGTAGAAGAAGGATGTATGTGTCTGAAGCACTCATTTTATATGTGTCACTACACAAAATTTCCAAGTACGCACATTGGAGCATTGTGCGTA
Source organism: Endotricha flammealis (assembly GCA_905163395.2). Taxonomy (NCBI): domain Eukaryota; kingdom Metazoa; phylum Arthropoda; class Insecta; order Lepidoptera; family Pyralidae; genus Endotricha; species Endotricha flammealis. The sequence continues at coordinate 16,192,956 of LR990855.1, forward strand.
CGGTAGCGCTATTTTTAATGAGAAAACTTCTTTAGCGGCCCTTGGCGCTTTTTTTAGATGGGTAAACTTTTTGTAACTCGCGACATATCCGTAGCCTGATCGAAAAAGCGTAAGATTCCCTAACCTTTACAAAATATTCAAAAATGAACAACGTTGACTTCTGCCGGCACATCCTTTTGAATATTTTGGAATGGTTAGGGAATCTTAAGCTTTTTTTAAGGGGCACATCACACAGATTGAGCTAGCCCCAAAGTAATTGTGTTTATGGGATACTAACTCAACGATACTATATTTTATAACAACATGTTATATATATAGATAAACATCCAAGATCCGAGACCAATCAGAAAAAGTTCGTTTTTCATCATGACCCCACCGGGATTCGAACCCGGGACCTCCTGGGTAGCGGTCTGGCGTGGTAACCATAACGAAAATTTTTACTGCGTTCCACTCCTTTCCAAATCCACGTATTCTACAGTGTAGTAGGTTTTAACTGCAAAGTTAAATATTCTAGATCATTTCGATATTTTCGATGACCTTCATCACCAAGGTGTCCTAGAAATCATAGTGTTAATTTGATATTTGCAAAAGGATCCACAAAGCAATATGTCTAACTGAAATGTCACTACAGACACCATTCACAGAATTGGGTTTCTTTTTTGTATTTCCCACTAGGAAAAAAGGCTTTCATTTTCCGCGTATGTGAAGTGCGAATTCAATTTTTGCGTTCGATAACCTTTTGCTTGTTACCAAGTGAAATGCTTGTCCCAGTTTTTTTATTAAACCCCCGTTTGATCTTACGGTTACTGTAACGATTGAACTCTTACATATATTTTATAAAAAAAAGGTAAATATTTTTTAAGACTGACAATTTTATATTATTTTATAGGAGGCCCATATACTTACCCTAAGGTTGTCTGTAAGAGATTGCTTTAGCGATAAGACCGCCTATTGTACGTTTCTTACCACTATGTATTATTTTATTGTTATTTATTCTGGTGCAATAAAGAATAAATTGTATTGTTATGCTAACATACACCATAATACGGCGCTACACTAAAATTTTGCTGCTGTTCAAAGAGATGGAAAAATTCACTGCCTCTACAAACCTTCCTGGTAGCTGAGTTGGAAAGAGCACTCGACCGGTTATCGAGAGGATGTGGGATCGAGTCCCACTTAGGTTGGGAAGGCGAATGAATTTTTTTTAGAAAAAAAAAGTAAATTGATCCCAAGCGACTAACTCTAGTTGATGAATCAGATTTTTTTTTGTTTTTTCAAATGTTACTAATGTTTGTTCAAGGCACCCATTGTTAGCCGTCGTTTTATTAATAACTCATAAATTTTACTTTTTTTAAATATATTTTTTAACCACAAACGTGGCAAACAAGCTTACGGTCCGCCTGATGGTGAGCGGTCACCGTAGCCTATGGACGCTTGCAACACCGGGAGCATCACTCGCGCGTTGCCGACCCTGTAAAAATCTTTTAATGCCCCTTTTGAAGAACCCCATGTTATAATCTAAAGGAAAGACCTCGGCGGGGATCTCATTCCACAGCCTCAGCGTACTTTGTCATTTAATTACAAATTACAAAAATAAAATTTATATTGATACTAGCTGACCCGGCGAACTTTGTTCCGCATTTGGACACTACCCTACCATACCTCTCCACCAATTTCCAGCCAAATCGCTTCAGCCGTTCGTGTCGTGAGTTATAAATAGTGTAACCTATATGTATAGATTGCTTATTAACTACAAATACACCTGTAATACAATTAATTAGAATTTTGGGCAGAGAACCGAAGACCAATTAATTACTGGTCATTGAGCATATAATTTAATTCAAATTATATACTCAATGTGTATGTATTCAATAAAGGCCCCACAGTATAAAAATATATATATACTCAATGACTTGCCTGTTTGTCTGTCAACATAAAAAAAATTAAAAATCTATTAATAATCTACACTAATATTAATATTGAATGTGAAAGAAAGTATCTTTATTTTGTTACTTTTTACGTTTTAAACTTCTGAATTGTTTAGTTTGTAAAGAATAAAAAACAAATAGATATTGAATAATGCAATCTTAAAAATAAAAAACATTATCATGATCTGAGCCACAAAAGTTCACTGCTAGACATAGTCCGAGTATGACCAAATACCTATAATGCCAGCTAGCAGCAGTGTGTATCCAGGGAGGTAAATTACCAACTTAGAATTAAAAAAAAAATACTTTTAATTTTCTATCTAAACAATTGTTTAACGAATGCGCCACGTAACAAAGCATGAAAAAACGAATTCACACAGTAAAAAGTGCCAGATCTAGCCCGAAAAGGGCTAAGGTGGCAACACTGCGTAAAAATTTAACAAAAAAAAAATAGCTTCACAGCAAACATCTGTCACTGTTAATTGTCACACCACACTTGACTTCAAATAGTTCCGGTTATTGCTTAGAAATTGTTGTTGGCGCTAGAGTCGTAGCAAAAAGTGCTTTCAAGTAATCAGCGAGCGAATTGCCAGCGATCACATACGTAATTCGTAATACGTAATTCTGCGCAGTTTTCATTGATTGCAAAATTTTAGGTAATATGGGTGGCGTTTTGTTTAACTTGATTTTATTAGGTTATCTGATAATCTGAAGCGATAAGACCGCTCTCTGTACTTGCTAATTTTATGTTATTAATGCATTGTTTTTATTCTTGTAATAAAGAGTATTGTATTTATGAACAAAGACACGACAACACCGCAAGTCTTATTCCCCTTAGCTTTTTGATTAAACTCGTTGCGACCAACACACCTTGGCTCACCTAGCCTTTATTGCCACATTCAAATGAGTTATGGCGCGGAATAACTTATATTGTGACTATTTTTTATGGAAGCCTGGAGAAAATATCTTTTATGGCGTATTTTCTGGGAGAGCAGGCTAATCGACCATGTACGTGGCGTGAATTATTATTATTTAATGGGTTTAGACTAAAGTCTCATCAGGTATCACTTTGCAATATTTAAATAGAAAAATAGTGTGTTACAGATTGTCCTCCGTGTAAAGCATGATAGTCATTATTAAATTCTTTATATCGAGGTTCTCCGTGATTCGGAGAGCACTTTATGCCGTCGGCTCCTGCTGTTATCGATGGATGACAAGTCAAGTAGTTCGGGCCGCTTGAAAACACTGGTTACACCAATACACATTAGAGCAGTGTGGCATAGTAAGCTCCCCTCGAAAAAAAAGGTTGATCCGTATCCCTGCAGAGGGGTGATTATGGGTTCATATGATGATATTTTTACTGAAGTGGTAGAGTAATTTATAAAATGGACAAGATAGACTCTCTGGCATAAAATAATATATTATCTAGAAGCCTCGTTGTTTAACTTTCATGTTCATCCAATTCACGCGCAATTATTTTTATCAAAATCCACAGAATAGTAATTAAAGATGATAATGATGACATCAAAGTAAGCAAAGACGTGTGCACAGCTGGGTGAATATGAATATGCAGGTCCTATTCCAAAGCAGACATTCCGAATAAGCTGCTTAACTCAGAATTCACGGAATTACCAAAGCGCGTCTAGTTTTTTATTCTATTTGTAGGATTTCCATACGCCGAGATTAAGGAGCACGGTTTTGTAACTCTGCTTATAAGTAACCGTTTCAGAAAAGACTTTAGGATTTTATTTGTACATTTTCCTGGCTTTTTATATTAAATTTTTGACATGTATACTAAGCAACGACGACCCAAGACAGTGTTTGGATGGGTTTAACATTCGGAAGATTCAAATGTAAATATTAATATTAAGCTGTAGGTCTAGACCGATGTAGATAAATAACAGTCATTAAGACAAGTTATTGACTTTGGAAGTAGCTCAAAAACACTAAAAAGCTAAACTAATTGAAAGTGGACCAAGTAATGGAAAGTTGTGCCGAGACAAACATATATGCCAAAATGCCATCACATAAATGTTTGCCTCGTGCAGTAATCGAACCCTCGTCTTCTGGTAACAAAGGAAGGGTCACTACTAATTGCACCACTGGACTGTCTTATTGATAGTGTCAACTACTTGACTGACTGACTCACTAGCAAGTATATACAATTATACCTGATACTTTTATAGTAACAACAGGGGATTATAAATTCTACCAAAATTAACTAAGCCCACCCGCTGTATTATTCACATGCCCACTCGGCAACTGAGTTTGGCGTCTCTAGACACACATAAAATTAATCGTGGCTTCTATGAACAGAGAATTACATTACCATAATGCTCTAGATAAAACAATGTAGTATTTGAAAGGGAAACAATTATTTTGCAAAATTGTACTTTTCAGACTACTTAGTTTTAGAAAGATTTTATCTTTACTGATGTTTTAGAGAGGTAACGTTTTCGGGTGATAGCTGATTCAAAGCCAGGTTATTTGCGACTGTCATGTCAAAAAGAACCAGAGAATATTTTTATGGATGTACACAGGCAGCTTTATGATGTAGGAGATGTGTAGGAGCGTGAAAAAGTTTAACAGGCCGACAAGGAGAGACTGATAGGTGATTGCTTCCTATCTGCTTTGCCGATGGGTCGCACTACTGCTCAATATCAGGTAGGGTGGAGTCAACTTGGTTTGACAAAATAAAAACAGACAATAAGAAAACCTAAGCTTCAACTTTAAGAATCTAAGAAAATAGTTTCATAAGTGGTAAGATACGTAAACGTACAGTTACGTATACGTATATAAAAATTCGCAATCTTCATTAACTTATTTGTAGGTATACAAAGAGAGAGAAAAAATATATTACAAATGCCAAAAAGCGCTGTCAGAGTTACTTATGAATCGTATATCTCAATTTACAACGCAATCAACTCAAAGCAAAGAACTGGGGTACAAGGTAACAAATTTATTTTTGGTACAACGAATACTGGGAATTTTCCGAGGCAATTTTTGAGAAAAAAAATCAGTACATATTACATACAATTTTTTACCTATGATACCTGACTTTTGACAGAAGGCTGCTTTTGGTACATTTTAGATAATTATTTTCAAATGAACTATAACTTGAGTTTGATGCTCTAAACTCTTACGAAGTTAAGCGAAAAAGAGACTGGACCATCTCTTCGTCCTACTTTATCTTCACTTTCCTTTGTCTTCTAACTTTACTTCACTTTTTATTAGTACCATTTTATAAGAGCCATCTATTAAGTCTTCTTATTACAAAATCTGCCGCTGAAATCGTAATAGGAATAAAAATTGTGACGATACGAAAGAGCTTGCATTAGGCCTATTAAAAAATATATATTTGACTTTGACTTCGCTCATCTTGCCGAGAGTGTCATTAAAAATGTAATTTGATTTTGACTTTCACCTTATTTATCAACCCAATGAATACATATTGCAGATTATGTTGAATCAAAGAGGGCACGTGTCTAACGAATGACACATGAGACACGCACGACGCACTATTTCTACACTTTCAGTTCTAATCGTCACGTTTTCACCGCGTACCGAGTTTATTTCTAGCTGACGTTATGTGCTTACCAAAACGTAAGCAAGCAGGATTTTTGGTATTTCAAAAAAAATGTATTACGTGACAACCTTCAAGTTGTAAATGTCAGGGTTTATTTGTTTTTGGTTAAAGGGTCCAAATTGAAATTTTTAAGATTCATTATTTTATTCAGAGAATAGGTTTTTACAAGCACGCCACGTTGTCTTGTCAGAGATTACATACAGTTATAAATGATTGGTGTAATTAATCTACTCTTTAAACTATCATTGGTATAACAAATGGCGAAAGAGAACCAGTTACGGCCTTTTTTAAATGCTGTATGTAATTAAACACATGCTGTAGTGTTAATACTAGGTTTAGCCATGGAATTCTTATCTGAGATTTTTAAGAATTTGCTCTTTGGGAAATCCGGATCGAAAACACGATTACTTGCAGTTTAAAGTACGGCCACACCACTTATGGCCTAAATACTTCACGGTAGATCGTCAGTTTCGAAAAATAGAACAAGAATAATTCCATCTGATGTTTATTTCAAGAAAACTTATAGAATTTTTATCATTTCTGTATCACATATTCCGATGTGACTGATAGACGTGTGACATGACCCCTCTTTATTGAAGTGCTTTCAGTGTACAGAAATAAACCGTCCCTACTCTACCTTCGGATGTAAGTATGAATCTATTCTATAGGATAGAATTAGATTTTCATCTCGAAAAAGTCTAAAAGGAATCAGGAAAGTCAAATTTTTTATTCAAATGTGCCTACTAAGCCGTGTCCAGGCTGTATCGTAAAGTAATGTAACAAAATTAAAATAGTGTGAACGCCTTGTAAGCACAAACCGTGCACGCTACGCGCTAATAAAGCATTATATGTACGGGAAATTCTTTCATTGGGCGTTTTTTCACTCACCGGCCCGCAAAGCAAAAATATATGAAACGGGGCCGTCGCCGGCGCCGGTAAATGGAGAAACGAGCCATACATTTCCATATATTTTTGCTTTCCCGGCACCGGCAGCCGTCGCCGGTGCCGGGCCGGTGAGTACAAAAACGCCCATTGAGTGTTACGTAACAGGAGTCAGTACCTGGCATTACAGGTTCTTTTGAATCGTCACAATTTTTCCTACCATGAGTTAAACATTATGTTAGTGTACATAACAATGTCAAAAAATATTCCACTGATACAATATCGGCATTCTATTGAGACACGATTGAGACACCATTAAGAGTCCATTGGTGCATTTGTTTGGTAGAATCGGGCCCCAGTTCAGATGATAGATTTATAATAGACTAGCTGACCCGTGCCCACTTCGTTGGGCATAATGTTAAAAGCCTTTTTATTTTTTGGTTTTTTATATAACCTATGACACTCAGCAATAATGTGGCTTTCTATTGGTGAAAGAATTTTTAAAATCGGTTCAGTAGATCCCGAGATTACCCCTTACAATTTAACAAATACACAAACTTTACCTCTTTATAATATTAGTATAGACTAAAAACTTGAACAACCTTCTGACAGTATGCAAATGTCAGAAGGACCGTAATGACATAAAGAAGTATAATGAGGCTTTATTGGCCTTTAACATAAAGAAAAATGGAAATGAGAAGAAAAGAGAGTTGAGCCTCCATATCACGGAAAGACAGAAAAGGAAACGCCATTGAATGCCTCGCGTAAAAAAGAGATGGCAGCACTTGATTATTTTAAATGTATGAATTACAACTTGAAATTAATACGTGGGTACTCATATTTTGTCGTTTACACTAACATTTCAGTGAGACGGTGCCTAGAGAGTTATATGCATATCATCTGTATAATGAATTATATTAGTTAGCAAAAGTTTAAATTAACTGACTCCACCAACCGACTGTTTGTTGTTGACTGTGTGTGTCTGTTCTGTGTGTATTTCTCAATATATTCACCGAAACCTATTCTTCTACAGTCGTATTATTTATATATGTAATAATAATGTCATTACATTAATCAAAGTTATATTGAGGTTACCAGGGTAAAGAACTAGGAGCTAAGATTATTATGCTATACATTGGTGCTAATTCTGTAGTACATACATTAAACTAGACTAAACTAATTTTAACAGGACCAAAGGTGTTGTTGTCCTTCCTTGGTTTACAATTAGTGACAAGGATAGCAACACTTCTAGTCCTGTCAAAATTAGTTTATTCTAGTTAAATGTACAACAGAATTAGCACCATTATTAGAATAAGATATTTGTAGCATCGCTATAAAACTTTGTAATTAGATGTACAATATAAATAATACTGATAAATACGAATTTCCGGTAAACCCTTTTCGCAATATTTATAAAACTAGAATCATATTTACCTGCTCAACTCTTTCATAGGACCGTGCAGCAGGCAAACAAACAAGCTGGCCACTTAATGGAAAGTGGTTCCCACCGAATATAAACGAAAATACCAGAGGCGCTTTCATGCGTTGCCTGCTACAGGAAAGGGAATAGAGAGACAAGGAAAAAAGAGAAAGAAAAGGGTTTGCAACGCGTGAGTGATACCCCCAGTATTGCAAGCGTCTATAGGATACGGTGACGGCTTACCATCAGGTCGACCGTATGCTTGTTTGCGACCTTTGAGGTATAAAAAAAAACGTTATAGATTCGACAAATTTAATATCTTTCGCCATTGGGCCTAAGGTGAGATCGGAATGAGGCAAGATGGAAATGAGCCGAAAATGGGAGCAAACTCGGCCAGTGACGTGCTCCTCCCGTATACTATCCACGTATTCCGCTTATATCCGGTTTGAACAAGCTAAATTAAGGTTAGCAACTAGCTGTTTTCGTGGAATGAATCACAAATCGGTGTGCTCGTTAAAACATGGCAAATGTTATCCCTGATTCGGAATATTGTAAATTAGATAAGCCTGGATTTACTAAATCATTAATCCCGTTTATATGAGAATTTTATCAAATGTACTGTTAATTCAGCTTAAAGCTCTTTGATTGTTTTTATGTTTGCTATGGTTCAACTGCCCATTCTTATATTTTGAAAGAATTTTAATTCCACAGTCAGCCAATGAAAGAAGTGTGGAGAGTCGTAATATGATTCAAGTTTTTTCTTTTTTTAAATACTACTAGGGTGGCAAACAAGCATACGGCTCGCCTGATGGTAAGCATCACCGTAACCTATAGACGCTTGCAATACCGGGGGTATCACTCACGCGTTGTCAACCCTCCCAACCCCCCTAAGTGGAGCTCTGGAGACCTTACTCACCGTAGGAACACAACATGGCCGAGACCAATGCTATTTGGCTACGATCTTCTGTAAGGTGGAGGCCTTCCCCAGACGGGCTGCTCCGATTTGAGCATTGATTGATTTTGAGTTTCCTAAATAAATGAAATGAAATGAAATCGTTTATTTCAGAAATCCTTCACGGGCACTTTTTGTTGTCATATACAACTTGTTTATATAAAGAAAATAAACTACTTACGTTATAAACTACCACCATTTCCGACACAAGCAAAATGGCCACCGGTAAAAGAAATGGCGAAAGAAAACCTGTTACGGCCTTTTTGTCATTTAACATTTTTTTCTTCCATTCATTAGATTAGTTAAGTTAAAATGTACAAGTACATTAAAATTTATAAGAAGAATACGCGGAATGTTATACACAATGTGTGGAATGAACAAGAAACAATATTGCATGAAATGATTTACTCGAATTTTTATTTATCAATAGTATTAATATGTACTTAATATAGTATAATTACAAACATAGCTTACATTATTAGCATAAAAATCTTTGTTCTTGGTAACTAAAAAAGGTGAGCACGGTAGAGAACTGTTCTCTACCGTGCTTACCTCTTTCATTGGTTGATGGTACATTAATTCTATAGGATTAAATTAAAATAGATACACCCAATGAAATTAAATAGCTATATTTCCGATAATTAACCCCATGACTCCACTTGTACCTTTATAATGTCTCGTTTACCGCACACCATAAAACCCCCATAAGCTCTCCTTTAATGGATGGAAAGTGTAATTTAAAATCATTATGACCTTTATGGGGTTGCCGATTTGGAAATTAGCATTTATATTTATTTATTTAATTTAAACCATTAAAAGTACGTGTTTTTCATTTCTAAAATTCCTAATAGACGATCCTACCAAGTCCCCGGACGCCGACGACGCGCGCCGTACCATACTGCACTATATTCGTGCCGGCAGTTCTTTATAATGTGCGGCACACCGTGCGCTACATATTCATATTATTAAAGGTAATTCGGAAATCAATTCAATAGTCAAAGTAAAAGTGATCTAAGGCTGCCATCAGACGCAGTGTATCGCACCAATTTCACCCAGTCGGTGTATTCAACAGACAACTGCAGCCGACCGCGTACAGTTGATATCCGACCGCGTGCAGTTGATACCAGTCTGCGTGAAGTCGGTGCGATGAAGTTCGTAGCCTAATATGACGCAGACATATCAGGCGCGTCACGACACAATAGGTTTGCACACCTCCGCCTCTCGATACAAATCGCAACGCTATAACACACCACAGAAACTTTTATGAGGTTTGTAATATCTGTTGCATGTATTTCTAGCTTCAAAAACACATTTCACGCCAGACACTTAATCCTACCGAAAATACCCGGTATTTTCTAACTATACACATCGAACAGTGAACGAGAACACTCGTAACGAGTATTATTTGTCGTACAATAGCCAACGGACGCTTGTTAGTACCAGTTACAGCCAGTTAGGGACAGATCCTACCGGTTATTTGTGGAACGAAGCCAACTAGTTTGAATTTGAGTTACGTGAAGGAGTTGCGTACTTTTTTTTGTTGTAAATGTACTCGGATTTTACACGTGTAACGTTTTAGCACACAATACAAAAGATATCATTTTTTTTTGCTGAATTCTAAGCATCACCTGGTCCCAAGGTAAGTTATATGCTTAACCTGCTTGCAATATGGATACCAAAACAATGGAAATGTTATCGTAAACATATACTGACATAGAGTACACGAAGATTCGAGACAAACATAAATACCATCACATGCTCCGTTCGGGTATCAAAGCTGCGCCCGCTGGTAACGAAAGCAGGGCCACTACCAACTGCATCATCGGACTGTTAAATCAATGATTGGAATAGCCCTAATTCAAATGAAACTTAATTCAGCTGGACTGTGATCTACTTCTTAAAGCATTTGTTCAATGTTTTTCTCAAATTGTTCGTTAATTTTAACGACAGTTTCAACACTAGTTAACTGAGCAAATATGCCAAATATTACAAACTCCTATCTCATAATAGTATTATGTAAATGAATATTGTTAGACAAGGCTTAAGAATTTTCCGTCAGCTGAAATAATGTACTAGGGTAACATAGCCAATTTGGCAGCTTAATTACAACAAAGGGTGCACACCGCATGACAGGAGGCACTTCATTACGCTATGTGTGATCCAATTTTGGGTGCCTCTAGTTAATAGAGGGTTATTGGTTGTAATATTGTAAATTTACAATAAGTGTGACAATATTGTACTAATTTACTGGCGTCAGCAACGTTTATTGGTTTACCTTGTGAGATCTGGGTGTAGGTGACTGACGTTTTCCTATTTCACATTTTTATCTTCGACTAGCGTAGGCTAGGCTATATAGCTTATGACACTCACAAATAATGTAGCTTTCTATTGGTAAAATAATCAAAAGAAAGTTCAGTAGATACAGATTACCCCCTACAACTTTATAAACTCACAAACTTTGCATCTTTATAATATTAGTATTGATTACAATATTGTAGTTTCTATTCGTCTTCTGTTTTATTGTAGTTCTTCTCATATCTTTATGTCTTATGTGTTTAATGAAATGCTACCATTTTTAGTTACCTATTTGTAATAATTTATGTTCCAAACAGTTATAGTAATTTTCATAAATGCGAGACACATATTTCAAGACCGCACACCAACATAAACTAATGAACCTTAAAAAAGACCTTACTGTACATGAATAATAAAAGTACCTAATATAATAGCAGGATCCGGCAACTCAGATAAGATTACATCAGTAACATTGTGAACCCGTTTTTGGCGCTGGGAGCCTTTCTAATTATCTCAAGCTTAATTTCGACGCGCGATCTAGATAATATTAATTATTATTTCCCCTAATCAACTCTATGACAGTGTTGATTAGGGTACATTTTATTTTGTAAAAAAATATAAGGGATTGCTATAAAATGTTGCTGTAAAATGTATTTTTTTTAATAAGCATACATGTTTTTAATGATACTGTCAATTTTGTAATTAGTTAAAATATGCTGCATTGAGCAAATGTGAAATTGTAATCAAGGTACCGAAAGGTTCTGTGCCGTTTTTCAACCATTCGACCTTCCTCTCCCCGTGTCGTCCTAGGCTGAGGTGGGAGGGAACAAGGTTGAGGACGAAGAAAGACAAGCCCACTACACATTCGCATCGCCGTGACTCCAGTGAAACCAGGACCATGCAATGAATCTCATTGACGTCACGGGAAGAAGACGAAACTACACCTGTCTTGGAACTCACAACGAATTCAATCAAAGATATTAGATGAAGTAGACAGTATTGAAAGGATTGAGCTCGTATTTAAATAATTATGATCAAAATGAGTTTATCGCATTGCAGCCAATGCAACCAGCGTGGAATGAATACCAAATATGGTTCGGCATAAGTCAACCGTAATTGCTTTTAATAATTAACAGGCCCGAGTGAATCAAGCGATCACGTCCGTTTCCAACTACAAATCACTACAAAAACTGTGTTCCAAGGCATAAGCGACGCGGTATCTTGTCACGTTGACTTATTTTTTTAAAAAGTGCAAATGGTAATTTGTCTGCAGTCTTCGGCTGGTTTTAGAGTTGTGCCGACAACACGCTGACTCACAGCCGAAAATAGATGAAATTCTAGGAAGTATTTTTAAATAACGCGTAGTTATCAACACGGATGATTCATACATTTTGCTGTCCGCCGACTGTCAGAGTTAGATCTAGACCAGCCTTAGGTCAGCAGTCAGTAGATATCACTCGAGTGCTTTCGCTCAGCCAAACAAGCAGATTCAAGTGTCGATTGAACTTTGAGGACATTGAGTTTTACTTATAGATTCTTATATGGTACTCGTTGTCTGTTAAGTTTGCTGTTTATTTCAAGAAAGATGCTTATGTGAGTTGGCGAAAATTCTGAAGAAATCACGATTGATGCGATTGACCACATTCTGTTTTACTATATGTTATTGGTGAGAAAAAAATCAAAAGCTTCAGCGAAATACAATTCTCTTTTTCGCTGTTTGTTTATCAAATAGACAGAATACTATTCCGAGTCCTATGGTCGTATATCAAGTACATTCAGACACATTGGCCCGTTTAATGAATAGCCGGCAACTTGTCCTGATGGTTCGGAAATCTGTTGTGATTTAAACGAACCCGGAAATAATCAGCTTGATATGCGACCATGAGCTCGAAGGATCAATGAGAAGAGGAAAATACAATAACAAATGATGTGCAACGATTCGAACGTCCGAACTGGTAGTAGGGAAAAAATATTCGATTCGAAAGAGCATGAGTGTAAAAAATAACTCGGCTTTAAATCTCGATTTGAGTCAATCTTTGTGTTGTTTATGGTTTGTATAAACGCAACATAATCAATGTGTCAAATATCTATCTGTCAATGTCAACGAGTTTGCTCTCTCTCTTACGCTGCAACCAAAATGGTGTACAAGTGTCTCTGTAAACTGAATATTAAAATCCATTAGAATCTCATAAATCTTTCTCATTTAAACCCAAGTTACAATAGGTTATGGGCCCAGTAACAAACGTGCTTTATAATTTGAAGTCAATTGAAGCCATTTTCATCAAAATTATCGAACATGTCGTCACCGGCCGGCATGTGTGTTGAAAAACTCAAAGGAATCGAAAACTACAGCACGTGGAAGTTTATGATGAAAATGATGCTAATCCACGAGGATTTATGGGACACGGTGGACGGCGCAGGCGCAGATGATATGAAAAAGCAACAAAAGGCACTGGCTAAGATTGCGCTTACAGTTCTGCCGTCTGCGATACCACACATCAGGAATGCAGAGACTGCCCATGCAGCATGGGCGAACCTCCAGAAGGCTTATGAAGACAGAGGACTTTGTCGTAGGCTGGGGTTGCTAAGGTCTCTGTTTGCCACCAAGTTGGGTGAGAGCACTAGTATGGAAGCATACTTGAACAAAATCACTGAAATCTCGCAACAGTTGACAGAAATGAGTTCTCCTATTGAAGATGACTTTCTTTCGGTTATTATATTAAGTGGATTAACAACAGACTATGATCCACTCATCATGACCATAGAAAACGACAAACTTATTAAAATATTGGCGCGTTAAAAGACGAGACTATTCGGCTGACAACTTAAATAAGTTTAGGGACTGTTTGAGTGTCATGGCTTTCTCGGAAATATATGACGATAAAGATCCTAACACTGCATATTTGAAATTCGCAGATACTTTTAGACTATTTTATGATCTCTGTTTCCCTTTTAAAGTGATTACAATAAAAACCACTAGACCTGTACGTTGGATTTCAAAAGGTATTAAGCTTTGTTGTAAGAAGAAGAGAAAACTTCTTTGGCTATATAGGAAAAATAACTCGGATATCAACCGGAATGAATATATGAGATATAAAAAAGCTCTTAAAAAAATTATAAATTTAACACAAAAAGCACAAAATAACCATGAAATTCTAAATTCTCGTAACAAACCTAAAACTTCTTGGAGCATTATTAATAAAGCAAATAAAAGTTTTCCCAAGGACGCCATTAACCAAATAAAATTAGGCGATACCTTAATTACAGACCCAAAGAGCATAGCAAACGCGTTCAATGACTATTTTATTGATAAAATTAAACCTATAGTAGGATCAGGTAACGATGTGACATCACTAATTACAAGTCAAAAAGGCTCTCTCTTTTTGAGACCTTCAATACCATCGGATATTATAAAAATAATAGCATCTTTAAATAATACAAACAGCGTTGGCTACGATGATATTGCCACAAGACCTTTAAAAGCAGTCGCTAATATAATAAGTGAACCACTCTGTTATATATTGAACTTGTGTATTAGTACGGGGGTGTTTCCGGATGCCCTAAAGATATCAATAATCAAACCTCTACATAAAAAACTAAACAAAGAACATATGGAAAATTACAGGCCTATTGCGCTTCAACCAACAATATCTAAAATATTCGAAAAATATTTACACATTGCTATTAATAACTATTTTGAAAGTAATAAAATTTTATGTAAAAAACAAGTTGGATTTAGAGAAAATAAAACCATTAACATGGCCATTTACGACTTTCTCGATAGAGTGACATCAAAAGTAGATAATAAAATTAATGTTTGCTCAATTTTCTGCGACATGACACAAGCATTCGACTATGTTGATCATACAGTCCTGTTGCGAAAATTAGAGGCTTATGGTATCAGGGGAAATTGCTTAGAACTAATTAAGTCATATCTAGACAACAGAATACAGTTTACTACGATAAATAATATCAATCTAAAAAACAAAATAGAAGAATGTCACACATCAGAATGTCGATTTGTAAAATATGGTGTACCCCAAGGAAGTGTTCTGGGGCCATTACTTTTTATAGCTTATATAAACGATCTACCAAAAGCTACCTGTAAGCCTATTAATTTGTTTGCGGACGACAGCACTGTAACAATTGAATGTGACAATATTGGGAATTACGAAAATGAAATTAACTTGACATTAGAAAAGATTATATCATGGCTAGACAATAATAATTTAAAAATTAATTTAAACAAAACTAACATAATTCATTTTAGACAAAGAAATAATAATTTAATACAACTTAACATACACTATAACACTTATAATATAAAAGACACAGATTTTACAAAATTTTTAGGTATTCATATAGATAGTAAACTAAACTGGAAACCCCATATAGAAATCCTATGTAAGAAAATAAATAAATTAATATATGTAATTTTCAGACTCTCTAATGTAATAGGTTTAGATGGCTTACTCACAGCCTATCATGGTTTGATAGCTTCAA
The DNA here is from genome assembly GCA_905163395.2 of Endotricha flammealis. Lineage (NCBI taxonomy): Eukaryota > Metazoa > Arthropoda > Insecta > Lepidoptera > Pyralidae > Endotricha > Endotricha flammealis. Next base: position 16,208,522 of record LR990855.1, read on the forward strand.
ACCTACGATATGGCATATTATTTTGGGGCAACTCCACGAATGTAGAAATGGTCTTCAAATATCAAAAACGCTGCATGAGAACAATGTTCAAAGTTAAAGTGATGGAAAGCTGTAGGCCGTTTTTCAGGAAATATAATATAATGACAGTACCATCGTTATATATTTTTGAGACAGTCATGTTTGTCAAGAGAAATCCACATTTGTTCTGTCGACTGTCTGATGTTGTCGTCCGCCAAAGGCGTGATGAACACAAACTTTGTCTTCGTAGCTGCAGGACTACAATGATGCGCAAAAGTATCTTGTGTATGGCACCTATAATATACAACAAATTGCCAAAGGAAATAAAGGAGCTCCCGTGTTCGTTGTTTCGAAGTAGATTAAAAAAATTATTGAACGAGAAGTGTTACTATACTATAAATGAATTTTTAACTGATAATTTCAATGGAATTTAGATTTATTATTATTGATGTTATGTATTGTTATTATTATTTGGTTATCAATTACTATTATCTTATTTTTATTTTTTTTGCTAATTTAATTTTATAATGTTTGTAATAAGTTATATTGCACGCCCTATGTGGCAGAGTGCATTGAAACAATAATCAATTTGTAAGATCATATATACACATGCATTTCAAGCAATAAAATATACTTTGACTTTGAAAAAAAAAACTCTAACGTGAAACTCTCCAGCGAGATTGTTAAAGCTAAATTGTTGCAAGAAGATCTTCGCAGAGATGACCGAAGTAAAGATGACCGATCATCAACATGTGCAGCTTTAACAGCACGTAAGCAGCCTAAGTGTTTCCGATGCAAACAAGTGGGCCACTATATTAGAGATTGTCCGAAAAACAAGAACCAAGGGACTCCAAAGACTGCTTCATCGAAGGCATCCAAAGCGCTGCTCACTGCCTTGTCAGCCAACATTACCAATGAGATGTGGTACATCGACAGCGGTGCGACGGCACACATGTGCGGAGATAGAAGTCTAATGAACAATTTCAGCGATACAAAGCCATTGGAAGTGAGAGTGGCCAATGGAGATAGATTGTTTACTGCGGGACAGGGTTCAGTGAGTGTACACATGAAAAATGGTAATATAAAGACAATAAGTAATGTTTATTATGTACCTAAGTTAACTGGCAATTTATTATCTGTAAGTGCTATGGTTAAAAAGGGATTTAAAGTGGTGTTTAGTTCTGGCGGGTGCACTGTTTACGATGGGGGTGTAGCTGTGGTGACAGCCACACTTAATGATGGTGTTTACCAACTAGATACACTGAAATCGACTACTTTGAAATGTAATGTTGTAGAAGTAGATGCCTCTAACCAACTTATCAGTACAGGTGGGATCTCAGCAGTGGACGAATCAGGTAATAGTCACAGCGTGATGGCTGTGATGGCCAACAATGAGAAGAAAGCATCACAGGAGGTCTGGCATCGTCGGTTAGCACATCTTAACCATCGAAGTATGGAGTTATTAAAGAAAGGTATGGCATTTGGTATTTCATATGATAGTTGTAATTTTGAACCTTGTACTGCTTGCGTCACAGGGAAACAAAGTCGTCTCCCTTTCCCAAAGAAGTCGTTTAATAGGGCCACAGGCATTTTACAATTAGTTCATACTGATCTGTGTGGCCCTATGCCTTGTACATCATTTAGCGGTTCCAGATATTTTTTAACTTTCATCGATGATTACTCAAGAAAGACTTTCGTTTATTTTCTTAACAGGAAGGACGAAGTATTCGATAAGTTCAAAAATTGAAAGGCTTTAGTTGAGAATCAAACTAATAAAAAACTCAAAGCCATTCGTAGTGATAATGGCGGTGAATACATGAATTCTAAGTTTCAGAGCTACCTTAGTGACTATGGCATTGAACACCAGACTACAGTGCCACACTCACCACAGCAGAATGGAGTGGCAGAACGGGCCAACAGGACCATAATGGAGAAGACTCGCTGTATGCTTCAGGAGGCTGGTCTTGACAATCAGTATTGGGCAGAGGCAGTAAATACAGCAGTCTACCTGAAGAATCGTTCCCCCACCAAAGCTGCTATCGGGTCTACCCCGGAGGAAATGTGGAGCAATAAAAAGGTATCTATTAGTCACTTACGAATTTTTGGGTGTGTAGTTTATGCTAAAAAGCATGTTCGCACGAAATTAGAGCCAAAGGCAAATAAATACATATTTGTGGGATATTGTGAGAGTACAAAAGGATATAGATTAATAAATCCAGACCACCCCACAACCTGCATCAAGGCCAGGGATGTCACATTCTTTGAGAACCAGTTCTTTAAGAGTAATAATGTGTCATAATGATGATAATGAAGCCACATCGATATTCCCACAAAATAGTGTGAATAATCTGATTACTCCTACGGAATCATCCTCTGAGGAAAGTGTTTCAATCGAAGACCACTCTGATGGCACATTAAATTCGGTTTACACAGATACTGCACATGTTTCATCTGAGGATAATTCTGAGATTGAGGAGAGTTATAATGAACGTTCAACTGCGGACGAATCATACATTCCAGATTCAGCTGATGAGGACAGCTCAAACGAGTCCTTGGATTCGTTTGGAAACGAAATTGCACGTGCCAATCTCGCCATGGGAGTTAGCTTGGATGCAGATGAGCCTCAATCTATTGAGGAGGCATTGAGTGGTCCAGATGCTGACAGCTGGAGAAAAGCTATTAAAGATGAGTATGATTCCTATGTTAGTAATAAATGTTGGACATTAACAGACCGAGTTAAGAGTCAGAAACCTATAAAATGTAAATGGGTTTTTAAGAAAAAATTCAACAAAGAGGGAGAGGTTGTAAAATTTAAAGCTAGGCTGGTGGCTAAAGGATTCACACAGCGCCAAGGCATTGATTACAACGAAACTTTCTCTCCTGTTGTTAGATACTCCAGTATACGCACATTACTGGCGATTGCGGCTCAATACAGTATGAATATTGACCACCTAGATGTTAAAACCGCTTTTCTTAACGGTGATCTTGAAGAAACAGTATTTATGGAGCAGCCAGAAGGGTATATAATAAATGGTCAGGAAAACAAAGTATATAAATTACATAAAGCCGTTTATGGATTGAAACAAGCATCTAAGGCTTGGTATGAAAAGATTAATAAAGTAATCTGTCAGAAATTAGGATTTAACAAATCTTTTTCAGAACCGTGTGTTTATTATAAATCCAAAAATGATAAGTTGATGATAATAGCATTATACGTCGACGATATTTTACTGTTTTCTACACCAAATTCATGCGATAGAGACGAGATTAAAGAAAAATTTAAACATGAATTTGAGATGACGGATTTAGGGCCAGCTAGTCATGTTTTGGGCATGAGAATAAACAAACACACAGATAAAATAACTTTGGATCAGTGTAATTATATTGAAAGACTGTTACAGAAATACAAAATGGAGGATTGCAACCCTTGCGCTACGCCTATGGAAACTGGTGTAAAACTGAAAAAGGCAGTAGGTAATAACAATAATTTTGATTACAGGGGTTTGATAGGTTCACTTATGTATATAGCGGTAGGAACGCGACCTGATATTTCACATTCCGTTAGCTATCTCAGTCAGTTTAATGATAGCTATGATGAAACTCATTGGAAGAGTGCAAAAAGGGTCTTGCGCTATCTAAAAGGTACCAAACGCCTATGTCTATCCTTTCCTAAAGCTAATATTTCAATTAATGCATTTGCAGATGCTGACTGGGGAAGAAATGAACCAGACAGGCGATCTTACACTGGGTATGTGTTCAAGGTAGGTGAGTCGGTCGTGTCTTGGGAAAGCCGAAAACAACGTACCGTTGCTTTGTCAAGTACCGAGGCTGAGTACATGTCACTCTCCGATAGTTGTAAAGAGGCACTATTTATTCAAAAATTTCTATTAGACATATTAGGTAAAACTTTCAAAGTGTCGATTTTTAATGATAATCAATCTGCACAGAAATTATGTCGTAACGCTGTGTTGAACGCTAGAACTAAACATATAGACATAAGGCATCACTTTATTAGAGAACATGTTTGTAATGGTTCAATTGATGTTAAGTACTTGTGTACTAATAGTATGATAGCAGACATATTAACAAAACCTTTGCCTAGGGAATCTCATTATAAATTTCTGAAACAATTAATGTTAAGTTAAATATTTATGTGTGAGATTAAAAATATTCTTTTTGTAAGAAACTAGTATTCGTTAGATTGTTGATAATGTAAAATTGCATATTAAATTCGTGATCTCTATTTTCTAAGTTAGTTTCATTGGAAATAGCAAAAGTGGAAACTATGCATGTTACATTAATTTAATAAAATAAGTATATAAGACAATATTGTATAATTGGTAACTATAAGTATATAGGCGGTTAATTTTGTTATGTTGGTTTAAGGGCCAGTGTTGTTTATGGTTTGTATAAACGCAACATAATCAATGTGTCAAATATCTATCTGTCAATGTCAACGAGTTTGCTCTCTCTCTTACGCTGCAACCAAAATGGTGTACAAGTGTCTCTGTAAACTGAATATTAAAATCCATTAGAATCTCATAAATCTTTCTCATTTAAACCCAAGTTACAATACTTTGTGACTAAATCTATGTACTTATACATTTTTTATTTGCTTATATCGTGCTTTTACATTTTGCAAATTAGATAAAAAAAGTATTTTTTTTTTGAAATTAATATCAGGATAGCTATTCGAATTAAAGTAGTTTCAGCTGTGTTGTGGATATTTGATACCCATTACATACACAAAGAAATTTTCTGTTTGTTAGAAAACTATAGATAAAACCCGTCATCCTGACGTCAAGATGGCGGTTGCAGAAGGGTACGCAAGAATGCCTTTACACGTGTACCTGACACGGTAAAAAATATACTTAAAATACCTATTTCATTAAAATCGCAGGAGTATACCATCGTGATATTCATGAAGAGAAAGACTTCTTGTAAATGTGCAAATACTTCTACCTAGTGTCACTCTATATAAAACATATCGACTAGATATGTCCACCCCTCTCAGTCGTTCAAACGGGAATTTAAACGTTTTATAACGTTTGCTCTACCGAATGAATTGTAGTTTCCAATCTATTTTAAATTTCAGAACGACTCGTAGAGATTGGATGAACGTTAGTTCATCGAATTCTCATTTCAGGACATTTTTCAGGTTTTTCAGGAAATATAATATAATGACAGTACCATCGTTATATATTTTTGAGACAGTCATGTTTGTCAAGAGAAATCCACATTTGTTCTGTCGACTGTCTGATGTTGTCGTCCGCCAAAGGCGTGATGAACACAAACTTTGTCTTCGTAGCTGCAGGACTACAATGATGCGCAAAAGTATCTTGTGTATGGCACCTATAATATACAACAAATTGCCAAAGGAAATAAAGGAGCTCCCGTGTTCGTTGTTTCGAAGTAGATTAAAAAAATTATTGAACGAGAAGTGTTACTATACTATAAATGAATTTTTAACTGATAATTTCAATGGAATTTAGATTTATTATTATTGATGTTATGTATTGTTATTATTATTTGGTTATCAATTACTATTATCTTATTTTTATTTTTTTTGCTAATTTAATTTTATAATGTTTGTAATAAGTTATATTGCACGCCCTATGTGGCAGAGTGCATTGAAACAATAATCAATTTGTAAGATCATATATACACATGCATTTCAAGCAATAAAATATACTTTGACTTTGAAAAAAAAAACTCTAACGTGAAACTCTCCAGCGAGATTGTTAAAGCTAAATTGTTGCAAGAAGATCTTCGCAGAGATGACCGAAGTAAAGATGACCGATCATCAACATGTGCAGCTTTAACAGCACGTAAGCAGCCTAAGTGTTTCCGATGCAAACAAGTGGGCCACTATATTAGAGATTGTCCGAAAAACAAGAACCAAGGGACTCCAAAGACTGCTTCATCGAAGGCATCCAAAGCGCTGCTCACTGCCTTGTCAGCCAACATTACCAATGAGATGTGGTACATCGACAGCGGTGCGACGGCACACATGTGCGGAGATAGAAGTCTAATGAACAATTTCAGCGATACAAAGCCATTGGAAGTGAGAGTGGCCAATGGAGATAGATTGTTTACTGCGGGACAGGGTTCAGTGAGTGTACACATGAAAAATGGTAATATAAAGACAATAAGTAATGTTTATTATGTACCTAAGTTAACTGGCAATTTATTATCTGTAAGTGCTATGGTTAAAAAGGGATTTAAAGTGGTGTTTAGTTCTGGCGGGTGCACTGTTTACGATGGGGGTGTAGCTGTGGTGACAGCCACACTTAATGATGGTGTTTACCAACTAGATACACTGAAATCGACTACTTTGAAATGTAATGTTGTAGAAGTAGATGCCTCTAACCAACTTATCAGTACAGGTGGGATCTCAGCAGTGGACGAATCAGGTAATAGTCACAGCGTGATGGCTGTGATGGCCAACAATGAGAAGAAAGCATCACAGGAGGTCTGGCATCGTCGGTTAGCACATCTTAACCATCGAAGTATGGAGTTATTAAAGAAAGGTATGGCATTTGGTATTTCATATGATAGTTGTAATTTTGAACCTTGTACTGCTTGCGTCACAGGGAAACAAAGTCGTCTCCCTTTCCCAAAGAAGTCGTTTAATAGGGCCACAGGCATTTTACAATTAGTTCATACTGATCTGTGTGGCCCTATGCCTTGTACATCATTTAGCGGTTCCAGATATTTTTTAACTTTCATCGATGATTACTCAAGAAAGACTTTCGTTTATTTTCTTAACAGGAAGGACGAAGTATTCGATAAGTTCAAAAATTGAAAGGCTTTAGTTGAGAATCAAACTAATAAAAAACTCAAAGCCATTCGTAGTGATAATGGCGGTGAATACATGAATTCTAAGTTTCAGAGCTACCTTAGTGACTATGGCATTGAACACCAGACTACAGTGCCACACTCACCACAGCAGAATGGAGTGGCAGAACGGGCCAACAGGACCATAATGGAGAAGACTCGCTGTATGCTTCAGGAGGCTGGTCTTGACAATCAGTATTGGGCAGAGGCAGTAAATACAGCAGTCTACCTGAAGAATCGTTCCCCCACCAAAGCTGCTATCGGGTCTACCCCGGAGGAAATGTGGAGCAATAAAAAGGTATCTATTAGTCACTTACGAATTTTTGGGTGTGTAGTTTATGCTAAAAAGCATGTTCGCACGAAATTAGAGCCAAAGGCAAATAAATACATATTTGTGGGATATTGTGAGAGTACAAAAGGATATAGATTAATAAATCCAGACCACCCCACAACCTGCATCAAGGCCAGGGATGTCACATTCTTTGAGAACCAGTTCTTTAAGAGTAATAATGTGTCATAATGATGATAATGAAGCCACATCGATATTCCCACAAAATAGTGTGAATAATCTGATTACTCCTACGGAATCATCCTCTGAGGAAAGTGTTTCAATCGAAGACCACTCTGATGGCACATTAAATTCGGTTTACACAGATACTGCACATGTTTCATCTGAGGATAATTCTGAGATTGAGGAGAGTTATAATGAACGTTCAACTGCGGACGAATCATACATTCCAGATTCAGCTGATGAGGACAGCTCAAACGAGTCCTTGGATTCGTTTGGAAACGAAATTGCACGTGCCAATCTCGCCATGGGAGTTAGCTTGGATGCAGATGAGCCTCAATCTATTGAGGAGGCATTGAGTGGTCCAGATGCTGACAGCTGGAGAAAAGCTATTAAAGATGAGTATGATTCCTATGTTAGTAATAAATGTTGGACATTAACAGACCGAGTTAAGAGTCAGAAACCTATAAAATGTAAATGGGTTTTTAAGAAAAAATTCAACAAAGAGGGAGAGGTTGTAAAATTTAAAGCTAGGCTGGTGGCTAAAGGATTCACACAGCGCCAAGGCATTGATTACAACGAAACTTTCTCTCCTGTTGTTAGATACTCCAGTATACGCACATTACTGGCGATTGCGGCTCAATACAGTATGAATATTGACCACCTAGATGTTAAAACCGCTTTTCTTAACGGTGATCTTGAAGAAACAGTATTTATGGAGCAGCCAGAAGGGTATATAATAAATGGTCAGGAAAACAAAGTATATAAATTACATAAAGCCGTTTATGGATTGAAACAAGCATCTAAGGCTTGGTATGAAAAGATTAATAAAGTAATCTGTCAGAAATTAGGATTTAACAAATCTTTTTCAGAACCGTGTGTTTATTATAAATCCAAAAATGATAAGTTGATGATAATAGCATTATACGTCGACGATATTTTACTGTTTTCTACACCAAATTCATGCGATAGAGACGAGATTAAAGAAAAATTTAAACATGAATTTGAGATGACGGATTTAGGGCCAGCTAGTCATGTTTTGGGCATGAGAATAAACAAACACACAGATAAAATAACTTTGGATCAGTGTAATTATATTGAAAGACTGTTACAGAAATACAAAATGGAGGATTGCAACCCTTGCGCTACGCCTATGGAAACTGGTGTAAAACTGAAAAAGGCAGTAGGTAATAACAATAATTTTGATTACAGGGGTTTGATAGGTTCACTTATGTATATAGCGGTAGGAACGCGACCTGATATTTCACATTCCGTTAGCTATCTCAGTCAGTTTAATGATAGCTATGATGAAACTCATTGGAAGAGTGCAAAAAGGGTCTTGCGCTATCTAAAAGGTACCAAACGCCTATGTCTATCCTTTCCTAAAGCTAATATTTCAATTAATGCATTTGCAGATGCTGACTGGGGAAGAAATGAACCAGACAGGCGATCTTACACTGGGTATGTGTTCAAGGTAGGTGAGTCGGTCGTGTCTTGGGAAAGCCGAAAACAACGTACCGTTGCTTTGTCAAGTACCGAGGCTGAGTACATGTCACTCTCCGATAGTTGTAAAGAGGCACTATTTATTCAAAAATTTCTATTAGACATATTAGGTAAAACTTTCAAAGTGTCGATTTTTAATGATAATCAATCTGCACAGAAATTATGTCGTAACGCTGTGTTGAACGCTAGAACTAAACATATAGACATAAGGCATCACTTTATTAGAGAACATGTTTGTAATGGTTCAATTGATGTTAAGTACTTGTGTACTAATAGTATGATAGCAGACATATTAACAAAACCTTTGCCTAGGGAATCTCATTATAAATTTCTGAAACAATTAATGTTAAGTTAAATATTTATGTGTGAGATTAAAAATATTCTTTTTGTAAGAAACTAGTATTCGTTAGATTGTTGATAATGTAAAATTGCATATTAAATTCGTGATCTCTATTTTCTAAGTTAGTTTCATTGGAAATAGCAAAAGTGGAAACTATGCATGTTACATTAATTTAATAAAATAAGTATATAAGACAATATTGTATAATTGGTAACTATAAGTATATAGGCGGTTAATTTTGTTATGTTGGTTTAAGGGCCAGTGTTGTTTATGGTTTGTATAAACGCAACATAATCAATGTGTCAAATATCTATCTGTCAATGTCAACGAGTTTGCTCTCTCTCTTACGCTGCAACCAAAATGGTGTACAAGTGTCTCTGTAAACTGAATATTAAAATCCATTAGAATCTCATAAATCTTTCTCATTTAAACCCAAGTTACAATACTTTGTGACTAAATCTATGTACTTATACATTTTTTATTTGCTTATATCGTGCTTTTACATTTTGCAAATTAGATAAAAAAAGTATTTTTTTTTTGAAATTAATATCAGGATAGCTATTCGAATTAAAGTAGTTTCAGCTGTGTTGTGGATATTTGATACCCATTACATACACAAAGAAATTTTCTGTTTGTTAGAAAACTATAGATAAAACCCGTCATCCTGACGTCAAGATGGCGGTTGCAGAAGGGTACGCAAGAATGCCTTTACACGTGTACCTGACACGGTAAAAAATATACTTAAAATACCTATTTCATTAAAATCGCAGGAGTATACCATCGTGATATTCATGAAGAGAAAGACTTCTTGTAAATGTGCAAATACTTCTACCTAGTGTCACTCTATATAAAACATATCGACTAGATATGTCCACCCCTCTCAGTCGTTCAAACGGGAATTTAAACGTTTTATAACGTTTGCTCTACCGAATGAATTGTAGTTTCCAATCTATTTTAAATTTCAGAACGACTCGTAGAGATTGGATGAACGTTAGTTCATCGAATTCTCATTTCAGGACATTGATATAATATGTTACAATGTACGTTTGAAATATTAAATTGATATTTGACGACCTCCGTGGCGTAATGGTTACCACACCAGACCGCCACCCAGGAGGTCCCGGGTTCGATCCCCGGTCGGGTCATGATGAAAAATGAACTTTTTCTGATTGGCCTCGGGTCTTGGATGTTTATCTACTTATATATGTATTTGTTATAAAATATAATATAGTTGAGTTAGTATCCCATAACACAAGTTTCGAACTTACTTTGGGGCTAGCTTAATCTGTATGAATTGTCCCTATATATTTATTATTTATTATTATTTTAAAGATTGTGTTTGAGGCATGGTTTTAAACCCCGTTTGAAACAAAGGTCACTGTGATTGGCGTTGTCGGCGTCACGGTTTAATACCAACTGCACACTTCAGGATGTGTAGACGCTCGCGTAATTGGTATGAAGCCTCTTGTTAACACTGTCAGTCAGTCAGATTTTTAGTCGTTATTATCCCTCAAGTGTCCTGTCCCCGCGGCTTCACTCGCGTTAAATAAAACAACCCAGAGCGCGACTTGTGGCCATCTGTTGGCCGATACAGCGCCCTCTATAGTAGAAAAAATATTTTCCCAATGGAATGACATACTTTCACGGGATAAAAAGTAGCCTATGTTGGGCTCTATACCCCTAACAATATATGTATGCAAATTTTCATAATGATCGGAAGCTGTGAAGGAATAACAAACAAACAAACTCACTTTCTCATTTATAATATTAGTATGGATTTGTATTTTTTTAGTTAGCGCAGTGAGGAGTGGCGCCATCTATGTGGTAGGGTATAGTACAATCTACTATTACGAAGTAACGAAGATTCGATTCTTTAAAAAAAATCTTCATAAAATAAATGACTTTATACGGACTTTAAATTTATCCATAAAGGTAATAATAATGGTTAGTTGACCCGTTAGCAACTTAACTGTTTACTAATTTTTGTGAAATTTCTAACATTATTAAATTTCCATTGAGCTTGGCGAACATCAATGCGCTGTCGCGCGACCTAATGCGATTTATTTATTAAATGGGACGAATAATAGGATGAGTACTTATAGAAACTCAGGAAAATTCGATAAAAGTTTTAGTGCGGCGGATCATCTATTATATTATGTATGTTGAGCTTAAACAACAAACTCCAAATCTCCACTTTCACTTAGCGGAATGATCAGGGAAAAGTACGAAACTCTGGAGGCAAACAGAGCTAACCCGGAGACTTCATTAAAAGTTACTGCGTAAAGTCTTCAAAGTCGGCTAGACATTAATCTGTCCATAAAGTTGTATACGTTCTGGTGACGAAATCGTTTGAGTTGTAATGTGTGTTTATACCTTATAATTGTTGTGTTGTTTACTCCAAACATAATTGATTTATTAAACATTTTGTTCTTAATGACATGATCTGAATAAAGTTTCTTAAGTCTAGCATTATAGGTAGCGTATTTGCTATAGTTTTTGCTTACTTTACAATTTATTAATTTTATTTTCACCACAAACATGTAATCAGCTGCATTTGCGCCTCACCAGTTTCAAAAAGTTTTGCCTTCGAGCAACCAACAAGATAACCCAGCTCCCTTATGTGCGTTGACCAATAGGAATCGACGACCCTTTATGTGACTAAAACAATACGTTTTTAGTATGAATAGTCTATTCATTGAGTCTCAATAAAAAATCACATATAATTCATGATATTCATAACAAATTTTATTCTATCTGTTGATATTTTGTGCGTTTTCGTTTATAAGAAAATTTTATGAGTTCGTCAGCTATTACTCTGTGTTAGAACCTACTTACCACGGCCAAATTTTTTTTCAAGATTTTATTATGCCACTTTGTTAGCATAGTTTACATGTGTGTGTGAATGTCCCAAACTACAGCTTTGTTAAGCATCTTTGAGCTAGACCACGGACAGACAGACAGATTGACAGATATACATTATCTCAGGCCGCTATTCCAACCGCGTCTGACGGTTGGAAGCTGAAACGAACCGCCTAAGCGGCTAACCGCATGCACGTAAGGACGGTTCTACTTTTCATATTACTATGAACTGAAAAGTTGTAAGTTAGTAGGAGTAATCCTAAGTTAATACTGCTGAGTGAATTAGTTTAACTATTAAATTAACAAGTTATTTAATTAAGAATATTAATTTAAAATCTTCTAGTGTAAATTACAATCAGACAGACATTAAGCTTAACATAAACTTTTGTTAATTTATATTTGAAACTATTACAACTTTTCTAATTTCGAAATGGGTTTTGTTCATAATAATTTTTGTTTTACTCTGTAACATGTGTTTATCAAGAAGAATATGAATATAAATAAATGTTATCTATTTAAGATACAAAATTAATAATTAGTTAAACACAATGATGTAAATTAAATGTTGTGCATATCTGTATTAAATGTAAGCATTAAAATAAGGATTACATTTTTGATGTGCCTTGCAGGGCTCATGTCAAGGAGCTACTTTTAGATGTAAGACCAAATTGTATTTACCACATGAAGCAATAAATAAATGAATATGAATATGAATGAATAAATTAAAAAAAAACTAACAATATTTCAGTAAACATTTTATATGAAACGTTCTATGATTTTTTTTATCGCAATGTGATTCCCTCATTGTAATAGTTTTAAAAGGCCGCCTTATTTCGAATACCACCAGTGTTAAAATCGGTTCTTAATCTCGAGCTTCTCTGTGTTTCGGGGGACACGTCTAGCCGTCTCTCGGTCCCGATTGTTGTCGATGTATGACAGTTAAGCCATGCCGGTGGACTTCAGACAGCTCGAAAACACTAACCTCTGCCCAAAGAGGCTACGTACTCGACTCGATGCTGTAATGTCACACGAGAAGACTGGTCGTACACTGAATGAATGTCTGAATCCTTTATTGAAAAATACATGGATTTATATATAGTTACTGAAGTAGGTTATGGGTACATAGCTGTATGGAGTTTTTAGCAAGGATATTAATATAGGTGTTCTACTTGTAATGATGACAAGGTTTCAGTACAAGGTTTTATGTGAGGTTAAGGTAACAATAATGAGGACGTGTGTCATAACACTACAATGCCTCTGCCAATCATTGGAGTAGCGTGGTTAGAGTATGTTCTGATCCCCTTCGATGGAAGGGAGACTCGTATTCCTGCAGTGGGATGATTATGGTGACCATAGTATCTCATCGGCAATTTTTAACAAAAAATTCAATTCAATTCAATTCAATTTATTCATTAAAAACAATAATACATTGCAAAAAACAAACTTATTTGATTAAACAATAAAAATGAAAGATTTATAACAACAATTGAGTTTGCTGACCGTACTAACACCCCGAACGCCGACAATGGGGCGTCAATACCGACAGTTTCCAATTGGAATTCAATTTATACCCCACAGGGACTTTTACAGGGCGCTTTATTTTTGGATTGAGGAAATTTTTGAATGCAGATATGCTAGAAAAGTTTTTTGTGTAAAGATACGATCTGTAGAACCACAAAAAAACTTGGTTTTTGTTAGATTTTTTTTTTGCAAAGTAAACTTTCTAGCTTTTTATAGAGTTAAATAAAATACATCTTTTATAAAAAATACAACAGAAATAATAACAGAACAGTTATTTTTATATTTTTTATATTTTGAGATTGGTAACTTATTCGTTTTTGATTTAGTATACCCATCGAGATATAAGTACCTAGTACTTATAGTACCTATATCTAAGTACCTAGTACTTATATCTCGATGAGGAATAGATACCTTAATTTTTGTTCACCCGCGGTTTCGGTCGCGCGTACAAGGGAATTTGTATTACTCCGTGGAATTATTGTTACCTACACATCTTATGTAATCATAATAGGAAACTGTGTGTCTAGATAGTAGGGTTTTGAAGCTAGCACTAGTTATATTACTCGTGCATTCCCATTGCCCCCGTTTCTCAATACCATTCCCGTCTGTTAGTTATTAATATTTGAGAGTTCATGAACATAAAATATAATAATTTAATTAATCTAAAAGGGTCTACCTGCACAGACGTCCCAAAGGAGGTTAGGGAGTCACCTTTTAAATGAACGAAAATTGAAGATCTCGGTAATACGTGAACGAATGAATGAACGGAAGGAATGATCGAGAGGCGAAATTTGCCCTCGTTTCCCCTTTGAGCCTCATTTATATCATGAGAGGTTTTTGGGCAAGGTGTCACTTTTATTACAGTAATAGGGAAATACATTAATTAAAATATGGTGTAAATGTTTTTTTTACTGAGATTATTTTTAACTTTCTTAGGAAAACAGTTACAGAATAGCTTCTGCATAAATTTATGTCTGTCTGACTAATCAAAAGTTGCTTGATGAAAAAAGGTTTTTATAAAGTAGAAGATTATTTTGAGGATAATTTGTGATTTCATCATTGTATTATTAATAATTACATAAATAATGTCTTAATGATGTAAGTTGCTCCTATTTTAATTTATTTTAACAAGGTTTTTTAGATTGCAAAATAAGTAATATAGGTTACTTATTTTGCAATGTAAAAATAACTCTTAAATACATTTGTTAAATTGGCTTTCAAAAAAGACTATCTTTTGAGTTACATGCGGGTCTTGCGGTACTTCTTCTCAACAGGCCTGTTAAGAAGATGCCACGTAGCCAGGGAAATTGATTACACAAGTTTCCCGGAACGTATATAAACATTACTGCATTCTAATTTACATAATATGTATAATAACAAAAAACGAAACCATAGCGCGATTCACGAAATAATAAAAACCTAACAGTGCCATCTGTGGGCCAAACGCAAAAAACCAAATAACAATAATATGGAAACCAAAATAAAAGTATAAACAAGGCCATTTACGTCGAAATGTTAGTAGGATTTAATAAAATTGACGTGCAAAAGTATTTCTTGTCTTGCCAAATAAATAATAATAATATATTTTTTGAATTTAACAAAACTATAGAAATGTTATTGCCTGTGAACTCTAAAATAAACGACTTGACTTTTGACTTTTACATAGAGATCGTCGTTACGTTTTGGTTTTCTAAAAATAAAATATCCTAATTCCCAATTCACACAGATTCCGTTCAAAAATAAACAAATGATCCCAAATCTAAAGGTTAAGGTGTATTAATTTTAAGCCCTTAATTACTTTCTATTGATCCCCGCTAATTGGGGATTAAACAAATTGTAAAGGTTTGTTAAAGGTATAAATAATATCTTTGATCTTTAAATATGACGAAGTGAATTCTGATCTACTAAATTTTGTAACTTATATTTATAATATTCTTGGACGAATCACACAACGCAATCTTGTCACAAACTCAGAAACTAAGCTTGTACGTACAATGGATACTAGATAGCTGATAAATATACTTATTTTTTTTTTTTAATTTGAACCTACTTGTTTTGTAAGTTGTAGCGTCTGAGATGGGCGGGTTACCTCGAAAGAATCCGAACACGTGATCCGTAAAAATAATGAGGTGGACGCCGCAACAAAAACGGCCGAAAGGCAGGCCCAAAACGTTGGTTGAATTGCTTGGAGGAGGATGGGAACGTTCACCACCTGCCGAGCTAACATGACAAACGCGAAAAAAAATTCTCGCTCCGCTATGCCAATAGCGTATCTCGATTATGTCTGCAGTAGACAAAACAGCCATTGCTATTGGCGAAGAAGCTTTGTCGCGTGCGAGAAACTACCTCGAGTGTAAGCATTTTAGGCCCGCTGGAGAAGGACAGCCAAGATGCGTGACAAACGGAGGGAGACTATCGAAGGGGTCAAGACCCACAATGGGTTGTAGCGCCATTGGAATGGAAGTAAGTTTTGTAAACCAGTCATATTAACGCATAATCAGCTCACTGCAGGGATACGGGTCTCCCTTCAATCGAAGAGGATTAGAGCGTACTCTGCCACGGTGCTCCAATGCGAATTGGCAAAGGACAGTGTTTTCAAGCCACCTGAAGACCACCAAGACACCAACAGGCCACAAAGGACGTGGCTTGACTATCATCCATCGACCATAGCCGGAACCGACGGCCTTCGGACGTTCGGATGGATGCCTTTCGAAGCACGTAGACGCTTTGAGATAACGAGATCCATCCAAACACTGACTAAGATGTTGCTTAACTTGCGTGTTAGCTTTATTTTTTTCTAAACTAATTTTTTTTGCTAAATCTTTATTGCACAAAGAAAAGTACAATTGGCGGACCTAATCAAATCAAATCAAAAATACTTCATTCTGTAGGCCCTCGCGGCGCGGGAAACATATTATTGTCCTTCACTGCTGAATATAAAATAAATAAGCTACTCTATAAACTACGATGTGCACACAGCGACGCCATCGAGCTTTTCATGTATCATTATTATTTTATCTGAATTAAAATAATATTTTCTCTTCTCATGCTCAGAAAATGCTTATTTGCGCAGGATATAGGCTGCACAAAATCGAATTTTGTGCACAAGGGCAAAAACGTATCTACTCATAAATGTATCTATAATAAGGCAAAGGAAATGAGCCATACAGCCAAACACAATAAAAAGTTCAGAGATAGAATTTGTTATTGTATAATATTTACTTTAATTTATTTGCCTTATGTGTTTTTTAAGTCATAAAAGATATTGAAATTTTAATTAAAGTACGGTAGGTTATTTAATTAATTTAAGAAAATTATTTTATTACAAAATTAATTTAATAGTAGGCTGTATAGGTCTGCAGCCCAAGCCTAATATCAATGTCGTAAGATTTAAAAAAAAGCGGCGGGAAACAAGTCTTGTTTTTTCGTGCGTTTATTAATTTATTTCCTCGCAATCGAAGTGAAAAGCAGAGTTTATAACTCGTCCACAAAACCATTTTTATCCTCGACATTACTATCAGCCGAGCCGAAGTCTCGGATAGAAATGATTCGTTTTGTGCACTTCTGGTAAAATCTACTATTGTATCATTATATATCTAATTTCCGTCAATATATATTTTATTTAGAAAAAAGGGATAAATATTACACGTAAACACATGTATCACTTCTTTACGTCGCGCAGTCGGTTAAAAAAAGGTTAACGGGTTCGTATCTATTTACCACGTATCTGCTGACTTCCGTTTTAATTTCCTATCGGTACGGTAAGTCGTGACGTGTTCAGTTAACATGATAGGTGATATTGAAGACTGTCGTAACTTTCCTTGAAGTGAAATGTATTTTTGATTACTCTTTATTCTTAGAAAAAGGTATTTTTCATTGAAAGCATAAAATTAAATACCTAACGGATACTATTTTGTTTTAAGCAGCTTGGCAACATACAGTTAAAATGCACCATATTCAAAGCTTTAATTTGGCAAAAGCGAATTAAATTCACTTTGATTGTAATGTGAATTAAAAGTTTTCCATTTAAAATATGAAAATTTTGCTTATGTAAATAATATTTTATAAAACATACGCTTATGGTCTATTTTTGTTTGACGATGTTACTACATTGGGTCACGTTGGAGCGTCCGCTTTAATTTCCGACCGGCGCTTTACGTGATTTTGTGCTTTGATGGCCATGAAAGTGTCCGAAAAAATACTTTTATACAAGCTTTTGAACACAGCTTTGCTCACGTTAAAAAATATGTGTATAGCTTCGTTTACTACGCTAAACATTGTTGGATTTGTACAAATAACCGTCGTTTTTCAACTTGTGATACCGTTGGCTTTGGTATTTTTTATAATGTTTAAATTTCACGTTTTTATTCGGCCATCGAATAAAAACGTTAAATATAAACATTACAGTTCAGGTTCAGTTCAGGCGTATTAAAAAATCTAACCGCATTAGAAGAGCGTGGCAGAGTACGCTCTCATCTCTCTCAATTGAAGGAAGACCCGTATCCCTGCAGTGGGATGATTATGGGATCATATGGATAGAACTCTCACGAATCCAAACATGGCATGGCGTCGGCATCACGATAGAAGCGGTGAGGAAAAACCCGACCTAGCATGACCACGACCACTCTGGCAGGCGTGCACGAGTTAGTGTTCCGAGTTCTGCGTTCCGCGTTCACTGTAACCAAATACTATAGAAATATAATACGCACAGCTCTTGACGTTTCTCATACAATGACTTGGCAACCTCCGTTCACCTCATGCCGCTAGGGGCGCTATAACATTTTGCATACAAAACGCACAAAAGTTTTGAAATCGTTCACCTCATGCCGCCCTCATGCCGTAGGGGCGCTAGTGTCGCCGTCTTGCCCGAATTCTTCCGAAGCTGTGCGTATTAACTCGGTAGAGTTTCTATAGTATTTGCTGTAACCTGTGTGGTGGCTTAGAATCTTACACACACAAAAGCAGTCGGACCGCGACGGTCAAGTACGACGGACGCAGAACTCAGAACTCTGACCGCTAGACAGCGCGCAGTGGAGTCGGCGCCTAAAAAGAAGAAATGATAGATAGATAGACAGAAGATTGCAAAGCAAGTCAATATTATTTGCGAGTATGTGTCAATATAAACTTTTTCAATAATGAACTGTCAACATTACGAAGTTTCACAACACAGTAAAGGGATTTTTAGGTGGTACATAACACCCCATAAGGGTTGAAGGGACCAACACCATAATAGACTTGTCCCCTAATTTAATATGCAAACATGATGACCCTGTTTAAACATGTTACGGCGAAGACGGTTTCTCTAAATACCTACTTTATTTAATGCTCGTAAGGAAACGTGCAAAAAAGTGTTAAGGTTTGTGAAAATTGGGTTTTATAATTTAAAACTCGAGTAAATCATTTCATGCAATGTTTTGAAACTTTACGTGGTACTCCTCCTTCATTTGTCAAAGTATAGTTATTTCTGAGTGTTTTTTATCGTTTGTGAAAGAAATTGATTGAGGAAACTGTAAACGCTAAACTTTAGGTTACCTTTTCATAAATATTTTGAAAAAAAAAACAGAACATTATGCAGGTTCACAGACAGAGAGCACAGTCACAATGTAGGCCTAGATCAAAACTAGGACAACTAAAAATCGAGAAAAGACAAAAAAATCAATAAAAACGTAATTCTCTTCCTGAAAAATAGTACTTTGAGTCAAAAAGTATTTTGAGTTGTTACTTTGTGTTTAGATCTGTTTTTAGATAACACAAACAAAAGTATTTTTCAAGAGGAAAATAACGTTTTTCTGCATTTTTCGCCCTTTCACATGAGTTGTCCGAATTTAGATGATTTTACAAGGGTTTCATTTTTAATCTACGTACGACACTAATCTATGTAATCTAATCTAATCTATACTAATATTATAAAGAGGAAAGATTTGATTGTTTGTTTGTTTGTTGGTTTGTTTGTTTGCATTGAATAGGCTCCGAAACTACTGGACCGATTTCAAAAATTCTTTCACCAGTAGAAAGCTACATTGTCAGGGAGTGACATAGGCTTTTCCCGAAATTCAATGTGGTTCCCACGGGAACGGGTCCGGAACTTCACGCGGACGAAGTCGCGGGCAAAAAAGCTGGTAATATTATAAAGAGGAAAGATTTGATTGTTTGTATGTTTGTTGCATTGAATAGGCTCCAGAACTACTGGACCGATTTCAAAAATTCTTTCACCAGCTACATTATCAGGGAGTGACATAGGCTATAGCTTTTCCCGAAATTCAATGTGGTTCCCACGGGAACGGGTGCGGAACTTCACGCGGACGAAGTCGCGGTCAAAAAAGCTAGTAACTCTGCTACATGTCACTGTTAATATAAATCTAATATTCATACCTGTTGGTCGCAAAAACTGTCATAATATGATATATTATACATGACACATGGTCATACCTACATGTTGGAAAGGATCTCGCCGGGGTTCAGCAAGAAATTATGATGAATGCTAAAGTCGCGTGGCCCGCCCGACGGCTTTTTCCGTTCACGACCCGTATACTAGGGTTGCTTGTTATGGGGAATTTTATAGGTTGTTTTTATATAGAGTATATTGCATTTTTTATGATAAGAAACACGACGTGATGGTAAGTAATCATGGTCCAGGAAGTAGAAAGGAAATCAATAGAGAAAATGTTTTTTGTCTTATGTGAAACATTGAAATGAGAACTAAAAAACTAAATAAGTAACTCTATTAAATACCACAATTTCAAAACAAAATGACTATTGGGAAAACAAGTGGCGAAAGAGATCCAGTTACGACCTTTGTTGTCATTCAGAGATTTGAAGAGAGGTAGGGCACAGCGTAATAATTGTAATCGGCTTAAATCGGAGCAGCCCGTCTAGGGAACCTTCAACTTACAGAAGATCGTAGCCAAATAGCATAGGTCTCGGCCATGTTGTGTTCCTATGGTACGAGTAAGGTCTTCAGAGCTCCACTTTTTACAGGCTCGCATCGCGCAAGTAATATACCCGGTATTGCAAGCGTCCATATGCTACGGTGATTGCTTACGATAAGGCGAGCCGTATGCTTGTTTGCCACTTTAATGGTATAAAAAAAAAAATAGGAAGTCTATTGAAAATATAACAAGTGCCATCCTTACTCTCTCCAAAGAAATACATTCTGACATAACATTAATTACTCAAACAACTGCTACCTAAAATTATTACCGGGAGTGGAAATTAATTATGAAAATAACACTGAATATTGAATTTAAATAACAATACTATATAATTTTGTTGCATGTACAGTTGACAGTTTTGGAGCGACAAAGTCGCATAATTGCTACGTTAAATGACTTTAAATGAACCATGTCAAATTCATGTCGTTGACATAATGCAATTTTAAAGGTTTTTTTTTAAGCTTGTGCGCAGTTTGTATCAAAGGTCACTGCGACTTACGTAGCTACACGGTTTGAATTTCAAAGCAACTCCCAACTTCAGTATGTTATAGACGCTGCGTCAAACGCATGCCTGCTACCAAGGAAAAACCAAGCGTAGTTCGCATGAAACCTCTTGTTTACACAACCTTAACGTCCTCCGAAGCACGGAGAACCTCGAGATAACAAAACCTAAACACTGTCCAAGTAGTTGCTTAACTTACGTGTTCGTAGAACGCCACATGCATCGACGCCATCGACCTCCTATTATGTCTTAAAATAAATAGACATAATGTTGCTCGCAAGGAGACGCCATTATAGCATTGTAATTGTGCTTTAAAAAGTATTTTATGACTCATTTCGACTCGAAAATATAAAAGCGGTGTCTCAACGCAGTAAATAAATACCCTCTAAAGTAATAAACTATTGTGCTCCTTGCTATCTTCAGATACTTTATATGGCAAGATTGCGGTGGAGGAAAATTGTATTTTTGGTATATTTTTCTTCTTACATTATGCACGTCTCATTAAATAATGTGGCAAGTACTGCCGCCTTTTAGATTGATTATGTCATATTATTACTTATGTATTATACCACGCACAAATTAAGTGTATGTGCTACGCTTTGCATGCTTGCAAATGACTGCAATGCCATCCTAACTAATATTATAAATGAGAAAGTGAGTTTGTTTGTTTGTTTGTTATCACGGCTTATCTAATCAGCCAATCATTATGAAAATTTGTATATAAACTTGTCAAGGGTACAGAGCCCAACATAGGCTACTTTTTATCCCGTGAAAGTATGTCATTCCAATGGGAAAATATTTTTTCTAGTATAGAGGGCGCTGTATCGGCCAACAGATGGCGCCACAAGTCACGCTATGTGTTTTGTTGTCAAACGAGATCTATGTCATAAAATTAACGGGAGCGAAGCCGTGGGGAAAAGCTAGTATTAATTATATATAATATTAGTTAGGATTATAAACGAGAAAGTGAGTTTGTTTGTTTGTTTGTTATTTCTTCACGGCTTAACTAATCAGCCGATCATTATGAAAATTTGTAAATAAACTTGTCACGGATACAGAGCCCAACATATGCTACTTTTTATCCCGTAAAAGTATGTCATTCCAATGGGAAAATATTTTTTCTAGTATAGAGGGCGCTGTATCGGCCAACAGATGGCGCCACAAGTCACGCTATGTGTTTTGTTGTCAAACGAGATCTTTGACATAAAATTAACGCGAGCGATGCCGCAGGGAAAAGCTAGTATTAATTATATTTGTTTAATTTGCCTCATTCGTGAATTTCTGCACTCCCAATGGTTGACTGGTAGAGAATGCAATTAGCAATAAGTCCGCCTATTGTATGAGTACTTTGTGTATGTGGGCAATAAAGTTAAATAAATAAATGATTACTAATTTCATACTAAATATTAAAAAAAAACCGGGAAAGTATTCAATTCATGTGTAATGGAATGGGAATTGGGGAATAATTGTCTGACCACGCACAAAAATTGACTTTGCTTGCTTGCAGATAAGTGCAATGCCATATTCTAGACATTGTATGTTTTCGAAAAAATATTTTTTACTTTATAAGTTCGTCAGCTATGTAGAGCCTACTTAACCGTTATAGTTTTCCTTGTAGGCTCACTATGTGGATTACTACCATGCTATTTTTTAATTTCTAAATACAAGACTTTCGGAGTCCAACCAAAAGAAAAGAAGAGACAGCTTGTGACTTCACATGGAATTAAAATTAAAATACTATACAGAAACTGGCTGTCAGCGAAACCAAACCACTGTTCGTTTGGTCTGTTTGTTCTCGTTCATATAAAAAATTGAAATTCTGTAACAATGTTTGAACCTAGGTCAGCGACAAAGACCTAGAATTTAAAGCGTGTAAGCTCTTGAATCTAAATCCATTCTGATCACGTTCTCCACGGAATGAAGTGTCGGACAAATACTGTGTTTCTTATATAGAATTCTGTAAGAATCTTTACTTTAGTGCTATATGAAGTCACTCCTTTATAAGTGCAAGAATTTTATTGCATTTTGCTCTGTTTTGTTGGTTATCATAATATAGTGAAGACGTGATATGAAGAAGTAATTTTTATTTAACAAAGATGTACAAACAAGTTTTGTCTCAATTTCTTCTATAAGTAAGTTGTAATCAATTAAAATTATGTTGATTCTTAAGGGTCTTTGGGCAAGTATACATCGCGCGGTTTTGATATGTTTGTTCTCTGTAGAGTTGTAAGAAACTCGAGACTTTTAGTCTTCATTTCGAGATTTGAGTCTCTGTTCAAGACAAGGACTTGTTAGTCACATGAGTCCGAGTCCTTTGAGTCTGTGAATCTTACGAGAACTTGAGTTGGTGTATTATATCGCACAGAGAACTTCTCTGTGCGATACCAGCTCGTTAGTTAGCAGATTGTAAGTGTTTTCATCAATACAATTAAAGCAAACTGTATATGAAAGGAGTACGGAGGAGCAGTGCGCACACACCTCGCCGTGATTTGCGTAGCATACTGCTCCGGTTGCTATTACACGCGTTCACAGCACGTTTTGCGATATATGCGTATTTGTGGTCGATACATCATTTCGCGACCTCCGTCACCGTGGCCATGGCCGTGGTTACCATGCATGAGGTCTTGGGATCGATTCCCGGTCGGGTCGTGATTAAAAACTGACTTTTTCTGATTGACCTGGATCTTGGATGTTGTGTTGTCTTGGATATTTTTCTATATATTTATATTGTTATAAAATATAGTATCGTTGAGTTAGTATCTCATAACACGAGTCTCGAACTTACTTTGGGGCTAGCTCTGTGTGATTTGTCCCTATATATTTATTTATTATACAAGCGCGATCATCGTGTGCAAAGGTCACAACGCGTCGACGACCCTGCGTTTACTAGGCTGCCGAATTCTGTTCAACGCGCGTTGTCGGCGCATAATTAAACGTCGTGTACAGCGTCCGAATATAAGTGAAAATGTACACCATCTGTAAAACACCTTTGTGCCTTATTTCTTCTAATAAATAAATCTACGGTTCGAAAGAATCTTTTGAGAAATGTAATATTTGAACTGCGTCTGGCGGTCTTATGTAACAAAATATATTTTCACTTTATAATTTTTGTATCGGAATTGTGATCAGATCGTGCCCAAGCGTTGACCCCGCCCGCAGCGTTTCGTATTTCCACGAATTTTCTATCAAATGCGACCTCAAATATTCGAATGAATGAATAATTTATGAATCTTTGGGAAAAGCGGTCAAGAAACAAAGTGAAAAGGGTAAAATTGTTGTTAGTTTTTACGGTTGGGAAGTCTTTAGTATCTTGACTGTTGGGGCTATAATGCTTTGTTTTTATCGACATTTTCATTGCTATTATATAATTACATTATGAATCAGTGGCCCTATCTTCTTCTTAATAAAAAAATAATTACAGTATGTGTAACAGACGAAGCTCTATTGCTGAAGTGAACAATTGGAAACATGACTTCTCCAATGGTCGAAAATCACATGAATTTAGTATTTTCCTTATATTATTCAAACAAAAAGTTTTTTTGAAAATGTAAACCTGATTTCCCAAAGATACCATGTTTATCTGTTATAATTTAAAAAGTAATCCATAATGGTGTTTATTTCTTAGACATAGCAGTTGTATCTTCCGTCAACCAAGTGCCGCTTGTCTGAATATAAGTCCTTACTCTCCTAGTCGAGCTAGCCTTTTTCATAAATGCTATACTCCTACTATCTATTTTCTTTCTGATTAAATTCGTTGTGAATTCCAAGACAGCTGTAGCTTCTCCCCCGGGACGCCAATAACCTTTCATTGCTTGTCGATCTGAGGTCGCCGTTGTTGATCCTGGCTATACAGGAGACACAGCGGTGGGAATATATGGATTGCATGTTCCGAAATGTATACCACTCCAAATAACTTATCATAATAGTATAGATATTATTTGTAGATCCTTCCAAAACACAATCTAAATTGAAATATACCATATTGATACTTGTATTGCCGTCTCGTTTCAGTTTAATATTTCAAGTGTCCTGCAAGGAGTCGTACACGTCATATCTCACAGACGTAAGGCGAACCGCAAACACGTTTGTTTGCTTAGGTCTACGGTTTACTCGGTTCGTGTCGTCTATTCTTTAATGTCAAAATTTAAGTAATATATAGGCAGAATATGTTTTATTTGCAATATAGTCAATTTACAGACTAGCGTAATCGGGTGAAAAAAGAAAGTACTCAGAACTGTAACTCAGAGAGCTCTCGGAGATGCTACTCTTGGAATTCACGACAAATATAATCAAAAATAAATGGAGTAGGAAGTATCGAAAGGTCGTGCCTATACACTAGGGGCATAGGTCTGCTAAATACAAATGCACCAATAGAGAGTCGATAGTGTGTCACTTGAATAATTTTTGACATTTGGTATTCTCATATTTCATTAAAACACCATCGAACCTACTATTGGTCTTTTCGGTAGTATCTTTCACACAAAAGCGATTTAACTGAAATAGTAGTTCATGGTAGATTTTAACTGTCGACCATTCTGTTCATATTCCACTGACACTCTATCAATACTTATAATGAGATACTAATTAACTTTTAGCAGAATACCAAATTTGGCACTATGGAAATATAATGACAGTAGGGTGGTGATGGTATGGAAATTTAAAATAGCAGACTTGGGACCCCATGTCTTCACTTATTTACATCAATAGTAAAAAAAGTTGTTTAATCGACCATTGACATGTGAGAAGAAATGAATAAATATTTTAGTATTTACTTGAGAATCTAGGAAAAGATGCTCTACTATTTACGGTTATATTTTTCGCTTAGACAATTTTTTGTTTGTTCTATGAGACATATTTTGCGGTGACAGCAGCCAACTAAAGTGAAAGCCTAAGTTTGCACAGCTCTTCTACATTATTGCGCTCTCTTTCAATCTTCCTACCCTTGTGTTTACATAAGGGAAATTTCATATGGACCTTTAAGTGTCCTCAAAATTCTATCAACATTGGATATTTTTATAACATCGAACAAAATCATTTTATATGAAGCGGTGCTCAATTGAAATGTATTCCAATAATAATAATAATCTTTAAAGCAATGATTTTGATATCATATTAGCGATAAGTCCTCGGAAGTATTCGAGTCCAATAATGTCTTAATAATAAGGTTAAGCGAGTTGAGCCATCGGTCCCGGCTATTGATGGATGACAGTCGTTAAACCAAGGTGGTGGTATTCAGGCGTCTTAAAACAATGGCCTCCGCCAATCCGCATTCGAGCAGCGTGGTAGAGGACGCCTTATTACTTTACGATTGAAGGGAGGCCCGTATCCACGCAGTGGGTTGTGGGTTGATATGATTAGTAAAACATGGACAATTATCCATAGTACTGATAAATATACCTATGTAGACTCGTTGATGTGTATTGACATCAAAGGAGTACAAACAAACACACCTGCTTTTATATTATTAGTATGGATTATTCAAGCGTGGGACTTGCTATACGTTTCCCAAACTTTCTGATGCCAAGAGACACTTTATTTATTTATTTGACAACATTATTATATCACAGTTACGAAAAACCATTAAAACCCGTTAAAAAAAATTTTGACAACACTCTTGAGCATTATTTATTTATTTATATAACTTTATTGACCACAATACACAAAGTACTGATACAATTGGCGGACTTAATGCTAATTGCATTCTCTACCAGTCAACCATTGGGAGTGCAGAAATTCACGATTGCGGCTTAAATTAAACGAATAAGATATTAATAAAACAATAAATACAAAAAAAAATAAAATGAATACAATAATAAAATACATAAGTAATAAATATAATACATAATAGATACAACTTACATACAAATAATTGATGATTCTTGTATTACTTTTATAAGCGATGTATTGTAAATTAAAAGACAAATATTAAGTACTTAAATTAAGAGCACTGAAAAAATGAGCACGTACTCTTTTTTTAAAGATGAAAGAATTGTATTTTCAATACAATTTTTTAACCAATAAATCGTAAGACAATAATGATAAAGTTGTAATGGCTACTGAATCTAAAACCATTGACGCGGCGGCGGCGCGCCGGCGGCAGCACGGCCAGTTTTGCCAACCAAATTTATATAAACTCGACAAGAGCTTCACTTTTTACAGGATCGGCAACGCGCGAGTGATACCCCCTGTATTGCAAACTTCCTTAGACTACGGTGTCTGCTTACCATCAGAAGTATATAAAAATCGGTCTCGAAAGCAGCGACGCGGAATCGGCACAGTGTGCATCTTTATTGTTGCGCAGAGTACCACCTTTCTATTACAACGTATTTAGTATAAGAGTCTACGAGCTGAGCATTATAGACAGACAGACAAAGCAAAAATATAAAGTATAACCTACAACATATTCTGCATCGTTTAAAAAACTTATTTTCATGTCACCACAGCGCTGATGAGAATCTAAGCTCTAAGAAGAAGTAGAAAAATAATTAAAGAACGCCTCGCCGCAGTATTTTTAACTGTTACCAAAGTTTCCGTTTAACACGGGTTATTCCCAGAGGCGGGAAATGTTTCTTACAGTGCAAAAAAAGCAAAAACACAGTCTCAACTTTTTAATTATAATTAAATAAACTTTTTATACGACTGCAACGAAGCCCGAGGATTGCGTTGCTTCTATAACCCGTTTCTACGTTCTTCATTAATTTAGGTTTTATTTTTTATTTATCCCTGAAAATAATTTTTAATTTTTTATTATTTTTTTATTGTTTTTTTTATTAATTCATGCACATTAAAATATTAACGTTAGGTCAGGCATTTTATAAGATATTGAAGATTTTCTTAGCGACCTTTTTCCTTAGCCCTCCCAGTGTATTACGTATTCATAATAATCTCAGCCACAAGAAGTCCACTGCTGGACATAGACCCCCATACGTTTCCAACACGATTAATATTAATCTTTTTTTTATAACGGGTAATCAATTCCCAGTTTTAGATCCGCTGATCGCAATGACCTAAAATATAAGTATCCAAGTATGCCTGCCGCAGGCTCTCGAGTCAGGTTCGGGTCGACCCTTGTAGGCCTGAGGGCTGAATTTCGGTCTAGTTTTTAGAGCACTACAATTTACTGAAAAGCATCTATAAAATTCGAGAATTATACCTTTACCAACCATTTCATTTTGGTTGAATTACAATTTGCTTTGCTAAAACTGGATTAAACCTAAATAGATAGGTATAATTATAGAAAGCTGCATTTTTTCTATACTTTATAGGCAGATGCCTTTTTGTTGTCTGATCTACATTCTTTATTATTTTATTGTTGTTAGTTATTTTTTTAAGTTCTCTAAATGTAAGTTAGACAATAAATAAACCATTTTCTTTTTTTCTTTCTTTCTTTCTAATATCATACTAATATTATAAATGAGAAAGTGAGTTTGTTTGTTATTCCTTCACGGCTTGACTAATCAGCCGATCATTATGAAAATTTGATACGTATTGTCAGTGGTACAGATACAGAGCCAAACATAGGCTACTTTTTATCCCGTGAAAGTATGTCATTCCAATGAGAAAATATTTTTTCTACTATAGCTAGCGCTGCAATTGCGATGTCGGCCAACAGATGGCGCTACAAGTGGGTTGTTTTGTTGTCAAATGAGATATGTCATAAAATTAACAGTAGCTAGTTAGTTTAAATTAGGATTTCATTTCTTAAACAATACTACTAAGTAAAATTTTTATAATTGTATAAAATACTATTTTATGAATATTAGCAATAAGGTGGCCCACCAAAAACTACCGACACCCTTTTCAGGGTCCATGTATTTAGCATAAGTTTTAGATATAAGCTTATGTGTAATATAAATAAATAATAATGATTATGTTCAAAATATTTTGAACAAACCATAATAGGCACTTCAGTTTCTTTACAAATATTTTCAACTAGTTTTTTTGCCTGCGACTTCGTCCGCGTGAAACTCCGGACCCGTTCCCGTGGGAACCACATTGAATTTCGGGAAAAGCTATAGCCTATGTCACTCCCTGATAATGTAGCTTTCTACTGGTGATTTTTTAAAATCGGTCCAGTAGTTTCGGAGCCTATTCAATGCAAACAAATCTCATCAGTATAGATATCTCGTCAAAAAGATTGACATTTCCATCGTGACCCCAACCAAAGGTTTGCAATTAGATCCATTGTTCAAAGTTTGTGAATAATGATTGCCTAATTAAAATTAAGGAGTTGAAAGGGAGTGAAAGAATAAATTAATGTTTATTATAGACTTGCCATTGTTTGCACACTTGATGCCATACAAATTTATATGACTCTTCATTCAGAATAAGTTGTCCTAATTCTATTGGTTTTAGGTATATTACAAAAATCCATAGCGCTTAAAAATTATCTAATGAACTTAGGTATTTCTGTAGTCTCCTCTTCCTCTTCTGCTAGGTTGTCTGGAAGAGATACTTGCTTTTGCGATAAGACCTACTTTTGTAATTTACATAATTTCTCACATTGTATGTCTATATTTTTAAGGAGCTGTTACCCGCGACTTCGTCCGCGTGAAATGTTAAAATAAGGATAACTCCTTTTCCTGTCATGCGATTTAAATGAAACAAAGCCTATGTTCTGCTCCAAGCCAAGCTCTAGCTTCCTGTGAAAACAGAATTAAAATCCGTTCAGTAACTTAGAAGATGTGCGCGTTCAAACAGACAGACAGACAGACAAAAAATTCCATAAAAATTTTTTTCGCTTTTATTACCTTTCTCTAACTGTTCCCTCTCCATTTTTGCCAAATATGTTCAAAGTACAGACATATCGGGGTCTACTGTTTTATTATATGTATAGACTACTGTTTTATTATATGTATAGATGGTGCAATAAAGAGTTTTAAATGTTGTATAGTGTATAAATTATTATTTTTAGAGAGAACTCAAAAATTTATAAAATTTTCAGATTTATTATTAGACCGAGGAGCTCGATGGCTTCCACCAGTATTGTCTATGTGATTATGCTGCTGTATTTGGTACAATGAAATGTGATTTCCATTACCATGTACCGGAAAGCGCAGCGTAGGACGCCCACCTACAAGGTGGTCAGACGACCTAAAGAAAGTCGCAGGATGCCGCTGGATGCAGGCCGCTGCCAGCAGGTCGCATTGGAGGCGTTTGGGGGAGGCCTATGTCCAGCAGTGGACTTCTTGTGGCTGAGATGATGATGATGATGATTTATTTATTTATTTTTATTTTTTTTATTTTTATATAGGGACAATTTACACTGATTGAGCTAGCCCCAAAGTAAGTTCGAAACTTGTGTTATGGGATACTAACTCAACGATATTATATTTTATGACAAATACATATAATATAGGATAAACATCCAAGACCCGAGACCAATCAGAAAAAGTTCGTTTTTCATCATGACCCGACCGGGATTCGAACCCGGGACCTCCTGGGTGGCGGTCTGGCATGGTAACCATTACGCCACGGAGGTCGACCATTTCCATTAAATGATCCCATAGCATCCTCGTCGGTCATGAAAAAAACACGTGAAACTATGGGGTATGGCTTGTCGTTTGTGACACAGAGATTTTGTTTGATTTTATATATCTAGTTCCGTTCTGTCTGTGAATACAGAGACTGTTTTTATTGGAAATAAATATACTACGAAAATATTTTATTATTTAAAATACATGGATATTAAATAATTCCTTTTCTTCTATGCCGAAATTCTGATAATCATCCTTGACTTAGATTATTCAATCAGTTGGAGGTGCTAAATTAATTTCGTATAGCGAAAGCTCGTCAATAAATTCCAATGCCTACTGTATTGTTTGACAAATTTAATTCTAAATAACAGTTTTAGTTTTGTTTTAGTTTAATTTTCAGTATGGTGTAGTTTTTAGTTTAATTCTTAAAAGAAATGTGAAATAATTTATTTGTACGTAGGTATATACAGTTTAAATTTATTGTATAATTTTCAATACCTACCTTAATTTCTGTTCTCAATGTGTCACGAAACCATATTTTTCTGTAACAGTCCAATATAACAGACCCGACATAACTATAATTAATAAAACTGATAAAACTGGATTTCTTATAGATATTGCCATTCCAAACACACACAACTTACAGTCC
Organism: Endotricha flammealis; assembly: GCA_905163395.2. NCBI lineage: Eukaryota > Metazoa > Arthropoda > Insecta > Lepidoptera > Pyralidae > Endotricha > Endotricha flammealis. Next base: position 16,239,667 of record LR990855.1, read on the forward strand.
ACAATAGCAGAAAAACTCACGAAATACATAGACCTAAAAGACGAAATTATGAGGCTTTGGAAGCTTCAGAAAGTTACTATAACTATAGTAACTTTCTTTTTTGGAACTCCAATAGTTCTTTCAACCGCCGCGACCGGGGTGATACCTAAACAATTACATCAATCTCTGGAAACCCTAAACATTCCACAACACATTTTCAAAATTGCACAAAAACCTGTCATTTTAAATACATGCCGTTTAGTTCGAAAATTTTTACAAGTCCAGCCCGATTCATCTGCACCACCAACTTACATATAACTCTCATACTACCCCTGACCAGTCTATTAGGACATTAGAGAACCACCCAAAATCCTGGTATATACTTGGCTTAGGCCCGTATGTACCAGTAACCCGGTTTAAAAGACCGAGTAAAAATAAAATATAAAATATAATAATAATAAAATAATAAAGTCTTTATACATATAACTTATTGTATAAACTTAAACTTAGGTATTTTAAATATAAAAAGGAATACAATATTAGGATCGTAATGACGTCGATGTGTAACATATTCAAAAATGCACATAGGTATTAAGCATATCTTGTAAAATATCATATACAACGATTTGCAATTCTTTACAATGATTCTGAAGATGGAATTTGATTCTTCATCACTAATAGTAAGAAAATATTGTACCACTTTCCTCTAGTGAAAAGTAAAATACGAGTAATTATAGCAATATCGAAAACGGGGATTGATTAAAAGCACTATCGTGCCCATGTAAACAAGTGTACTTTTTAAAAGGTCAAGCAGAAGTTACATTTAGAAGGCATCTCCAATTGATTGTGTTCTCTAAAAATTCTAAGCTTACCATAAATAATGATTATTAAAACATTTCCTTAGTTTCGCTTTCTTGATTTCCGACGAAAATTTAATTGCAATTAGGGATTAATTATCTCTAACAAGAACTGGAGCGAGAGCTTCACTTTGTGTTTAAGATGGCGTTATATTGATAGTACACAGAGTAGATAGGAATATATTTAAAAGAGACTCTATTATTTTTGATAATTAAGATTTTTATTTTACAGAAATAAAACCTATATTCTGTCGTTAGATAGGCCTCTTAAATTTTTTAATTAGTGGGGTACTACTTACTTACTAGGTTGGCGCGGGAACCCAAAGTGGGTTTTGACCTCCGATAATAAGATTCTCCACTTTGGTCTGTCCTGCTGTGACCGACGTGAAAATACATATTACGCTCGTCCACAGCCTAATTATACTTATAAAGTAAAATAAACAATATTTTCAAATGTAAATATCCCTGAAGACATAAATTTGGTTTTTGTCGGGGTTGTTGTTTCGGAGAGTACGGACGCGAGATCGTGAGAGTGGACGGACGTAGTTAAGCACGCTAACAAGTTATCATTTGCATATACGAAATAACAAGTTTACGAAAATACGGGCAAAGTGTTAAATTTATTTTTAGAGCCACAAGCTAATTCTAAGGTAACCTCGTTTGATACCGTCGAAGTAGGCAAAATCGCGCACCGTTAGAAAATTACTTATAAATTACTAATTACTACGACGGGATATCGCGATTTCGTACGCGTCGAATTACCGCGCGCGAGTGGGGAGCAGTTCAGCAGAAAGAGGTAGAAGATGCAGTCAGGTTGTACACTTTTATGTTCATATTTCTCCTAAATTTTCTGTTATCATTGTGGTGAATAACTTTTATTGGGCCAATTTATATTTCTACTGAGGTCTAAAAACATGTCGAGTATATGTTGGTGTGGCGGAGGTTGGATTTGAAGCTGTTACGGAGTAACCTGATAGAGTGAGAGAGTTGTATTGCATTGCCTCATTTTAGCACACGCGAAGTCAAATAATAGAACAAACCTTTTACAAAAGGCGTATGGCAAATGCATAGGATGCATGCATGGTAATTTAAGAGTACTGGACACGCATGAACGCAACTAGCGTCACGAAGTATCTCCGCGTGGGGAGTCAGACACAGGATGAGCTCAATAAAACAATTCGTATGGTTTAGTCATGAGTCATGAGTATCTAGTTCAATTACATGTGTATGAGGCATCAGTGAGGCGTAAGCCCGAGGGGGTTGGACTAGTTAGCGCTAGCGTCCTTCCTTCTTCACCGGATGGATTCTGCGGCCTCATTACATGGAACTGGAAAAAATGGCTCTCGCGTATCTATGGCCTGTATGGGTTTTTCACCGACAATGACAATTTTGAGAAAACGGTCTGAAAGGCCGCGCTCTCAGTACGTACGACTTAACAAACCTATCATATTTTTTACCGAAAGATCCACATAGCGCATTTTGTTAAGTTGCCTGCGTTTGTAAGTGCTCCACGGGGCGCTACTTCGTCGTCCAAATGTCTCTTATGCATATGCCTGTACGATTAATAACACATACACGTAAAGTTAGAGGCATGGGTATGAAAGAAGAGAGGAATGATGATATAAGAATTGGGTGATCGGCATGCGAGCGAGGAATGAAAGAGTTAGGATTACTTGTCTTTGTGTCTCGTACTCTAAACTTTGGGCCAATCCCCATCCAGAATCAGAGCTCCGATCATGGAAAACAACGCGTTACTGATGGTACTTATACCATGCTCCTTTTCTCGTACGCCTCGGCTTTATTCATAACAATTCCTACATACAATAACTTGATAATTGATATCCTATATTACGTATGGTGTGTTTCCATGAGAGGAATTATTGATTTACCCGGCCTCCCGGTAGGGGTCTTCCTAACTTTCACAAACAATTGTGTATCGCAGGGCCTATATTCTAGAAATTAAAACTCCACGATCACGTATAAATACTCGCTGCAAAACTGATTTCATATGATCAACCGGCGAGCGATGGCAACGGCGGAACACGCTGCATATACAAAGCGGACTCGACGACATTGAGACGGCGGTGAATCGAGCGTCTAGTAGGGGGCGACGCTGCGGCACAACATATACAAAAGATAAGTTGCACGTTCTTTCCTTCTTTTCTCTCTCTCCGAAATTTTGCATTGTTTGCCAAATTTGTGATTATGTTGTAGGTAAAAGCGGACAAAATCGTAATATACTTTCACGACACAATGTATGGGTCCTTATTTAGGTAAATTGACGATCACGATCATTGGCCATTATAAATTTAATTATAGGTAAGACGTAGCGTGCGTTTGATTAGGGGTGGGGGTGTTCACAGTGGTGCCGCGTGACCAGGATGTATGTCATAAAATCTTGAGTTATTTTAACTCAAGAACATATATAAAAGAATATGGGTTACTATGGTTAGAGTAAAGTTACTACGAATAAAGTAAAGTATATATGTATAACTAGCGAAGGCCGCGCAAATTCGTTTGCGTGTGTCCCGCTTTCCCGTAGGAACTTTTAGATTTTTTTCTCAGTAGGAGCCATCCTTGCACCCCAAGGAATTAGCGAAATCTGTTCAGCCGTTCTCGAGATTTGCGCTTAGCAACACATTCATCGATTTATTTTTTATATTATAGATAATGTTAGTTGAAATGATCTGACACTAGCTTAAGCCAAACTAGGTAGAAGTTTATTATGTTCGAAGTTCAAATCCAGGTGGTGCTAGAATAGGGCGCTTTGGAAACACCGGCCTTTGCCAATCCGCATTGAAGCAGCGTGGCGGAGTGTGCTCTAGTCGCCTTCGATTGAAGGGAGACCCGTACTAGAATATACTCAACATAAAATACTTAGGAGGCATACGACATGCCCTATGTAATATTTACTCACACATAACTTATAGATAGTTTTCTATGTAGGTTGTGGGAACAATTTTAAATCTATAAAATTATGTTGGATGTGCAAAATGTAGGGAAAACCGATAGTGTGTACCTAGAGTTAGTTAAAATAAAAGATAAAAAAGGGGCTGCGTTAACAATGAGTTCGTTTGTAGCAATTACCAAAAACTAAGGAAATATCGACACAATGAGGATGGCACACGTGCAACTTTATTATCTCCGGTCTTTGTTTTATATTTATTGGTTCCGATGTTTAGAATTTTTATCTGTATTGTAAACTTTAACAAAGCAATATTGTAGGGTTTTCTATTCCGTTTGCTTTGTGCAGATGCGGCGGGATTTTTACTTAAAAATAGATAATACAATCTATGAAACAGTATATTTAAATTGTTATCTTACTTGTTTATAAATTTTATTTGTCTTGTTGAAATAGTAAACGCTCACAAAACAATACACATAGATAGCATTGATATTTTCTAGTTAAATGCCTTGTGCACGTGTGGGCAGCAGGCTTAATAATAGGGGTAGATTACTATCTATGCAAGTCTAAATCTATTGTTTAGCTGCAGTAGTGTAGCGCCGACAAAATATTTTTTTTTTTATTGCTAAAAACGATACAACCGCGAGCTCGATCCTCGCGTTAGAATTTTATTGTTTAAAGGAATCAAATATAATTAGTAAAGTGAGAAAACATATGCTTCAAGCTAAGAAAGGTTAATCGCGAGTTCGATTCTCGTGCCGAGTTTTGTCCCGTAAGGAAATTGAGTATAATGATTAGTTGCGTAGGGGCGTGAGAAAGTCTAGTCTGCTCACTAAAACAGTTCGATCGACCCTCGTGTTAGATATGTATTTATACGCTAGGGATAGTTGGTGTTACATTATTAAGTTTTGCAATGATACTGTGCTTCATAAAACGAAATTCCAGGTTGTTGGGGAAATAAAAGTCATCGTCGGGAGTGCGCGGCCAAGGCGTCTCGTGGTGATTAAGGCGCTATTGCAACGGGCGACAGAATTAGCGATCACCTCGACCTGTATACTAAAGATAAGTTTTATACATGATATCATTTTTGTCGGTTTAAAAGATTTTTATGCATGTTGTGTTCGTTGTTGCAACTTGCAAAGGGTTTTGATGGAATTTCGTGCATATCGTTGAAATGGTTGGTTTTAGAAATTACCGTTGAGAGTATTTCAATAGAGACAAAATTTTAATAGGTACCGCGTTTAAGGTATAAAGTATGACAAATTGATTAAGCAGGAAATGAAACGAATATGTAGAACGTGTACAAGAAGGTGTTAGGTAGTGTTATACTCGTGGGTTAAATCCTTCACTGTGTTCACCTCTTCGGGTTATTGTTTGTAGTTGATAGTACTAAATAATTTAATTATAGATTTTAATCACGACATTTAGGAAATAGGGGCGCAACTACTAAGCATATGGCATTTAAGTGAATACAATAGTTCTTGAGGAGATTTAGTTATCGCCGAAACCAAAATCTGATTCCACTTTAGCACTTACAAATAGGTCGAAAAATAAGTCCACTTAAAACATTTCTAATATTAATTTTGCCGGGCGAGAAATAAATTTAAGGCCGCTGTCATCATAAAATATTATTGAAAAAAAAACTAACATGGGTTCGATTCCCAGAAAGTTAAAACGACTCTTAGGGTTTAATCTTAAGTGGTTGAAACAAATGCAAACATGCTGGGTTTCAAATAACGTTTTTCGAAAAAAAAAAATCTATCTGAAGGAATAAGTGACCCGAGTGAAAAAAAAAAAAAAAAAAAAAAAACAGGGCATCGTGCAGTTTTCGTATACAACGCAACAATAGTACCACATGTGTACAACTGCCACGTTAGGATTATTGATGTATTTAGAGTAGACATGTACAAGTATGTATTAATGTTATAGTTGAATTTAATTTTGAGTTGTTATGGGGAAGATAGATATGTTTACTACTGACCGATTCTCGTTAATTATGAGTGAGGTACAAGGGGGTTAAATTTCTAGAAAGAGAGTGTGGCTTTGGGATTTGACACTAGATCACATTGATAGTTATCTTACAGTAATTAACAACTATCAGTATCATGTAGTTCCAAGGTAATGATAATCTAAGGTAAAACCGTTAACTTGTCTCGAACTAAAATGAGCAGACATATTTTTGCTAAAATTTCGTCGACATAATTCAGATATTATGTACTTATTTGCAAGTAAACCGCACGTAATGTGAAAATTCTAGGGGCGTGTAGTTTTACTACATATACAATTTATGCAGCATTTCAAGGGAATGAAAATAATTAGGTGTGCATTGCATTTTGAGAAGTTTCGATTACTTCTGTAAATTTTGTTGGGAGGTTACTGAATGTGGAGAAAATCAAACAGTATTTTGTTTTGAAAGGGTTTCTATCGTAGGGGCGAAATCGAGACATGATTGAAATGTGACAGTTAAATTAGGCGGTACCAGGGATAGGTACAATTGAATCAAGATTTCCTTTTTAATCTTATGATTTGGAATTCGACCATCATAGGGGCGTGGTCTTTCAGGAAACAATCCTGAAGTTAATGATTTTATTGAATTAGGCAACGTTGGAGGTACAAGGTGGAAGGAAACCCATCTCTTCGATTGAGGTGAAGCTATTGTTATTTGATAAATGTTGGCTGCGGTGGAGTTTATATCTACCAGTTAAGTCGCAACTAGCTTTGCTCGTAGCAAAGTTTTATTGGGATAATAACATTTGATAGATTCAGTTTCAGGAAAATCGAACTATAGTGCGAATTTTGGCGCCATCTATTGGCCGACACATGTCGTAAAATTAATAGGTTTTGGAGATAGAATCTTACATTTATAGTAAATAAGCAGTTAACTGTTGGACAAGCAAGCGAGAACATTACATTTCAGATATTTGTAAGGGTTTGAGGATTAGGCAAGCAAGCGGGCATGTGGATATACTCAGTTTTGCGGTTATAACTATCCAGTTAGGGCTAAGAATTAAGTTCGTAGGGATTAGAAGATAGTATGATAGGAGTATTGGAAGAGTTTCGATGATTAGGCGGGGAATCACCGATGTGATACAATCTTACTAGGAAAACCACCGCAAGGGCAGCTAGTAGCGTTACTAAAATAATCCAATGGGAATTTATAAAAGAACGTGAGACATTAATGTGAGGTGTCACAAGGGAAAGTATGAGTTTGCAACATGAATCGGAACCGTAATTTCAGACTGAAGATTTAAGGGTATTTAATAGGTATATATACTAAATGAACCAGGATAAGATAGAAGAGAGTTGTGCGGGTACGTCCTTTGGCGATCCGGTAGGCGGTCATAGTGGCAATGGATGAGATATGCCGTGGCTAATTATGTTTTCCGGGTTAGAGAGAGGAGAGTACGTGTAACTTTTGTAGGTTGTTTAAAACTTTGGCTGTGTGTTATCGTGGTTTGCAGTTGTGCGATTATGTTTTGTGTTAACAGTATTGAGTTGCTATTCTTGCGTGCTGTGTGGAGACGGCACAAAAGAATATCACCGCCCCTCTCTTTCCCGTGGGTGTCGTAAGAGGCGACTAAGGGAACGTAGTAGAGAATGGGCAGCAGCATTCTCGTACTTCAAAATATATAACCAGCTTAAATGCGCTCGCCGGCCGGCTGGCGAGTATTGACGAAACGGCGGCCTACGTTCAGACGGTAGATATTGTCAGGCTAACTAGAATTTCTTGGCTCATGTCATAAATTAATAGGTTTTGGAGATAGCAACGCCGTGTGGCGTCGCCTATGATAGGGAAGGTTAACACATTTTCCATTGAGATGAGATAATTTCACGAGATGAAGGACGTAAGTTTATGCTTAAGAAAATCATATCAGAAATCAGCCGCTTAGTCGGGCGTGGAAAAGTAACCAACAAGCAAGCGGGCGTGGCCATGATGGAGATTTTACATTTATAGTTCTGTTAATAAGGATTTAATATTTTGGACAAGCAAGCGGAGATACATACAGGGTGTTGATTTAGTTAGTTGCGGTATTTTTGGAAGCGAATCCACGGACGATTCTGAGCACATTTATGTAAAAGGAAACATACTAAACTTTACAACTCAATCGCATAAATTTTGTCGAATCCGCTTGCGTCGCGCACAATACATTTTAACGTATTATATTATGAATTCACTACTTATGGAAGGGTACAAACACCCGCCTGTCTGTATGCGGCGGTCACTGCCTCCTCAAAGGAAACACCGCAGAAAAATCAGGGAAACTCTTCGACCATAATGGTGGATTGAATTTTTCATAAAAAAAAAAAAACGCTACGTAGGTCGAGATTCCCGAGATTACATTTATTAACTGACACTACTGTCAGCGGGTTCGCGTCAAACTGTCAAGCAGTTTCATTAAAGTGGCGAACGAATATTGGCGGGGTCCATTCTGTGCACAGATAGAGAATTATTCAAAAAACCTCTCAAATCTTTGTAAGAAAGAAAGCTTACAGGAATCTGGTTACGACCTTTAAAATAAAACCGATGGATTATTTGCGTCTCTTACGATTTTCTATTCAAATATTGCGGATGGCTATATCAACACCTTGAATACACGACCTTACATTTATAAAGGTTTAAAATTTAGGCAAGCAAGCGAACCTGCGGATATATTATTCAATTTTACATTAAGAAATTAGTAAAGGTTAAGAGATGGTTTCATTAGGTTTGGAAGATGTATTTGGGAGGTTAGTCACGGTAATACCAATTCCATTATATTATCATTACGTCCATCTCTTCGATTGAGGTGTTTTTTTTTTTTTTTTTATGGGAACAACAAATGATGGTCGGAAATAAAAATCCAATAGGAGACTAGTTAGATCTGGCAACATGTATGTGTAAGCTCGTAAGATAAGAGTTAAATGGATCTAAGTGAGAATTTTAAGAATATTGAATGAGAGTCTAATGGGAGAGTGTTGTGTCGGTTCGACCCTGGCGAACGATGAGGAGAGTGTTGGTTGTAATATCCAAATGGTATTGCATTTATGTTTAGAGACCACATTAATAAAACGTAATAGCGATAGCCACCTGTTGTTATTGCTTGGTTAGTTGAGGGTATTACTGTGAGATCACCAGGTTTTCCTATTGTGAATTTACCGAAATTTTCCTTTTTCAAATTAAAACCTCGGAAAATTCAAGGGGCGCTCTGTGACCGACGTGAAAATACATATTACGCTCGTCCACAGCCTAATTATACTTATAAAGTAAAATAAACAATATTTTCAAATGTAAATATCCCTGAAGACATAAATTTGGTTTTTGTCGGGGTTGTTGTTTCGGAGAGTACGGACGCGAGATCGTGAGAGTGGACGGACGTAGTTAAGCACGCTAACAAGTTATCATTTGCATATACGAAATAACAAGTTTACGAAAATACGGGCAAAGTGTTAAATTTATTTTTAGAGCCACAAGCTAATTCTAAGGTAACCTCGTTTGATACCGTCGAAGTAGGCAAAATCGCGCACCGTTAGAAAATTACTTATAAATTACTAATTACTACGACGGGATATCGCGATTTCGTACGCGTCGAATTACCGCGCGCGAGTGGGGAGCAGTTCAGCAGAAAGAGGTAGAAGATGCAGTCAGGTTGTACACTTTTATGTTCATATTTCTCCTAAATTTTCTGTTATCATTGTGGTGAATAACTTTTATTGGGCCAATTTATATTTCTACTGAGGTCTAAAAACATGTCGAGTATATGTTGGTGTGGCGGAGGTTGGATTTAAAGCTGTTACGGAGTAACCTGATAGAGTGAGAGAGTTGTATTGCATTGCCTCATTTTAGCACACGCGAAGTCAAATAATAGAACAAACCTTTTACAAAAGGCGTATGGCAAATGCATAGGATGCATGCATGGTAATTTAAGAGTACTGGACACGCATGAACGCAACTAGCGTCACGAAGTATCTCCGCGTGGGGAGTCAGACACAGGATGAGCTCAATAAAACAATTCGTATGGTTTAGTCATGAGTCATGAGTATCTAGTTCAATTACATGTGTATGAGGCATCAGTGAGGCGTAAGCCCGAGGGGGTTGGACTAGTTAGCGCTAGCGTCCTTCCTTCTTCACCGGATGGATTCTGCGGCCTCATTACATGGAACTGGAAAAAATGGCTCTCGCGTATCTATGGCCTGTATGGGTTTTTCACCGACAATGACAATTTTGAGAAAACGGTCTGAAAGGCCGCGCTCTCAGTACGTACGACTTAACAAACCTATCATATTTTTTACCGAAAGATCCACATAGCGCATTTTGTTAAGTTGCCTGCGTTTGTAAGTGCTCCACGGGGCGCTACTTCGTCGTCCAAATGTCTCTTATGCATATGCCTGTACGATTAATAACACATACACGTAAAGTTAGAGGCATGGGTATGAAAGAAGAGAGGAATGATGATATAAGAATTGGGTGATCGGCATGCGAGCGAGGAATGAAAGAGTTAGGATTACTTGTCTTTGTGTCTCGTACTCTAAACTTTGGGCCAATCCCCATCCAGAATCAGAGCTCCGATCATGGAAAACAACGCGTTACTGATGGTACTTATACCATGCTCCTTTTCTCGTACGCCTCGGCTTTATTCATAACAATTCCTACATACAATAACTTGATAATTGATATCCTATATTACGTATGGTGTGTTTCCATGAGAGGAATTATTGATTTACCCGGCCTCCCGGTAGGGGTCTTCCTAACTTTCACAAACAATTGTGTATCGCAGGGCCTATATTCTAGAAATTAAAACTCCACGATCACGTATAAATACTCGCTGCAAAACTGATTTCATATGATCAACCGGCGAGCGATGGCAACGGCGGAACACGCTGCATATACAAAGCGGACTCGACGACATTGAGACGGCGGTGAATCGAGCGTCTAGTAGGGGGCGACGCCGCGGCACAACATATACAAAAGATAAGTTGCACGTTCTTTCCTTCTTTTCTCTCTCTCCGAAATTTTGCATTGTTTGCCAAATTTGTGATTATGTTGTAGGTAAAAGCGGACAAAATCGTAATATACTTTCACGACACAATGTATGGGTCCTTATTTAGGTAAATTGACGATCACGATCATTGGCCATTATAAATTTAATTATAGGTAAGACGTAGCGTGCGTTTGATTAGGGGTGGGGGTGTTCACACTGCGCCACCACCCGCCACTCTTCCACGTGGAGATTGCTCAGGTCCTTCTCGACCTCGTCTCTCTAGCGATATCGGGGACGGCCAACTGGGTGACGACGCCCCTTTGGCAGTCCCAATTATGCTCGTTTGACCGCCCGATCCTCTCCCATTCTTTCCACGTGGCCGAGCCAGCGAAGTCTTTGTGACATTGTCTCGCCAATGATATTTGGCTCGGTCACTAGGTCTTCAGAATCTATCTCTATGTTTTTTCGCATTCTCCACATGCCGTCCTCTATTTTCCCCTTTCCCAGTACCTTCCTTAAGATCTTTCTCTTGGTGACGAGGAGTTTCTGTTCTTTTAATTGTAATTAGTGGTGTGGGATGATTTATTTTTTCAACAACATTAATTAAAAATCATTCAAAATTTTTGATACAAATCCATCGGGCTGCTTACAATCAAATATATCATAATGTGTTAGGGGTACCAAAAAACGGATATATCATTGTAAATAGGTACTTATAATACATAAAAATCCCCAGACTCGAGACGAATGCAAATGTTTGCTCCATGCGGACATCAAACCAGCGAAGGTAGGGGCAAGACTACTAAAGCGCCACCACCGAGCTGTCAAATAAATAAAAAATGAATTTTAATGAATTCTAATGAATACGTATTTTAGACGTAAAATAAATCCGTAGCATTATGTAAAGGCCAATATCCATTTGCGGTGAATAAATCGATACACACAACTCGATAACAGTAATCCCGTTTAATCGACAAAAGAATCCGAATCACCCATATTAATAATTATCGGCTATTTTTGGCGATTTTCGCTTGAATTGTCGGTTGCAATTGTTCATTTGTGTCCACCGAATGATATTAAGTCGGCCGAATTCATTTTTATGCCACACTTTATTTTTATTTCAACGCGTTTTCGTATACGAGTGGAATTTATGAATTCGACAGTACATTAAGCTACCTAGCCGTAACTGTTTTTCTTTAATAGTAGGAGGTAGTGTTGTCGATCGATAATTCACTAAGGAAACGACGAGCACCACGTGACCACAGTATAATCATTATATAATGTAACGTTACTTCCAATGAAACAAAATTCCTTTAGTTTGAACGCCTTGCGCGCACGAATCATGCACACTACCTGTACCGAACATTCTACTCGTGCTCGCCGCGATCGATGGAGGAAGAAAAGAGGTAAGGCATAGCGGATAATCCGCTCAAATCGGAGCAGCCCGTCTGGTGAAGGACCTCCACCTTACAGAAGATCGTTGCTAAATAGCATTGTTCTCGGCCATGTTGTGTTCCTACGGTGAGTAAGGTCTCCAGAGCTCCACTTGGGGGGGTTGGGAGGGTTGGCAACGTGTGAGTGATACCCCCGGTATTGCAAGCGTCTATAAGCTATTATAGTGATGCTAACCATCAGTCGGGCCGTATGCTTGTTTGCCACCTTTGTGGCAAAAAAAGGTATGTGTGAGCTGCGTCCTCACTATGAAAAGCTCCTTTCATGCCACATTACATGTTATGTTACAGTTCTCAAAACAAATTGTGATATTTGCGTTATCTATGGTATATCTAAATCTGTGTTTTAACCAACCACTTTAGATCGACAAACTTCTAACATCTGTAATACATAAATTGGAGATTGCTCCCAGTCAAATCGGTAACTGACCACCGCTTACAAAGTTACAAAATGTATTTATCAAGTAACAACTTTGTGAGTCAACTGCATTGGCAACTCGAATGCTATCTTCAGAATTACATTCGTGTGACACACGTTGTGTTATCACAGCGAGCCAATACCATTTTAATATAATTATAGTAAACGTCAATTGAAAGAAAAACTTGTGAGCACAGGGGACAGAAGATAAGAGATAGTCATCACCATTTTAGCTACTAGTCCACTTCTGAACAGGCCTCGGTCGAGAGGGCCACTCGCCTCGATCCTGAGCGACACTCATCCAATCATACATAGAATGACGTGTGATTCTAAGAAAGACACCTACAGATTTATTCCCGTAACAGTCTAGTTTCAAACTCAGGCGCTAACTTTCTCATTCTACATAATCTACATGCCACAGAGTCTGCAATCTGTCTTTTTAATTTTTAATGTTAGTTTTGTTTTAGTTTCATTTATAATGTTAGTATACTTTTTAGGTTAATAAAAAAAGCTTATGTTATTATCATTTTATTAACGTGAAAATAAATACCTACTGTTTTTATTACGAAAAAGACCGGTCGGTTACCTCTCTACAGGGCAACCTTGAAACCTAATTCCAAAAATACGGACTGATGTTTCCTTGAATTCTAACCACTTTTGAACCTTATTCTAACTACTTATCTTGACAGGACTACGTGTTTCGTTGTTTCGAATGGACACTCTCATGGTTGCCCCGCAGATTTCACCGAGCGTCAGGATCTAAGCATTGCGTGTGTACAGCTTAACGTTTTAGGGGTCAACAATATTTATAAAAATATTTATATAAATTAAGGTAGGAATACGCTTGCAGATATGCTTGATAACATTAGTTCACGTATGTCCTCACATAAATACATCTCAACCCAATAGAGTGTGTTAGAGGAACTATTCCGTACAGACCCAGTCGAGATGGAGCGTCTAGTGTTAATAGCGACACTAGTTTATCTATTTATAGCCTAAGTTGTGTATGTTAGATGTACAATTTAGCTTAAGTTAGCTTTCACAAACAATTTTTAGGTAATTATTTATTTTGGGAAGGTTTATCAGACTTCAAATTTCAACTGTCTAGCCATCACTGTTTATCATGAGATACGGCTTTGGTGACAGACAGATCCCTATGGATACGGCACGCTAAAACAGACATAGTTTGAGATTTTATAAATTCTATTAATTAACTCCACCAACGATTGCAACGGCGGTGTTCACAGTCGAACAGTTCGCCTGTGACCACGGCCTTTCCTCTATAAGAATTACATGTTCGCTGAAAGATAATTGTCGATGCAACCTGCCTCCCAATTCCTGTAACAAAAACAGTAACAATGTCAACCGTTGTCTCGCTCATACAAAATAGAAATTGAGCGAGACAGTGTGTGAGTTTGATATGAGATTGAACTGTTATTGTTACGACAATAGGTGGGTTGGTCGAAACGTCAGGCAATCACAAAGTATGATCGGTTAATTCTCGTTTTATTACGCGGTTAATTTTATGACATAGATCACGTTTGACAACAAAACAACCCAAAGCGCGACTTGTGGCGCCATCTGTTGGCCGACATCGCAATTGCAGCGCCATCTATAGTAGAAAAAATATTTTCCCATTGGAATGACATACCTACTTTCACGGGATAATATATAAAAAGTTGCCTATGTTGAGCTCTGTCTGTACTCTGTACCCCTGACAATATGTATGCAAAATTTCATAGTGATCGGCTGATAAGTCAAGCCTTGAAGGAATAACAAACAAACAAACTTTCTCATTTACAATATTAGTGTGATTCATAATAATGCAACGCGAAAGTTTAAAAGACTTAATACCTATCTAATTAACTATAAATTGTGTTTCTGTTCAACTTCGCTTTAAGACAAGTAAATTGTTCAATTCAATCGAAGTCGTAGCGAATAGTTTCAGTAGAAAATAGATGAAATAGACGGTAGAAAAGTAACTTTTCTGTCCAGAAAGCGTTCACTGTCTCAACAATATCGCGAACACGGAATACATCTTCGTAAAAATCCAACGAGAGAACTTTACAACTGACGATGGACAAGGTACGTTTGAAACATGCATAATGCAACCTGAAAAAGTGAGGCGTTACTATGAAAGTGCACTTTTGTAAATAAAAATATTAGGTAAAGGTGCTCCTTCACCGGGAGTATTCGCGTGCATAACGCTCAGATTCGAGCATTACAGCGGTGATAGGCGAACGCTTGTCAGTCAGGGAGGAGAGTATTGTAATGTAATGCTCAAAGTCGAATCTAAAATGTTACATTACACGCGAATGCTCGCGGTGAAAGAGTATCTTAAGAATAATCCGGGCTCTACATTCTTGAACATTGCAAATATGATCGAAGTAAACTGAAGTTAGAAGATAAAGGAAAAATAAGTTGTACAAAATAAATTCGGATATAGGCTTGTGCTGGCAAGTTTCTCAAATCATGGTTGTTATCTTCAACGACTACATTATTATAGAAGCTCAGTGGTTAGAGCACTCGGCCGGATTCGAGGGGTCGTGGGTTCGAATCCCACTTGGGTGGGGGAGTGAAAAAAAAATTTTTTCTTTCAAAAATCAATATCAAATTATTATAGAAGTTGAACAAAAACGAGAGTATAGATGGGATCTTCGTCCGATAATGCGGTTTTCAGCAATAGACGGAGTGTCTAAAGTCAGGAAAATGCATTACTACATGTCCCGTCACTTGGGGAAGCGACGGGGGTCTGTCGGGCTCACCTCTCTAGCCAATGAGGGATACAAACCTGACTGTCTGCCACCTTCTCCGCCTTCACGTGGCGGGGTCGCAGGCACTGGTGATACTTCCGCAAGCGGGTGTCCGTGGACCCATCCCAACCATGTATGATACCTACAATAATTTTCACGGGAAAGCGGGATTCACGCAAATGAATTTGCGCAGGTTAGTTAGTTCTATAAAACAATGTCCTATTCTAAAATTCCAAAGTTATTTCTCACACATTCTCGTGGTACATCTCGCATGATAGCGTACACGACGCATCGATAAACTCCAAGATAAAGTTGCAGCTTTGAAATTTTACTCACTAAAATGCATTCTAAACAGTTTCCGGAACGCGTTCCGTTGTTATTTGAACAACAATGTTTTATCGCAAATTTTTTATATTTTTGAAATAGAAACTGACTTTTTAGCGTTTTCACTGACGTAAAGCAGGGTGGAGCTGATTATGATAATATGAACAATCACAGTGCTCGAAATTACGCAGAGTGGTGATTTCGAGCACTATGATTGGTCAAACACGATCCAAGAAAGAAATGGACAGACGTACTGGATTTCTATAGCAACTAAAACAAGAAACAGCAGAGAGTGATAGTAGGAGGAGGGGAGAGGTCTTTGCCCAGAGCACAGAATAGCTACTAATATGCCCAAAGGTGGAACATAAATGGCTAGAAAAAAATAATATTTAAAATTTGCATTGCGATATTAATGAACTAATAAAATAACTAAAATTACAAACATCGTACAGTAGAAATATCCTAATAACATATTCCTTTGCCCGTAACATTTCGCGGCGTGAGTATTAGAAAAAATATCATGTGACAAGTAAAATGATACCACATGATCCGTGTCTAGTGTTATTCCGCTGACCCAAATTCGTTTACAAAATGTTATTTCTTTTGTGATGTTATGGTGGTTTTCTGTAGGGTAGGCAGAGTTAAAATTGTATTTTCTTTGCCAAGTTCTTTTTATCGAATATTTGAGTAGAAGAAAATTATACATGAATTTTCTATAAAATAGTGTTGTTATCTTTTGTTTGAAATCGTGTTAAATAGGCTCCGTAATTACTGGACCCCGGATGACAAAGACTAAAAAAATTAGTGAAACCCATGAGAAACCAGGTCGACCCATTAGTTCATATAATACTACCTGACGCCTGCGGCTTCGCCCGCATGGTTCATAGGATCTGCCATTAATTATTTTTTCCCCGAGGGAATAAAATGATTTTCCGGGTTAAACAGTAGCCAATGTCATTCTCCAGACCTTAACCTATCCCCCAAAAAAATCGTGTCAATCCATTCGTTATTTTCGACGAAGACAAACAAACACATTTTTTTAAATATTATTAGAATTATTATTATTATTTCTAAATATTGTAATAAAGGATTTATACTTCTTATTAGAATTGATAATCAAAGATATAGATTTTCAGCAACCTCATATAGAATTGATGGTTAATCAAATATTTCCTTCAAACTTTCAAGATCACTTTCAATGAAAGCTTTTTTCTGTCCTTCTAGAGAGCCATAAAATATGTATCATTCAGACGGTAAATTATACGAGAAAATATAATATATTTTTTTCTGTAGAAAAAAATAAGTCGAAATTATAATGGAAAGAATATAATTTTGAAGTATTAAACTTATGTATTAATTAATTATGAAGCATTTTGGAAGTGTATTTACGACCTTCGTGGCGTAATGGTTACCACGCCGGTCCGCCACCCAGGAAGTCCCGGGTTCGAATCCCGGTCGGGTCATGATGAAAAACGAACTTTTTCTGATTGGCATGGGTCTTGGATGTTTATCTATATATGTATTTGTTAAAAACATATAGTATCGTTGACTTATTATCCCATAACACAAGTTTCGAACTTACTTTAGGGTTAGCTCAATCTGTGTGATTTACTTACTATAAGGTTAGCTCAATCTGGTGATTTGTCCCTATATATTTATGATTTATTTTATTATTATTATTTATGGAATGAGCTATCTCGACAAGAGAAGGTACCATCTAACAGAATATCGGGCGTAAAGCAGCAATGCGTTTCGTTTGAGTGACAGATCCGGAAGAACCCCTTTCCTTCTCCTTTTTCACATTACATTTTAACTATGCGATTTTGCTACAATACTTCTTACTACATCTAATTTCTTACTGATTTAATTCGTGAGTTCCAGGACAGCTGTAGCTGTAGTTTCTACCCCGGGAAGTCAAGCTTCATTGCTTACAGTCAATCTGAGGTTTCCATCGTAGATCCTGGTTTATACAGTAAACAGAGCAGTGTGATTGTGTGGTGGGCTTGTCGCGATGTGATTTTGCTCATTTAGGTCAAAATTTGGTCAAAATAATAATTTTTTGTTACTTTTTCTTTTGTTTGTCGCTCTTCTAGTATAAAAAAAGTCGCATTAATTCACGCCATATTTTCCAAGCTGTTACATTCTCTTTGTTTAAGCTCGTAACAGAATCTATTATTATGTGCAACGGAAAATAACTACGCTTCCGTAACACATTATATGTAGCAATAATGAGTGTTATGAAAATAGCGTTAAGGTTTATATTCCGTTAAAGATTTTGGAATTGCCGGAAATTGGACAGTGGAAGGTATCCTTGGGGAGAACAAAATTAACGTGGGAAACATGCTTCGTGTATTTTTGCACTTGTTAACATATTTTGCACTAGCTTTTGCCGGACACTTTCCTTGCCTAGTTGTCGTTTCATATAAGCGTCTTCACACGGACCATAACCACCACGCCACATCATCGCGACAAAAGTGGTTAAGCAGTGGTTACGTGTGAACAGTGTCGCCTTATTTCGTTGTACTTGCGTTGTGGCTACTACAAAAACACGCGTCTAAAGAAGCAGAAGAGGGGCATTTAACACAGGGAAACCCTAAAGTTACTACAGAAAATATTTTTTCATTTTCAAGAGAGGCGCGTGCTTTTCACGTACTCGTATGTATATGCGCGTAACGTAAGGCGCAGTACATGTGCGTTTCACGATCGCCCAGTGTGCTTAGGCTACAAAGTTGCTTCAAATCTCATTTGAAGCGGGTATGCGCGCTGCGCGTTGTCTGCGCGTTTAAAATACGCCATGTATATTAATAGTTATTTAAAACAGTGGTTCATTGTACATTACACTCTAACCTGTGTTCGAACGATTTGGCACGAATATCCGACCACTGCACTCAACAGTCACCGTGATTGGAACACATTCAACAAGGGGGAAATTGTGCAATAATCGTTGCTAAATTTATTCCACTTTTGTATATAATACAAAATACGTGAAAATGTTAGGTATTTTTTTAAACATAAGATTCGCAAGCGAGCTAGTGAATTCGATGTTTAGTGATCACTGTCACCTATGTAGCATTGAGATACCAGTCGGTATTGAATGTTAAGATCTTGTCCAGAAAGGGCGAATACGACGCGTATTTTTGTCGCGTTTCATATCCATTGCAGAGTTGTTAATCTTATCGACAGGTCTAATATACAAACAGCGCAATGTAGCACGAAACGAACTGTACCTAATAAACGTGTCCGATTATAACAGTGGTCACAATCTCCGAAAATTTTATGATTATTTTTTAAAGTTGGTAAGCACAACTAGCCAGTCAATCTTATTTTGAAAATATTTTTTTTAAAGAAAAATCTCACCTGCCCGCTCCTGGTGGAATTCGAAACCACGTCCCCTCGATATCCAGCCGAGTGCTCATACCACTGAGACATTACAATTCAATACAATATTCTTTAATTCAAATAAATAAAATAATAAATAAATATATAGGGACAATTTACACAGATTGAGCTTGCCCCAAAGTAAGTTCGAAACTTGTGTTAGGGGATACTAACTCAACGATATTATATTTTATAACAAATACATATATAGATAAACATCCAAGACCCGAGGCCAATCAGAAAAAGTTCGTTTTTCATCATGACCCGACTGGGATTCGAACCCGGGACCTCCTGCGTGGCGGTCTGGCGTGGTAACCATTACGCCACGGAGGTCGTCATTTCAATTAAAAAAAACAAATAAAACAACAAAATAGTATAAAGTGGTAGGAAACGGTCTTATCGATAAGCAATCTTTTCCAGACAACCTTATAGAGAGATAATATAATTATATAAAATAGTAGGACATTTTGTACCCACGCAACTGCTTTGTACGCCGCCGCGCCGCGATGAAATTTCGCCCTCGTATCGTCCACTAGTAATAGAGCTAACAAATGTCTGGACTCATCGCGTGTTTACCATCCATTATTAATAATGTACCCGTGCACTTTAGCCTGCAATACATTCAACATATCATGCATTTGTAAGCTAAAAGGTATATTTAATATTTTGTAGAAAAAAAAAAACAATTTTAAATAAAACTCACTGAATAAAAGACGATCCGTTGTAGAACTAAATACGACTAACGGTGAATTGTTAAAACCATTTTTAAAGTTAATGATATGTTATGATATGACAGTCACCTGTAAAAGAAAAAAAGAAAAAAAGGAGATAGCTCAAAACTTATCTGAAATTAAAATACGTTTCAGAAACTGGTTGTTGTAATAAAATGTATTCTATTTTTATAAATGTATCAATAAAATTCTGTGCAAACTGATATAATTCGAGTTATATCATTTTTTTTAAACCTTTTAATTATTTTCCAGATGATTTTTTGATACAAGTCACTTTTTTTTAAATAAAAATGTGTGTTATATGATAAATATATACTTAAAATATTAGCTACAACTTATAATATAGTGGAAAATGAATGGGTTGATTCTAGCGTATTACCATAGCTTAGTTATACCTTAGTTAATAAAAAGTAACGACTACAATTAATAGAAAAAGATTGAAAATAGTAAGAACCATTTGCACATTGCCAACACAAAATGTCATATCCCATTAGGTGTGGAATAAGCTGAAGTAGGTCTCATAATACTAAAACCCGTGTTTCTTACATAAATCACGAGATTTCTTATTTTCGACCAAAAGATTACCACAGCTAAAGCAGGCCCGTAACCTTCCTGAAACAAACATAATATATCTGGCAAAACGGTACATATTTCGTGTACCACAGACTAAAATTACATTGTTACAGTAACTACAGTCTATATAAACAGTCGATTTGATAGATTTGCTATCACTGGTGCTAATTCTGTTGTAGGTACATTTAACTAGACTAAACTAATTTTGACAGGACCAAAGGTGTTGTCCTTTCTTGGTTTACAATTAGTGACAAGGATAGCAACACATCTAGTCCAGTCATATTAGATTAGTCTAGTTAAATGTACAACAAACTTAGCACCACCATCTTTTTGTTAGTTAGGTTTAGTTAATAAATTATGATTTTTATAAAATAGTTGTGTTAGTTAGGTATATAAAATTAAATGGCAAACATTTCTGTGATGACATTTCTGTTTGTCTCGATTTTTTGTCTTTCTATGTAATATAATCGTAATACCTACATATTATATTTACAACAATAGGGTGGTTTCTAGGGTCAAAATAATTACATTATATCTGTGCCTCTAGTGTAAAGGGGTTAAACTCGAGTTTATCCAATTTTTACATTTTTTAACCACTCTATGTCTTTCACGAAGCTATATCGTTACGTTTGACACTCAGTTAGATACGACCATAAGTTTCAATTTTAGGAGCTGTGCAAAGTGATCAATGTCTGCAAAATTTGACAATCATTTTGTTAAAAACGGTTAAACTCCATTTTAGTTAATAAAGCAAAGACATTTCTTAAAATTTAAATTGTGAAAAACGGTTACACTATAATTAGATCTTAATTAACAAACCACATTATACATGAGAGTTTGTGTAAAGAAATAAAAGTATACTTTGATTATTTTACACAAACGAATCTTTTTGTAAAAACGGTGAAAGTTACATTTTAACCGTTTTTCACAATTTAAAATAAGTGTGAAAATTCGTGTAAAGCGATAAAATTTTACTTAGATCGCTTTATTTCTTTAATTATTTCAAACTCCATTACATGTAAAAAGATTAATAATAATTTTAATCGTTATTCCTAAGACAGTTTTACCTGACATTTTAGTATTAAGTTTACTTTGCTCTTTATTCACAAAAGTTTAAAATTTCTTTTTCTATTTATTTAAGACAAAGTAGAATTAAGTGAGATTTTTTTTGTGCAAAACGGTGACACTAAATAGGAAGCGCGGGGGTGAGGTAATTGAGAAACGGCGGCGCATAGCGCATACGCGCCTCGGCGAGCGGCCGGTCAGCCAGTCGGTTCGAGTATTCGGAGAGAGAGAGGTTGTGTGTGTTCGTTTGGCGCCTGGACTGCAAAATTACGAGAGTAACTAGTTTAACCCTTTTACACAAAATTGTTTTTTTCTAATCTTGATTTGTTTAGTATCTAAACGGGGTATATCTCTATAATTGTTTTTTTGATTGTTACACAGACACAACCTGATAAATTTTTGAACAGTCTTCTATGAATTCGGGTCCCCTATAATTCCACACAAATCGAATTCATTTTATAATACTACTGGTGGTAGTGAGAGGTGTGGTAATTTAAAGAAAAATATTAATTATTATTATTATATTCATTTATTTCGCACTCAAGTAAGAGATACATAATTATTCATTTACAAACACAAGAACAAAGTAAAATATCAAATAAGTACATTAAAAATTAAAATAAAATAACAAAATAAGATAAAATAAAATAAATAATAATAAAACAAAACAAAATAAAATTTCCGTAAACTTTCTGAACGTATCATCTAACCCTAAAATTTTATTAAATTACCATACAACCAGTTTTATAAGATTTGTGTGGAATTTATAATTTTATAGAGTCTAATACTCACTAAACACATACTTAAGCGTTTTTCAAGTTCTTTCTCTTGCTCTATGAATATTATACACCTACTCTGTTACCCAGGACTCAACACGACACGAACAAATTCACAGGCATTCTGCTATCGTTTCTAACACCCCCAGAGTAGTTCTTGTATGGAGCGATTGTATGGTGGCATAGAGCCAACATTTCATCGAACCTACGTGAGCTGAGGAAAGTAAAAATGGCTGCTAATCTAATGACCACGGGTGCCATGACGTCCACACCGACGATGGCGCTGGATATGGCCCTAGGACTAAATCCGGTACACACTGAGGTCAAAAGAAGAGCAGCAGAGCAATGGTACAGGATCACTGCCTGCAAAGAATGGAAGGCACGGAGTACGGACCAAGGTCAGGCTGCGATAGAAGACGCATTAGGGAGAGACATGTCATTACTTATGACAAATAACGACCTAATCAAGAAACAAACGATCTTCCACAAGAAGTATACTACACATAGGTAAAAGATCAGACTGGGAAATTGAGACATCGGGTTCCCAGCTCATCTGTTACACAGATGGATCCAGAATGAGAAGCACAGGATTAGCTAGAGCAGGGATACACATACCCAGTAAACCAGCTAAAGATGTGGTTCTAGCATTGGGTACGTATGCCAGCGTTTTCCAAGAGGAGGTTCTAGGTATAAAAGAATGCGCAGAAATGGTACTGACCGACTCCGGGATAGAGACGCAAAGCACCATTATCTATTCAGACAGCCAAGCGGCAATTAGAGCACTGGCCAAGGTAGAGACCGTATCAGGGCTGGTCAAGGAGTGCAAATATGTTCTCAATAAACTAGTCGAGGTAATGACGGTCACTGTAGCATGGGTTCCAGGCCATCAAGGCACATCAGGGAATGAAAGAGCGGACGAGCTTGCAAGAGAAGGTGCCAGCTCGAGACCTATAGGACCAGAGCCTCAGCTTCCGATATCAGCCACCGTCACTAAGGGAGTGATAAACGAACTTATGAGACGCGAGGCACAGGACGCATGGGCTGAGAGTAATAGCTGCAGACAAGCAAAATTGTTTGTAAAAGGAAAGAATCACAAAAGAACCCGGTCACTACTATCACTAAGCCGGGAAAGACTGGGCATAGTCATGGGCATCATCACAGGCCACTGCAGACTTAACCGACATATGTCCCTAATAGACAACAGCATAGACTTCACTTGTCTTGAATGCGGTGAACCAGAGACCAGCCAGCACTTCCTGGCTGAGTGCATACACTACAGCAGGCTCAGGTGGGAGACTTTTGAAGCCGATAGGATCGAAGAAGGAAAACTGTGCGACCTGGACACTGGCCGACGGAGTTCTGTAGAAGGAGTTTAAGGTTTTCTGGGGGGAGGTCATCGGGGCCACAGTAACAACCGTATCCACACGGGAACAGTGTAATGAGTCCAAATAGCGACTTGAACACCCGCCTGTGCCCTGCAGGCGTCCCACCTTAAAATAATCAGAAAATAATAATAATGTATAATTTTCTTAAAATATAACTACTTACTTAATTTTCTTAAAGCATTTCATTTATTTCTTGAGCTATTTACAATCTATAAACACAAATAATTTATTAAAAACATAGTTCTAGTTAGAAAATCGACCCCTTTACACAAATTCACGTAAAGCTTTGTAATCATTTTAGCAAGTTAAAGTCTATTTTAACCCCTATTCACAGTGCTCTCCGCGGTGAACAGTGGTGAAAATAATTTTTGCAGGCTTATATCTCAGCAGCATTATTAAACTACAGCCTAATATTGAGTTCAATTTCTAGTTTATTTATAGTTCTAGTCGTAATCAGTTTAAGATTATAATATATTTAAAACAGTAACCGACAAAATCAGATTTAAATCCTTTTTTGCCGCCCTGTAAAATTATGATTTTTGAGTTTAACCCCTTTACACTAGAGGCACAGATATTTAGTCCGTATTTTAGATTAGGTATATAAAAATATTGGACAGGTATTTTTTCTTTTTTCGATTAAACAAAAAATAACAAAGATACAACACATAAAAATTTAGGAGTGGGGGCTCTTTGACGTCACCCCTTGCGACAAAATGCCACACGGCGTGACGTCAGCGTCACACGTAACTTTAATGGGCTATATCTTTGTCATTTTTGGTCTAATTTACAAATGAAAAAATAAGTTGCCCTTATTTTTGAATAATCTAAAAGACGGACTAATTACATTTTTTACGGCAACTAGCCTATTATATTTTATACCCATAACACAAGCAGTTTAAATCTAACTTACTTTGGAACAAGGTGGGGTTGTGTGAATCGTGTATAATTTATTTATTACTTATCTACCAACGTATGTGTATCTATTTTTATACCTTATTACAACTTCGTGTCTATTCTCAACAGTTTCAATCTCGTTTCAAACTCACGTGCTATCCCGCTCAATTTCTATTTTGTATGAGCGAGACAACGACCCACTTACGTAACTTTCACCTACTGTTTAGTCATTATGACCACACTGTAATACGGCGAGCAACACTGTCGTTTGTCATTCATTTAGCGCGGTGTGCGGTTACATAAGCCATTTGTATTTGCCCTGGGCACGGAAACCAAATGCTTGATCAAAATGTTGCTTACATATTTTTCCCATGGGACTTTGGTAAAGTATTTACAGGATCAGGAGCTCAGTTCGCTGTGTCGCTTGATGAAGTTGGTGCCTAAACTATCCTAAGCAAAGTTGGAGAAATAATATACGTAAACAAACGAAAATATTAATAAATACTAATCAGTTCATTGTAACATTGAAATTAAATTAAATCTTATTAAATATTTTTAATCAATAAAATTGTTAATGTGTGGAAAACTATTTTTTTACAATTCTTTATAAACTCTTGACTTTTACAACGAATAGTAGGTTCCCAAAATGACAAAAAGTTTGTAGTATTCTGACGTCACCATCATAATAGAGTCATAATTTTTTATTAATAATTTGGAGACGACGCTTTTTCTGAAGAACAACAAACATCAAAATAAGTCCATATTTTAACTAAAGCTTGACAAAACTGGTAGACAAAATAATGATCCGGATAAGATGTGTTGATAGGAAAATGTATTCTTCATGGTTATTTTGGTTCCTATTACGTAGCCCTTAATTACATACCTAAAGGAAAAAATGTCGTTCTTAATTTCGACATTTTATTATTCTATTCTTCGAGAACATAATATATTTCTGATCTTGAACAATAAATTCAAAATTCAGAAATAATATATGTATGTTGAGTGTATAAGTATAGAGTTTCGAACTATTGGGTTTCGAAATTTAGACTCTGTCGGAATAATTAATTGTCGAAATTCTGCATGACAAGGAAGATACATATGAAAACACTGAGAAAATGCGTAGGTATGTCATTCTTATCTTATATAGATGGCCTCTGTTACAGCCCGTCCACACGGCGCGTTGCGTCAGCGTTGCGTCGACGCAACGCTGTCGCAAATCATAGTGTTCACACAAAGCAGCGCGCACACGACGGAACTGCAGCCCCCGAGACGAAACGGGCGGGGGTGACGACGGAGCGGCAGCGCCCAGTTGCTTGTGCGTTGAGATCTAGGGAGGACGTCAAAGAGAAAAATAAGACATATAACGACGAAACGTTACGAGCGCGTAGTAGTAACGCTGCGGTGACGCAGCGCCCGTGTGGCCGGCTATGCGTCAAAATATTTGCGTTGCATCGACGCAACGCGCCGTGTGGACGGGCTGTAAGTAACCGCATAACATATTCCATTATAAAATGTTTCTCATACATATTCCTCGTTGGAGATGAAAACGTACTCTAATTAATTACAGCCAATGGTTATTTCTGCCATTACGCCTTCTAGCTTCTGATCTACATTTTGTTTGATGTCGTCAAAACAACTTTATGCGTGATAATATTATTTCTGAAGTTCACAGCCCAGTAACCCACAAAATCGTGGGAATCGACGCCCTCTGGTACCGAATGCAGGACTAACAACGTACCACCATCGGGCTGTCAATTGGGTATATTACTTATTGTTAGTTTGAAATCGTGAAAACCCCGTCTATTTCCAGCAAAACGTTTTCCGAGTGTCCGTCTTAGTAACAGATGCTACAAAAGGTTGAAGGACGAGCAATATATTTTCGATCGGAAATAAGAGTCTTGAGGAATGCCTATTCTTCCTAATCTTAATATGAATAGTAGCCCTAATATTGTGAAGAATGTTTTGAATTAGTGACATTTTCTTTATCATAATTTTTTCTCAATTTTCTTTATCATGATTTTCTGAAATAGTGGTAGTTTATAGAGTAGTTTATATCAAACTAGTAGAACTCTCGCAACTTTGTTTGCGTATATATCGCTTTCCCGTGGGAATTTTGAAAAATCCTTTCTTAGTACACCCCTAGACGTCGTAAAGACCCAGCAGCGGTTTGTGCTGTGCGTTGAAATATAGTTAAATCAGTTAGTTAGGACTTTTAATTTTATATTATGTAGATGAATTTTACGTAATTATAATTATTTAATGTTTAAGATGTTTAAAACGAGATAAGGGTCTGTGAAGGCCTAATCTCTGAATAAAATATTTGATTCTTTGATTCATTATTTTATTAAACCATTGAAAATTTATTTTTAAAAAACAAATAAATATATTATTATTATTACTTTAACCATATTAAGTTATATCTTTTTTCTTTCCTACGGTTTTTTCACAATATATTTTCGTCGATCGCGTGAAACATGTGAAAGCAAAAACTCAAAACCTATAAGTATCTAAATTACAACCATAGATCAGCTGGTTTATGGACTGCTTGATTGTTTTGCTATCTACGGGTGATGCCATAGTATCTTCTATACTAGTCGCCAACTCTCCTGACTCACGAAGTCATGAAACAATTAAGCGCTAGGAATGCGTGCGCATGTCAAAAGCATTGGCGTCCAGTAGAGTACCTCTCAAACATCATTTATTCAATACTATACTGGAGGTTTTATGACTTCGCGGGCCAGAAGCATTGGCGTCTAGTATAATATATCTACATGCCAATACTATATCAATGGATAGTACAAAAGTTTGCGTTTTTACACGTATCCGTGTTCACGACATTCGTACGAGTTGTCTTTATGGCTCGATATCCAATGGGTTTACGAGATATCGTAAACAAAACAGGCAGACATTGAAGCGATCAATATCACCTGGATACGGTGTTGTGTAATCTGAACAACAACTCAGTTTCATTTTATTATTATAATGCTTACACACGCGACTTCGTATGTATGGAGTTTAAAGTTTGGCTAACCCAAAATTGTCTAACGTTATGTATTGTGACCTATTTGCATCATTATCATAACCGTTTGACTTTCCTCTTCCAGTGTCGTCTTAGGCCGAGGTGCGATCTCTGGTTTCGGGCGATCGCTATCACCCGGATTAGCCCACCACATAGTTTAAACATGTGTCTTCTATATAGCCAGGATTAGCATCGGCAAACACAGATTGACAACATTCAGTGTTTCTCTTATAGAGAGGTGAAGGAGCTGGCACAAGAGAGTGAAAAATAGAGGCTGCCACAATGAAAAGAGCGCGGCTCTTACAATTCATACAGATTGAGCTAGCCCCAAAGTAAGTTCGAAACTTGTGTTATGGGATTCTAACTCAACGATATTATATTTTATAACAAATACATATATAGATAAACATCCAAGACCCGAGGCCAATCAGAAAAAGTTCGTTTTTCATCATGACCCGACCGGGGATCGAACCCGGGACCTCCTGGGTGGCGGTCTGGCGTGGTAACCATTACGCCACGGAGGTCGTCAAATTAAAAGTATAATGTTGATCTGCTATGTCTAAGAAGATTGAAAGGGTGAATGGATAAGATGACCTGAGTAACCCTACCAACCTGAGGTCACTTTGTTCATTACCTAAGTTTATTTGAACCAATAAGCCTATATCCCAGACAAATCTATACAAAGCCACAAAAAGCCAGTAACAAAAGTAACATGCATCAGTAAATAAAGTGTCCATAATAACGTCAACCTAAGATATTCATTGGCTTGTGAAATAGGGTTGTATTGGCTAAATTGAATGCCTACGAGAGAAACGGCAAATAGAGTGACAATAGAAACGGTTCGGTGTATTTTTTTTGATGTGAGTCTACTAGATTTTTATTCTTTTCTTAACAAGTTTTTATTGATCTTCAAATATTATGTTACTTAGTTTAGGTCGAGTAGAAAGATCATGATACATATATTATGTTTTATTTGTACAGAGAAAAACGTATAAGTTACTGACTAATGTATTTGCAACAAGGCGACCTTTATTGCTTACAACAATCATTTCAACCTCTGGCTAGGTCCTCTAGGAAACTGAATTTTATATTCTTTTGACTCTAAAAATAAGTGTGTGTTAATTTCGGCACTTTTTATATAAATAACTGTAACATTTTCGAGATCTATAATATGGCTACAACTTGTACATTAAAATAACACAATATAGATGAAAAAAGATGAATATAGATAGATGAAGCTTTATTTACTTATAACTAGCTTTTCCCCGCGGCTTCGCTAGCGTTAATTTTATGACATAGATCTTGACAACAAAACAACCTATAGCACGACTTGTGGCGCCATCTGTTGGCCGATACTGTGCCCTCTATAGTAGAAAAAATATTTTCCCATTTAAATGACATAGTATCCTATCATAATAGCCTATGTTGGGCTCTGTACCCCTGACAATATATATACAATTTTTCATAATGATCGGCTGATTAGTTAAGCCGTGAAGGAATAACATACAAACTCACTTTCTCATTTATAATATTAGTAAGGATAAGGATACACAACTAAGTAATACATTGTAGCCAGTAAAAGGAAGGAGAAACCAGTTGTATTTAGATGACTACTAAAAATAACACCTCTGTTAGACGTAATTGAAAGAGAAGGTCAAGTCTACTTACATATCTAAAGAAACTGTTAATGTCAAAACACTGATACCGAAAATTGTCTTTGATTCCCCATTTTCGATTCCTTGTTATCTAACATCAGCAATTTTATTTAATACGATTTTTTATCGACGATATTTAGCTTTCGATTATGTATTTTATTGCCAATGTAATAGAAATCAAAATTTCATCTCGTGAAATTGTAAAATCGCATTACGGCGATTGCATCTCACCGAATAATTTACTTGCGGTGAATTTATCGCTTCGGAGACGGGTTTCTTTTACTTTTTGTTTGTTTTTCTTGCATACATTACAGTACAATACAATCCTAAGATGGGGTTGTTGTAGATTTTACGTAGGTAGGTATATTTATCAGCAATCTAGTATCTATAGTACAAGATTTGCATAGTTTGCAACTAGAGGGCGTCTCGTCAATTAAAAATTGTCTTTTAAGTAAAGTTGCAGAGAAAACATAAAATATGAAAATTTGTGACGAACTAACTTTATGGAGTGTACAATAATGACGAATTTACTTTGTGACCAATGTACCATAACCCAAAGAGAGAGTGGTTAGGAAGAAAAAAGAAATGGGAGTATAGCTGGATTTCTTCACCAAACGGAACGCATTCTACTTATCACCAAAATACTGTAAGAGTGTGGCGATATCTCGAGCTAGCACATTTCATAATCTGTTATTGCAAAATCCATAAAATATTCTTACCACTCCGCTTTCTCACTATCAACTAAGCCCACAATCAAAATCTCAATCGCGCTAGCGCATTTCATAATTGTTCTAAGACTCCAAAATCCATAAAATGCTTTAACCACTCCACTTTGATACTCAACCAACTAAGCAATTCAAAGTAAACCAATTTAATTTTTACTTTCTGTTTTCAGCCTATGTCGTTAATGTTGTGAGAACGTTAATTTTACTAGCATCCTTTTACGACCGTAAATTTAGGATTACACTCGAAGGGATCCCGATAATTCCTCAGTTGTATTGGGACCATTTTGTTCTCAAATGAAATAGGTCTCTCGGTAAACTTTGTTTTACTGTACCATAGTGTAATAAAAGTCAGTATAGACATACTTACGGGCAACGCAGACGAGACGGTACATATTTTGTGTGATGGAGTCTGCAGCACACAAAAAGACAGCCTGCATGGCGCGCAAAAAGTCATAGGAAAATCCGTTTTCATATACTCCTGTCCTGACGACATATGTAACAATGTAATATTGCTTTGTAAGTAAATTGTCCCAGGCTCCGCGATGTAAGGCACAGCGCTCCAGCCGTCCCTAACCTTGCATATCGTAACGTTGTCATAGTAATAGTAGAGTAGGAAAATATAAGTTTCGTATATAACCTATGCATTGTTAAAGAACAATTATACGAATAAATGACAAAGTGAGTTATTTTGTTTGGTTATTCCTTTACGGCTTGACTAAGCAGCCGACCATTATGAAAATTTTGTATACATATTGTAATGGGTACAGAAACTACAGAACCCAACCCAGGCTAATTTTTGATTGTGATTTATCTCTTTAATTGCATTATCCGCTAGTAATAATCATTTACAGACACAACGCGCAACCAAGTAGCTCTAGCATAGTATCCTTTAAGCCAGCTACGCAATATCCATCCGCGCAGGACGTCCGTGAACGATGCACGACGCAAAACGGTAGCTGGCTTTACTCATACAAATTGTTCGAGATAAGGAATAATCTACGTTAAGGCTGGTGAAAACGGCATAAAAATACGTCGTCTGCGTTAGCGATAATTGAAAACGAGGCCCCGTCTATCAGACCGCAGCCCACGTTGCAAAAAACGAATTTTTGAGTGCATTGAAACAACTGTTTTATATTATACTGTAACAGAACTCTATCCTACTGAAAACTCAAGTTGGAGACATGTCGATTACAGTTATTTCTCGCAAGCAAGTCAAAGTTGTATATTCTTTTGTAAAACTTTTAACGACAAGAATTTTCCTTTTTACAATTTTCAAACCTCGGAGATTTTTTTTATTATTTTTTTAACCTTTTGAGGTAAACTGCGTTGGATGAATGTTTTAAAAGTTTTATATTAAATGTAAGAACTGAGATACATTTTTTGTTTCCTGGTATATCAACCTGTACCTAAATAGCCGGATCCACACCAGACGATCACACGGTAACGCGCGCGGCAGGATCTCGATCTTATGGAGTGTTTATTGAATCGAGATCCGCATTTGGATCGCGTTTGATCGTCTGGTTGGGATTCTGCTAATAACCATAAACTGATTATATTAAACTTTCGTGTTGCATTATTATAAATTAATAATAAACCGGGAATTAAAGCGATTATACCTTGATATTGCCTGACGTTTCGACCAGGTTGCAACGGCCGTAATGGCCAGGTTGCACAGGCGAACAGTTCGTCTGTGACCACGGCCACGACCACAAACTGAAATTGTCGAGATAATAGTAAAGTAAAGTAAAGTAAAAAGTGTTTATTTTCTCCAAAATAAAGTACAGTAATTTAACTAAAAGTACCCAAAATTGTTTAGGAGAAGTGTCTGTTGAAGGCCAAGCCTGTATTACAGAACACCAGTGCTCTCAACTGGATATAAAAAAAAAACTTTAAATTATAAAGACTTATACATTACAATAAAGTTAAGGTATACAAATTTAAGTGATGGTGACTATGAATACATATTTTAATGAGCATGTATACAGTTCTAAATGGGCATGGCTCGGCTCATATATAGATAGATAGAATATGCTTTATTTGGGATAGACAACAAGATTACACATTAAACATGAATAACATACAGACTAGTGTCAATACACTAGTCAGTGCATCAAAGCGGCGATTATTGCAGAAAGCTATCTTTTCGAGGCAACCTTAGGGTCACGAATTTTTGTGTGGAGTGGGCAGGGCTAACAAGACACGAAGCATGAAAATAACAAATAAGACGAGTGACACTGCGGTTATCCACTAGTAAAATAAGCCCGGAAACTTGTTCCTAAAGTTATAACGAGCTACAAATAACTGGTCCTCATCGACTTGGCCAAGAAAAGATTTCTGGGAGTAGTGAACTTGTCCAAAGGGTTTATTTGCTTTTATGACGTTAATACATAAGTTTTTGTAACTATAATAATATCGTGTTGTGTAATTCTTTTTCTTTTTATATTTGTAAACATTCATTATTCTAGAAATGTGTTCTTCTTTTAACAAAGAAAGACAAACTTAGCGAGCTAGAGAATTACTTATTGGTAAGCGAGAGAACCTTCATGTAAAGGATGACAGTAAGGGAGAGAAAGAAGAGAGATCAAAATAAAATAGAAAATAAAGTAATATTAAAGATACGAATTAAATCAGGCATTATTTGGAGCTTTGTGACAAGCATAATGGAACGGAATTTGGATAATATGAACACAATAATAGTACAAATTGCTTCCCGTATTTAACACCCTCTGGTGTTTTCTAATTTCTGTTCTACCATATCTCTATATGGTAGAACAGAAATTACACCTTTGAGATCAAAATAACTGGCCGTTTCCGAATTTTCACATAAATCCGATGAATTCTATGCGAATAGCGTTCAGTCGTGCAGTTACGTTGCAGTCCCAATGCAACCGAATCTGAGTTATGAATGTTATTGCCGGTAAAGATTAATCTTACGGCCGTGGTAGACTAGTTTTGGTATTGTTGATTAAGGCCACACTTTATAAGTCCTTCCAATACTTCCTACTCCGATCTGATTCTAATTGCTTTTTGATTTTTGTTGTCAGTTCAGGCATAGTTTCTTCACTGGGACGTCAATAAGCTTCATTGCTTATTGTCAATCTGAGGTCGCCGTTGTTGATCCTGGCTACTCGTATACAGGATGTACAGAGGTGGGAATGTGTGGTCAGCTTACTTACATTATTAGCATAAAAATCTTTATTTTGTTTATCTACTCTAGTTACCTCTGTTGTGTTTACATTGTTCTAAAAGGTATACGAAAAAATATAAAATGCATACCAGTAAAAATGTGGGATTTCCTCAACTATTAAGAGAGTCGTAAACCCGCGGACAGACAAGCAATTATTTGCCTTTGTTTATTGCTACATTTTATTGCGTGGTGTAAGTAACAAAAGGCAACAAGAAATTCTGACTGTGCGTGCTTCTGAGAAAGCGGTTTGCGTGGATTTATCGTCAAAATCATTAAACAAATACTTGTTAAAATCAACTTTACTAAATATTGTATCATGTACCAATATTTAGTAAAGTTTATAGCAGGGCCGATAGTTGTGCAGGCAATGAGACAGACTGACCAGTGCCGACGAAGCCATTCGACCTCTTATAATGACTACAATCAGTCGTCATAATATCTGAAGGCCTTATAGTCTTCCAAGAACATCTGTGACCGCTAACTGCGCTCGGTAAGAAATTATTTATGTTTTCGACATAAAGGAGAGGGCATATTCTACATTACACACGTGTGAAGTCAGGCGGCTAGTTTGCTGACATGTAATCTGTACCAGATTACTCCTGCAGATTAATCAAAAGATGAAATGTCCTAAACTGTTTTTGTGCTTACAAAGGTTCTTATGTCATAACCTAAAAACCTTTTCAAGATTGCTTGAAAAGAAATGTCTCAGACCTTTTTTTGGGTCTTCATAAAAAATCAATTAAAGGGGGCATTTGATGGAAATAATCTCGTGGGGCAAAGGGATGACCAATGACTAACTACCGGGGAAGTAGTGACATCTCACTTGATGATCACAGAGGTCATAGGATTTAGAAAATTCAATCCTTATATTCTCTATTTCGAGAAACGCATTGGTAGCGCCTGCTACAAGGAAAGTGGAAATAGTTAAAAGATTTAGAGAATTCAATCCTAATTTTTTTTTGCCACAAAGGTGGCGAACAAGCATACGCTTGATGGTAAGCATCACTGTAGCCTATAGACGCTTGTAATGAAATGAAATGAAATTAAATCGTTTATTTCAGAAATTAGATCTTCACAGGCACTTTTTCTTGTCATTTACAATTTGTATATATGTATAAAGAAAATAAACTACGTTATATACTACCACCATTTCGGACACAAGCAAAATGGCCACCAGTAAAAGAAATGGCGAAAGAACCCCGGTTACGGCCTTTTTTGTCATTTAGCAATTTTTTTCTTTCACTCGTTTGATAATTAAAACAGGGGCTGTCACACACGTTGCCGAAGAGTGGAATCTTTTTTACGATACGATTAAGTTATAAGTACTAGAGAAACCCGCGTAACTTCGCTTGCGTGTATCCCACTTTCTCATGGGAATTTCGGAAAATCCTTTCTTATCGGATGCCTACGACATACAAAGAACCCACTCTCCTAGTTTCAGATCTCTATGAGCAGCGGTTTTGGGCTGTGCGTTGATCCATTATTCGGGACAAAGCATTTTATAGAGATTATGTCTATGTGAACAAATTGATAGTTGATCTATGAGGATGACCCCTGCGGTACACTTATCGCTTGTTCCTTGTTCGCTATTTACGCTCCGTTGCAATAGGAAGCCGAATTATTTATGGGTCGCGTAGCTTTCCTTCTGTTTTTTTTTAAATGACATTGGTCCAAACCTACAATAAAAAATATTGGTTTATGGTCCGTGTTTTATTCACGGCAATTTGAGGTCTGTAATTAAAGTCGTTGGCTTGATGATAATGTCGCTTCCTAGGTTTTTATTGTTTTCGTCTATTTTTAGTTTTTTGTTGAGATTTATTTTTTATTTTATTAAACACCTTGTAATAAAAACGATACGCTAAATAACAATAAAATAATATTTGTTGCGGACTAGCCGTCAGGCTGGAGGTGTAAATACTTTTTTAAAGAATTTATTTTTTATTCTTTTTTGTTTGCCTATGACGTTGGTCTTTACGCGGCTCTCTCTGCCTTGGTTTAGTTTTTGCTCTGTATTATATTATTTCCTTTATTATATTTTATCTCATTTTGAGCTCTTGTTTCCACTTCTCTCCCCTATCCTTTACATTTTGGGAGAGATGTTGCGGACTAGCCGTCAGGCTGGAGGTGTAAATACTTTTTTAAAGAATTTATTTTTTTTTCTTTTTTGTTTGCCTATGACGTTGGTCTTTACGCGGCTCTCTCTGCCTTGGTTTAGTTTTTGCTCTGTATTATATTATTTCCTTTATTATATTTTATCTCATTTTGAGCTCTTGTTTCCACTTCTCTCCCCTATCCTTTACAATATTATTATACATCATCATGATTATGATGATAATAATCATGTGTCATCATCATCTCAGCCCATTTCTGTGCTATCCCTCTCTTTTGTAGGGCGTGGGTTCGATCCTCGCACAGGGCTAACATTTTTGTATATCTTGAACGTATACGTTATATTTAAACTATTAGAAAAGCGAAGAATAAAAGCAATGATTTCTGCAAATAATTAAATACCATTAATGATTCAGAACAGATACAACGATTGCTTAAACAATTCGGGTTGGAAATCGCCTGTGAGCGGTACATCTTACGTGCAATAACGTTACAACTCCGTTTTTATTAATTTTTGTTTTATTTTAATTATTTTCTCACTTAATATTTCCAGATCTACGTAAGGTCAAAAGGCCCAAATACTAGCAGTGTTCCATTTTATCAGTAGCGTGGTGGTAAAAAAAAAGTTTTAATTTGCTATTTTTCAAGCGAATAAATGTGTATCTAAAGATATTTAATATTGTTATCTTTTTATAAAATAAGCATATTTGTTCAGCTCATTAACTTTTTACCGAAACCAAAACAAAAAAATATTGCCCGCCCAAAATGAAGAGATAAAATTTCAATAGAATTTCTAAGTGAAATTTTCTTTTATGTTTTCGGCAGCCTTGTTTTGAAGCAACGCTACTAAGCCATCAATTTGAGATATTCTACTAACTATAGTTTATAATTTGTGACAGCTAAGGCACTAAAGTCCATTTTCACTAACGCCCCCTGAAAACGGGCAAAATACCTCAGTATTTTTTTTTTAAATAGCCATGTATGTCCCACTGCTGGGCAAAAGCCTCCCCTTTCTCCCTCCACACGTCCCTGTCCAGAGCTGACACGAACCAGTCCCTATCAAAGGTCCCGATGTCATCCGACCATCTCATCCTTGGTCTGCCCCTCTACCTCAGTATTATAAATATTTAAAGAAAAATAAATAATCTGTACTTACAAGCTTATTCGTTGGAGACGTCCATTTTGTATGACCGCAGAATACTGATGCAACCATTCTAATTTCTTAATTCAGCGGATTGTTAGAGTTTGTGAGCGTTGTTTTATTTACCCGGAAGCACTCTAACGAATAATAATTTTATAGATAGGTAAATAAATATTTTATTCTCTTATTATATATATTTTTTCCAAACATTACTTTAAGTACGTATTTAGTTTTACGCTTCTGGCAATGCCTGTTCTTCTCCCGTTCTGACAATCTATAAATGCCTGCCTATTTGAAACTGCAAAACCTTAAAATCTCATCTAATGATTGGACCACTTTTTGGCGGGAAAACGCATTTCAATTGTATTTTTTAATCAAAAGTTAAATTAGCCCGTCCGGAGTGAAAATGGAACTGACACCAAAAAATGTTAGGGTTGGTGAATCTTACAGATCCGCTACGGTCAAATAGTAATTAGGATTTAAGTTCTATTCTTGTTCGTTAGTAAGTGTCATGTTCTTCATATACAAGTTGTTACACGTTTATTCGTCGGAGCAATCGATCCATTTGATCTTCTTTACATATTTAGACGTGAAATCAACAAAGTGCTTCATGTTTGTACACAACCTTAGACACAGCCTTTACAAACATCATACACTGTAAACAGAGAGGTAGATCCGCAATTTGCAAGCCGATGCATCACAGCATCCCTATTCAGTGACCGGCATTAGCATACTTGGTTTGTACAGTATTGATGCTACTATGCAATATCAGACATTTGGTAGGTTGCAATTTCTATAGAGTTTAAAATAAATAAATGTTAATACACTTTTTGTGGAGCTTACATTAAATACGAAGATCAGAGAGTGACAAAAAAGGTAAACATACATAGTTATAAGTTGTAAGTTTGCCTGCCTCAAGACAAAACAAAATAAAAATAAAGAAAAGTTTGATAAGAGTACCTTTAATCTAAATCTAAACTAAATACTCGTATAATAAAATTCTTTTCTTTGCCTCTACATAAATTTAAGTCCACGATTAAAGGTTGCTTGATGAAATCGTTTATTTCAGAAATTAGACCTTCACAGGCACTTTTTCTCGTCATTTACAACTTGTTTAAAATAAAGAAAATAATAACGTTATATACTACCACCATTTCGGACACAAGCAAAATGGCAACCGGTAAAAAGAAATGACGAAAGAAAACCGGTTACGGCCTTATTTGACATTTTGTACTTTTTTTAGGATAAAAAAATATTGACGTGACGTAAATCTACTTGCAAAATAAATGTTTTTTTATTTTGTCCTGAATGGCTGGTTGACAGAACAACACAAAAAACCTAAACCGCTGATCGTAGAGACCTGGAACATGGAGGCTGTGTTCTGTGTATGACGTAGGCATTCAATAAGAAAGGATTTTTAGACATTAGAACGCAGGACACACGCAAATTATTTGTAACGCAAAAGTTGCACAGGCTTTGCAAGTGTTTTACAATTAATTAAAAATATATAAATCAAACAATATTGGAAATTTTCTTCAATAAAGTTTAACAAGTTCGTAACTGTAATTGGTATATTGATTACACTTAATTCAGTTTTGTACCTTCGAAAACAGAATTAAGTTTAGAAACTCATGTAACTATTTTCAACTATCATTATTTATTCATATGCCTCAAACAAATAGCTTAATTTTACTCAGAAACCCTTTTATGTGATTCCAAATTCATCTTTTATTCAATGCACACCATATTTACGGAGCTTTCGAATCGAAGGCAGTTTAAAAAGTAAAAAAGGGGATTATAATTTCCATCTTTTGAGGCACGTAGCTGGACAAAATTGAATATTGTGGTGGCATTCACATATAGATACTAGATACGGTCATCAAATTAGTATAGTAAGTACAGTAATTGTCTTTTCATGTGGAGGATGTTGAGCTTAGCGATAGCACACGGTCTTTTTTTACCGCTCAGAGGAGCTGCGTTTTTTAGTTGTTATTCGTGCCTTGTATCTGCGCAACAGATGCGCGTTTCACAATCGCCCCGTGTGTTTAGGTACGTAGTTCTATTATTTATTCTGTAGTTTAGGTTACATTCAAATGTCGTTTGAAGCTGCTATTCGTGTTTACCCCGTGTGTTATCGCTCTTACGAGTATTATAAGTCTATAATATTTACTATTTATTTATTTATTTATTTATTTAACAAACACATGAATTTACAGCTAAAACCAAAACATCCATGCGTTAATACAAAATAGAAAAAAAAAACAAAATATGCTCCCTTAAATATTAATGCGGTTACAAAGAAAAACAAAAAAAAACAATAAACAAACAAAGCAATGTCCCATACTGAATTACGAGTATGTTATATGCGACATTGCTGAGTTTAAATACAAACTAAGGCTATCTACAAATACGTCGGCGTTCGGACATTTCTGGTGAATAATATTTAATATATTAATCACGCGTTCTGTAGGGGCATGCTGCGCCCGACACGTGCGTGCCGGCGTGATGCCCCTGAACAGTCGCGGTCTACAACGCACTCCTTCAGCTCCATGATTCCTCATAGGCACAATGAGACCAATTCGCTCCAAAGTCATTGGATTATCAATTTTATTCCGTAGTAACTGATAATAGTGCACTACCTGCAAAATAACGCGCCTAAGCTCTAGGGTTTGGAAACCCACCATGCCCCCTATAAAGAGGGATGGGTACAGAA
This sequence comes from Endotricha flammealis, assembly GCA_905163395.2. Classification (NCBI taxonomy): domain Eukaryota; kingdom Metazoa; phylum Arthropoda; class Insecta; order Lepidoptera; family Pyralidae; genus Endotricha; species Endotricha flammealis. The sequence goes on from LR990855.1 coordinate 16,278,664, forward strand.
ACGGATAGTACCCATATTTACGTTTGTATAAAGTACGAGCAAACTTCTTCTGTATCTTTTCAATAAGTAATATATATTTTTTCTCGTATGGACTCCAAACAACAGTACCATACTCTAATCCACTGCGCACAAAAGCATTATACAGTAATACTGCAATTCTCGTAGTAGAGAACTGCGGAGAGACTCTCATAATAAATCCAAGAGGAGACTCTCATAATAAATCCAAGAGCCCTGCTCGCACGATTACAGATTTTCTTCACATGCTCGTGGAAATCCATTCTTGGGGTCATCGTTACTCCTAAGTCCCGTATTTCATCGACTCTTTCCAACGATTCCCCAAAAAGTAAATAAGAATGCTCAACAGGGTGTCTAGATCGTGTAAAAGTTATCGATTTACATTTAGATGAGTTTAAGTTCAACCTGTTGGACACTCCCCACTGCACAACGGCGTCTATGTCTTGCTGCAGCAACTCGCAATCAGCAGTTCCTCCAACACTAATAAATAACTTAACATCGTCAGCAAACATTAAGCACTTAGCATTGCTTATGACCCGAGGCAAGTCATTCACCATTATAAGAAATAATGTTGGACCGAGCGTACTTCCCTGACTTACTCCTGAAGGGGTATAATACGGTTCAGATTCATAGCCCTCTAGACGTACATACTGTTGTCTGTTCGTCAGGTAGTCACAGAAAAATCCAAGGAAGCCAGGTGCGAAGCCAATGCCAGCAATCTTATTCAAAAGTACATCATTGTCGACCACATCAAAAGCTTTCTGGAAGTCTAGATATATCGCATCCACTTGACGATGAGCGTCCAATTCAGTGTTTATATAATCAGTATAGTTGATAAGGTTCGTGACTGTTGATCGCGCCCGACGAAAACCGTGCTGACTATCGTCAATCCAGACCTCAATCTGCTGTCTGATGAGGTGGTCGACGCAGATTTCAAACAATTTACTAAAAGCTGATAACACAGCTATTGGCCTATGTAGTTTCACGTCACATTTAGATGGACCTTTAGGCACCGGGGTAACACGAGAAATTTTCCATTGCTGAGGATATTTACAAGTACTGAGAGAGATATTATATATATGCAATAGCGGCTGAGTTAATACTGATATACAGTCTTTAATTAAAAAGGAAGGAATACCATCTGGGCCAGTTGCAGCCCTACCTTTTAGCTTCTTGACAGCCTGGCGGAGCTGCTGACACGTAATAGATTCTACAGACACAGAGGCCGCTGGCGACGACGTCGCTGCCTCGGCACAGTGACGCTGCGCTACAGTCCTATCTAATTTCGGTATCTCTTTTTTGAATACAGAACTAAAATATTCAGCAAATGAGTCAGCCGCTTGTTGTCCACTGACAGTCTGGCCGTTATAAACATACTCCTTACATTGACCCCTATCGCTACGCTTATCCCTTATATAATTCCAAAAATGAATCGGATCGTAACTAATTTTGAGTTCTATTTTTGATATATAATTTTTATGCTCCTGTTTTATTAAGTTTTTAATTTGCCATCTATAATATTTAAATAATTCCTTATTAAACAACTTTCCTTCAGATTTAAACTTTTTTAAGTGAAAAATAAATAGTAATAAATAAAATAATAGTAATAAATAAAATATATCCGTTGTCTTGGTACCCATAACGCAAGCAGATATGTATACAGGCATATTTCTAAGAGAGGTAGGGCAGAGCGGATAATCCGCTTAAATCGGAGCAGCTCTTCTGGGGAAGGACCAATGACCTCCACCTTACAAAAGATCGTAGCCAAATAACATTGGTCTCGGCCATGTTGTGTTTCTACGGTGAATAAGGTCTCCAGATCTTCACTTGGGGGGTTTAGGAGGGTTGGCAACGCGTGAGTGATACCCCCCGTATTGTAAGCGTCTATAGGCTACGGTGATGCTTACGCTTACCAACAGGCGGGACATATGCTTGTTTGCCAACTTTGTGGTATAAAAAAATATAGGCACGTAGTAAGCTAGGCTTAACTTTGGGACCAAAGGGTGAGAATTTTATTAATTATAATATTATTATTTACTTCGAAAGGCAGCGGAGGCTTATAATAGGATTCCGTTTTTACCATTTAAGCACAGTACCCTATAAAGTGTTCTCGCTGTAAAAAAAAAACAACTGTGGTATGGTGTAGCCATCACAAATTACATAGTTTGTCTGAAAGCACGTATCGTGCACGATGTAAATTCCACGCACGCCCCCGAATGAAGCAGTGTATGCTCAAATACAGTATGTGCATTGCAGTGTGTTGCATTCTCAGAATGTCGTATACAAGCGTCTGTATAGGGAACTGCTCATAGTGCATTCGAGGATTTCCGAGTATGAAATAGGTGATTAAATCTTGAACAATTATAATTAAACGCCATTTATAAATTTAATCATATCGGTATTATTTTCATAGTAAACTGGCAGTGCCCGCGACTCCGTGGGCGTGATACTGTAAATCAGTATGGGCGAAACAAGTCCACTCTCACCTCTCGACGTCTCCCCGTCTCCTGTCTTCCCCCTTCCTCTCTACTCTTTCTCTTTCTTCATCCCCTGACCTGAACACAACTAAATCCAAACAAAAATCAAAGTTACCCCATACAAACTTACAACGCACATTTACTTTTACTTTTTTTTGGGGATACTACGTAGGTACTTCGTACTTTTACGTCGCGCAAGCGATGACTAATTAAAAAGCTATTGAAGAACTAATATTTAACTTATTCGAGAAATATAATAATTTATAACATACAATCGTCATTTAATTGGAATCCCACGACAACTGTCGATTTTATCATTGGAAACTTGTTGAAAAGCAGGAAATAATACGTCAGAACTTGTTTCGAAGTTCGATAACAAACAGACATCGATTAAACAATTAATTTGACATTAGTTTCACCATTGTCAAACGGTATGATTAATTTTACGGTTCGCAGGAGGGGTGAAAAGGGTCGCGAGTTCTAAATTTGGTGGTATTTACGTAAATGAAGCTAAGCAGAAATACCTATTTATGTTTAAGCCGGCTGCCATGAGATTAAACATAGGGTGACGTTTGAAGTAAATAGACGTTATTGTGATTCGATCTTCAACTTTATCTATTGGCATATATCCGCACCCAACAGGGCCCAATTACTTAGTGTAGAATTTTAATATTATATTGTATGTAATCTGCAGATGACATATTTATTGGTAAAATACATAATTAAATAATATGAAATTCAATAAAATTAATTAAAACTAAACTAACAATAAAAATTAAAAACTAAACTAACAATAAAAAATAAAAATAAGCATTAAAAAGACATGGGTCCCTGTGGCAGGTGCATGTAATTTGAGGAGCAATAAAGAATTGAATTGAATTATGACTGACAAAGTAATACTTAAAAACATATTCTAATACAAAATGATAATTTGCTATAATGGGCAAAACATACTGCTCATGGCAGTGGGTCGGTAGCTAAAGATGCGCGCTATCATAGTGGCTATGACAGTCGCGCCGCCACCGATCACGTTTGGTGTGATGTCGTTTACACAAATATATGAAATACAGATGCTTCCGCGTCCATCCCGAACCACAACGCAGCCGCTGTCAGTGTGTTTTGCCCTTAATAAATAAAATATTGCGATTCAGACAAAACAAATAAAGAAATATGAACATCGGTTGGGATATGTTCATTTCAGGAAATAATTGAATGAATCAAAGGTCGTTATGGGAATGCCCGACTCGATTGGTGTCCCGGGCATAAGGCTAATAATAAATTCGATTAATTCCGATAACATTGTTCTGAGACTGATGTACAGGAAACAAAGGGGTAAATAAAAACGATAACTAGAAAGTGTTAGTTTACATGGCATCTATGAAATGGGAGTACCACATAATCACTGAATACCGGGCAGAAGCAGCAGTGCGTTTTGTTCACCGAGTGAAAAGTCAAAAAGCTAAAATTCTTTTTTATTTTTATGCGACAAAGTTGGCTAACAAACATACGGCCCGCCTGATGGTAAGCATCACCGTACCCTATAGATGTTTGCAATACCGGGGGTATCACTCACACGTTGCCAACCCATTCAACCCCCCCTAGAGGAGACCTTACTCCTGGTCCTTCCCGAGACGGGCTGCTCCGATTTGAGCAGATTATCCGCTGTGCCCTACTTCTCTTAATTCTTTCTTATCCCTTTTCTACCTAACTCCCTTCCCTCAATTCCTTGTAGCAAGCAACGTATTACGCTCTTGGTATTACTGATGTTCATAGTCGGCGGTACTAAGCTGCTCCTACTAGCTCTCTACCACTTTATGATACATCACTACATAGTGTAAAACAAAGTCGCTTTTTCTGTCCCTATGTCCCTATGTCCCTTTGTATGCTTAAATCTTTAAAACTACGCAACGGATTTTGATGCGGTTTTTTTTAATTGATAGAGTGATTAAAGTATCATAGTAGTAGTAGGAAGGTTTTAAAGTATCATACATTCCAAAATTCCCACGGGAAAGCGGGATACACGCAAACGAAGTTGCGCGGGTTTCGCTAGTAATATACAAAATAATACGATCGTTAAAATTTATGTCACTTCTTGTTTTCCAAATCTACGTTATCTCTTGTCAGATTTGCATATGAAACATTTTAGGCCGCGGTAGGTTCGCTATTTACCATACAATTTTTATTCGCTCATTTTCGTAATTTTCATATTAAAATTTTATCAAGCAAAAGGAAGGGAATTATTTTTTTATATGTAAATAATTTGTATAATTTATTCGACTTGCTTGTTGGCCGAAGTGTGTATAGAAAAGGGGTGAACTGGAATTCAAAGCACAGTCGTCAATGGCACTTATCATGGCGTAGCGTATTGGCTTATTATTATCTTCTATATATATAAAATGCTTTGTCCTGACTGACTGACTGACTGACTGACTGACTGAGAATCAACGCACAGCTTAAACCGCTCATCGTAAAAATCTGAAATTTGGCAGGTGGAACTATTATAAGACGTAGGCGTCCGATAAGAAAGGATTTTTCGAAATTCGAACTCTAAGGGGGTAAAAAAGGGGGGTAAAGTTACTATGGGACAACTTGATTCCTTGGTCCAATCTACTTCAAATTTTGCATAAAAATTGTTTAAGAGAATTGATGGAAGATGTGATTCTTATTTTATTGAAATTCTTGAAAAAAATTAATTTTGTGGGTCATTTTCTTCGAGTTGATATCAATACTCATACTCCTTAGTGCTTTTGATTTCAATTACATTTCATTTTGACACATCCGTGAAGTGAAGTGTATCATCTGTCATGTAATTATAAATTGTGAAATTCAATCATAATGTCGTCTATTTATTCTGTTTGTGATATCGGAAAAACAGCTAAAATTCTAACTATGTATAAAGCGGACTGAATCATATTCATCGCTAATAAATAGTAAGTAATTAAATATTAAATTTTATAATATTTGACAGGGTTCAAGTTAAATTGGTCAATGGTTAAATGGCATACATTTTGATATTGTCTCTTTCTCACTTAAAGGAAATCTCATTACGTCGACTCGCTCTATTATTCCGTAGTGTTGTTGTAGGCTGAGGTTGTAGGTATTGAATTACCGATATACCTACTTATACATTTTTTTTTACGAAAGTGGTTGGAAAACAAGCTCAGGGATATAGATCATTTTGATATTAGATGATTACCGTCGACTATGGGGCACATAGATTCTAGGGTCCCTAACCCGTTGCCGACCTATAACAGGAAAAAACAGGATATAGCGAGAAATAGTATTAGGAATGAGTTAGATGTTTTTTATACCACAAAGGTGACAAACAAGAATTTCGGATAGTTCACTCCCCGAACGAAACGCTGCTTCACGTCAATTTACTGTATAAGGGTGGCTCTTCACCGGTCGGGCTAGCCTATTTCATAAACGCCCACTCCAAAGATTGTAATGAGAAATATAAAAATAGAAAAAAATATATCTAAACATTTGGGTGTGTTCTGAAAAGTGTGGTGTATGATGTAAGCAACCGATATGAAAGGATTTTTTGAAATTCCCACGGGAAAGCGGTATAAACGCACACGAAGTTGCGCGGGTTTCTCTAGTACTTTATATCTAGCCAGTTTGAATCTAGTCGCTAAGAAGGAAAAACTTTTCAATACTTCCTACTTCATCTAATATCTTTCTGATTAAATTAGCTGTGAGTTCCAGGATAGCTGAAGTTTCTCCCCCTGCACGTCAATAAGCTTTATTGCTTATTGTCAAACCAACGTCGTCGTTGTTAATCCTTGCTTGACACGATACAGCAGTGGAAATGTGTGGTGGGCTTGTAGTATGTACCTGAGAAAATGATATCTCAGTAGTCTATATATCTGAAGTTAGACATCCAACCTGAACCACCCCTTGTAAACAATTAATCAAGAGAATCATTTGTTGAAATAAATTACGGTAGCGTACAGTTAAATAAATTGTTTGTACAATTAAAGTTAATTGTTTTTGGTGAATAAAGTGGATGAATTTGTATTTTTAAATTTGCTACATTTGTAATGAAATCCTTAAGGCTGCTGCATACAATCTTGCAACGAAAGTTGGCTGAAACTGTATGAATCTAAGAAACATTAAGATGTGTTCCAGATCTGATGAATGTCCCTCAAATATGCCGCTTGCACACATCTACATGCAGAATGTATCGCGACAAGCCCACCACACATTTCTACCGTTATGTCTCCTGTAAACCCAGGATCACAACCGAAATCTCAGATTGAACAATAAGCAATGAATCTTATTGACGTCCTGGGGGAGAAACTAGCTGTTCTGGTACACGCAACCAATTTAAACAGAAATAAATTAGATGGAGTAAGAATTATTATGGAAGAAGGATGGGGTTAGTAACAACTATTTGAGATACAGCATTTTAAAACATACAAATATCTGACGTATATGTCACCAAAAAATGGTAAAAACCTTTCTTCAACCTTAGTTAGATTGTAAACCGTAACATACTGCTAACCTTCAACCGTGACATCATAGTGTGACAGTAGGTTCGTTAAGTTCACCTTGTGGCCCTAAACCCAGAAATAGGAACCCGCGCAGCGAGGCTTCGTCGACTTATACACTTAGTATATTAAAATTTTACGCTAAAAAATTTTCGTTAAATTATAATCTAACGGTTTTTACAATTTAACGGCGACATAATATATAACCTTTAACGCAGAGCGCCTTTCTCCAGAGCTACTTAGTTATTCCACTTGGGGGGTTGGAAGGAAATGAAATGAAATCGTTTATTTCAGAAATTATATCTTCACAGGCACTTTTTCTTGTCATTTACAATTTGTATATTTGTATAAAGAAAATAAACTACGTTATATACTACCACCATTTCGGACACAAGCAAAATGGCCACCGGTAAAAGAAATGGCGAAAGAAACCTGGTTACGGCCTTTTTGTCATTTAGCAAATTTTTTTTTCTTTCACTCGTTTGTTACAATGTATGAGTACATTTATAAGAATAAATAAAATACAGATCCAGGTACATACAGAAATCAAGCACTAAACGCGGGAAGTCGATCCAAATAGCGCTATGTTCAAATCCTAAATATGTCAAATATGTAGATGTTAATAAAGCGAGCAGACCAGTCCTCCAAGATGACAACCACAACTGAGAGGGTTGGCAACACATGATAACCCCGGTGTTGCAAGCGTCTATAAGCTACCATCAGGCAAGCCGTAGGATTGTTTGCCATCTTTGTGGAATAAAATAATAAAATAACAAACAACGGAGTATTTAACCTTCAAATTCTAGTGTTAGAATGATTTATTCATCATAGCCTACATTTTAGATGTAAATATAAGCCGCTGAAACTCTTTGAGTTTCATTTCAAAGAACATTTTTACGGATCAAGTAAGCTACCTGTCTACGTGTGTTTTTTGTTAATTCAATGCCTTTATGCTAGACTTCTTTAAGTCTGCTTTAAGGCTTTAAAGTCTTTACATGACTGGAAGTCTAAAACTGTTAATATGACTATTTTCATTCAAATATTTTTTTCGGGGTACAATTTTAAGTGTTTTTGTATTTTTACTTACCTGATAAAGCGGCCCGATGACATACCGTTTCTCAGTGAACCCTTAATTCCCAGTAGTGATTGAACCACTAAGCCAAGAAAATAATTCAGTAAATAATAAAAGACCTTCTGGGAACAAAGGTTTCGAACAACTACTAGTAATTTATATATCTTTATGAATTCCAGTATAGTCTGATAAATTTACAGTTTTCATACTTTATATCATCATCACCTCAGCTTCAAGAAGTACTTTTACTTTAGGTACTTTTTATTGACAATTCATAAAGTTGTCCTGTCTAACCGAAACATTGCAGGAACCTATTAAAGCTCTTATTAGAAGCCTAAATCAAGATCAGACAAAGTCGCGGAGAACAGAATGTTTCTTTCAATGACCTTAAAAATATACCTCTATGTAAAATTTGGTATGACGCTACAAAATTTTATTGAAATTATACATTCAAAATGTCGTATCATTCCCACGCAGCTGTCGATTCATATGGTCCTAAATAAACACAGTTGTATGAATTTTACGATGAAATTTTAATAATAGAGTCGATAATAAAACTAAACAAATTCCGAACAGCATTTGACTTACTTTGTCACACAAAATGGAAAAATAAATGGAATAATGAGCTTATATTTCTATTACACGAGGCTGGTTTCTGAAATTATGTCCATTACATTAAAAAAATGTTTCATAAAAAATTTACACTTGGTACAGTCAAGCAATAAAAAATAAAGAATTGAATTTTTGGCATACATTTTATCAATATAGAAGTTTGACTTTGACAAATTATTGTTTAATTACAACTTACTTGATAATAATGATAATGCTACCTCTACAATAAATCATAAATTCTGAATCAGTATAAAATCTTCATATTTTAAAACCTGTTTATAAACATTTTGCATAGATGCTAAACAAATGGTATGCATATACTTGTATTACGAACTTTGAACCCTTGAGATCGAATGTAACAAAGAGGAACGATAAAATCTGATTACAGAAGACGATAAATTGGAACAATGTCAGGCAAAAAGGAAATATAATACAGAAGGCCTTATCCATATTACAATTATTATTTCTATATTTTTTTTTTAGCTGTGCCTGGGTCTGCGTGGATGTTTGGTGTAGACAAAGTAAGTTCCCTCCCTCAACTCTTCTCTCCAATTTTCCTCTCTTCCCCTCTTCCTCTCCCCTTTCCCATCTCCTCACTCCATCAACGAAAAAATAAAAAGGACGTCATACAAACTTCCACCCTACCTCTATATTATGAGTTGATTTTATTTCTTATCTGTTTTATCGGGTCTGCAACTATCTCTTTATCTTTCATCTAAATCAATTTAGCCATGTTTACGTGACGAATAGTAACAGACAGGCAGAGTTACTTTCCTATCTATATATATTATATAAAATTCAAAGTCCTGACTGACTGATTTAACTTTTATATCAACGCACAGCCCAAACCGCTGAGTCTACCTAGAGAGATTCCAAATTTGGAATGTAGGTTCCTTACGACGTCTAGGGGTGTACTAAGAAAGGATTTTTCAAAATTCCAACGGGAAGGCCAGATATATGCAAACAAAGTTGCGAGGGTTTTACTGATCTGCTGGGTCTAGAGATTCCAAATTTAGAATGTAGGTTCCTTACGATGTCTAGGGGTGTACTAAGAAAGGATTTTTCAAAATTCCAACGGGAAAGCGAGATATAAGTATGCAAACAAAGTTGCGAGGGTTTTACTGATCCGCTGGGTCTAGAGATTCCAAATTTAGAATGTAGGTTCCTTACGTTACGGACGTCTAGGGGTGTACTAAGAAAGGATTTTTCAAAATTCCCCCGGGAAAGCGAGATATACACAGACGAAGTTGCGAGGGTATTTCAACGTCCAAACGGCATGTAGGTTTCTTATAAGGATCGGACCGACCGGATCGGACCGACCGAATGTACACAAGACATGGTTCAAGCAGGCTAAGGATAAGTTATTATATTCTAATATGTTTATTATTTTGAATATACTCTCTGTACATATTCATTCTCTACTCTCTGTACATATTCATTCTCTAGTTCAGAGCAAACTGATGGATCTTGCTTTTATGCAAGCGAATTCCAAATGAGATTAAGGCATTGTCGCTTTACGATGTGTTGTCGTTTTTATAGCGTAGAATTTTACTACAAAAGATGGATAGAACCAAGATGAAGACTATTTTTGCAATGAATTTGAGAGAAATGAAAGCAAGTAACAAGTAGTAAAATATGGTAAACATAATTTATCTAAATTAGAAAAAAATGTTATAATGTTTCATATTCGCAAGAGAGATCTTTCTCTCTCAGCGAGAGTTGGTTTTTTATCTACTACTATACGTTATTGTAATTACATATTGGATTGGATTGCTCTAAAACAATAATTATTGTGGTTTTAGCTCATATTTCTTGTTTAGGATAAGTAATTTTTTGAAGAATGAAATTGACATTGAATTGAAACGCTGGGTCACAAAAAAATGCTAGATTTAAAAAGAATCTAATATTGTAAAAAGACGTATCTAAGTGCCTGCGAGGGTCCACAAAATGAAGACAATATATTTTGACTTTGACCATTGCACTTCGCTATATTGGGGTTGTTCATATTGCTGCTTTTGAGCACCCTAGTAAGCTCCTTTCGCATACACATCGAATTACAACCAACCCTGTATATATAAAACGACAGAAGATTAAGCATAACACTGAAGGCTTTGCATAATACTGAAAAATTATTTGATAAATCAGTAGTGAAACCGTTACCAATATATCAATTAGTATGAAATGAATCAAAGCGTCCGATTAGAAACCCAGTGGCCTGATGCCCGAAGCGTTCTCGCAATGCCACGCCACATCTACAGAGTGTTGGAATATCATGGTTCTAATACCTAAATCGGTTTTCCGATAAACTGCAACGTGCATTTGGAATTCGGTTGAACGTTCATATCACTCAGTACACCTTCGGTGAAGGCTACACGTGCTAGATGTGGCTACATTTTTATTTTTTCTATTATTTGTGTGAGAAAGACAAATGTTGTTGAACTCTCCTTTAATGCTCTACTAGGTAATGCCCGCGCTTTTATCCTGTTGTTCTCGTTTCCGAACCTGGGATCAAACTGTTCTATGTGTGAATCCAGGTTATAAACTACTGGTGTCCCCCCAAGTGGAGCTCTGGAGACCTCACTCACAGTAGGAACACAACATAGCCTAGACCAATGTTATTTGGCTACGATCTTCTGTAAGTTGGAGGTACTTCCCCAGACGGACTGCTCTGATTTGAGCGGATTATCCGCTGTGCCCTACACTGTGTCCCTTAAAATAAATCAAATAATCTATCAAGCCGTTTTTACGTGAAACACAAACATCCATACTCACACACTTTCGCGTTTCTAATATTAGTAAGCATGTCAAATCCCACTAACATTATAAAGACGAAAATTTTTAACGATTATTACTTGTTTTTTTGGAGGAAAACCAGACCATTTTTAGGTCACATGTGCACGTTCCTCACGATATTTCACAAGATATTCTACATAAGAGATCACATCTAGCAATGTAAATTCTTTGCCTAATTCTCCAACAGTGATACAAGTTGCATACAGCAGAAATGTTACTTGCAAATGAGGTTGGGCTCAATATAGCTCCTTTGTCGCGATGGACGGATCACGCGTATAATATTTGGGAATTTAAAAGGCTTTTGTACTTGGAGTATTATGAAAAAATACTTCAAAAAATAATTTTGCAACAATGCGGTCTTATTTTTGAAAATAAGCTTTAAAACGACCACCAGGTAAAAAAACATCATAGAGAAAGCAGACACAAGGGAAAGCAGATATTTCTTACATCTTTCGAAAAACAATTTCTAAGACTTGAAAAATCTACAAGATCACGATTTCCGATTACGACCATCATAGTATCATACGTGTTTTTTTTTATACGACTAAGGTGGCAAACAAGCTTACTGCCCGCCTGATGGCAAGAGGTCATCGTTGTCTATGGACGCTTGCAACACCGGGAGCATCACTCGCGCGTTGCCGACCCTGTAAAAATCTTTTAATGCCCCTTTTGACGAACCCCATATCGCAGTCTAAAGGAAAGATCTCGGCAGGGATCTCATTCCACAGCTTCAGCGTTCTTGGCAGGAAACTCCTCTGAAACCGCACGGTACGCGACCATTTTGGTTCTAGTGTGTGAGGTTTTATAACAATATCTGTATATATTTAGTTATCTGTTTTTATGGTACCTAAGAAATAAATGATTAGAAATATATTCTCGAATCAGGTGATACACTTACATATAAATCCGAAACCTATCGATTAATAAGTTGATTCACAGGGCTTTCAATGATGTCATTAAAATTGAAAAAAATTCAAATTATTAAAAATAAAAACAATCTCCCAACCGATATGGTGAACACAGGACAATTACTAAAAGCTTTTACATTCGGATAGTATGTCCATTAGTCCGTGAGCCTGAGTAACGGAAACAGTTAGCGAAAGAGAAAAAAAATGCTATAGGCTTTAGTATAGACGATTTAACACTATTCGCTGCACTTTTCATTTTTCCCAACAATTTTTTTTTGACAAATGCTTAAAAATATATTTTTGTTACCATAAGGTTGCCTTGAAAAGATCTTCGTAATAAGGCCGCATTTTTGCTAATGACTTTATTAATGGTGCTTGAACGCACATAAACTTACTTGTTTTTAGACTTAACGTTTCGACGGTGTTGCATCTGCCATGGTCACGAGGAGACTACTGCGGTGCATAGGTTGAGAACGGTAGGAAGATGTGGAACTACCCACACGGCCCAATCTAATTGGCCAATTTGTATACCTGTCCTTTTCTTTAGATATCACCAAGAACAGGACAATAGATCAAATTGGCCCAAAAATTGGGTGCGTGTGGACGGGGTGTTATTGTTAAAAAAAATCCACTAATTATAAAGACCCGTACACACAACTGCGTCTTTGTCAAAACATTGGGTGTAGAAACAAGAAAGTTTATGTGCGCGTTAACAAATTGTCATAATGTGTTCAAAACGCGATAGTTTAAAATATATTACAGTTGAATAATTTCTTTTCAAATTAAAAAATTAAATCACTTCAGCACAGCACGATACCCGTAATTATATTTTCATTGTAAACTTTCATAATATCGAAATTAATGACAAAGTTCCCCGGTTGTGCTGAGTAGCGAATTTAAACAATGAAGTTGAAATTTTCAAGTTGGATTTCAGGATGACTCGCCTGTTCATCAGTTACCCTCGCTTCCTGTAAATCCTAATTTCTTGAATCTCGCTACGTGAGGATCGAGGCTGTCTTAAATTATAGTATGTAGATCTCATTTATTCAAGTTTAAAGCTTCAAGATCTACGGTAGAATTATAACTTGCGGAACCCGCACAACTTCGTTTGCGTGCTCGGTAAATACTTCTGGGATGACTACGTCAAACAAAGAATACGTCATACGCCCTCCAAGTTTCAGATCTCCACGATCAGCGGTTTAGGCTGTGCGTTGATCCACATTCAGGACAAAGCATTTGTATAGATTAACTTTTGAATGATAGCTTTTATAAACAAAACTTCAATTAATGTTAGTTGTTTAAAACGAAATAGCTGAAATAAAAATACAATTTGTACAAACGTACAAGCCATTACTAGCTTTAATAGTCAATAAAGTTAGTAATTCTAACATCTGGTGCAGTTACGGCGGAGTATAACCGTTAGAAGTAACTTTCTTAGAAATGGTTGGAATTAACTTTATACAATTACCTATGTTTAATGATTTAAAACATGTGGAAGTTTTATTAAAATCTTATAGAAATCTAAGTTTATTGGCAATAAAACACAACTTATTATTAAGATTATCATCATTCCTATCAATGTGTCTCTCGAATAGCGAATATTATTATGTTTTACGAGTATAGCAGAAGTTAAACGTGAACAATGAATTAAAATTTCGTATCATATAAGCGCACTGAGGCGCGCGTACGTTAAGATCATTCTCCTACGACGCTACCCATACGATGCGACGCGACTGCGACCCCACCAAGTCGCGACTAGTATGCGACTACTGGCTTATATTCTCACACGGCGCTGTCTCCATAGGTATGACTAAATTCGTTAATTTTTCCATGAACTGTCGCACGATATTATGTCGACCGCCATTTTGATACGATTTGTAGTTCGGGTAGGTGCGACCATTAACACCAGTCGGAAAGACGAAGAGTCTCCGACGGGTAGTAGACGCTATTTGCCTAAAAATATATTTCTGCTATAATAAATATTTTAGAGTCCGACTCAAAAACCCAAATCTTTATTGGTAAGTTGGTATAAGTGAAATTTTTTGCAGATAAATGAATCTAGAGGCTAAAGGAGGCCAGTGTGTGTTTAGTGGTTACCAGTACTTGTTAAACTTTTCCCCAACTTTGCACCCTCATCGGACGTCCAATTAAGAACTGCTTTGTCATTGTGGAGTGTCTCTTTCGGATTATATATTAAACGTACAAGTTTAATAGGATATAATATGTATTTATAGTGACATTGGAACTTCTTAGACAATTTTCAAGATTATATGGTTCCTTTTCGAGACAAATGAGAATCCTTATGCTCTTTAAAAGATTATGGTATAAAGTCAGTCTTGACTCCACATCGATTGTCCATTGATATCAGAACAGGGACGAATCGAAATTTGTCCTAATATTAGTCATGTAATGTGGTAATATCGAGCAAATATTTATCTCAGTCGCCACCTACACGAAGGTAATTACAAAATCTTGAGTAAATAATTTTAGTGTCTTACTGGAATTCTTAAGTAACATAAGTGTAAGGGCCGTTTGCAAGGATATTTACCCGGGGTCTAATCCTCGGGGCTAATTACGTAAACAAAGACACTTGCCCCGGGACATTCATGTACACATGAATCTATAATGACGGTCCCGGAATTAATCTATTACCTGAAATAATATAGTAATAAATGAACTAGATAAATAATTATTACTAAAGTATGTTGTGGTATAGTAGATAGACAGGCAAGTAGATAATAAACTAGAGTAGGTAATATAGTCATGATTTTTGGTTCAAGTTCTAATGCGCATTTAGCCAGTTTTAATTCCACATTAAGTCGTATGCTATTTCTTTCTTTCTTCTTTAATTTGACAGTGACAGCTATAATTTAATGAGTTATTTATTTTTAAAAATGCGTTTCATAAACTGGTTGTTAGTGCATTTAATGACCAATGCTGATTTATGAATATTTTTTCGTAAAAGACTTTGAAACAATAATCGCAATAGCAGGAAGATAAAATAGGAAAGTGACAAAATCCTAATCAGACTTACTGTTTTCACCTGCGCCATATCTATTCTGTTGGTCATAAGCCTCTTTTTAACTGCATTATCCCATATTCCTTATCCATTCCCGAAAATCACCGATGAAAAGTAGGCTGGAAGTTTTTATTGGTATTTCATTTATTTAGATCTGTTTGAATATTGGTTGTAATGTTCTGGAGAGGAGATGGTGGAAAATGGAAGGGAGAGGCAGATAGACTTCTTGCCCTTGTCTATGTAGGCAAAGCCGCGGACACAGCTAGTGTAATATAATTAGCGCGTTGCTATTCTGCACAATTGTGATAAAATAATATTCTTCAGCTGTGCCAGCTAAGATAAACTTAGCTTGTTACTACGTATATTATAACAATAGTAAAAGTTTACTCAGTTTGTGACTAGACAAGATAGCGTAATAAATTCTCATGTTAGTTTATAGAGCATGAACTGTAATTTGGTATGCTTAGATCCTTTTTCAGTTTCTTTTAATGCCAATTTTTCCGTTTTGTCAACTTCTAAAGTCCCATACATCAAGCGACGTCCCGTTTCCGTTATCGCCCTAGCGATCCAGCTACAGTCGTATCTCTTCTCTGTGGATCCGGTTCCTTGATTTATGTTACACAATTCACGGATCCGGCAATTCTATTGCATTCCATATCGACCTTAGATTTATGCATATTCAATTTTAAAATATCTTCAAGCTTCACTTGATTTGTCTCTCTTTTGGCTCATAATCTTTTAAGTTTCAAATATACTGTCTAAAGCTGAAATTGGACGGATCATTTTTTCTTTCGTTTTCGATGCTTCGTCGATGCAAGAACGAAAATGAAATGTCTTAATTGACGTACATCGGAGTGTGCCTTTGCGTTTCTATACAAACAACGCAATTCACGGTTCATATTCACCATTCATTGCAAAAATGAATTACTTTTAATTTGATGAACCGTCTAATTTCTACCATCAACTATATCGGTAGTAATATTTACCGGTAATAATATATGATCTGTAATTTTATTTCTTAATTTTAGTTTTTATTGTTAGTTTAGTTTTTATTTATTTTTATATTATCTAAGATTGTAATCTGTACTGTTTAATAATAATAAAGATTTATTCAATGTAACAATATTTTGGTAATTTTTATAGCTGATGATAACCATAATAACGTGGAACTACACTGCTCGAATGTGTTTCCTCTTCTATCTACGACATAACATTATACGCATGCCATTAAAGTAGTAACAATACTGGTTAAACAAAAAATTTTCACACTGATGCCTTTGCATTTGTTCCGCTAATCATTTATTTATTAATATCAGTCAAATATTATTTGACTTTTATAAAATAAGACTATTATTCGATTTTATTCACAATTGGAATACAATTTCTTCATCTCTTCTTTTTATTCCAGCTTTTACGTACAGTCAACAAAGGAGTTGACTGACCCCCCTCTGTATATATGATTAAAGATTTCTTATCGATAGATTCTAAATATTGCGTGAAGGGATTTACTTGAAATTTTATTTATCAATAGTTTTCATATTGTACCATGTAATTACAAATTTTCAAGTAAATCCCTTAACGCAATATTTAGAAATCTTTAATCATATATACAGAGGGGGGTCAGTCAACTCCTTTGTTGACTGTACGATGTAATTCTGATTTATAATACTATTTTACTATTTGAAATATCTAAACTGAACCTGTTCATTTTCTCTTCTTCTACTAATTTATAATGATAGGTAGTGAATTAGTGATATCAGTCCAGCCCATTAAATTCAGTCCTAAATCCTGGTACAGCACCCTGTACCGTCATTAGACCGTTAACCAGCAAATCGATAGCTAATCCGGATCGTAATGCGAAAGTTTGGACGTCTGCCAACCTGCAATTAGGATAGCGTTAATGAAGAAATCTGAGCAACGAAAACTTTTACAAACAACACTCGAATAGCATAATTGGTTCCTTCAACTTATTTAATTGTCTTTTTCTGACAGTTTTTACGTCTGTCCGTGAAAGGGTTTAAATTCGTTAAAAAAGGATTTATTTCGTCTCATAACATCATGCCCACGATCTCTTTTAAAAATTTCGAGTAGTCCCTGTGTAGAGAAATGGCATGCATTACAGTTAATTTGTAGGCTATAAATAATCTCAATAAGCACATTCGTCAACTGATTCTGTTGAAATTTTACTAGCCAGAACATGAAAGGCTTTTAAGCTTTTACTACGGAAATATGCACTGACTTTGAAAAAGTATGAAAATATGCAAATGCATAAAACCCAATGTCTATTTATTATCATTTCAACCATTAACTTAACTCCCTTTTCTCATGTTACCTTCAAAAAAATATAAGTTGAGTGGGTTTGAGATGGAAATTATGTTGATATCTGTACGGCCAACAAAAACGGGTCGATTCTTGACCCTAAGGAAACTCACTGGACAAATGCCAAAAGAAAGTATCCAGGCCACGCCGCAATCATAAGCAAAACGATACGTCAGATGTTCCTATAGCCGGCATAAGAAAAGCAATGAACGCAATAAATATAGAACAGAATGACCAATAACATATTAAGGAAACTTTATTAGCTACATACGTGGATCACAAGGGTACTTTTTATGAAAATAGCCAGCCAGTCGTTAACAAGGAATATTCAAACATTTTCAATTATTTTTGACATTGATATTTATATTTTTATAATATTCTGTATATACGGAATCTGAAGAATTAAGTTTGAAACGCAAAGGTTTTAATTTTGTATTTGAATATTCCCTATTGTCTGCAAAACTTCGTTGTCTCCATTTTCGTTGAAATTTAGAAAAACTCAAAAGCCATTTGGAATAAAATTAACTGCGTAACTCATCAATCGTCATTATACATAGAAAAGAAAAAACCCTGATAATGTGAAATCAAAACTCGTTATATGGTTTATGAGAAAAGTTTTTGGGAGTTACTGCTACAATTTCAAGTTAAACTAGGTTTGCTTCCATTATAAAATCTGCTTTCTAAATTTCTTTTGAAAATTTATTCTTTTTTTTTCTTTTGAGAGCGATGCCGCAGGAAAATCAACTAAATAAAATATTTCTTCTATGAGACTTCTGTTAAAATTTAATCTTTGTCCATTCAATACGAGTACTCATTGCTGTTTGTCTTAGCGCAGTAACATACAATGTTTATAGCTGAATTCCGGGATTATTGCGTATGATATGCTGCTAAGTGCTCCACTGAATATTCAGCACACAAATATACATGTTTACTTTTAATAACTGAGCCTTTTTTCTCTTAAAGGTTTAAGAGTTTGATAGCAGTTTCACTGACCTCTGCACTGGAAGAACGTTCGCCCACGACGCGATTCACAAGCGACTAGAGTAGCATACGCGTATCCGTTTAGTTGCATGTGAGTAGCTTTCATATAGATTTATCTGACGCAACACGTCTACTATCACTAGTACTGTGCTACAATGATATTTATGAACATAAGTGACGTTTGTAGGAGGGCGTTACTGTGGCATATTTTCATACATTTTGTCAAAGGCGAACTGTCGAAAAGTGACATACAATATGAACGGGAGTTGTAGTTCCAATTTCGGCCACATTCATAAATAGCTTCGTAGCATTGTATGTATATCAATGCCGTTGTGTTTCGATAAAAAGATACACACCCCTCGACAATATGTATCAATACCCGCGTAATAGTTGGTAAATTATGAATAAACAAACATAATCATAAACTAAGTCTACTCATTGTAAAAAACACAGTTTTTACGTACTTAACAGTTCCGCTAACAGTGGAGAATCGTTTCTGTTTTATTTTTGAGTGGTTCTACGCAGTTTGGCTTCAAAATTTGTTTTGAAACTGTCGAAAATATTTTCCAGCTTTACAGAGTTGTTTTTTATAGGCGTTTTTTTTATGTAAAACTGTAGGTAAATAAGCAAGCGACCTGATGGAAAATGCCGGTGCATATAAACATTAGTAATACCAAAGACGCTACCAATGCGTTACCTGCTACGAGAAAGAGAAAAAAGAGAGAAGAGCTAAGGAAATGGAGAAAGGGAAGAAATTGGGCTTTAGGATATATCACCTACCGAACGAAACATTGCTGCTTCGAGTCGATAGTATGTAAGAGGGTGGCACTGTCGGTCGAACTAGTCATTATATTAAAGCAATCTTTTCAGGGTAACCTTAGAATAACAAGTTTTTACAGAATAATAATTATATCGTATGATATCTAGGGAATTGGATCACTGACCTGTATAGGCTTGTGTTAAATTCTTCATACATTTTATGTTTTCAAAAATATAAATTTAAAACAGAGCCCCATCTCACAAAATAACTAATTCGTAAAAATATGAAATACAACAGCATAAATTATTTCTGAATCGCGGGAAGCCTTTGAGTATTTAACCAACAGGAGGTGATACGTAAGCAATTTCTATGTGGTTCTGACACCTCTGTTTTGACAATTTTTTTTGCAACTCTTTGAGTTTGAGACGTTAATGATATTTTAAGAACTTATTGATTTTGACTTGTCGATAGACCAGAGAGAAACGTCCATACGCTACGGTGACCGTCAGGCAGGCTGCCGTGTGTTGTGCATTAGTGGTATTTATAAAAAAAGCATCCTGATGACTGACATGACTTCGCTATTTTCGAATGTACTAAAATGTTGTATGAGCGAGCTCGAGAGAGGAACAACTGTACGCCCGACCCAATGCGATACCACGAATGAAGCGGTACGTAACCAGACCGTTGTTGACTTCTGTTGTTTGAAAAAGTCTTTACACATATTCAAATTTACAGCTTTACATTTTTATACTGCCAGTGTAAAACAACATTAGGCACAGGGGCACTCAAGGGCTCCATTTATATTAATTCTCTAAGTACAAAGGGAAGTAATCTTTACAGCGAGATACTGGCTATAATGAACATCTGATGTAATACAAACAGACATTTTCTTTTACAGAATTGCAAGGACTATATAACTAGATTTTTATTTAGGTGGGTAACACGATCGTGATGCCACGGATACTGTTCAAGACCACCACTGGCAATTCCGGCTGTGTCTTCTGTAAAACTAGGACTAGCAAAGACGACCACAGATGGAAAGAGAGCGTAAGGATTCGAAAAAGCTTCTAATAGATCTATTTGAATAAACTACTTCGCTTTTACCTGAGAGACAGCAACTAGAGATCCTCCTCGTTCTTGTGTTGCCTCTCCAATTAGTCAAAGTTGGCGATCAGCTTGGTATATGCTCTTTATTTTGGATGTTCCAAATCTCCAACCTGATGATGTTCCTTAATCAAGATTTCTTGTAACTATAACTAGAGATCCAGTTTATGTTTTTAAATATACTTAAGAAAATTCTCTTGTTAAAAATAGTACGGTAAACTTTTATTTTGATACATTTCATCACGTCCATGCAAGTATAATATAGTGTTGTTGTAAACAAGATATAAATAAAACTATACAAGCGCTTCACCTGTAAATTCCCCATAAAACAGTTTCATTCGTGTAAAATAAAGACGATCCATTTTATATTTTATGGGGCCTTAAAGTCGGTACCTTCAATTTCAACTTTATTCCTGTCCTGGGATACCGGATTTCATCTGTATTATCACTAGCTTGTAGTGTTAAATAAAACTTTATCTTATGTAATATCAATGCTCTTGTTTTTGCTCTTGATGAAACAAGAAGGACTTTCAAAATTTAGGCGTTTTGACGTCTAAATTTGAAAGTCCTTCGTTTACAATCCTCCAGTTCCTTCGTTTCGCTTTTTTGCTACAATACATTTCTGCAGCGAGGTAACGCTGCAAGCGGTTTTGGGTACGCTGCCAGGGGGACCTGAGAAAATAAATAAAGCCTTTCTTTTCGTGTGCTTCCCGCAATTAGTGTCAACTGAGGGTAGCTGGTGTCTGTGTTTTCAAGTCACCTAACGGCCAATGACTTGGCTTAAATAAAGCTAAGAAATTAACAGATAAAATCCTCTTTAAAATAGACAGACATACAATATATTGACACCAATTAGTTATATTGCAAGAGAAATTATAACTTTCAACGCCTTTTTACATAAATCTCGCCAATTTTGTACTAAATTATGTATGCACGTAACGAATTCACTACTGCGCACGTTAGACACACGTTAAGTGCCGGAATGGCTCTTATGGCGCGCCCCTAGCATCTGGCTAGGGTTGTCAATTCTCAGAAAATATATTATATTTTAAATAAATGTGGAAAATGTAGTATATTTTTATTTATTGTAATAAGAATGTACATCATTAATCAAAATAATAATGCTTTCAGGTAGCAAAACACAGTGACACTACCTTTGAGAGACATGTTCACTGTTATAATCATATAAAAATAAAAGGGCTTTTTTAAATCAAAAGTTACAGTAGAGTGTATATTATATGAACATTCCATAAAAGTTTGACAAACCTATGATTGACAAATATTTTTTTAATGTTATACGCCGGGGCAAACAACCAAGTGGACCACCTGATAGAAAGTGATTACCGTCTGCAAACTATGAGACAATTTATAATCTAAATAACATAAACACAAAAATTTTGTCCCGAATATCAGTCTGGGAATCATAACCCATATATCCCGCGTCAGATAGTGGGTTAATTATACATACAAAAAAATTACAAAATCTTTTTATTTCTCTCCAATAAATATCCAAATACAGAGTAATTAAAAATACAAAAAAATTACAACGTCATCAACATCAGCCATGAAAATAAAGCCTACTTGGAGAGAACTGGTGCTCGTGATCCCGTCCCTGACAGAAGTCTAAAACAATATGTTGTGTGTAAAGAAAATAACAGCATTAAGACAATAAAAGGAAAAAGTAATTTACTATTCTAATTAGTTTTATTAACATCGATACTATTTGTTTGTGTGTGAATATATTTACCTTATTCGCTTTTACGTAGGTAACTCGATAAGTTTTGAGACAAGAAAAAACTATACAAGATATTTACAATATTTATTTTCCATTTTTTAGAAATACTCTCCTTCATTCTCTATACAAAGTTCCATTCGCCTAAACCAACTACTAAAACACTTTTGCCAGTCTTGATCAAATAGGTCCGAAATCGCGACTTCGTCGGCCGCCACGGTCTCTTCGGCACACGAAAAAAATTTGTCTTTTATTTTTTCCTTGATTATCGGGAACAAAAAGAAATCACAGGGAGCTAAATCAGGACTGTACGGTGGATGGAGCAAGGTTTTAACACCGGATTTCTCAAGAAACGCCTTTGTTCAGAGGAATGTATTTGACGAAGCGTTGTCGTGATGCAGAATGATTCCCCGAAACCCAGTCTTTGGTCTCCTCTCTCGCAGAGCTTGGAAAGCTTTCGGCAATGCTACTGTTGTACACCATTCCGAGTTAACAGATCTATGATTTTCCAACATTGTTGTCGATACATGCCCGCTGCGAGAAAAAAAACTAGTCACCATTTTTTTACCAACGTTACGAGGTCTTTGCAGATTTGTCGGCAACTTTCCTTCTGAAAAGACCCATACTGACGACTGTCTCTTATTTTTCGGATCATTTGATAGATCCACGTTTCGTCGCCTGTGATGATTTCCGAAACACGTCTTGACGTTCCGTTTTCAAATCGTAGACGCATTTGGCGGCACCAATCCACACGTACCTGTTTTTCAGCGTCTGAGAGCAAATGCGGGATCCAACGACAACAAGGCTTCCTCACTCCAAGATGCTGATGCAAAATAATGTTAACGCTCCCCGAACTAATGCCAAGAATCTTCTTGATGTCCGAGGAAGTAATTCGGGGGTCTTCTCGCACCATCATTTCAGTAGACCACACATTTTCTGCAGATACTGCCGTTTGCGGGCGACCACTTCTATGGTCATCTTCGAGGTTTGTTTTACCCCTTTTAAATTCACTGAACCATCTAAAATGTGTTGCTTGAGATGGGGCAGACTCCCCTAACGCTGATTGTAATCATTGAAGGCTACGTTTTTCAGTCAAACAAAATTTAAAATCATAAAATATCATAACACGCAAATGTTCGCGGTTATTCTCCATCGTTGCAAAGAAAAACGCGGGAACAGTCGTAGTAAAATGACTGGTACATTATGTTTTTTTAAACTAGCAACAATCTGGCTACTTGCGTTCTATTGTTAAATAAATTTGCTTTTTAAAAATATAAAATATAGATGCGTTCCATTTTTAAATTACGTGTATCTCAAAACTTATCGAGTGACCTACGTACGCAATAAATAAATATATAAACTTATAGGTGACAGCCCTAACGTCAGCTGCATACGCTGTGGCGATGTTAAGGGCTCTTCAGCTACAGGAGGCCTTGTAATTTGGGTCAGCGAAGGAAAAAGTTTCTATCTAGCGAAAATTTAATGATTAGACTATAAGTATAGTTCATAGATTCTCAACATCGAGAGGCAAAGTCCGGATTTTTTTTTGGATTTTGTATAGCATAATAAATAACTTATACTATTGAACAATATATATTTCCCTTGATCTACAGCTACGCATAATAATTTTCTCATTGTAATAATATTTATTATAATTTACGGACTTACAACAAAACTACACGATACAAGACACTGCGACCAATCTTTGTCGATATAGTGTAAAACAAAAAGAGATATTAAATACTACGTAATGTGAATCAAAATTTAAATGATGTCCAGCACTGAATTCCATGTTGGTGACAATTTAAACCCATCTTCTCCGTTAAAAGTACTGTGCTATAAATTTCTATTGTCTCCCGTACCATTCGCCTTGGCCATCATCATTGATGATGATTTATTTATTTATTCTTAATTATGATTTATAAAAAACTTGTACAAGATTACCACCTCTTTTTTGATTTTAAACTCTTTTCTTAGCAAAACTCCAAGACTTAGTTCACTAACTCTAGTTAAAGTAGTTTGAATTTTCTTTACCCAAGTAACTATGTATAAATAGAATTAAGAAAACAATTTTTTATATACGTGTAGTGTAATCTTTATTTTAAAAATGTTTTTTTTGAATGTAAGTAACTGAATTTTGAATCAGTTATCTTTATATTCGCGTTTAGGTTGACAATGCATGACCAGCCTAATGATGTCATTGAAATCAACATGGTAGTCCGCCTAAGATAGACCAGTATTCCTAAAAAAAACGAGACCTGACAAAAACGAAACATTTCAGATTGCTTACCACCACGTGACCCTAGCTCGTTCGTCCTCCTCTGTCATTAAAAAAGTTTTTATATATATTTTATTTTAAAAATATTGCCTTATGTATCTATTCAGGCGATAGAACTTGTGAATAGCCTGTAAAACTTATCCATATTCTATTGAAAACACTCTGATAATATATTTTTTCTAGCCTACAATATTTTCGTGCTTAAAAGCCTTCAGTCTCAGTGGAGTACAACAAAATAACCTTAATAGAAGCTCTGAAAAAGATGAAGTAGATAACAGTGTCAAAGCTGTTTTATGAAAGGTATCCTTTACCCCGAGTGCCTTTCAGACGACGGTTCATCCTATTTTAACGCCTGCTTCAATTTTTTCGAAGCTACTAGCTTAGTTTGAGAGACAGTGGTCTTTTTAGTGTTATAAAAGTTTTTGATTAATAAATAATTTGAAAACCTTCTAATTTTTATGTTGAGGTTGGCAGACGAGCATACGGGTCATCTGATTTGAAGTGATCACCACCACCCATGGAGCATAAACTGGACGATCACTGCTGCCCAATTTGATTAAATTCCCAGAGAAATGAATGCGTTTCTGGCCTTTAAATTATACTTTTGCCTTTTATTATATCTTTAAATATTCACAATCAACATTTTCAGGAACATTTTTAGAAAAATAAAATATTATTACACGGTTGGCAAAGTCTCGATTGAAATGAAATTTTCGGTTCAATTGACAAAAATTTTCTACATTTCTACTAGGTATAAAGCTAGGGTTTTCTGGTCATTCTGGGACTTCTAATAATAAAGGTTCTTTCCTTCCCTTTTCAGCCTTTTTACAATGAAATAAAACCAAAAAATATTTTTTTCACGAATTTTATTCTGTCTTATTTTTTAAATCTTGATACTTGTCATAAGATTTCGTAGTAACGGTTAGATAAACCTCAACGTAGTTCGATAATATGAAGTTGTTACATAAAAATACACATACATAACACAATTAAATAAATATTTTACTAATAAACATCAACATCAAAGTATAGGACAAGATGTCCGGTACTGAGATTTTGCGGCATTGCAATGATGCACACGCACCACCATTCAGTCAGCCATTCAGTTGCGAGCGAGCGACAGAAGCAGTGGTGTCCAATTGACAAAAAACGATCTGTTAAACAAAAATTGTCTACACTTTAATGTCGATGCTAGTAAATTATAATTTTAACGACTAGATCAGTATTTTAAAACATAATATCACTTGAAACATTGTTTAGATATGAATAGCATCGTATTTAAATAAATATTTTTTTAATTTTATAGTGCGTGTGAAGGCGTTATTTCTGAATAAACATTTTCATGTAAATTATACACGTTTCACACAGCTCCAGTTGGTCCCAAAATAAGCTAGGCTTAACTGCTTGTGATACGGGTACTAGGCAATGGATATATTATCCTTACTAATATTATAAATAAGAAGTTAGTTTGTTTGTTTGTTATTCCTTCACGGCTTGACTAAGCAGCCGATCATTATGAAAATTTGCATACATATTGTTAGGGGTACAGAGCCCAACATACTTTTTATCCCGTGAAAGTATGTCGTTCCAATGGGAAAATAATATTTCTACTAAACAGGGCGCTGTATCGGCCAACACATGTCGCCACAAGTCGCGCTATGGGTTGTTTTGTACGAGATCTATGTCATAAAATTAACGCGAGCAAACCCGCGGGAAAAAGCTAGTTGTTAATATATATTTATATTACATAGAAAACACCCAGACACGAGGCAAACACAAATGCCATTACATAACACTGCATTTCGATTCCCGTCGCTAACAGTGCACTGTTAGAATCGAAACCGCACGCTCTGGTCACCGACGAAGGCTGTCTTCTAAGCCAAGATTGACATCGTCTTTTCAATACAATCTCGATTTAAACCAATTTATATGTTGCCTGGTACCCATAACACAGACAAAGCAGATTAAGCTAGCTTACTTTGGGACCAAGGCGACGCTGTGAAAATTGTGAAAAAATATCGTCGCTGTGAGAATAGCTATTTAAACTCCTAATCTCAATTTACCTTCAATACCTACTCCGACTATATTCTTTCTGATTAAATTCGTTGTGAGTTCCAAGACAGTTGTAGTTTTCTCCCCGGGACGTCAATAAGCTTCATCATTGTCAATCTGAGGTCGCCGTTGTTGATCCTGGCTACACGGGCGACATATCGGTGGGAATGGACTTGTCCCGAATCTCAATATACCTATGTCATGTAAATTCTGTGACAATTTTGTTAAATGAAATTATTTAATTCAGAGACCAGGTCTTCACAGCCACTTTCTCCGGTCATTTACAACTTGTACCCTTAATATTATTGATCTAAAAAAAAAACTTTATAAACTACTACCGTTTTGAAAACAAGCAAAATGAACACCAGTAAAAGAAGTGACGATTTTTTTGTGAAGTCCTCCGAATGGGGCAGAGGGCGTCCACGGTGACTCTCCATCCCGGTCGGTCTTGAGCTTCGCGTTTTATTTCGCTCGCTCCAGGACTTGCCTATGTGCCTCGTTTCGTCTAGCACCGTGAGTCGCCAGGTTGGTTTGGGACGGACGGCCCCGTTTACGACTAAACCGAGACTGTATTTTAAGCATATTTTAGTTAAGATTTTATCTCTAAACTTTATTATACTCATAAGGATGACTCATAACTTCAAAATGACCCTTGAGTTTTAGAATAAAAATATCTTTCATGAAATACCTTTGAAACTATCTGGGGAATTTAATTTTCAATAGCTAGGACCTCGTACGCTCGACCTTACCTTTGTGGATCTGACGCGTTTATGTGAAGATAATTTATTTCACGCGCTTATATAATTATATCACGGTGCCCAAATTTTTCTTTGCTATTCAGCTGACAAATGGGCAAGTTTCTAATAGAGATGTTTTGAGATTTTCAGATATTAATATATTCTACACAATTCGTAGTAAGTAGGTAAACCTGGAAACCCTCGACGCAATTCATATAATGACAATGTTCTTATAATAAAAAAAACATTCAGTTATTTATTATCACAAAAATATTTATTACGTGAATAAAATGATATGACACAGACGTAAAAATAATAATTATAATTTATTAAGTATTTTAAAATTATTTTTTATTAATTGGTTGATTTTTTTATTAGATTAGGATATCGTCGAAAGCAAGTTTTTGTTTTTTATTATAACTATTATTTTCAGAAGATGTATGGAAGTTGCCGCGATTGATCAACCTGGAAGAACCTAGTTCGAGCTCTTTATCCCTGATGAGGGATTAAAAGGAACACATCATCATCGCAAAAATCTTCGAATCCATTTTGCCAGATTATAATATTATAGTAATTTTTGATGAATTTCTGAAAAGCAACCTGAATCTGGTAGTGATACATAAATAATCGTTATAGGTGTAGATGGTCCTACGAGCCGGATCGCAGGGAAAATAAATAATGTAAAAATAATAATTTTCAAACACAATTTAAAATTTATTTTTATTACAATCTTATTGCCCACCTTCAATTAATAACGAAAGAGAGTTAATAAAAAATAATTATTATAATAACTCTGGGTCATATCATTAAAAATCTTATTATACAGTATACAGTCTTTAAGATTCTAATATATTTACAGTAATTACGCCATTTCGAATGACAACACCCTATCATGAAATAACAAGAAAAGTTAACTTTTCAAAAGGACAGTTTAAATATTTTTTTAAATTCCAATAAAACGAATGAAAATCATTATAGAGTTAATTTTGTCCATTTACAATGGAAATGATATTTTATGTACGTATATATTTACAAGTAATAACAAAAAGAGGTATTAAATTTACAATAATATTAAGTTACACTGCGGTTACATATTATAATAACTTATTTTTTGGCACCTAAAGTGGTAGTGTTTAAAAATCGTACCTTACAGAAGATCGTAGTCAAATAGTATTGGTTTCGGCAATGTTGTGTTCCTATGGTGAATAAGGTCTTCAGAGTTCTACTTTTACTGGGTCGGCAAAGTGATACAATACCCCCGCTATTGCAAGCGTCAAAGCGGCTACGGTGACTGCTTACAACCAGACGGACCGTATGCTTGTTTGCCACCTTAGTGGTATAAAAAAAAGATTGTCGTGTACGTATGGACGTATCGAACTTTGATATTTATTTCGAAACTATCCGACCACGCATTGTTACATCCTGTACACATGTATGCGCATTGGCATCGCGCTTCCTACTACATTGAGCTCTTTGTATTAGACCTGACTATGAAATTATTGCAACTCCGCGATGGATCATGAGATGCGACGAAAACACACGGTGTATTCGCCCTTTCTGGACAAGGTCTTATTAAAAAAAGTGTCTTTGGTGCCAAGAGTTCACTATTTTAAAATGTTACTGTCCTGTTGTATTCACACGCAGTGTACACTTAATGTCTTTAAGTCATTACAATTTTCGCTATAAGTACATCTATTAATCTTAAAACATTACCTGTAATATTACATTATTATAACACTTCACATTATTTACATTACCATATCGATATTTACAACCATGCTTTGTCCAGTAGTTACACTCGTTTAGCGTCACTTCACTAGTTGTAACACTTTACACATAATTGTAAATATCCTCCATTTCTCATACATTCATTTCAGACATCGCCGCTTGGGGCACTCTCGACTTTTGAGAGAAGTGCTGGGAAGGCGGCGAAGATGGTGGAGGAAGCACTGAACCATTACCTGGACCCTGAGACTGCCCCGTCTGGGCTTGCACATCAGGCAAATTACTCGCACTACTCATGAACGTCGCGTTCTTTGGCAGAGTCATACAATTTGACGCGTTACAAATCTGATTCTGCTGTTGGTAAGCGAACCCCACTTTCCTTGGTAATGTCGTACACTGACCTCTATTAGACGGTGGGCTAGGCTTCTGCGATAAGTTCGACATTTGTATCCCCGTGTGACAAACGTTCGGACAATTGGAACTCGTGAAATGAGGAACTCGATTTGTCATTGCAATTATCGCGTTCTTATCCTGATGGTCGATGTCGACAATGGTGCTCGAACTTTGCGAGTGTCCGACAAAATAATGAGGATGCTTGGAAGAAACGCTGTCAAAAGTGGAATTATGATTTCTTTTTTGCTGTTGCTGTAATGCTTTCACTTGTAACCTCGTTTTATCTCGTTGATAGTAAACGCCGGCGAAGATTAATACATTTAAAATCAGTAACGAACATCCTATAGCTATTGTGACGCTCAAAGCGGTTGAATATGCTGTGTATCCGGCCACTTCTAAATTCGAGACGTCTTGTTGTGTGTTGTTCGGGGGATGGCTCTGTGTGACGGCAGATCCTGGCCGAGCCGACATAACGCTTATACAGGTGGTAACGTACGTGTCCATTGTCGTTGAAGGCATATCCAAAGTTACATTGTATATAGGCTTGCGGTAGATCTCCAACGTCGGGTCGTAATAGTTTGCCCGGGTCAACGGATCGGGCCGCACTAGTCCATCGTACAACTCTGGATCGTTGTGGTTTCTAAAAAGGTTGTGTTTGGCGACCACATCCTTCATGCCGGCACGGTGGATTTCGGGGATCAACCGCAGCCACACGGACAACTGATGAGCCCGGTAATGGTTTTTCATCCGCGGCTTCATGCCTGCAATAGAATTTTTGAATGTAAAAAGGGTCAAGGAATTTTGCGGGGATGAAATTGCTTTGGCGGTCTGTCGTATCCGTCCAAATGAGAAAGGTCCCCGTAATTAACTTTAAAATTGATATTACACAACGTGGTCGACAGAGGCGAGATTAAATTTACATTTTTGTTGCTTTTATTAAATATCTTGGTAGAACGCGTCATTATGCTTTTCATTTGAGTCATAAATATTAATTGTGTTTACTGTGGGAAGTATTAACATTGTTGGTTGATTTATAAATTTTGTTTGTTGCTTGTAAATCACGTTTTAGTATCCCCTGATTCTGAATGAGTAAACACGTCAGTTCCCAAAGTTTTATCTATTTTACTAAATCTTTTTCGCATCGCGCGATTTCCTGAATATAGGTTATGAGTTATGAACGTTCACTTTGCTATCTGGGTCAGAGTTGAGCCCATATTTTTTACAACGCTTATTTTGTATCTCGCATATTATATGTTCCGAGTGCTTAGTACGAGTTTTTTGGCCGTGTTCGATCGTGTCGACGTAAACAAACCGACCAAATAGAGAAGAACTTTCATGTTGCGAATTTATAAGACGCGTGATACATATAAAAATGAAGTGGCTAATTTAGATATGTAACATGCATCTGGTAAATTGACAATATGAATTTGTTTTATTTGGTTAGCTTGTAACCGTTAACACGTGCGAATGTGGCCAAAAAACTCGCAATTTTTTTTTATACCCTTAAGGTGGCAAACAAGCTTACGGCCCGCCTAATGGTAAGCGGTCACCATAGCCTATGGACGCTTGCAACACTGGGGGCATCACTCGCGCGTTGCCGACCCTGTAAAAAATGTAATCTGTAAATATTAGCACTCTGGTTTGTAGTTAGTACTATTTGTATCACTAATTAATGTTCTGTTAAATCATTCTTACCACGCTCCATGTTTTACATGTATATTATGAGAACGAGTTCAACGATATTAGAATATATTATACATTTACTTGTATGAGATGAATGACGTAAGTCTGTTTCTTTGAAATATTATTATGATGGATATCAAATGTAATTGCCGGAAACGTGTTCTGCCTCCCTCTGTCGAATACACTGATGATTTTGACAAGGAAAATGTTAAACATGGAGTATTTCTTCGTTTCATTACTTATATGTTTTATTTCTTTTTAAATCCATGGGGAAATGCTAGATTTTGATGTATTAGGCAACGAGTTTGTAATAATGGCGATGTATTATTTTATTTACATATTCGTTGCTTTCGTTCTTTATTCAAAAGAGAAATAATCATGTATTCGCGTCTGATGTTTTTTTTAAAATAACGACCAGTTGTTGTCCATCTCTATAAATCGATTTAACTTTGTTGTAAAAGTATGTTTGATAGCGTCTCAAAAGTCTATAGAAATTACTCATTGGTATAGAAGCAACGACCTTTGATGGGTCGTCTTGATTGTGCTATGATTATATATTAATCATGCAAAATGATGTTGTGATGGCCGTCGTCATCATCTTTCTTTGTCATCTCTGTCTGTCACTTTTGCTACACATTATTATTCTTAATGTGTATTAATCAATCCACCTTTTCTTTGGTCTTCCCCTATTCTATCTTTCATATCTAATACCTTCCTAACCATATTATTATGTTGAGGATGACTATTAATTTACTTTTCTTTTCCCATAATTATGTTGCAAACCAGGCCCACTTTTCGAGGAGCTCGAATCTCGCATGAGACAACCATTTGTGTGCATGGAGTTGACTGTTTGACGTGGTATGTTTTCTAAGTTTAATGTGTATATTGTATGTTGTACAAAAAAATACATTTTTAGTAATGGAGTTGTGTATCTTCTGGATCTTCTTCTTCTTACTCACTGTAGTGCTGCCTCACGCTGTTATTATGTGAGACAGTGGTCTTCCTATCGAGCTAGCCCATGTCATAAATGCTCTATTACTCCGAGATTTATGTCTATTTTCTTATTATTTCCTATTTAGTACAAAGGTGTAGTAATTCAAAAGAAAATAGCCAAAATAATGGCAAGATCTGTTTGAATATTTATTATTTCTGTATTAGTGTATCTACATTAGTTTTCCAATAAATAGGTATGTTGTATAACAAGCAAAGGACAATATGTAATCATTACCAATTTCCAAATACTTCTGGTGTAGCGTATCATACTCGTCCCAAACGATGCTCTTGTATCGATTTCGTTCTCTCGATATTGGTAGTACGCCTTCCTGACGCTGTGCTTCATTTGGATTCCTGAAAGCAACCATACTTAATTGCAATAAGGTTCATTCTCCAATGTCAGGGTTGTTGGCCCTACATCAGAATTAAGGACTGTAATGAACGGAAATGGATGAGGACAATAAATTGAGATCCTTTAAGAGACTCTCAAGTGCTTCTATCAAAGATGTTATAAATTGTTCGTCATTTCGTGTCTGGCTATGGATACTATACGCATATTGTTCTATTAAAGTTGAAATGGTCGAGGTTATTGACATTTGCGGTAGTCGAAATACTGTAAGTAAGTAAATTAACGTAGCAAGTAATAAATGCTTTGACTTGAATGATTGACGGATCAAGCCTAAGTCGTACAGTGCTACAAACTTATCTGTGCCGGTGGCGGGAGCGCTAGTATCGAAGCTATTGAAAGTAATTGTCAGGGCATATTAATTAGTTCTCGTTTTGGCCACCAGCATAGATAAGTTTGTGGCCCTGTAGAAACTTGAAACTTAGAAAGCGTGTCCTTTGTATGACGTCACTGTCGTTATTTCTGTAAGTATCAATGGTGACATTTGAAATTTATGCACATAACCAATAAATGGATTTCAATATAAGCTTCGAATACATACAATCTTAGTTTCGAGCTAGAATTGGAACGTTTTCCAGATTTATAGACGTGAAATGGTACTACTATAAATTCTGGGAGTGCTCCTTCACTGTAACCATGTTATTTCCTATCAGAAGAACTAAAGATATACCATACAAATAATATATTTTGTAGTTTATTTAGAAAGACAAAATAACATCTTTTTTCATAGAATAAAAGTAGCAATTAAGTTATTTCTGTACGAAAACATGGTAACGAATTCAAAGAAATTCTAATTAACATGGCTTTACTTTGTAAAAATAGAACTCTTCCATTGTACTTGAAAATGAAACAATGGAATCTTCGTCTAAAATCCGATTTCCAAACGAAAAAAAAGTAACATCAACCAATGTCGGAACCATGTCCGAAAAAAACTGACAAAAATCCAAAAATCTGACAGTAAAAACCAGTAGGTAACCCAGAAACAACATAGAATTTAAAAAAAAACGAATTTTAAATAAAATAGTTTATTCTTACTTGTAGAACATTTATGCATAAAGTGAATTCATAATAATGTTGTTCGTATGTGCAGTATTGCACGGGGAAGCGTCGTAAAATAGGCTACATGCGTTTTAGTGTAAACCAGGGCACTTTGTCACTTTAGTCGTTTATATCTGGTAAATACTCGCTTAGCAACAAGATTTTAGGCATAAATATGTAATCGTTTTAGTGGAGCGTGGTGGAGCGGAGATATTTTATTAGCTTGTTAACTTATAAACCAGTTGAAAGTTTGTATTACATTATTTTATAGTATACGCTTTCCCGTGGGAATTTCGAAAAATCTTTTCTTATCGGATATCTAGGTCATAGAAATAACAACTATTTTTAAGTCTCTGCGATCAGCGGTTTGGGCTGTGCGTTGATTCTCAGTCAGTCAGTCACTAAGTCAGTCGTTCCGGAAAAAGCATTTTATATATTACTAGCTGTTACCCGCGGCTTCTCCCGCGTTAAAATTAGCCTATGTTGGACTGTGTACCCCGACAATATGTATACAAATTTTCATATTGATCGGCTGCTTAGTCAAGCCGTGAAGGAATAACTTTCTCATTTATAATATTAGTATGATATTCTAAAAATGCCATGTTCATATTATTTTATTTTAGTTTTATTACAGGACGAAAATCTTGTCGTATGTCCGTAGGTACTACATATAGAACAATGGAATGTCCATGTCGCCACCCACTTGGTCTCAGTTAGGAACTCCATTCTCGAAGTTGTTGACAAGTAGGTTGGAATATCATTAGGTACATATTTATTTTCTTAATTTTATAAATAAGTAATAATACGATTATTTAGAAATTAAACTAACATTACAAATTAAGACACTTATAATTAACTAGCGAAACCCGCGCAACTTCGTTTGCGTGTATCCCTACCCTACCCTACCCCTACCCCTACCCTACCCTACCCCTACCCTACCCCTACCCTACCCCTACCCTACCTTTTTTCCGTAAGAACCTTGTACAGAGTATTAGAAAACTACAAAAAAAAAATCAGCCAAATCGGTCAAGCCGTTTTCATGTTATGTCGTGACAACGGAAAACGGGTTTCATTTTTATATATATAGATTAGTAATAATTTTTATTTTATTAGTTCAACACATTTATAATTTGGTCCAATTTTTGTAAAATGTCCAATTAATGTATTCCTATAAATTGACGTAACTTTAGAAACGTTATAGCGTTTGTAGTTTATGAAGGCATGACAATCGTTCCTTGCCAAAACCACTGTCCTCGCCAAATCCTTTTGCTTAGAAACGGAATCCTGTTATCCTTATTGGATTACAAAACGGGATAAGACTAAAATAGATTTATAGGGCTTCCTTTGTTTAAACTTAACCTAAACGTTGAAATAAGTTTCACTGAAATAGGTGAAATTTCCAGAATAATCTTCGAAAGATAAAAATGATATGATTTCCCATTGTGGACGGCTTCGCAATGACTTTAAGCTATCAAATACAAAAGGCCCGGTAGTCGAGTGGCTAGCAATGGTAATTTTATCCCAAGGGCCGCGGGTTCGAATCCTGCCCAAGGCAAACATTTGTGTTTGTACAATCACACAAACTTTACTTCTTTATAATATTAGTATACAATATAGATAAACATCCAAGACCCAGGCCAATCAGAAAAAGATAGTTTTCATCTTGACCGGGATTCGAACCCGGGACCTCCTGGGCGGCGGACCGGCATGGTAACCTTTACGTCACGAAGGTAGTCGCGGAATTATTAGTTTATTCCGCATCACAGAGAGATAATTCTGTCGCAAAATGTACAATTTTTAAAACGTGACGTCATTGATAATGCAGAATATCAAACATACTAATATTATAAATGTGAATGCGTCTGTTTTTTGTTGTTCTTTCACGTCAAAAATAACGAACGGATTGATATGTTTTTTTGTTTGGTATAAGCTAAGGTCTAAAGAGTGACATAGGCTCCTTTTTATCCCGGAAAATCATCTTAATCCCACGGGAAAAAATGAAACCCGTGTGAAGCCAGGCCGGGCCGTAGTCCTACTATAATAGTACATTTATTGTAATGGAATATACATATTGATACAATCTAAGGTAATTATTTTATTGGTAAAATACATAACTAAATAACATGAAATAAAATAAAATAAATTAAAACTAAACTAATAATAAAAATTAAAAACTAAACTAACAATAAAAACTAAAACTAAGCATTAAAAAGACATGGTCCCTGTGGTAGTCCTACTAATATTATAAAGGCGAAAGTTATATGTATTGTTTGTTACTTCTTCACGCTCAAATGGCTGGGTTAATATTTATGGTATTTGGTGTGTAGGTAGCAAAAACCTTGAATTAACACATAGGGTACTTTTTATCCCGAAAAGTACGCGATTCCCGTAGGATTTAATCAATAGTCTGATATAGATGGCGCTACTGTGCATAAATAAGTACACGCAAACGAAGTTGCGCTGGTTTCACTAGTACATAAAAAAAATAAAAACGCCGTTCATAATCTGATATCATAAATTAAAGCAGGAATATTTTTTGCATGCGATTAATTTATTCAAAGGGCAGAGAACAAATACGGTTATGCTACAGTAATATCTCATTCCGCGAACAAGCCGAAGCAGGAAGTCGGTTGTTACCGCGATTCTTGTGCTTATGAATATTTTCTTATTCATCAAAATTTTGAATACAAACTGGATGTTTTACGGTTTAATTTTTTTTAGAGATTTCATTTGATAAGAGTTTATGGTAGGAGGGAAAAAAGCTAGAAAACTAATGATTTCTAAGGTCCTTAGTGTGTATATGACTGAGTATGTATCGCACATTTCATAGATAGATATATAGATAGAATAAGCTTTATTTGCAAAACACACAGTGATACAGTAAACAGTAAAAGTAACAAACAAAACATGTGTATATGCAACAAGGCGGCCTTATTGCTCAAAGCAATCTTTTCAAGGCAACCTTAGGGTAACGAAATTCTGTTATGGAGTGGCTAGCAAAACACAGTAAACAGCAGGACATATTAATATACATATCTATATATAAATAAATAATCTATATACCATAAGGTATTTATATAATACATAATAAGTATGTATATTTCATGTATCGGATATTGACAGCGTGAGATGGGTCATTGTATCAACCAAAAGTAACGTTTGCAATCGTAACGCAAACATATCAATGGTTACATGAACTACATGGAAATATGGCAACGAAGTAAAAAAATTCGATACTCGTTAAAAAAATGGGATGTTTGTCTGCATGCGTTTGTCTTTCTGGATAGGTAGAAAGAAAGGTTTAGGGAAAAGAATATATAAGAAGAGATTTAAGCCTCTTTCTCATTCATTGAAGATATGACTGACTTGATAAAATATTAAAAGCACAAGTACTAAGTTTATTAGCAATTTAAAATATGTCCACTGTATTAGTGCTTGTAAATGAAAAGACAGGTTTGAGTCTTTTATAGAGATAAAAGTGATTTTTTTTAAAACCACGAAGGTGGCAAACAAGCATACGGCCGGCCTGATGGTAAGCCGTCACCATAGCTTATAGACGCTTGCAATACCGGGGTATCACTCACGCGTGCCATTCCCAACCCCCCCGCTCCCCCAAGTGGAACTGGACAACTACTTTGTTCATGCCTATTATATCCTAAAACATGGTAGTACTTCTACGCTAAGCCAGCATGATTCATAATGGCTCTACTCGGTGTATGTATATTCAAAAAATTCTGGGACAACGATAAAGTTCCGCCACAATAATTCCGCATTGTGAACCAAACGCTACGAAACAGGAAGACGACCGTTAGCGAGGCTGTAACACTTATTTTCATATTCAACGAAGCGCGAAAATAATCACTATTTTGTTTTGCTGTGGCGTCTGCTTCGGTACTGCCATTATGAATTGGGCCGGCTCGACCGCAGTGCCACCGTGTTACTGAATATTGTCTTGAATCATCAGCATTTGTAGTCATTTGTGCGTTTTTTTTTCTATTTAAATAAGAATTTTGAATACCACGTTTCTTCCCTTTAATATCCCTACTTATTTTTACAGGGCTTATATTGATTTTAAGATTATTGGATCAATCAGACAGAAAGACAAAATTCTTATGTGAAAATGTATACCTATGCAATACGCATTAAACATATAATTTTAATATTACAAATAGTTTATCGACCAGTTTCTGTAAACTTTAAATTTTAATACCACATTAAGTCTCAAGCTATATCTTGCTTTTTTCTTTAGATTGACAGTGACAGCTATAATCTAATGTGTCATTAACTCAAAAAATGCGTTTCAGACGCTGGATGAGACTCTAAATATACCTAATTCTCCTGTCGTAACTATCCAGTGTGGATTTCAAGAATGAAATGATGTTTTAAGTGATGAAAACACTTTAGAACTAACTAAAACCGTAGAAAAGGCTATACACACTACTGATGCCGAATGAGAGAAAGGCGAATAAACAAGATACTTACCCTGTTCTCACAAAATTGGCCATGTACAAAATAAACGCTTCAGATAACGCCACTTCAGATTTAGTATAGTTTTTTGGAAAATGACCCAAACCTTCCACCAGAGGAGCTCCAAACAGATACGGAAGCTCCTCACCATGTACTGAGCCCATCCTCTGAAAAAAAAAGTAATTAGAAAGTAATTAGAACTCAAAACTATTACTTTATGATTAGGCAACTAGACTATTACAATTTCTTAAGTAACAATTTCATATGCCTTGTTGGCTACTACAATGTAGTTTTATATATATCATCATCCAGTAATACTAGTGTAATCTTTGGATTACCTGACACAAGGTCTAGAGGATACCTTTTTTAACTTAAAAAAAAATGCACTACTCTACGTATACATTTTGGACTATATACTCCTTCACTGCCAAAAAGCGGCTAGAAATTTTAATTCGGAAATCAGAATAACCTCCTTATCAAACTAGGATCTGCCTGTATTAACTTAAACTAGTTTTGTTACTTTCGCACGTCACTTAAATTGTCCTCAAAAATTACTTGGTTAATCCTTGGTTTATCTTTTTAATTATAATATAAGTGTAGTATTTGAACCAATCGAGTCCAACCAAATTATAAAAGTTATTCATTACTTATATATCTTAGAACATAACCTTTTTTCAGTATCCTTTTTTATACAATCGTAGTCTGTTTTATTTCTCACCTGAGGATAATCACCATCCTTAGTTTGATAATCAAAGACATAAAAGAAGGTATTTGGTCCAGAATCAGGTGAGCTTTTTGCTACACTCAGAAAATCACCGGTTTGAACTAATGGAGCAACGTATTGAGCATCTGATATAGCCAGAACTGCTGCGTCTCGTGTATTTATTGGATGCTGAAACAAAGAAACTGGATTAAAACTTCAAGAATTATTATTACTCAAAGAGTTTGATAATAAAAATCTGTCGTCTGGCTAGTGTTAGGTAAAAAGTGATACCGAGTTAGTAAGAATTTGTAATGGACGGAAAAAAATAAATAAAGAAGGAAAAAACGTATCGTAATCGTATGGAAAAGGCTACCAGAGTATTTTACTATTTCTAAGACTTTTGTTTTGTCATCAGGGAGTGGACCTGGATAACTGGCGCAGCTGAGCTATTCTGTCGTGCGAAAAAGAAAGAGGACTGTACCAAACAGAACAGACAGAGAACACAAGAAGAAGAAGACTTTTGTGTCTTTGCAATGATTAATGATCCGATTGCCAGATTGATGAACATAAAATAATGGTAAATAGATCAGAGAACTCTTAATTTTTTATAAAAAATGGGTTTTGCAGACTACATTGTACTTTATTTATACCTTCATCGACATCCAATAAGAAAAATTCAAATCCGCTAATACAATAAGCAACCCTTGGATACACCACAAAAGATCCATTTTAAGTTTAGCAAAACCGATGAGGAAAACATTAAAAGATTCATCACAATAAATCACAAGACTTCAATATAAGAAAGCAATAAGAAAAGTGCTGAGTGTTTCTTTGAAGTGGAAGTTTTGTACGGAATTGAGGCTACTTGTATAAAAGTATTTGGCAGTGTAAAATTTGAACGGTGCCAAGTCATCTTGAGCCAGATGTTGGCGCTGTATTGGTTTTGCACCAACTCGAATTTAATACGACCAAAAATTACCAAGATATGAACAAAACACTAAGAGCAATAGCATACGGCGTATTTTTAACGCGCCTTTTCGGCACGTGCTGATTTTTGCGTTTGTATCAAAATACGCGCGTACAAAGACGCATACGAAGAGACAGAGGATTTCTACATCTGCGAGTAAATGCTCAGTAGCTGCACGTTTCGGGATCACCCCGTATAAGTTACAAAGTTCGTTTCTTGTACTCCAAATGTCGTTTGAAGAGTGCAAACTCTCGTCATCTGCGCGTTTAAAATACGCCGTGTAAAGTTTCTAACCGGTTATTTAAAACAGTGCATTTTTAGACATAACAATAGTCGGGTGCATTCATAACATTTTAACATGAACATTTTAATACTGTACTAAAGTGAATAAACCATAATTTCGTTACTTCTGCCGTTTTGATCTCTACAACAAAAATACAAGAACATTCTCCAAACAATCGCTCTAACCAATGTAAAGTTACAGAGTAAGCTATTTTTAATTTTATCAATGTAATCTGATGGTATGCGATGTCGGAATCATAGAAAGCGACCCTTGCAAATCCCAATGTAAAGGTTATCCCAAATTCCATATACCCTTCTAAATTGCTATACCTTTCAGGTATGTTAGCTTTAAAACTTATATTATAGAGATAATTTCACTGCTATAACTGGAATGTTTTGCTTCTTCTTGTAATTGAAACCAGTACCACCCATAAAATAATCGAATTATCTATTGTAAATTCTAATACAGTTTTTAAATTTGCATGTCCGACATGGATAAATTTGTGATTTGCGGCGATTCGAATTCTGGGTTTAACTCACTTGCACATATTTTCAGCACATTTTGTTCACAGTTTCTTGCAGTGAAATTATATTCTATTCTTTTTAAGTGCTACCAGCTGCAGTAAAGATCTTTTGTTTAAAATAATAACATTATTATGGTACTTACTTGAACGGTCCGCTCCCAATCCGTGTATTCATTGACTATTGTAAAGAATATTTCACTTAAATGATATGTATAGGCGTTTCTGACATATGTTCTGTAACAAAGAAACTTAATATTATGATGGGTAATTGAAATAATTATTATCATCATCTCAGCCACAAGAAGTCCACTGCTAAACATAGGCCAGGCAGGGGCTAGCTGCGACTTTCTTTAAAAACATAAAAATTCTTAAACATCTATGAAGATACCTAAGACAAAAATATTTTTTATACCATGTCCATACTAAATTAAATTGATTATATAATTAAGTTTAATATGCTATGAAAATCCCAAAATGTTATAGCATTGACTATTATGTTCAACAAAATAATATTAATAATTTTATCTGATATAAATGACGCGCTTGAATACAAATTATCCTAATTATGATTATTAACATTTCAATATAAAATAAATGGTTTTTCTGGGGTATTGGATAATTAATTATAATGAATAGACGTACAAT
This sequence comes from Endotricha flammealis, assembly GCA_905163395.2. NCBI lineage: Eukaryota > Metazoa > Arthropoda > Insecta > Lepidoptera > Pyralidae > Endotricha > Endotricha flammealis. The sequence continues at coordinate 16,319,842 of LR990855.1, forward strand.
TACAAAGTTTTTGTAAAAGCATAAAATAATTAATTGCCTATGAATAATATTTTATGCAAATCTAACGAAATTTTTTAAAACATCAAAGACTTTGTGAAATATGTATATTATTTTCATTTATTATTTCAGTGCTACATTAAGAAAACAGGAGTAGGTATATGTAACTCACTTGAAAGAAAGTATAATATTATGTTGTAATGTAAAAGTAATGTCAAATTTACTTCGAAGAGACAGCCGCTCCAATTATGAAGTTATAAGATTTAATAACTTCGCTAAATTAATATAATCTGCGAGCTATTGAAAAAGTTTCACATTGACAATTCCAAAACTTCGAAATATGCAAATTTTATACCGATCTCACTTCATACTATCAACTATCACTTTAATAGTCCCAATATCCATAGAGAATATTGGTCAAACAATCGGCTTTATAGAAAGGTTCTATATAGTTGAAGCACCTTTCATTACCTCCCATTCGTATGACGCCCCTATCGACCCCTGCGGTCGAACACCAATTTGCTGAATAAACATTGACCTTACCTTATTATTCTATCCCTTCTCTCGCCCTCAAATCCGTTTTGTATGTCCTGAGCCGAAAATTTCCAAAGAGCTTCACTAGTAACAACTCCAAATAGAAGATCGTATTTGTTTTGTCCCCCTCTTATACCAAATATTCTATCACCGCTTCTCTTATCTGCTTTGAAATTGTTGACACCCGATACACTTGTGAAGCCTTGTAGGTCGTTTGGAATAAAAAATGTTAGGAGTTCCTTAGCATAATCTGTTTTTACAACTACTCCATCTACAGATGGGCCAAATGCTGTTAAATAGCTCGGTGTGCTTATTTCTGCAGACATTAGTTCTTCAAGTGGCACTTCTCTCAAACAGTCGACTATAAGTTCGTGGTCTTTGACAATGTCTTCTGGGAGAGTGCAATTTGATTGCTTTGAAAGTTGGACGGAATAGCTGACAGGATCTTCGACTAGTGCCCAAGAACTGAGAGCTGATCCTGATAGAAGAATGGAGCGATGAAATAAACCTAAAAGAAAAAGTAAATTAAGATAAAAAGGTACACTTTACTAATAATTTATGTAAAGAACAATAATCTAACGAAACGTTATGAATTAGACTTTATTTTAATCCTGCAATAAAAAATATATATGAAAAAGTGTACGAAATTTGCATGTCGTAATAATATTAGCGCGACTGAAAATCTAAAACTCACAGCAGTAAAATATTCAAGAAATCAAATTTTCGAATGTTCTAAAAATATATTCAATTCAGTAACAGCCTAATGAACCAATTAGTTTCAATATAAAAGCTGAAACTTTTGGTGAATTCATTTGTAACGTACCCTTAGCTGAAATTCGGGTACAGCATAAAATATAGAGATTTCCTTTAGATTAATCGTGTTTCGTTCTAATAAATTTCGAAGTGAATGTTTGCTTGATTTAACACTGAGATGTTATCGAGTTCAGTAGGTCCTTACATTGAAGCTTTATCACGAAAACAATCATGAACCAGTTTTTAACAATGACTGGTGCCCTTGTTACTTACTTTTAATTTAGTTGGCTTTTCAATGAACTTAGTTTTTTATTTCTTATATAATATCAATTTGTTATACAAAAAATATTACAAACTGTCAGAAAGTTTCTGTGTTTGAGTGAGTATTAGATTTTAGATTCCTGAAACTTAACAATAAAATGTTACTCTCATTAAGTACATTTCAAATGACTTATTATAATTCAACTAGATATACTCTGCAGACAGAGTCCATAATAACATGCCTATTATCTTTTATGAAATAGTTGCTATTTTCTATAAAAAATATTCAGTTTAATAATAATTATTGTTATTATATACCTAGTAGAAAAATAAATAAGTAAAATTTCATCGTTTATGTGAACGTGTGTTACGTAATTTAAAAAAATAGTAATCCTTCAAGGCATTTATCTTACCGGGCATAACAGTTGGTGAGATCATCAAGAAATTAATGCAAGCTGCACCAGATCCATGGCCGAGCATTGTAACGTTGCCAGCATCACCGCCAAATAACGCAATATTCTGTTGTATCCAGTGAAGAGCAGCTATTTGATCCATCAGTCCATAGTTGGCCACTCTAGCTTTTAAGTGAGGAATTGGGTTTGCGTTTAGGAATCCTAAAATAGAAACAACAATTTTGAGTAACAACCTAGATAGATATAATATGCTTTATTTGCAACACACAGACTGTAAACATTAGAACACAACAAATACAATACGATACGGTAAATACAAAAAAAAGACCTACCTTGTATTAAAACATTCAAAAAAAATATTTAAATGTTAGTCGAATTGAGAATTAAACAGATTTCTGTTGAATTTGCAATACGATTAAAAGCAATTCACGTAAGTGCCAAATTAAATATTTTTCCAGATATAGTTAATGTTAACAATGTTATTATACTAAATGAAATATTAGTTTGGTCTACCATTATGTAAAAGCTATTGGCAAATAATGTAGAATTTAAAGTTACGTAATAGTTCCCTCATCAAGCAATTAAATATTATATTCCTTTAAATAGAGACCTTCTGTGACCATTATGGTGAAATTCATAAAATTTGATCGAATTAGAAAATTGAATTATTAATTTTATTTTATTTATTTTCATGCTTTGAAAAGTACTTATAAATGTAACGTAGTCCATTTGTTACAACGTCGCCTTACTTTTGACGACAATCTTTTCAAAGCAATTTTCGGTTTTATTTGCAAAAAATATATTTAATTAATTTTTTTTTTTATGTAAGAGGTTGGCAAACGAGCATGCGGGACACCTGATGTTAAGTGATCACCGCCACCCATGGAGCAAACAGAACTGAATATGCTTAACAGAAAGATTTTAATTATTAACACTTATTTTAATAAACATTAGAACATACCTAAAATTCCAAGTCTATAATTTATAGTAATGACTACGATTCCAGCGTAACTTGCTAAAACAGCTCCGTCGTACACGTTACCAGAATTCCATTCGAATGATTCTCCATGTATGAAAATCACAACTGGATACTTGGCTTGCAGTGTTGGACCAACTGTAACAATGGTTCTGATTAAGAAATTTGAATTCACATCGAGATGAAATGAATTCATCTCGAGACTCGGTTTTCACTGACACTTTTTAATTCACAATGTATTAAAGTTAAGATAAAAATTCTCTTCTTTAATCTATAAACTAGCCTTTTTTTTAATTTTTATTCCACTAAGATGGCAAAGAAGAAAATGAACTCACCACATGAGATGGTATGATAACATCAAGATGTTTGACAAAGAGTGAACTATGAAAATTCTAGATAGGGAGTGTGGAAAAAGGATGGAAAGTAAGGATAGGCCTTTGCCCAGCAGTCGGACATATAATGGGTAACTAAAAAAAAAGATGGCAAACGAGCCGGTTACAGTCATCGCACTCTATGGATATTTGCGAATTATTATCATCAACAACCTGGTCTATCCTATTACTCAATCCATGTAACCATGCAATTCTCCGCTTTGCATTTAACAAGCTACACAATAATGGTACGTAGTATATTGTATGTTATTTTGTCAAAATTATTTTAAGCCACTGTATCAGTTTTACATTCTGTGCCTACCTATTCATACTATCTATGAGCGTTTATATGAGGATTCCAGATAACAAAACAGATATACAATATCATACAGACGTGTTTATCTGTGATGCATATTGCTGTTCTACTTAATAATAATTTTAGATTTAGTAATAGTATATTCCGGCTATGGGATGATATTATTGACAGCTCGTGTTAGATTCCCGCTCGGGGCAAATATCGTAGGCAGTCTTATCTGAGGTGGCATTTGTGTTAGTAATCGAGTCTGGGTGTTTTCTATGTATTATAAGTATTTATTTATTTATTCTATTTTATTGTATACTAGTGAAACCCGCGCAACTACGATTGCGATCTATATCAGACTTTTGATGAAATCCTACGGGAATCGCATACTTTTCGGGACGAAAAGTAACCTATGTGTTAATCCAAGGTATCAGCTACCTACATACAAAATATCATAAATATTGGCCCAGTCATTAGAAAACGTTGAAGAAGTACTTAATAAACATACACATAACTTACACCTTTATGATATTAGTAGGATATTGTTTCATAAATTTTAATTCAAGATGAAATTCAAGATTGCGGCTTAAATTCAACGAATGTATAATTTAAGCCGCAATCTTGGATTTCTGCACTCCCAATGGTCGACTGGTATAGAATGCAATTAGCATTAAGTCCGCCTATTGTATCAGTACTTTCTGTATTGTGGTCAATAAAGTTATATAAATAAATAAATATTTACACTTCCTATATTCGTTCTCTGGTAACTATACCACAAGTTCAGTTTAGCCCCGCTTCGCTTACCTTGGGATCAGGTTACGCTGTATTAATTGGGTATAAATTATTTTAGTTTTCTTTGATAAAACCATTTGTTGAGTTTTGGTTGAAAATACCATTGAATTTTCAGGTCAACCAAAAATGTTAAAGTATTAAACCATTTTGTTCCGTGCATTATTTCAGATTCAGATAGGGGATTATTTCTCAGCGAAACTGTGTTCAGTTAACTTTGTTTATTTTTATCAACGGGTCGCATGACAGCACGCGCTAGATACAGTCAGTATTTTGGACGTGGTCCAACCAAAATGAGTTATGTATTTCTCATTGAATATGAATGAAAATGTTCATATTGTTTTATTTGAATTTCCATTTTATGCATTGTACTTTAGGCATTAATGTATTATGAAATGTTTAATTAACACAATTGAGAATGGCGATAGCCTGAATAAAGGGCTATGCGATAAGCTGACTGAAACTTGGTTTAAATCCACGTGTATGGTACACATGGATACTGTTGCGTGTACCGCTAATATTTTAATTTATGTAGGTGTCGTGTCCTCCAAGCCATCTATATTTCGAAGACTTATAGGAAATATGTTTTTAAGATTTTATCCATTGTGTTTTTTTGGCTTCTAGTGTTTTTCTAGTGATTTTTTTTTTCCTCTATTGTAAACTTTACAATGGTAATTAAAATGTTTTGTGCAAATTACCGAAGTACCCATTTCATTATTTGCGAATGAAGTTCCGATTAGCCTATTCATCATATGGCTATCAAAAGCTTAATAAGAACTTCAATCTCTAATTAAAATATAATAAAATTTATAGTTAAATAAGTACCTGTTTGCTTAGAAACAGAATAATTCTCATTTATTACCATGATACGTCAGAATTATTGAAAATGTAATTTACTGTGGGTAGACTCTTATCAATATCCAATTTACGCTCATTATGTCTAAATTTAGGCACCGAATTATTACTATGGAACATGAATACATTGTTATCGATCAAATTATTTAATTACTAGGTTGTCGTTGAACCTATTCACGTGTTTAAGGAAAATATTGAAATATCTGTGTCAACGAAAACCTCTTTTGTGTGTCAATTTTAACAATGAATTAGTAGTATCAGTGTTTTCAGACCACTGTTACTGTAATCACTGTTAATCACTGACTAACTGTAATTTATCGATAAAATAATCAAAGCTAACAGAATATTGAAGAAATGCATGAAGAATTTCGAAATTTTTAAAGCCATTCAAATATTGACTAAGAAAAGAGAAAATTCATTCCCACTCTACATGTCCCTACATGTAGAGTGGGAAAGGCATACCAAAAAACATTTTTTAAAGATTTTGTTCTACAAACAAAATGTAAACATGCAAAGGCGAGTTACAAATGCACCGATATGATACTTACTCAAAATTACAGCTTTCTAGTATTAATCGTCTAAACGCTAGACCACAAACGAATTCTGACTAACTTGTTAGTTTACTATGGAACTCTAAAAAAATAGGTATAACAAAATGCCGCAGGTTGCTTTATCTCAACCAGACACTTTCAGGGTGCCATCAGCTAGGACAAACATGTTAAAATTTGCGCCTTTGTCACGAGCCATAAAGTTACTAAATGTTTTGTCAAAAGAGGTTGACATATTTCATACCAGCCTAACAAAGGTAATTGAAGTATTACAAAAATATTTAGAAAATTATGAAAATGTAAAAGATAATTGATTAAATACCTAGTTGTAGCATCGCTTTGGTTTTTAACTGTAAAGGTGTTATAATCTTGTCAAATAAATAAATAAAATAAATAATCTTTAGTATCAGAAAATAGTCGCAACATTTCAAAACAAAATATTATGCCACCTATCGGATTTACAACTCACTGGAAATAAGGTCGATAACATACAGGCTTCAGTCGTTCCAGCTTTCTCGGAAAATAGTAGTTTGTATTATGTTTAGCTAAATCGATGTTCTTATCTTAACTCATAGTGTTATTATTTATTATGTTGTTTGTTTCTCGAATAACTTCATTTGCAGATTTTCTTGCTATTATTGCGTCCGCGTTAAGTATTTTGTTAATGTTAGCGCCTATATCACTTAATGCCTAAAGACATTAATCCACCATCGGGTAATGCAGAAATATTGTTGGCGGGACTAAAATTGAAGGGAAATATCTGGTTACCTAAGAACTAATATATAGGTACGGCTATAAACATACACATATAAATATATATCCTTACTTAAAATTATAAATGAGAAAGTGAGTTTGTTTGTTTATTTGTTATTCCTTCACGGCTTGACTAAGCAGCCGATCATTATGAAAATTTGCATACATATTGTTAGGGGTACAGAGACCAACATAGGCTTTTTATCCCGTGAAAGTATGTGGTTTCAATGGGAAAATAATTTTTCTACTATAGAGGGCGCTGTATCGACCAACAGATGGCGCCACAAGTCGCGGTATGGGTTGTTTTGTTGTCAAACGAGACTTGTGTCATAATATTAACGCGAGCGAAGCCGCGGGGAAAAGCTAGTTAATAATAATCTTACACATACATACAATATGCACATAGTAAAATATTCTGACAAGTATTGACGACTGAAAGAGAGGTAAAGTAAAGAGTAAATAAAGTTTATTGGTAACGGAAAAAAAAAACTAGTGGTGTAATATTGATGTAACGATGAGGATTATTCCTTCAATTACATCTTGAAGCGTAGTCTAGAATCTCTTAGCACTCAACTTCAGTAATCTGCCGCCATTAAGAGACATAAAACTTTAAACGCCTCTATAGATTGAGTTACTAAGAAAACGGATAGCACTTTATAACATCGTAACTTTGTAAGAGCTAACGCACAGTTTCTTGGCGAAGTAAATTGTATTATTTATATTTTCTTACATCATCATAAAATCAAGTTATACCATAATTAAAATTTAAAAATAATAAGTTTGTTGACTTATTTAAAGCGTTTGACACAACCATCGAATTGTGTAAAGTATGAAAAATCACTTACTGAAATTAAACAAATTATTATATTCGTACGTTCATAGATTCACTGAAATTTATAAATATTTAATAAATTTTATATTAACCTACTGATTCCAAAAATATTAACTGATAAGGAGTACCACAGGGTGCAATTACTAGGTCCCATAAAAATTATATTTATGGTCATAGACTCTAATAAAGTGGCTAATAGATTCTTATAATAACAGTATTTGTATTATAATGACAACAATTTGTATAAAGTGTAGAACATTTCAAAGCTCAATGCTTTTAAACGACATAACATTGTCAGCTCAAAGGAAAGCAAAACAACGTATATTCCGCAATATCTCACAGCTTATAATAAAATAAAGCAAAACACAATCTGAACGCGTGGGGAACGATAACTCCGCACATACATAATGCATGCGACTGCGTTTTTTTATTAACAATGTCGCAAATATGTTTTAAATGTTTGAATACTTTAAGAATAAAGATTTATGACCAGCGATACTTCAATAGGTTTATTTGTAACCTGTAATACACAATAACAGATTACAGATACATGACAGTGACATCTATACATATAATAAAACAGTAGACCCCGATATGTCTGTACTTTGAACATATTTGGCAAAAATGGAGAGGGAACAGTTAGAGAAAGGTAATAAAAGCGAAAAAAAAATTTTAGGTTTTTTTTGTCTGTCTGTTTGTTTGAACGCGCACATCTTCTAAGTTACTGAACGGATTTTAATGCTGTTTTCACAAGAAGCTAGAGCTCGGCTTGGAGCAGAATATAGACTTTATTTTATTTAAATCGCATGACAGGAAAAGGAGTTATCCTTATTTGAACATTTCACGCGGACGAAGTCGCGGGTAACAGCTCGTTGAGCTTATAAAACACCAGTTTGTTTCACCCTTTACTACGTTATATCATTAATTATCAATAAATATATACACTGGGCGTCAAAAATAAGTAGTACAGTTTTAAAATTGCAATTACTCTTAAACTATAGAAGTTAGAGTTTTGAAATAAAAGTCATTTTATAGCAAATTTAACAAAGTTTTCTAAAAATAATACTTTATTTAGCATTAGTAAAGTTTTACACTGAAAATTAGGAAAAAACTAAAAAGCTAACCATTTTGAAGGAACTATCAAGAACTTAATTTTTACGTTTTGGGCCTTGTTCCCACTTTAGTAACTTGTGTTGCCGCCTCGGGCTCTGATGACAGCTTGGAGCCGGTTTGGCATGCTGAACACTAAGTTTCGGAGGCGGTGTTGGGGAATATTCACCCATTCTTCTATCAGGGCCTGTTTTAGAGCCCAGAGGGTGGCGGGGGGTGGTCTGCGTCTTCTGACTAGCCTCCCAAGCTCATCCCAGGCGTGTTCAATCGGGTTAAGATCTGGGCTTCTTGATTGCCAAGCCATCAAGCTGATGCCAACCTCCTGAATGTACTCTTGTACGAGATGAGCGGTGTGTGGCCGGGCGTTATCATGCATTAGTATAGCTCCATCACCCATATTTGCTAAATATAGCCCTGCATACTCGTTAAGGATCTCTAATGCATATCTTTCACCAGTCAGAGTGCCATTTTCTATGACCACTAGCTCTGTGCGACCCTCTGAAGAGATGCCAGCCCATACGTGTACAGAGCCCCCGCCGTATTGAACTCTTTCCGAGATGCAACCTTGAATGTATCGCTCACCAAGTCGCCTGTATACTCTCCGCCTTCCATCGGAAGTGAATAAAGAAAACCGAGACTCATCTGTGAACAAAACTCTTGTCCATTCTTCTTCGCCCCATTGTACGTGTTGACGCGCGTAGCGTAGTCTTACTACTCGATGCCCTGTCTCAAGTTTGGGGCCATTTGCTGGCCTGTACGACTTCAGGTTGGCTTCAGCAAGTCTTCTCCTCACTGTACTCTCACTAACGTAGTCTCTTCGGGTCTGAAGAAGCTGTTGCTGGACCTCAACTGCATTAAGGTGACGATTTCTTAACACAGTAGAGACAATTAAGCGGTCTTCTCGGGTACTAGTGCACCTGGGTCTGCCATTACTTGGTCTCCTTAGATGGTTTCCAGTCTCTTCGTATCTTCGCTTTACTTGCTGGATCGTTCTTAGAGTTACACCCACCGTTCTTGCAGTACGACGCATACTGATGCCTACTTCGAGAAAAGTTATGATTCTTGCACATTCTTCTGGTGAAAGAGGCATGATTAGTAAAGTTTACTCGCTGAAGACACATTTGCTTTTGAATTGCAATTGATTTATCAGCAATAAAGAAAACAATAAAAAACAAAAGTACAAGCCAACAGTTAAAAAAAATAGTGTTTTTGTTTATTAACGATTTTTTCAGTCAATCTTTAAAAATGATATTATGCATGAAGTTTTTATTAAATGAAATTAAATTGTCTTTTAACTTTTTTTTATTTCAAAGGTCTAGCTTCTGCAGTTTAGGAGATATTGCAATTTTAAAACTGTACTACTTATTTTTGACGCCCAGTGTAGTTTATTGTCAAACTACTAAAAAAAAACGAAGCAAGATTAAGTGCCAGAAATCAAGGAATAATAAATAAATTCAATTACACCGACTTTGCTTAACTGTCATCCAGTCAATAGCCAAATAAAAATTACGAATACACGTGGGTGTTATGTCACAACTTTAGTAAACTTCTGTCCTCAAGAGGTTCTTCCCCTTCAAAATCAACACACTTTGTCTCCGATTCAGTAACAAAACGTTCGTACGTGGCCATTGTTGATGACAATGAAACTATCTAAGCGAAAACTATCAAAAGAGGAAGCTATTGTGAACTCTGATTAAAATTTTCGCCATGAAAAGCCGAAGTTAAAGATTGCACTCTAGACATTTTGTTACTCAACGGACGATATTGACATGAAATATTAAAATTTTGCGAAGCGAAAGCACAATGAGATATTCGAGAGACGGTGAAATTGCGGCAACCAGTTATTATAGTATAATTCTTGATGCATTTACATTGTTTCGCATTTGAAAATGTATTGTTCGTGATAACGAAGTTGCAGTTCTGCAATTTCTTGGCGATGCGAGAGAGAAATGTTTGAGATTTGTATTATTTTCGTTGGCCCGAAATGTTTAAAACTATAGTTGTTACGTGTTTGTGCATAATTTAAGTGAAACTAAACCGAGTTCTTTGAAATACATCACGAATAAGTTTCGGTAAAGATTTTGAATTAATATTTACTTAGCCAAATATTTCACAGTATGGTGAAGGTAAAGAAACGTAGCCTTTGGACTTTATTAGGATAAATCTTATATGTTCTTTTAACAAAAATTATGTTTTTAATGCATGGTTAGATGGTCACGAGTAAACCACTATTAGAAATATGTTTTTAAAAGCACAAAAGATTGAAGTTTTAGAAAAGTCTTTATTGAAAACAACAATCGAATGGCTGCAGGAAAAGCCATAAAAGTCAATTCAACTCAGAGTTATATAAAACATCATTTGGTAATAGAAATAGCATTCTTGAAAAGAACTGAGTATTAACCATTATAGCAATAAAATGATGAAGAATATTAAGATTATAAGTTTCAAGGAGTGATTGAAATCGCAACGACAATCTCAACTAATTTATTTCGTTGGGTTTTAAAATTTAGAACCCTACCGTGCTTCGCTTGTTAAAGTTACGATTACGAATATTGACGAAATACAAACACCAGCTAACCTGCAGTTAAAGATGAGTTTTTATTGCTAAGCAGAAATCTCGATTATTTCGATAGGTGGAATATTTTTCCAATATAGTCATTTGCATTAAATAAAATAAAAAAGAATTTGAAACAAATCAGCTATTTCACAATATACCTACTGCAGCACAAATTTTTAATAGTAAGAATTACAGAAGGATAAGATAAATCAAATGAAAGAGATGATATCAATGTATTGTATGAAATTCTTGTTTCCAATGTTGTGTTTCTACAAAGAGCTCTAGCTATAATTTTACATATTAATATTACATCATTGATACAATGATCTGTAGGATTATAAGCGGAATTGGCGTGTTTGAACATTTCCTTACTAGTGTGATTGGAAGGGATGCCGGGAATAACTATGATAATGATATTCTAAGCGAAGTGTCAAATATTCATAACGCTTAATTAGAATTTGTGGAATCTAGCATTATGTTTGTCAGTGATATTGTTGTATACAAGCAAACGGAAATATGTAGGTAATTATCGTCTTGTTTAACTCATATTCATATTTAATACACTTTTCATCATAAAACATGTTCTTTTAAAAAATTCTCAGATATTTGAATAAAGGCACATTTTTCATAACTTTTAGCAAAATAAAATAATTTGCAAACAAATTTACCTACAATACTTTTTGTAACACACCCAATTAAGTAGGCGTCTTTTGCCTGTCTATCTGTTTTTGAGATGGCAATTGAGATATTCATAGAATATAGATTTGTTCTATGAATTTCTCTTATATATCAAAGCAAAAAAAAATATTGGAGACCATAAGGAAAACAACCGGGTAGGCCTAAGGGATGTGAAGCCTAAAACCGACTATATCGTTTAAGTAGACACTTTTATATTTCATTTCTTAATAACAAACCATTCGACCAATAATGTTTAATAAATAGTCCGAGAAACGTACGTGAATGCTCCACAAAATGCAATTCCGATTGTCGAAACGTTGCCAATTTAGCTAAAGGGGCTGATAAATAAAACATTTTGAATGTTTAAATCGTTTCCCCGTACAAAATGTTCAATTATACTTCAAACGTAGAAATTATGTTAGAACACAGAGATACGGGAGTGCATTTCAAAGGAAAAATGTGAATGTGAGTTATAAGAATACTAGGAAACATTTTACATAGTTGGCGCTCACGAAGGAAACTTCACTTGCAAGTTTATTGCAGTTGAGGACAAAATTCTCTCAAATAGTTTTTCTTCAGACGCTTGTGCAACTAAAAGAGGTAAAGTAAAAATTTCCAAAGGAAATGTTTGGTCATCTGTTACATTTTGTTTTATAGCTCCATAATACTTAATGTACTACTTTCCCCATTTTCATCTCATTTTTCATATTCGCAGATTTTATTGAAACTATCATTTCACTAGATAAAACTATCATGTCACTTGCAAGTGCCAAATAATAAAATGTGACATACTATAAATTGCATTCTCTGCCAGTCTGTATACTATTCGGAGTGTATAAAACCATGATTGCAGCGATGAATATATTAACATCTGCTAAACTGCACTAAATCTGCAAAATTATCAATTTTTAAAAACCGTATTTTAATCGATAATTTTATGTCATACATGTACCAAAAATAAGAATTTGGTCATAGAGAAAATTTTAGGAATTGTTGGTGAAAACGGGCAGTGATTTTGTTTGATATATTCATCGAAATGTATTTTTTTACCACTAAAGTGGCAAACAAGCATACCGTCCGCCTGATGGTAAGCAGTCACCGTAGCCTATGGACGCTTGCAACACCGGGGCACCGGGGGTATCACTCGCGAGTTGGGGTAGGTCCCATTTGTTCTATGGGACATGACGTAATAGAACAATTTTAGAAAATATTGTCCCTATTTGTACTGTAGAACAGTTTGTACTTTTTGTCTCAATTGTTTCATAGAACAAACTAAGTAGGTATATAAACTTCTTGAGGTTGTTATGTAAACTGGCCACTCGAGAATGATTTGCTACATATATACGTCTTATTTATCTCATCATGGAAGAATTTGGGAAAAGAGATTCCCATTTAGTTCTGTGCATTCATAAACAAAAACAGGAGCAAAAGCTAGTATGTAGTTCTATAGTATCTACAAATAGGGACAATATTTTCTAAAATTGTTCTATTACGTCATGTTCCATAGAACAAATGGGACCTACCCGCGAGTTGCCGACCCTATAAAAAACTTTTAATGCCCCTTTTAAATAACCCCATGTCTAAAGAAAAACCTCGGCAGGGATCTCATTCCACAACCTCAGCGTTCGCGTCCATAATGTTTTTTTGGCATTTATCTTTTATAAATAAATAAAAAAAATAAAAGTATATTGAAAGTTTTTAACTTTTTTCGTTTTTGCTTGATAAATTAATCAATATTCTGTACATTTTAAAATTGCCTGCCGTTAGCAAGTTTAAAAACTTCAATGAGAGAGATAAAATGCTTAATACAATTTAAAATGAACAATTTATATCGCTTTAATAAACTCAAGGAAGTTAGTAATCCGATTTGCGTGGTCGTATATCATAAACGTTATAATGTTTTACTCATTTGAAAGATTTATCTTATAATAAGTTGTTTTTCTTTACTGTTTTATTTAATGTTTGAGGATAATCATTAGCGTCATCTAAGTTTACAGCTAGGCTGTTAATAGACAAATATAAAACTATTTCATCTCTTTGTGATTGGTTTTATAGTTTTTGCGGTTCATCTAACCATTTTTATTTAAAATATATATTTGAAGAAAAATGACACGTCCTCGCCCAATGTGAGATTCAGATGCACGTTCATTCGAAATCTGGCCGAGTGCTCTACTATTAAGATTTCGATATTACAATGATTATTTAATTGTTAGGTAATGCCTATCTCCAAAAAGTTTCAGTCTACAATAGAGTTCGAAAAGTTCATTTTCTCCACAAAAAGAACAGCAAAAAATATATCGATACCCATAACGATAAATTGTGTGTATTTGATACAAATCGACGTTAAGACGGATAAGGTTTCCGATTGAGTTCATCGAACCGAAAGATACAGGTGCATGGTGAAAGGGATTTGTAAGAAATGGTACAATGGCACGGATAAAAAGAATGAGAATATTTATATGTTGAAATAAATCTTCAATCCTATAAAGATGGACCCATGAATACCTTTCGAATTATTCATCTATATAGACGGAAAGAAAGTGAGTAAGCTAGGAGCTAAATTTACAGAAACGAAATTATTTATTTCAGAGATTATAATATTTTGTATAATTAAACTACTTTGTAAACTATTGCCATTTCGGAAACAAAAAAGGCGACTGGTAAAAAAATAGGAAAATAAAATAATATTTCCATTTTTTTTATCATGTTTTCATGTCATCTGAGTAATTAGTGTCTGTAGAATTGTGTAGAATTTATTTATTGACTGGAGCGTTGTTGAACTTAGTGATCATTTTGACGCCAACGAAGACATCGATCTCCTCATTCTTATTTCATTTCATTGATTTGTATTTATTTTATGCTAGAAGCTATTGTAGATTAAATTATTCAAACAAATTATTTAACTGTACGCTGTTATTAAAACATGTGCCTATAGAGGTCTCTGTGTAAAATATTTCTTACAGTACCTACGTAAAAATTAACTTACCTTGCACTGGAGTATAAATATTCATGTACAGGCAGTCTTCACTCTGGTTCTTCAAGCGAGGAAGCAATCTTCTTAAATACTCCAACCTTCCTTTAGGCATTCTCTCTAGTGCTAATGTCTCGTTAGATATATCTGGTAATCTTTGAGGACAGACCGGACCCATGTGATCAACTGTCTTCACGTCGTCCCAAGGAGCTGGTGCACGGGTTGGTGCAAACCTTTGGAATACAATATCATATACCAACGGAAAGAGTTGTTAAACTAAGGAAACAATATCTATCAATTCTAGTACATTATCGTCTAGAGTGCTGGATGGTACTGCGATAGTGAGTGATCTATAAATAATGTTTATTATACCTATTGATCAATGTCATTTCAATCCTTTCTACTCCGTCTCATAGATTAAATTCGCTGTAAGATTTTCCTCGAGATTACATTTGCTTCACTGCGTACAGCCTATTATTGCCGTTGTAAATTCTAGCCATATTTAATAGAACCAGTAAGTAAGTCCCGATACAAAATTGACCACATAGGACCATGTAAACAACTAAGTTTCAAGTTCGAATAATCTATAATAATGATTTTGTGTTTAATTGACTGAGAAGCATAAAGGCTTATTCCATTATGTCGTTTAGTGGCAGACTCTGTGTGACTTTTTAAGCCTCTCGTTAATCAAATATTCGACCCTCTATTCAAATCTATTCATAGATTTTCTATGAAAGATGAGCTTTTGCATTAATTTCATCAAAATATGCAGCTTGCGGAAATTACAATTACTGAAATATTCTTACAAATAATGAACTATAGAAGGAATACTAAAGTCTATTATATTTATGGATGAATAATATACGTGTTAATGTTTGAACAACAAACTATGATCGGTTTGAGAATAATATTGGGATATTATTGGAAAGCAATTCCAGTCAATTTGGCTCGTGACGTTTCTGCCTCAACGACAAATATACTTCAAATCAAGCGTTAAATAAGAATCTGGAAATTGAACTTACCTGTTCGAACCAGTCGGAGGGGTCGCGTACGGAACCCCAAGATAAGCCTCCACAGGCTTCAAGTACTTATGTTGATCCATTGGGAGAATAACCCCTTGTAATTTCCCGTATCTCGTACCAATAATTCTGGTTCTTAACATAGAATTTCTCCCGCTCCCAAATCCGTTCCCACTAGATTTCTGAGTAACTATTAGCACTAAAAGTAAAACTAATTTTATTCTTTCTAACGTATCCAATCTGAAATTTAACTTTTTCCTCCAACTCACTGTCTCCCTTATTAACGCTAACTTAGTTATTATGTTGTTTTTCTCTATCCAGTACTGTTTTATTGAGTTGCAGAGATGTAGTGGCAGTCTGTCGTTGGCCATTTTCTGTGGATATCACCTTTGTGGCCCCATTTCTTTATTCGGTGTATAATTTGTTTTGATTTGATCGCATTTATCTAACTATTAGGCCATTTTTAGATGGTGCTCTTCATTCTCATTTTAATGTTTTCGTGCAGTCATGTTCGTACCTAAAACAAATTAAATTTCTTATTAAATTATACATTCAACAATATTCAGATTTTCTTATGTCTTAATACACTCTTTTATCTATTTCTCTCTCTCTCTCAGACACACACACTTACGACCACACTCTCATTAAATAATAATTTATTTTATGAAACTTCCTTACGATACCTGCCCCTAAACAATAACAAGTTGAGCTCATAAAACGCTTTTAAACCGCAAACGTTAACAATACAATTTAGTTTATACTAAGCCGGGCTATATATCAAATTACAACTATTTATTACGCCAGTTGTAAATTACTACAAAAGCGAGATTTACTATGCGTCCCTTTATGTCTCTTGCCAAGTTTGCGATGCCAATTGTCCTAATTACTGTTTCAGTGCAAAACAGAACAAAAAGTTTATGGTCTTCATTTAAGAAAATAGTTCTTGCAAAAGAGAGTATCGTGAAGTCTTTCTTTGTTCTTGAATGTTGGCAATAGCACCTTATGTTACGCGTATACTTTTTTTTATTGAAAACTGCATGAGATTCACTAACACCTTGGCTTGTGTCCATAACATCTTGTTTACAAAATGCTTGTAGTTATCAATGTAGTCTCTCGATTTTGTCATGTTTAGAGAAAAATACACCTATTTTTTTCTTTTTACATTATACACACGTATTTCATTCAAAATGTAGAAATAAATTATCAGTGGCGAGTTAGTAGTGATTCTATCTTCAGCACCAAAGGGCGCGGTTACGATCCCATCATCCTATGACCTCATATAATTAATTTTATTAATTTCTTTGACTCTCTATTTTTGATCGGCGATTTTTGAAGGCGAATGCCTTCGTCTTGTAGAATGAAATTAAACGGCTTAGAAATAAATGCATAGTGAAACACCTTTAATGTAGTTAAATAAACAGACATAAATACCACGGTCTATAGACAAATCGAAGCCCGGAATAATAATTTAAACTTTATGTCATTCAACAAATAAAATTTCCATCAAAAAGTTATAAAACACAGCGTAAATTACGCAATAGATTTTGAGAACAAAGACGTAAAATGAACGGGTCTTCAGTAATGACTTTTTCCACCAATTTCATGACATTTGATCGACATAAACAAGCGGCTGGTATTGGTTTTCTTGCACTCTTGCTTGTTGAGAGGCTGTTTTTGAGCAAATTATGTAAGTGTGCGTGGGTAAGCTTATTAAGCATTTTATAGATATCAAGAAATTTTCAGCTCAAAATAACAAAACGCCTCCTAGTTTTTTTTATTCAAAAGAAATAAGCTTACCCACGCACACTTACATAATTTGCTCAAAAAGTAGTCCAGGGGTATGCCCAGTCACTACTGGACTAAGCATTTACACTACTTATATTTACTTACTAGTAGAGATAATAAAATAAAGTAAGAGATAATAAGAATCCCCGGGCGGAAAACTTTAAAAATTGGAACATGGAATGTGAGAAGTCTCAAGAGCCCAGATAAGATCTATAATACAGAGAAGGAAATGAAGCGTCTTGGGATCGATGTCTTAGGCCTGAGTGATGTAAGATGGGAAGGATGTGGTAAGCATCAAATTGATAAGGACTATGTGATGTACTATTCTGGATCAGACAACTCATCTAATCTATATGGTGTGGGAGTAATAGTTAACACAAAATCTATAGGCACATCTATTACCTTCGTGCCATTGTCTAATCGTGCCATGATGCTTCAAGTCGAGGCGAAACCTAGAAATCTCAACATTGTTCAACTTTACGCACCTACTACCGATGGCACAGACGAGGCAGTAGAGGACTTTTATAGGGATGTCGACCAGCTGATAAAAGTTACTAAGAGTCATGAAATTAATATAGTCATGGGGGACATGAATGCAAAAGTTGGAGAGGGAGAGGTCCCAGGTGTTGTAGGAAAGTATGGATTGGGAGAAAGGAACGAGAGAGGTGACAGGCTTGTGCAATTTTGTCAGGAACACGGTCTTGTTATTATGAATACTTTTTACCAGCTTCCTTATCGAAGGCTTTATACGTGGACGTCACCTCGACATAAACCCGACCATATAATGCGAAACCAAATTGACTTTATTATGATCAATAGTCGCTTCAAAAATGCCATTCGGAGTGCTAGGACATATCCAGGTGCAGATATCAGATCAGACCATAACCCCGTCGTCGCTGACATGGCGTGTTCTCTTAAGAAGCTAAAGAAAAAGTCAAGGAAAAGGGTTGACATCAGGGCGCTTAAGGACAGTAGTGTGGAGCCAATGGTAACGAGGGATATTAATGCATGGGCATCTGTTGACAAATTAATGCCACAAAACCCTCGACCGGATGTTGAAGAGAGATGGGGATCTCTTAAGTCTGAGCTCACCAAAATCAATCGGGAATATCTTCGGCCTAGAGATTGGGAGTTTAAGCAGGTTTGGATGACTGACAAAATCTACCAACTAATGGAAGAGAGGAGACTCTATAAACACACAGATTCCGAAAAATACGAGTCTTTGGACAAAAATATACGTAGAGAGGTACGATTTGCTCGAGACTCGTGGTATAAACGAAAATGTGAACGTGTAGAGGAACTTCACGACAAACATGATTCATTTAACTTGCACAAAGAGATCAAGATAATGGCTGGTAACAAACAACCATGTCAAAATTTATTGGCAGACGAGCACAACCTCCCAATCCTTGACCTAGCAAAGAAGAAATTGATGTGGGAGCAATATATTCAGTCCATGTTCGCAGACGATCGACGACTCCTAACTAGACCAATCGGCCAAATTGATGGAAATTCTATCCTGAAGGAAGAAGTTCTCAAAGCATTACGTCGCGCGAAAACAGGGAAATCTGCAGGACCAGACGACGCTTATGTAGAAGTCCTCAAGCTCATAGATGAAGAACACATAGGAGCACTGGTCAACTTATTTAATCTGGTATATGAGACTGGACAACTTCCTGAAGATTGGATAAAGTCTACTTTTGTCACGCTACCAAAAAAGAAAAACGCTAAAAGATGCGAAGAGTATCGCACAATCAGCATCATGAGTCAAGTCCTGAAACTCTTTCTCTTTATCATACACGAGCGTATCAGAACTAGATGTGATGAACAGCTTAGCGACAGTCAATTTGGGTTCCGTGCAGGAGTGGGCACAAGAGAGGCTCTGTTTGCAGTGCAGGTTCTTGTCCAAAAATGTCGAGACATGCGACAAGACGTCTTTCTATGTTTTGTGGACTACGAAAAGGCGTTTGATCGAGTACACCATGATCGTCTTGTAACAATCTTACACGATATCGGCTTGGACGAGAGAGACATCCGCATTATTCAGAATTTGTACTGGAATCAACGAGCTACTGTTAGAGTCGAAGGGGAGGAATCCAAAGAGATTGAAATAAAAAGAGGAGTACGACAGGGTTGCATACTCTCACCGATACTTTTTAATTTGTACTCGGAGGCGATTATGGCAGAAGCGCTGGAGGGATTAGACTGCGGAGTTAAAGTAAACGGGCGTCTCATAAACAACTTGAGGTACGCCGACGATACAGTCCTCATAGCGTCTACAGAGACTGAGCTCCAGAAGATCGTTGATAGAGTCAATGCATGTAGTCTCAGGGAAGGGCTTAAAATGAACATCAAAAAGACGAAGTTTATGATTATTTCCGACAACGACAATCTCAGGCCAGCAATTACTATATCAGGACAAGACCTTGAAAGGGTAAACAAATACAGATACCTCGGAACATGGTTAACTCAAGAATGGGAGAGCAATGTTGAAATTAAAACACGCATCGAAATAGCCCGAAGTTCTTTTGGAAACATGCAAAAGGTACTCTGTAACCGCAATCTTAAAATCTCACTGCGTGTTCGCCTCCTTCAATGCTATATTTGGCCCGCAGTTCTATACGGATGTGAGGCCTGGACTATTAAGGAGCATCTCAAAAAACGTATAGAAGCATTCGAAATGTGGGCCTATAGACGCATGCTGGCAATATCTTGGACTCAGAGAGTTACCAACGAGGAAGTACTACGACGAGTGGGTAAAAAACGCCAATCTTTGCAAACCATCAAACAACGAAAAGTGGCATATCTGGGACATGTCCTCAGACACGATAGATATGAGTTGCTCCAGCTGATAATGATGGGAAAAGTTGCTGGTAAGCGGAAAGTCGGTCGTAGGAAGAAATCGTGGTTGCGCAACATCAGGGAGTGGACCGGGATAGCGAGCGCCGCCGAACTGTTTCGCCTCGCTAAGGATAAAGCGAAATATGCTAAGCTGACAGCCGACCTTCACTAGTTGGAGAGGCACCGGAAGAAGAAGAAGAGATAATAAGATAATGAAGCCAAAGAACAAAAATATTTCGTAAAATCTTTTCAAAAGACTTCAACACAAATAATATTTCATTAGGTATGAACAAAAAGCCTCATCCCAACCTCAATGCATGAAAAGAACAACATTTAAAACCAAAAAGTATTTGAAACTCAAAATGTTGAAATTCACAGTACTAACACCGGATAAGCCTCACAATTTACGCTCGTTAATTTGAATTAATTATAGGGAAAACCTTTTTCAGTATAGATATTGAATTTGTTATAACAAAGGGATCCTGATAAAGGATGAGGGCATTTTTTTATATACAGGATAACCGCTTTTGTTCCATTCAAAATGTTATTTGGTTTTTATTTTTTTATGTTTACTGCGGTCTGGGTTTTAAATGTTATTGTTGAAACTGAAAGTAGGTGGTGTTTAATTAGATCTGTGTGAACTTCAAAATGATATGTCTTTATTAGACTCGGTTTTTATTTTAATCTGATCAATCCTCTGGATCTGCAGGTCTACTATGAAATGAAATCTGAAAATGTTGATCAACGTTTCGCAGAATTTTATTTGCTGAGGTTATTTTAATAGATTAGTAGTCGAATTCTCGGTTAGAACTCAATGAAACTTCGGAACGAACACGTTAGGTAACGACGTCGTCAGTCAATATTTGGATGGGTTCGAAAATGTCGGGTATCAAGTCAAATCAAGTCAAAGCAAATCAAGTCTACCAAACGAAGGTAGTTTGGTAGACTTGACTTGCTGATCGCTCGCACGGTGTTTGTTTTACATGACGGTCACTAACTTAACGTCCCTTTGAACGGGATACTCGACATTTTCGAACCCATCCAAATATTGACTGACGACGTCGTTACTTAACGTGTTCGTTCTATTTCAACGCTAGCAACAACATCATCGTGCCCGTCAATGTATGCTACGATCTAAGATATTTACGTCTCATAATGAAAATTTTACTGTTTAATCCCCTTTTTGGATAAGTAATGTTTATTAGCAAAAGCCAACGTATAAACTTCCTTATCTTATCTCAAGTTTTGCGGGTCCAGTACAATTCAGTTGGGATCTTTAGTGTTTCCCCCTTAGCCATTCAGCCTCTTCATGCCTGAATTTATCTCAAGGGCTACCGTCACTTAAATTACTTTGGAAGTACCAAATATAGGAATTAGTCTGCTGGAAATTGAAAATTCTGAGTATATTTAGATAGAATAAGCTCTATTTGCTACATAAATAATATAATATACTACTAGTTCTAGGTAAGGTTACCTAACTTATCTACTTTTTGCCTATTAAACAGAATAATTAATAGGCATAAGAAGGCATTTTTGTTGAAAGTATTTTTTCTGATTGAACGTGGTGTACGTTTTGACTCGCGCGCAACTTTGTTTGCTTGATTATTACTTTTCCGTTGAAATTCTGGAAAATCTTTTTAATTGGATGCCCACGTTTCCTATATAAATGACACGACCTATAAGTTTCAGGTCTCCATGATCAGCGGTTCAGGCTGTGCGTTGATCTGTCAATTAGTTATATTATTAATCATTTATATTTTTAATACATCAAAAAAAAAAATGCTGTAAAAATAAAAATTCCTTCAAAGTTGCCATCAGGCTCACATGGTACTATAATTTTTAACTTGAATTCATAATTTTATGAAATAAAATATGCGTTACCATTTTCCACTTTGAACGTAGTCTTTGAATAATAGAAATGTTTAATTCAAGTAAAATTTTGACTCATGTGGAATAATACTATGAATTTTGAGCTTTTGATGTTAATGAATGTGAAACTTTGCAGCGACTATGTGGGTGTTAAGGATTCTCTCTATTATGCTAATCATTGAAACAGTCCTTCAACCTTAATCATACCAGAAAATAGTAGGAATGCAGACAAATTATTCAGAAGTTCATTTTCAAGAAAAGTTTTATATATATTTTTAGGGTTCCGCACCTTAAAAGGAAAAACGTAACCCTTATAAGATAACTTTCTTGTCCGTCTCTCTGTCTGTCAAGATCCTTTATTGACAGAGGAAAAGAGAGCTATCGCGTCACTTGATAGTAATTCATTGATTTATAATACATATTTGATATAAGTTCAGTTAAGTATATTTCAGATAAAATATTAAAGAACAAAAAAAAAACTTAGAATACGAAACGAAGTGATACAGACTCCAGCAACTCTTACATCGATCTTATCTCAAACGAGGACACTCAATCCTCACAAGACGTTAAAAAAGATGACAAATGGCTTATTCGATATTCGTTCTGAACGCTTGTAATAAATCAATAACGGTGCCATTACTGCTAAAGAGGAATATTGATGGGGAAATAAAGACGTCCAATCAGCCAATATTAAAATATTTGCTGAATAGCGATTCCGGCCCACTTCGCAATGATTGCCCGTTATATAGTATTACAGAAAGGGGTTAGGGCACTTTGTTTGACGTTCTAACGTTTTGGCAATAAAACTTTATGTGTTTTCATCAAATTTCAAACAGTATGGTCAATTTGTAAATTTCACGTCCAGTTATATCAGAAAACTTTATTTTATCTATACTAAATCTATACTAATATTATAAAGAGGAAAGATTTGATTGTTTGTTTGTTTGCATTTAATAGGCTCTGAAACTACTGGACCGATTTCAAAAATTCTTTCATCAATAAAAAGCTACATTATCAGAGAGTGACATAGGCTACAGCTTTTCCCGAAATTCAATGTGGTTCCCGTCCGAATGTGATGGGCAAATCCATTAATTTAAAAAAATAATATTCTTTCCATTTATTTTCATGAATTTTTTATCTCGTTGATGTAATGTCAGCAAAATCAACAATAGGAATATTTTGTTCCATAGTTACATTCAAATTGAACAATACATTGGCTTTAGAAAAGATTATGATTATTACAGTTTTTCTTCTTTTTCGCTACACTCATATCATTATCTTTAGCAATCTTTAGGTTATTTGTTTTCTAAACCAAAGAAATTACGACATCAACTTCCCAAAACTACTGCCAACTTTGGTTTACTAACCAAAACGCCAAGTGTCACCAAGTCTATCGACGTTAGTCAAGAAGCTATTCGTATGCCGCAAAACTTCCCCGATTTCCATACTGGATCATAGTTTTTAGAGTGCATGATATTATACGTGGCCTCCGATTTATGCCCTATACGTGATCTTTTTCCTTATTCACTTGAACCTGTGAATATTATATAGCAGCGGGAAGGGTAAAAGCGCTGTCTATTTTGGCTCGGAGATAGCATGTGTTTTAAATTGCCATCTTCAACGGTTTCGAAGAAAATGTTGAATTTTGCTTGTACGGTACGTATTGTCGAACATTCTTATCTTTGCTATCTGTTGTGTCTATATTATTATCAAGACATCAACGCGCATGAGCAGTTCATATTATATTCAATATTTTGTGTATCTTTGTTAAAATATAGTTAATTTGGGCATTTTTTAAGATTTCACTACATTTAAAGCGGAGGGAGCGGAATGGATAGTGATATCAAAATTCATATTTCAATCTACATATCTATAATTATCTGTAGCTTCTGTTCAAGGAAACAGTCATACAAAAATCTCTCCACAGTTAAGGACTCATTCAACTATAAATAGGTTACACTTGAGTGGACATAATTAATTTTGAACGTGACAATTCGTAAGTGATTCAAAATTAAGTGTACAGATGTACAAGGATGTTTATAAACGTGAGTGACGTTTGTAGGAGGGCGTTACTGTGGCATATTTTCATACATTTTGTCAAAGGCGAACTGTCAAAAAGTGACATACAATATGAACGGGAGTTGTAGTTTCAATTTCGGCCACGTTCATAAAGACCTTTGTAGCACTATATTTATTACGAAATTAAGTTATATCAATTCTTTAATCTTTGGTCCAGTAGGACCTTCAGAAGCTTCAACCGGTTTAATGCATGTTATACTAAAATACTAGGTACTCGAATTTCACAAAGAGGATTAGTCAAACACCGCAAACAGATTTGTGTTAAACGAAAAATGATACAAGAATTAGTAATTTATTCAACAGAACAGCAACTAAAAGAGGAAATGCATGTCGTCATTTAAAAATGCTTTGTGCGATGAAGACTATATTAAAAACAATAAAGCAGAAAATGGAATACACTATAATCTTAAAGTAAATTAATAAATTAACTGGAATATCTGTCTATTAAATTGTTTGCTAATAAACAACTATAAGAAGCTTACAATAAATAAAATTAAATTAAATTCCTGCCAACTTTACACAGTCTCCTTACGTTTCAGCAATATTAAGTTTATTACAAAACCGTTTTAGCTTGGCCTTTAATAAAACTTGTATTAAATTTTACGACTGAGCCGAAGACGGCGTTTAGGAGTATTATGTCATGACAATTTTCTATGCTTCAAATTTTAATGTAGCTGAATTCTAAGGATCTTAAATCACTGTGACATTTTATGGAGTTGCTCAATCCGTACGGAAAAGGATGAATATGAATTATAAAATGAATACTGGGGTGTCCCAGAAGTAAAGAGATAAAATTATCTTTACAATATTTAATAAAAAATAATCTGATAGCATAAGTTTTTGGAATGCAAATGAAAGTAAAACTAATTTACTTTTAATAACTATATCAAATTTGCTCTAGCGATTCCTTTGAATCCAATTTTTCTCAAATTAATAGCCGCACGCTTCATGACCGCTTTTCCAGATGTAGCTGCTACTCTTTTGGCCAATCTGGTCCATCTGTTTTTGAAAGATGTCAACGTTTGTGGTATATCTGTGTATTTTTTATACTCCTTTTTACACAGAGCCCAAAACATTTCAATACCTCGAGCTTGAGGTACATTCGGGGCATTATTTTGTCTAGTTATGAACTCAACACCTGCGGTCTGTAAATACTGCGTAACATTAAACTCGTAATGGCATGAAGCCAAATCCGGCCAAAACAAAACATCTTCCCTCTGATAATGCTTGTCTATAAAGGGTATTAAACGTTTGATAATGCACTCTTTAAGATAAATCTGGGCGTTCATAGACCCTGAATGAATTTTCCGTAAATTTGGTTAACATTCACTTAATTTTTTTAAAGAAACTTGCAACTATTACGCTTGCTACTATCTCGTTCACATGGGAAAATAAAAGTGGTATATGAATATGACATTTAAAAGTATATATGTAAACATTCTTATGCATGGAGTCATATCGAGAATTAATATTCCTTTTCAAATTGTTGTTGCCCACGTCGTTGCTAACAGTTAATTCTGACGTTACGGATGATATTTTGATATTAAAAACAGAGACTTAAAATTTACCTTGCATATAACTAGTTACTATAGAATTGACGAGTAATAAGATAATTTTACTTAACCGCAACGGTAAAAGGAGGATCACGAAAAAACCGAGATGAAAAAAAGTGGTTCAAAGGTAGAGAAAAGCTGAAGAGAGATCTTGAAATGTTGACTTCAGAAAAAATCGACTACGTTTCACCTACTCTTAATTATCGTCGTATAATAGTATCACCGCCAAAATAAAGATTGATTTTCCACTAAAGACAATATGACGGAACAATATTGAGATAGCCAATTATTATCATTAGAAATTATAATAATATAGTCAGTGAATTTGACTTGGTGATAATAGCAAACCTTATACAACATCAAAGCCAAAGTTAAATCAGAATCATTGAATCCATTAATTTGATTCAACTATTCATATCACAATGGAAATTATACTCAGATGGAATGGAATATTACATATTTTGGATAAATGCGTGAGTAATATTAAATTACACTCGAATACCTGTCAAAGAAAAGACATGTAATATATCAAACTGACAGGAAAACACACTGTGGCGGATTGCAATGAATTGAAATCCCTTTTGTGGTATTACGGTACGTAATCCACTCAATTAAAATGAATATTTTGAGCCATAATTTTTTTTTTTACTCTGTTGTACACGAGTTTTATATTCTATATCATTTTAACTTATATTATGCTAAGTGTTGCATCTTATTTTATTTCAATGATATCCAGCAGCTTAGTAATTATATCGCCATTGTGTCTTTCTGGCCCACTCGATATTTTATAGAATTGTGTGCTTAAATCTTTAAAACTACGCAACGGATTTTAATGCGTTTTTTTTTAAATAGATATAGTGATTCAAGAGGAATGTTTTAGGTGTAATACATTCCTAAATTCCCACGGGAAAGCGGAATACACGCAAACGAAGTTGCGCGGGTTTAGCTAGTAGTTAAAATAGTCTATTTTTTAAAATAAACAATTACAGACTTTTCTATGCGTTGCTATTGGTCTACGAAATGAAATAAAACCGGACAAGTTCGCGTCGGGCCACGCTTGCGAATGAGTACAATGCCATATTCTATGACATTTGTACGTTTTCGTCAAAGAAATTTTACTTCACAAGTTCGTCGGCTATTACTCGGTAACTAGTAGTGCCTACTTAACCGTTATAGTTTTCCTTGTAGGTTCACTATATGGACTACTATCATGATTTTTTTCGTATTTCTAAACGCAAGACTTTTTGAGATAGAGGGGGGCACCACCGTGCAAAACGAAAATTGACACGTTAAATGTATATAATTCGCGAACGGATAATTGTATCGGAAAATGATCTTGTCACGTTCTCAATGTTTTTAAGAGACCTATCTAACGATACCCCACAACATGGGGTCGGTGCGAAAAAATTTTTAATTCCCATTTTACCTGTGAAGGCACCCCAAAAAAAATATTTTATAAAATTTTATTCTATTACTTTGTTAGCATTGTTAATATGAGTACACATACCAAATTACAGCTTTCTAGCATCAAGCGTCAAGGCGCTAGACCGCGGACGGACAGACGGACATGGCGAGACTATAAGGGTTCCTTGTAGTTTACTACGGAACCCTAAAAACAGACTATACTAATAGTAGAAGTTCATAACAATCTAAGATTATTGTTAACTTTCTTGTGAATTTTCTAGAATTTTAGAAGTTGTAAAGCATAACATTGGCATACGATAATACCAATACAGACTGTTTTATTAGCTTCAGATCTAGACTGAGCCATTATCGCAGAGTTCTAGTCCACATTAACATTGTCTAGACATTACACTAAGCCTAGATCAATATTGAACGATTAGCATAAATCGTAACTTTATAGATTTGCAATTTAACCTCTGGAATATTCGTAGCAAGGTCGCCATAATATCATTGATAGCTGTGGCTTTTGGGGAGGCCTTCGTCCAGCAATTACTTTTTAGGCTGACATGATGATAATGATGGTTCTGTTTATGGCTTTTAACTTTATGTACGGTGCCAATAATCGCGTGTTCAAATTCTGCAAAGGACAAACATTGTAATGAATGTGTATTTGCAGGAAAAATTGTAGAAATGGACATTGTGTTTTACAGAAAAATTATAAATATCCTTTCCTTTCGTCTGTGCTGTGTTATTACTGTTTTTATTTATTGGTGATTGATAAAACTGGGTTACAATTTATTTTTCAAACTTTGTAAATAAGTTTTACTTAAAGTTTAACTTTATCTTTGATATACACTCGAGAGCCATGAATGCGGGAAACCTAAAGAAACCTATAAATCTCGGAAACGAATGCTGTTTCCAAATTTTTTTTAAGGCGAGATCTGCGTTTTTTTTTTAATGTAATTTTTAATAAATAAAATGTAGTGACTTTCATATAAGGGGTAATAATTATATTGTCTATTAAACACTGTTTATTTTATTAAGCTAGCATTCTTAGTTTTCGAGATTTATACGTTTCTTTAGGTTAGCATTTCGCATTCATTCCTCTCTAGTGTATTTAAGATAAAAAAATAATAATCTTGATCTTTGAATCATCAAAAATCTGTCTTATTACAAAGCAGTTATCAAAATCCAACGATTTCACCGCAAATTCATATTCTTGAGGTAAAATCACTCCCGCTTCAATTTTTCGTTCCCGTTTTGGACGCAAAACGCATTATCTGGTAATTTTTCGATTCCATTTTCCGACATTACGATAAGGGGCTTACAAGACGAGACGAGTGAGATGCTTAAGCAGAATTACTCATATGCATCATAAGTATAGAGATGATAACTTCAGAATTCGATGTCGGGTATTTTAGCGGAATATTAATACAACGGCTGTTCTCGTTGGACGACAGTCGCTAAACAAAGTCGGTGGTCTACAGGCAGCTTGAAAAACGCTGGCCTCTGTCAATCTGCATTAGAGCTGCGTGGCAGAATACGTTCTAATCCTCTTCGATTGAAGGGAGACCAGTGTCCCTGCAGTGGGATGATTATGGGTTTATTTGAAGTAAATGAGCTGACCGGTTACTATGATTTTGTGGCTTTTGGTGTAGAAACATTAGGCCCATCGGGTTCCAGTGCATTGTCCTTTTTAGAGACATCGCAAAAAGGCTGCGACAAACTACTGGTGACCCAAAGGCTGGCAGTTACTTCGCTCAACGGATCTCTATCGCCGTTCAGCAAGGTAACGCTGCTAGCATTTTGGGCACCCGGCCACAGGGACCATGCCTTTTTAATTCTTAATGTTAGTTTTTATTGTTAGTTTAGTTTTTATTAATTTCATATTATTTAGTTATGTATTGTACCAATAAATAAAACTGTGTAAACACTTTTACTTTCGAAAAGTAATTTTTAAGTTATAATTTTCAACCTCACTAGGTTAGAAAATTAGGTTAGCATTCTAAGTGGCACAAACGCAACAGAAAGATGGAAGGGTCCACCTCAAGGTGTCCTTTCCAGGACCATACAGAACTTTGATAAGGGTCGACATTTTCAAACTCAAAGATGTGGGCCCCGGAGGAATTTATTAATTCATTTTATGTGATTTATATGCAAGGTCCGACATAATTTTGTCGTGACGTCTGCTTTTAGGAAATTAGTGGTAGTTGTAAAGATAATTAAGAGTATTAACTCTCGTGTTTTAGCTTTTTTCAACTTTCATATTGAATACTTAGAATGGTAGAACCACAATTTTGGCGGATTCGAGCGAAGAAATACTTCTCGAACAGAAATTGTCTATGTATATTGTGTCCTACTGTTGAACAGTCAAGATGGCAAGCATTTTCGTGCTTATGTTCTACGCTAAAGCACCAAAATTGCAAAACGATTTCTTTTTCTCAAGTACTCTCCGGTCGAATCAGCCAAAATTGTGGTTCTACCATTCTAAGTATTCAATATGAAAGTTGAATGAAACATCAACAAAGTGTAATAATAATTCCAAGTTTTTCAAGTAATGTCATAATAAAGAATTGCCCCACAAAACATGTTTTCATTACGTTACAAACAAGAGTTTATAAACGATTCATTAGTCCGTGTCCCGGGGGCGATGGAAATTTTAGTATTTTTGTTGAGTTTTCCTTAAAATTACGACGTTGGAATTTCGGTTGGTCTTTTCAACAATTTTTTAATGAAGAGAGCTTATAATTGAAGCAAGATGAAGAGCAGAGTTTCGGGTATATTTAAATCATTATGACTACATCTTATGCCTTTAGAGAGAAACGAAAGGCTAGGTAAAGTAAAAGGTATCAAGGTGAGAATAGCCAGATTAGACTTTATGTCCATAAAAGTTCATTAGCGACCAATATGCTATGCAAAATGAGAAATAAGACGAGGACAGCTCGAGTTATTCAAGTTAAGTTCACAGCCATTTTGTGGTCTAGTTGACAGTCCTACCTCCGCTACTAATATTGGATTTCTGCACAAAACATTCTTGAGACGTATATTTTTCACTCAAATTTTATTCATCGTACAAATTTGTTGTCTGGTACTAAAACATTTGTACATTCAAGCTTGTTATTAAGGATCAGTTGACGACACAGGCTACTTAGCTTCTCCCAAAAACCTACTTCGGATCTGATGACGGTATGTGAGTAATGTATAATGAGAAAAGACACACCCATTAAACTTAATTACCTTCATTCGAACGCTATGCCTAGCTTCTTTTATTGATGATACTACGATTTACCAAACGGCTTTAGAAGCTTCCATCTTAATAAATGACATACCTTTATTTTTCTATTTCACAAAGTCCATTACCACTTAAGTGTACGTCCAGCTTCCATTACCACGTGCTCCATGTTACCAATAAAACTTAATGTATCGCGTACAGTCTCCCCTGTAGATGATTCAGCTAAAATGACCGACCTAATATCTTGAGAGGGAAAACTTCTTTTCACGGTTGTCGAGCCGGGAATTCCGCAAAGTAATGCCCCCTCAGAAGCAAAAACGGGTCAAGATATAACAGTAAGGGGTGCCGGTAAGTGAAAAATATCGGTCAAGTGACCAACTGACGGCTACATTAGCTGTATAACTAGTTATTGGTTTTCTCTCATCAGATTCAATATTCGATTAATTTTTTTTCCTGCACAGATTGTGCAGTTTTATGCTGCCGTATTTTTCGTTGCTAATAGTCAGTGTCATGATCAGGTAAATAGTGAGAAGTTTACTGCCTGCTGGCTGACTAATAAAACCGGATCAAACTGCTTTTTTATCTAAACCTATTCAGTGAGTGATTTCTCTGTATCTCAGCTGTAAACCATTTTTTTTACCAGTGGTAATTTTGCTTTTATTTCCGAAATGGTAGCTAGTAGCTTATGTAAGTAGATTAAATTACTCAAATAATTTATACTGTATGTACTCTTTGACGAGAAAAAGTAAATAATCTATTATCTAAATTTATTTTTTTGAATTATTTGAAAAGAGTAATACGAATGAGAACATTGGTGATACTTTATGGTCACCCGTTAGGTCGTTTGATCGATAATAAAAAATAAAAATAAATATCTTTCCTCAACATATTGTTATCACATTATTCCTCCATTAAACACAGCACATTATAACTCCGTTCCAACATCTCACAACTTCTTAAGAAATTCCCCATGAAGTCATTATAGTATATTTTATGATATCAAATATCCCACTCTCAAAACAAACAGCTCAGAGAGTCCATTAGGGAACAAAGAAGTACTTAGGTATAACAACGTATTTAATTAACCCTGTTTGTAGAAGACATTAGTGAATTTTTATTATTTTTCTTAGATGTGCGAGTCTTTATTACAGAGTATAAAAGAGCCTGCGCCTTTGTTCGTGGAAAATCTTACAATAATAATGAAACTTGACTAAATCATCACAATGCACTAGGGGAGCCAATAAAATAATATATGCATGATATAAAAGTTGCATGGATATAATTCAAGTATACACCTACGTCATATAAATAACACACTCCAAGTTTCGGGTCTCAGTAAGATTAGGCTATGCATTGATCAGTCAGCCAGTCATTCAGGGCAAAGAATTTTGTATGTATAAATTGTCCTTCTAGATTGTAGTCTATCTAAAATCACTAATTTCATCAACATTCAATTATTCAATGAAAACTTAACAATTTAGTTTTCTTTTGTGGAGAAAACCGCGGGCATCCGCTGTTTCAGAATAAAAAGGATCTTGAAACAACAAAATATAAAACTGAGCTAGGGAAAAATATACCAACGAAATAAGTAACTTTTATACCTCGGAATACTTATACTCAGGAGGAAAAATATTTCAACACAGTAAACACTTTCCCCAGTCAAAATATTCATCAGCGAAATGTTCTTGAGAAAAGAAAAAAAACTTATCTTTAGTTGCGATAAAGACAACAAAAGGTGGAGTACTAAAACACAGATGTAGAACGGCTTAATGGAAATGCTAAAAGAAAGGAATGACGTTGAACTTTTACAGACATTCAATCTTCAAGGATACTAGAGATTTTTGAATTCAAAGAGGTTTTTTTTTGTTTGTTTAACACAATTCCTGTTTTATCTAAGACTATAAATGTCCAACATTTTCAATGGAATCGTATCAATAGTTCTAGTTATCAGACTGAGGGTATTTTTTATTTTATAGTCTTTCGTACTTTTTGCTTTTTTAGCCTTAACTCATTAACGAGTGGACTGTTACAGGGACAAAAAGTCTCAGTCTAATAAAGGGACTTCTGGGAATAAAGGATGCATTTTTGTCATTTACTTTAATCAATATACTTTTATTTTTTTCTTTTATTTTATCATGTTAATTTTAACATTTTTCCCTGTATTTTTGACCACCTTTACATCTTGATTTTTATCGTATCACTGCACACTCGTATCTATTTTATTTGTATAAATTTTTACAACTACAGCAGTATCATATTCAAGAGATAGAGAATGAATATAACTATCTTTTTGCATGAGCTTTAGAATCGTCAGATTTTTTTTAGTTGGTATCAGAGCCCCTCGCATGCCGTCTCGGAGGAGAGGTGCCTGTGATAACTCTGGCGCTCCCCGAGCAACGGGTGTATGCGTAAAATCATTTTTCCTGCTTCCATGTCCCGTCTGTCAGTATGATATTTAAATTCATAGGGGACAAATTCGTAATAGTCCAAACACCGATAGGATGTATGGGTGTTTGGACAATTACAAATTGTTCGCCGGCTAATTTATTTCTGATTTAATTGTGAGTTTGCAAGGAAGCTGTAGTTTCTTTGCTGGAAAGTTAATAAGCTTCACTGATTAATTTAAAACCGATTCCGTGAATATCTGCACTTCCTAAATATAAATGTGGAGCGAATGATGCATGAGTGGGAACGGTGAGTGTGTGAAGAGTATGGAATGTGTGAATGAGAGGGCATGAGAGTGGGAGGAATGAAAAGTTATGTTAGATATAAGATGGACGACGGTGTACGTAACGTATGTATAAAGTTAGATTAATAGTTTGTGAGTTTAAAGTGAGAAATAAAAGATTAAAGTGTTAATATTGCTTTATTGAGACCAGCCACCCCACATAAATACGTGGATAAGTTTATGGGATATAGTATACAGGTATAGGTAGTCAATACTAAAATAATTTATATGTTCATGCTTGCGGATGCGATTTCTAAGTTATAGACACATACTGCACAACGTGGCGTCTGTATGTCTGTGGTTAGAGAAAAGTTATGTTTTGACATCTGGCCAATATGACTGTGCGCGTATAAGTTGGATAAAGAACATAAAGTCTCCGTGATTATGAGACAGTATAATATTATTATACACGCGTAAATTACGTTCCAATCCAATCCAACTGGTACAAGATTTCTAGAGAAAAATTCAATGACTGCGTTTGAATTAGCGTGGACACACCTTCTTGTGATAATATAATATTGTGTGATTTATCGCAATAAAGTCGTTTGTAATCATCATATCGATAAATCAGATGTTTGTTTGGAGTTTTTGTGACAAGTATATTTGAAGAAAAAACGTTTATTCCAATTCAATATTTTTTTAATAATATAATCCTTTGCAAACGTTTTCTGTTTGACCTTATAGAATAAACAACACCGCTTTACAACCAGAAAGTTCTGCATTATTAAGGAACAGTGGAAACACGTGTCAATACTATTTCCACTTCCATACATTTTGGACGAAGTAGAATAGAATAGTAATTTGCTTGTCAGCTTGAATTTGTTTTGTTCAAAGTTGGTTCTATCTTTGGGTTTCTGAATAGTTTAGAATCAATTCGTTCGTTTGTTCCTGGGTGTACATTTTTATCGATATTTTATTAAAAAATATCGTTAGGTCTTTGTTATGCAGTTCTGACGACTATCGCTTAATGCACAAATAAATATTTATCAAACCATTAGATTAAGTTAGTAGACCCCTTCCATCTATTGGATCAAGAAACAAGAAAACTAGGTAACACTAAAAAGATAAAAAAGAAAAATGTCGTATCACTAGTAATAAGAAAGACATAGTTAATTGTTTATTTACTTTTCGTTAATGATCAAACAGAGAAGGATGGCGAACATAAATAGGAACTTGTACTGAGATGTAAAAGTGGAAAGAAAGGCTAGGTAATAATGATCAAATTTCCGAAATGATAGCTTGTAAAATAGATAAGTGAATATTAAAATATAGAAAAAGAGCACGTGAACCTGTTCCCTGAACACGATTTAATTTTATTTCAATTTAAAAAGTTGTTAGCAGTTCTAAAATTTAAATCAAAGTAGGTAATTTATTCTCTGGTCCTTCACAGTCACTTAAAAACGTCGTAGCAACGTAAAATGAAGTGGTAATAATCTATTTATAGCAAAACCTTTGACGCAAATGATCACAATATGAATAATTTTCATCATTCAATATTATTTCGAGTGTTCTTTTATTACACCGTCTATATTTGTATTATACTTTGTAAAGGATTATTCAGCAAATTAATTAAAACGAACTCTGCTATCATTTTAATTATCTTTGTGGAATGTGGAAGAACTTGATACAGAGGGTTGTATTAGTAATTAGAAATTGAGCACCCGGATTAATTTCATTCAATTTTCAAAGGAATATTATGGTTCCTTGGGAAAACACAAATTTTGCTAATGGTCGGGAAAGTGGGTGGTTAGTCGAGCCAAACTGTCGTTACTCTCATTATTATGACACAGATATTTGAATATTCAATCTTTTTGAAAGCTTCTTTATGAGAGTGAGGATAAAGCGATTATGTTCATATACAGCTCGTCTATGAAAGTAACTCAATAAAAGATTATAGCTAAAGAAGTAGGACATTGTTATTGTTATACTACATCAAATTATCCAGAATTGACAGCCCGGTGGTGGTGGTGCATATTATTTTAAGGTATGTAAAATTTCAATATTAACATACCCATAGATTTCAGTTTTTCGTGTTAAGAAAATGTCTCTTAGATAGATAGATAGGTAAAACATTTATTTAATTGCAACGACCGGATTACAATTACAAAGTACCTACATCACACTGACATTAATTACACGTTTACACCAAAAATACAGGGTTAAAATAATATATGTATATTTATATCGATGGCATGTCCGCTGCAATATGAAAAGATTGCACGTCAGTGAATAAAAATTGCTCAGAGTGAGCAAATCACTGATTTTCAGATGCAACCCAACGCCAGTCATATGTTTCTTCTACTCTTATACTCCTACGAAAATAAAGCATTTGAATAACTTTTATCACCGAAGCAATCACGAAACAAAGCGAAACTTTATTTGCAACTCCAATAAAAAAGCAAAGTGCGCTTTGTCACAAACCTCTAAATATAAGGTCGAGGAAACATCGTAAAAAACTTCTTTAAAGGCCCTAACGTTTCTGATCCTATCCGTGCTATAAAAAGTATTCGTACATACAATGGTGTCTGATCTTATCGGTTATGTCACTGTTAACGAAATTGCTTTGCCTGATTGCGTCGAATCCAACTTTTTTAAACCTTCCAGTACTGATTCAGGAACGAAAGTTTCTATTTTTATTTCTTTTCAACATGTCCTGTCTGGGTCTTCTTCG
Source organism: Endotricha flammealis (assembly GCA_905163395.2). NCBI lineage: Eukaryota > Metazoa > Arthropoda > Insecta > Lepidoptera > Pyralidae > Endotricha > Endotricha flammealis. Next base: position 16,355,722 of record LR990855.1, read on the forward strand.
TTTCTTTTCACATTTCTTTAATCTTGAAAAGTGATAATAGATTATTTTGTCCGTCTTTTAATATTATTGGTTCCATTATCAAAATTTTACGCAATTGTCACACTGTTTGCACCAAAAGCCTTGATTGCCAAATAAAATCTAGCTTTTTTCAACAAATTCAAACGCTAAAGCTTCAGTGAAATGAATAAAAGTTTGGACACTCTTAATATAGCCTGACAGTGAATTGTTTTTTTTTATGTCAACCAATCTAGTATGTCCGAGGCCAATGATGTCAGAATGACTTATTAAATTGTTCTATTTTTGTACCTATCTAAAATTGCTAATCTTAAATTTGTCCTTGAGACAGCAGACCGAAAAGTTAAAAAGCGTGGGTTAAACTAAACTTGTACTTTCATTGATATTGTTACGATTTGAAATGGTTGAGTTAATTTGTTTAGTGTTTTAATTACTTTTATTAAACAAACTGAAATCAGAAGTGCTTTTAAAACGTTTTCTCTTGAATATTTTCTCTATTTTATTACTGAATGTTGCTGCCCTTGATTTAGTTTTGAAGGACCATATCTTCCTCAAAAATGATTAATTATTTAAAAAATATTTCGTATGACTTACATAGTACATTACCAAACCAAGTAGCTGAAAACACTAGTCTCTGCCAATTCACATTGGAACAGCGTGGCAGAGTTCACTTAAATCCCCTTCGATTGACGGGAGACCCGTATCCTTACAGTAGGATGATTATGTTGATGTGATGATTTACTCAATAGACATTATTCTATACAACAGCACAACAGCCTCATCACTAGATTTGTTCCCTAAAATTTAACTCTTGATTGTAGATTAGACGGAGCGCATTCAATACAAAACGTGTCCCGTTGTCGAATTATCTCGCTCTGTTTAGCCTTTACCCGGTTTCCAAAACGGGTCTAATTTTATTTTATTGTTTTGCTTAATCTCACTTTGTATTTATATGTATACACTTGAGAAAGTTAGAGGCATTACGCAAACAATGTTGCTGTTCTTATACCCATTGAAATGTGTATACTATAATAGGTTGTATAGAAATAAATTAAAATCCACTAAATATACATTAAAATCCATTGGAAGGTTTATTAGGAGTTAGCGAATAAGTACTCAAATTTAATATTTACGAATATACGCGGGTTTCCTTTTCAAAATTATTATTTTCAAAATTCAAAATTATGATTTCATTTCATTTCATTTCATATTTGCCTTATTGGTGGCGTTACCGTGCATTCACACCGCAGTTAACTTTTGTGAAGCAAACACAATGCAACACGGTATCATTCTTCGACTTTTTCCAGTTTCTTTTGGTATTTTGTTATCAAAATGTTGCCCTTGGCAACCTTGATCTACAAAATGTAACTGCGATGTGGATGCACGGTTAGCAGCAATACTTGAATTTTGAATTACTACAAGAAGAAATTTAGTACCTACACACACTACCAAATCTTAATTAAGTATCAAATTGTAGGTACTGTGCTCTTGATATAGGTTACCTTTTGTACTAACCAAAAACACTCCGTCATCGTTTAAATCTCTTTCAGACTGGAGATTTATATGACCCTTTGCCCTTTTCTTTCAACGAAACTAGGTAATGTATTGATTAAACTTAGTATTTACCTAGATAAAAATTCATATATATAACGCAACGACTTTATACAATCGATTGAGCTTTTTATGTTTTCAATCTATGTTTAAAGAGGTTTATTCTCATAAGATATTTATATGTGTGTGAGTAAGTTTGTTTTTTTGTAATTCCTTCACGGCTTGACTAAGCAGCCGATCATTATGAAAATTTACATACATATTGTTAGGGGTACAGAGCCCAACATAGGCTACTTTTTATCCCGTGAAAGTATGTCGTTCCAATGGGAAAATATTTTTTCTACTATAGAGGGCGCTGTATCGGCCAACAGATGGCGAAGTCGAGCTATGAGTTGTTTTGTTGTCAAACGAGATCTGTACAGTCATAAAATTAACGCGAGCGAAGCCGCGGGGAAAAGCTAGTAAGATATATTTAACAGTATAGATCTGATTTGACTTAGAATGAGATAGGTACAATGAAATTAAAAAAAATCAAATTATGCTTGTAGCGACGATGAATCTTGTTAGTTAACTTTTATAGCTGTTCTCACTCTTAAATGTTTTCAGTTCATTCGGAAAGTTATTATAAATCTTTGCCCTCAAATAATATTGACTGATCGAACGGAGAATTAATAAACACCATCAAAAGAGAACATTTATTAAGAAAATTTAAAAAGTATATTTTATGTCTGTGATTTCTATGACGATTCATCTTGAATGCTTCGCCAACTATGTCCATTAGCTTTTACGCCTGACGTAATACATTACTGATGGATTTATTTTGGTCATTATAATCGTCTGGCTCAATTTATTTTCATTTATTGTAAGATCTAGATTTTTTTTACTCTGGTTTTTTTTTAGTCTGATAAGGTATCATTAGGTCTTTGTAGTAGTGATTATTTAGAATAGCTAGTCTAATTAGCCTTATTGCTAATCGGTTGTGAGTTTATAACGTCAATGGTGTCAAATTTTATAATACCTATGAATTTGTGTGTTTTGAACACTGTTTTTAATTTGTGACTTCCAATAAGGTTTACTTCTGCATAACTATGCAACAGCTCACAGGGGGTTGCTATTCGTTATAAGGTCTAGACAGCATTTTTTTATGTATGTGTATACATTTGCTAGTAACATAAAAACAGGCTTAAAAACACCCAAAACAAGTGTTACAGGATTAATTGTGTTACAGGATTAATTGTGTTACAGAAGAATGTGTGTCCTTTTTAGTCCCTGCGTGCACTAACTCCCATTTCATTAAATAATAGTGTTTTTTAGCTTACCTAGTTCATATTTTCGTAATATCACTGTCGTGCGACCGTCAAATTACGTACATGCAAAAAGCAGTAATTACTCAACTCTAAACCAACTAGGTAATTTACAAAACTCGGAAAACCTTTGCCCGAAAAAGCACCCCTCACAATTACTCCTGAATCGCGTTGAAATTTGTTGTTTGCTTATTCTTTCTTTCCTTTGATAAATTAAGCAATAAATTAAGGTGATGTTAGAAAACTAGGGTGGTTTTACCGTGGTTTTTACTCTTAAAAATATACAAAGGCCCAAAATTATTCCCCGAGGATGTACGTGAGCAGGTACTTGCCTGAGGTCAAAATATAATTGATTATGATGAGATTTCGCTTGGTGTCTATCCATAGTTCCACAGAGAGGTTCCTTGGGTACAACATCTTCTGAGACATCTCAGAATTTTTATCGGTGATATAAAAATGCGAAAGGAAACACTCTTGGTACCTCCCTGGACTACCTGGACTAGACTTGCCGATCATAGATGTATCCAGGTTTGTATATAAAATATTATTAAATTGATTTTCTTTTTCGCCGGTCTCCAGTTTCTTTTCAAAGGATTTGACCTGTATCTGCCAACTTGAACTTCATCTTAGCAAAAAAATATTTGAAAAAATTTGTTTTTAAACTTTAACACAAAAACCTACATCACTCGTCAATTATGTTATTAAGACAATACCAATTTTAGTAAATATCAGAAATTATTCAAGAGCAAAGAGAAATGACACATTATTTTCCTTTTGTATACAGATGGCGTTTTTATGGGTCCGACCTACTTTACATTCGTATCAAAAGACGATAAACGAAATGTCGCGAGTGAGTAACGCAGTATCGCTATTTAGGGTTGAACAAAATAGATGCGAGCATTTACGGTGGGGACGTTTACTGTGAGTGATGGGAGATAAGAATGTGGGTCGTTACGTCTCAAGGGAATTGCAAGAGAGTCCGCTTTAAAAAAATATTTAATACGTTTTCTTGACGGAGATTCTTATGAACATATGCACCTTTTGATAATGGTGTCTTTAATTTTCGACAGCTCGGTGGCTTGGTAGTGACTCTACCATTTAAGGTAGAATGGCAACTCCGGTACAGCGGTACAGCATTCCGGTACAGGGTTTTAAGTATGTTTTAAGTCCAGACTTACACCCACGTAGACAGGATATTTTCTACGTATTCATCATTATCATTTCATCTCAGCCCCAAGAAGTTCACTGCTGGATATTGGACATCCCAAATGTTGACAATTTAGAATTAAATATTTTGACTAATTTCCTATATACATATATTATTATGTATTAATTTAATGATGGATATATAAAATATTTCGGAGTGTTGTTGTGGTGCATGCATTTACAGAGTTAAAATTAGTGACTGTCAGCCAGCTGGTCTAAAAGTTGACCAGCTAACTCGCAATTGACATTAGCAGGAAGAAAAAATGATTAATGTCTTGCATCGTTTAAGTAAAGAAATTAAAATTTCATAAAAATGTAAATTAAGTGTTGTACGAAATAGACGCGAGCATTTACGGCGGCGACGCTACACCGTGACTGATGGTAGATAAGAATGTAAGTCGTTACATCGCAGGGGAAATGCAAGGTCTTTAAAGAAATAATATGTTCTTGTCAACATAATATTTTAATTTAAATATATTAATAACGTGAACGAAAGTTCACAACGTGATCTCTGTGGTTACGTCTCTAAAGTGGAGGCGGGACACCTTTTTTTTTTTTTTTTTTATTATAGTGAGAGAAATGCATTACTGCATGCCCCGCCACTTGGGGAAGCGGCGGGGGTATGTCGGGCTCCCCCTCTAATGCCACTTAGGGTATACCGACTAAAACTCTCACTCACTACCACCTTATCCGCCTAGATGAGCAGGGCCACGGGAACTAAGATACTTCCGTGACCCCGCCGGCGGTTGTCCGAAGACCCGTCTACATGGGCTCGGCACTATTGGCGGCGCGCACAGTTGAAATTGGCGCGCCGCTCCGCTCGGGGACTTCCAATCCGATGGGCGACAATTTCCCCTAACCGCCGCCCGGAAGCCCCCGTTAAGGTGGTAGTCGCCGGGCATGCGCCACGCGCCTACCGCCGGGTCTTTTACGGCGGAGCGGGGGGGCGGCTGGATCCGATTCCCTCACCCGCTCCGCGGCCTCCTTCTGCGTCAGTACTTCGTCGCAGAAGGAGGCTACCGCATCCCACGACCTCTCGCTCTCGACCATCTGTTTGACAACAGCCGGGAGCGAGAGGTCGTCGCCAACAACAGCCACGAGTGCGGCGCGAGGCGCAGCCCACTCGGGACACTCTTCTAACGTGTGCTGCGCCGTATCTTGTGCGCAGCCGCACTCGTGGCACTCTGCCAATTCCTCTCTTCTTGCCACGTTGTGCAGGTACCAGCCGAAACAGCCGTGGCCGGACAATACCTGCACAACGTGGTACGACAGCACACCGTGGCGCCTTCCTAACCAATTTCTTAAGACCGGTCGTATGGCGTCCACGGTGCGCTGCCGTGGCGCTCCAGACCCTCTTTCGGTCTCCGCTAATCGCGTACCCCATTCCCGGACGAGGGACCTTTGGGCATTCTCCCTCCAGCGCAGAACCCCATCCGGGAACGGGTCCCCACCTCGGCGAGCTTCGGCGGTGAGCTTATACGCTGCCGCCAGCACTACGGCGTCCAGCTCCCACGGCGGACTGCCCGCTATCGCACACGCCGCCTCGAGGGAGATGGTGCGGTACCCTCGTATTACCCTGACCGCCATGGCCCGCTGCGGTCTTCGCAGAAGGGCCAGATTGCGGGCGGACAGGGTATCAGCCCAAAGAGGTGCGCCATAAAGGGCCATCGACCGCACCACCCCCAAATAGAGGCGGCGACAGGCAACGCTCGGTCCGCCGACATTCGGGAGCAGACTGCCGAGCGCGGCAGCGGCCCCCATCAGTCTGGGCACTAGTCGCCGGAAGTGCTCGGCGAACGTCCACCGACCGTCGAGTACAATGCCGAGATACCTCATACTCGGTTCGACGGCGATGGACACACCCCCGACGACTAAATGTGCTCCTGGAGGTGGCGAGTTCCGGGGCCCATGAAAGCACAGGGCCTCGGTTTTGTGCAATGCCACCTCCAAGCCCAACCGCCGAATTCGGGAGGCGGGACACCTGGCTAGAAGAAACTATGGAAGATGAAGTAAGGCAGTCACCGAGTGCTACCCTAGGAACAGAAAACGGAACTAGGACGTCCGGCAGCTAGATAGATCGATGATGTCAGGCAAATCGCTCGGAAAAAAGGATTGAGATGGCTCGGGATAGAGAAGGATGGAGTAGACGAAAGGAGGCTTATACCCAACAGTGGGTCGATGAGAGCTGATGATGATGATGATATTAATAATGTTCTTTTAAACCGCAACTTTTTAACACCGTTCTGGTATAAAAAAGTTTTCAATAACACTGATAAACAGTTTCGGTCCCAACAAAATATATAGACCATTTACGCGACGGAAGTTCGCGGTGACTGATGTTAGGTAAGAATGTAGAGCATTACATCTCGAGAGACTTGGAAGCTGATATGGTACGAAAATAACGGTTTTTGTTGGCAAACAGATACGATAACCATAATAAAATATTATATCACTACCAAATTCCTATAAACTTGAATCTTTTTATCTTTATGCATTTGCACTGCAAAGTTCAATATCTAAGTAAAGTGTTGTCTACTAAAAATGTGATAAAAAAAATTTTTTTGTATCAAACTTTAATGTAGTCGCTTAGATTTTTTAAACTACATAACGGCAATAGAAAGAGTGATTCAAGAGGATGGTTTATATGTATACTAGCTTGTGCCCGCGGCTTCTCTCGCGTTAAATTCGGGGTAACACGGTTCCCCTTGCTTCCTACCTTGAAAACTGCGAAAAGTCCCATATAATATTTCACCTCCTTTTTAAGGGGTTGGCGGCAGACTTCCATAAAAATGGTGCACGATTTTTTTGTTAGTCACAAATAGTCTGATTACCAATTTTTTGTTTTCTACCTTGAAAATTGCGGAATGCTCCATACAAACTTCCACCCCCCATTTTAGGGAAGTGGGGGGTTAGAAATAGACAAAAAGTAGTCTATGTCACTCTCCATCCCTTCAACTATCTCCACTTAAAAAATCACGTCAATTCGTCGCTCAGTTTTGGCGTGAAAGACGACAAACAAACAGACACACACACTTTCCCATTTATAATATTCAATCTACACGGATTTTTCCAGTGCTTTTGATACTGTTGATCACAATCTGCTGCTGAGCAAGCTACATTTTCAATATGGCATATGTGATTCTCTTTTGAACTGGTTTGGTTCCTATCTCTTTAATCGTAAACAATCTGTAGTAGTTAACGGTTACCGGTCTACTTCATACATGGCTACATCTGGGGTTCCTCAGGGTTCGCATCTGGGCCCTGTTCTATTCACCCTGTTTATCAACGACATTGCACAGTGTATTCACAACTGTAAGTATTCGTTGTTCGCGGACGATATGAAGTTGTCTCGTGTGGTTACATCAATGCAGGACCAAGAACTAATCCAGGCTGACTTGGATAGGGTTTTGCGGTGGTGCATTAGCAACAAGATGTCATTAAATATTAGTAAATGTCAACACTTCTGCTTTTCAAAGAAAAACAAACCCTTAGTTACCCGTTATTTTATAGACAGTGTGGAATTGGAAAATGTGCCGGAGGTTCGTGATCTGGGTATCATTTTAGACAAAAAGTTAAGTTTTATACCTCATTTTAATAGCATTATAAAGAAAGCGGCACAAATGGCGGGCTTTATTAGACGTAATACAAAAGACTTCAAAAATGTTTATAGTAAAGTTATCTTGTTTAATGCACTAGTGCGTAGCACACTTGAGTTTGGCAGTGTAATTTGGAATCCAGTATATATGGTTCACTCGTCTCGAATCGAACGTATTCAGAGATCTTTCTCGAGGCACTTGGCTTACGTTTCTTCCGGAATCTCTTCTAGATGTTCTTATGACGAACGGCTCTCATTTTTCGGTCTCAAAACCTTGTCACAACGTAGGCGCATGCTAGATTTGATCTTTTTTCAAAAGATTGTCCAAGGCATTTCATTGTGTCCTAACTTATTAGACAAAATTAATATATCCGTTCCTAAATTGCATAGCCGGCGACAGTACAGGAAGGAATATTTCTCTGTTCCTCCGAGCCGAACTAGGTTAGGTATGCATGCACCCGTTTCAAGATATGTCTCAACTTACAATGATTGGCATAAGCTACTTGATTTGGATATTTTTCATGATAGTCCTCAACTACTCAAAAATAAAATATTAAAACGCTAAATTTATTATTGTTTGAATTAATTTCAGTTGTTTAAAATATAATAAAGATACAAAATTTATAATTTAGTTTAACAGAATGATACAAATTAAATGTTGTGCATATCTGTAATAGATGTAAGCATTAGAATAAGGTATTTTGAAATGTTATTGCAAATGTTTGTGTTTACATTGTTTTTTTTTTTTTTTTTTTTTTTTTTTTGTTTGTAGCATACTAATATTATATTATTAAATACGCTAATATAATTACAATCTAGCCTAAACATAGACTAATGAGTAATTTTACATTGACCTAGTTTTATAAAATTGTAATATAAGAATGTGTCCATCGGCACTTTTCTTACTGTCTCTATTAAGGGGAAGTCACTTTGTTCATGTGTCTTTGTTTACACTATATTAACACATAAGTATTGTCATTAATCACTACACTAATTCAAATGGTTTAGTTCTTTTAAGTCGTCTCACTATGTCCGTATTGTCGAGGAGCTGGATCGCCTCTACGTTCACATGATGAAGCAATCTATTCTCATGTGCTTCTGCATTTTTTTGGATGACATTGTTGACCATTGGTATGTTAAGGTCCCGGTGTAGATGGTCGTTTCTTATGTACCATGGCGCATTCACAATAGCCCTCAGTACTTTATTTTGGAATCTCTGAATTATTTTAGTGTTGCTCTTTTTGGTACAGCCCCACAGCTGTATGCCATAAGTCCATACTGGCATTAGGACTTGTTTGTACAGTAGTATTTTGTTTCGAACCGACAGGGTGGAGTGTCTTCCTAGTAACCAATTCATCTTATTGAACCGTATATCAAGTTCACATCTTTTCTTTTTGACGTGAGCTTTCCAGCGAAGCTTCGCGTCGAGCGTCATACCCAAATACTTGGCTGTATTTTCGTAAGGTATACGCTTTTGATTAATGTACACTGGGTAATATTGATCGTGTTTATTTGTAAAGTTGACGTGAACTGATTTAGCTTCATTGAGTTTGATTCTCCATGTTTTTGTCCAGTCGTGAACTCTAGTAACAGCTATTTGAACTTTCTCTGCTGCTTCCTCATGAGTGCTTCCAACTGCCATTATAGCGGTGTCGTCAGCAAAGGTTGCCAGAGTGTTATCATCTAGTTCCGGAATATCACTGGTGTACAATAGGTACAGGACCGGACCTAATACACTTCCCTGCGGTACTCCGGCTTTTATCTTCTTAATTTCTGAATATGCATTTTCTTGCCTTACTCTAAATACTCTATCCGATATATATGATTTTATTATATCTATGTATTGTGTGGGTAGCATTCTCTTAAGTTTTTTAATGAGTCCTTCGTGCCATACCTTGTCAAAATCTTGTGCTACATCTAGGAAGACAGTAGAGCACACTTTTTTATCTTCGAGAGTTTTTTCGATTACATTCGTAATTCTGTGCACTTGGTCTATTGTTGAGTGTTTTTCTCTGAAACCAAATTGATGCTCTGGGATCAGGTTTTTCCCCTCTATTATGGGTTTCAGTCTTTTTAATAACAGTTTTTCAAACAATTTTGACATAATAGGCAACAAGGAGATCGGTCTGTATGACGTAACCTCATTCAGCGATTTTCCCGGTTTCGCTATCATGATTACTTCAGCGACTTTCCACAAGTCAGGTACATATTTTAGCCTTAATGCTGCGTTTATAATGTTTGTTAATTTTACTAATGCCTTTCTCGGGAGGTTATGTAGTATTTCGCCAGATATGAGATCAAAACCTGGTGATTTTTTTGGGTTAATGTGTTGACGAATTTCACGTCGGATTTCCCTTGGAGTCACCAGTCTGATGTTTGTTTGCTCATTGGTTTTATCGCTGTTTTCATTTATAATGATATCGTTAACCAATTCGCTATTGTTTTCGCTTTCGTGTGGTTGGAATATGCTCTCTAAATGTTTTGCGAATAATGTAGCTTTTTGTTCGTTGCTAACAGCCCACAACCCTTGTTCAGTTTTGATAGGCGGTATATGATTGATTGGTCTTTTCATACACTTGGTAGCTTTCCAGAGTGAGTAATCTGTGCTACGATCATTGCTTAATCTTTGGAGATAAGTACTAGTAGACTCGTCAATATAGTTTTGAATTAGTCTTTTCAGCTGTTTGGTTAGATTATTTAACTTCCTTTTATCTTCTGGAGATCTAGTTTGGTGCCATACATTTCTCTGCCTTCTTTTTACTGTTATTAGTTCTTTGATTTCTCTTGGGTAGATGTTTTTTGAGGTTCTCTTTCTAATGTTAGGAGTATTTTTCCAACCTGTTTGTTGTATTAGAGTAACAAATTTCTCCAAATCTGTATTTAACTGCTCCGGAGTTTTTAACGGTACCCTGAGGTCAATGTGGCTATCTAAATCTAATTTAAAACTCTCCCAGTCAGTATATTTATTGACTAAACGTGGATTAGTTTCCTTAGTTAATACTTTCTCACTTATCTCTAGGTATATAGCTGAGTGATCAGAGTTCATGTCAAAGCTCTGTTCAGTTCTTAAATAATTAGACGATAAATTTCTATAAATAAAAAAGTCTATAAGGTCAGGGACTCTTGTTGGGTCCGTTGGCCAGTATGTAGGAGATCCTGTTGACGCCACGTCACATTTCATTTCTGTTATGGCATGCATAAGTTCTCTTCCTTTTGATGTCGTTAGTCTGGAACCCCAATGCGTGTTCTTAGCATTGAAGTCGCCTCCTAATATGAATCTTTCACCAAGTGTTTGTAATATATTGATATATTCGTCTTTATGAATAGTATAACGAGGTGGACAGTATATAGCTGCCACAGTTAAGGAATACTGTTTTGTGTTCAAGCGGACTGCTATACATTGAACCTCTGGTGTTTCATGTTTGATATCTTCCTGGTGTTGGATTTTTTCTTTAACAATGATAGCACTGCCACCTCTTCCTTTATTTGCTGGGTGTAATGCTTGATAGACTTTATAGCCTTTGAATGTGACGTGGGATTGTTTTGTGAAATGTGTTTCTGACACTAAGCACACATCAATGTTTTCTATATCTAGGACTACTTGCAATTCGTTCTGGTGGTTCAGTAGTCCGTTACAGTTCCAGGCCATGATCTTAAGGTGGTCAATCATTTTTTGGCAATAGGAGTAGCACTTTTCGTGCTGTTTTCAATTTTTTTCAAGCGGGCATCAAATGACGACACGAGCTTTAATATTTCGTCTAGCTTGTTCTCGTTTGAATTAGTTTGCTGGCGTTGAGAACTCATTGAATTTTTAGCAGCAGTCTGGGCGTAAGACACATTTTTACTTACGATTGTATTTATCTTTTCACTGGATTTTTGCAGTGTGATAGGAGCTGTTTTACTGTGGGTGGACTGTTTCTTGGCAGACTTATTTCTTAGTTTCTGCATCTCTTTGGCTACCATGCAACCTCTGTAGTTAGCTGGATGAGCTTCCCCGCAGTGTACACACTTTGGTTTTTCTTGTAGAGGTTTTGTGCAATCTTTGGTCAGATGACGACCGGTGCATTTTACACACCTTGGCTCTTTAGAGCAATACATATGGGTGTGTCCGTAAGCCTGACATCTCTTGCATTGAGGAATGAGTTTTGGCGATTTGAGTGGTTGTATATCAACTACGCATCCTAATATTGATTTAATTTCATAAATCTTATTGATTTCCTCCTTATTGCTGAAGGTTAGCATGAACATGTTTAGTGGCTCTTTACTTTTCCAACTTAACTTGTTCACGGCATTTTCAATTTGTAAGCCCTTAGACTTAAGATCTTCTACAATTCTCTCTGGCTTGCATGTAAAGGGTAATTTTTTTACCATTACCCTAATTGGTCTTTCCTGCTTATTTTCGTACGAATGCCAAAGGCAATTGTTGGTGGTTAGTATATGTACCACAGCTCTGTACGACTCCTCATTACAGGCGTTTATTTTGACGCTGTCACCGTTCAGCATCTTTATAGTGAATGTGCCAGCTGATTGATCTCTTGACAAAAAGTCATAGAAATCTTGATAATTTTTTATGCCATCCACTATGATGGGAGGCGGCGGGGGAACTTTCTTTACCTTTTCCGGGTTTGTGTTTTCCTTTTCTGGCGGCGAGGCAGAGGGTGATGAGTTCATTCTCCTTTTTTTACGGGATTTTGTTCTTATCCATTCTGTTTCTCTTGCCAGTTCTTCCTCGTCAGTATCATAAACAGCATGAACTGGCGCCTCTGGGACTGTCGCCGGCTTAGGCTCCAGAGCACTTTGTAGCTGCTGCTGTAGGTTTGCGATTTGACTCCTCAGGTCTTCGATAAGGCTCGCCTGTTTCAGACGTTCATCCCTTTCTGCCTTATAATTGTCGTATAATAATCGCTCTGTATCAGTTTTTATTGAGATTGATTTGGTTGGAGTACTCATTGTTAAGGTAGTGAGAACGTCGCCTTAATAGAGTTATATATTGTATGTAAACTACATACCTTGCACGAAGTTTTATTCTAGGTCATCGCGGTTCGGTCGTTCGCGACGCGACGACTTTGTTGTGATGCGTAAGCACTTTTCACTGTTGGTACTCGCGGTCACGAGTGACACTACTAATCTCAGCGGATATTGAACGATCACTGATATTAAGTTTACATTGTTGATGTGCCTGAATAAATAAAATAAAATAAAAAAATAAATAATATTAGTATGGATAAGGATTTTCCGAAACTCCCACCACGGGTAAGCGGTAAAATATTATTTATTTGAACTTTTAATATTATGTTTCATAACACTTGTGTTGCAACACTAGATTTGTGTTGACATGTGTGCAGCTTGGAATAATAAGGAGTTTTTCAAATAATAAATTAAAATTAAAATTGCTGTGAGCATGCAATTGCAACATTTACTTGTAAAATAGTAGATTTTACAACAAGTGCACAAAACGAATCATTTCTATCCGAGACTTTTAGCAGCCCGAGCCGAAGGCGAGGGCTGATAGTAATGTCGAGGATAGAAATGGTTTTGTGGACGAGTTATAAACTCTGCTTTTCACTGCGATTGCGAGGAAATAAATAAATAAACGCACGAAAAACAAGACCTGTTTCCCATTTCCCGCCGCTTATTTTTTTTAAATCTTACGACATTGAAATTAGGCTTGGGCTGCAGACCTATACAGCCTACTATTAAATTAATTTTGTAATAAAATAATTTTCTTAAATTAATTAAATAACCTACCGTACTTTAATTTAAATTTTAATATCTTTTATGACTTAAAAAAACACATAAGGCAAATAAATTAAAGTAAATATTATAAAATAACAAATTCTATCTCTGAACTTTTTGTTGTGTTTGGCTGTATGGCTTATTTCCTTTGCCTTAATATAGATACATTTATGAGTTTACTTTTCTGCCCTTGTGCACAAAATTCGATTTTGTGCAGCCTATATCCTGCGCAAATTAGACCGATAGCGCTGGGCTAAAATGAGGTCAAAAGTTTCAAAAACTCTAAAGTTGTTGATTTCTCGCCTGTGGACACGGTCGTACCTAAGAACCTTATTATTGCGTTTTGTGTCACATCTGTCACTTGCATTTTCCGCAATTCGATGGTTTGTGGTTGATTTTACTTATTTGAATCAAAACTGACAAAATTAATTTAAAGTTTAAAATAATTATGGTATCATATCGCCGCTATACTGCGAAAACCAATTAAATCGAGTTTTTTCCGAAAATGACCTGACAATGCAGAAGTACTTAAAATTTTGCGGTCTTTCGTCTGCGAAAGCCCATTAAACGCTGTGACGTATACTTTTGCTTTTAGCTAATGATATAAACGATTATTTCAGCCACTATTTAGATTTACTGGCTAATACAAACCAGTAATTTTATTTAACTTGAATAACACCTTACTACTCTCCAATGATTACCATTTAAAGTGATATTATTTGTTATTCCCGTAGGGAGCTCTTGGATTTTTTTTATTTCTTTCTCAAGAATAATCATTTTTTTCAGATTAAAGTTCTAATATTACATTACAACCGTCTAATACAAGCTATTATCGCTGTTTAATTTGTTTTACTTGACGGATTCCTTACAACATTCAGTACAATCAAATCATCTATGAAAATAACGTATAAACAGATAATTGGTTTTCTCCTGGTTTTCTCTGACAATCTGTAAAATTGTAACATTCAAATCGCTACAGCGAAAGCCATTCTGCATGGTGGCGCTAGTACCTAACTGTCTTTCACTTCCGCTTGCAAATAGGAAAGGACCTATAAGGAGTGGTTACTTTCTTTAACATTTATGTTATAGAGTTTAAATTTAAATTATTTCAATGGTTGAGTAATAAAACATTCTATAGTGTTGCTGAATACCTAAATCATAGTTGACACGCAGCTTCTCTGAGTATGTAATTGATTGTACAATATTCAAATAAGTTATGATTATTTTATGTTTAGAGTTCAAGTTCAAACCTACATTGCATCTCATGTTTTGACGAAGCATGCTTGTTCTTATTTAAATGTTAACAACCTATAGTTACACCGTGTTTTGGCAATGAATAAATGAATTATGAATTAAGGCCCTCAAAGGAAAACAAAACCAAGTAACTGCCGCCATCACTTATATGTTTAATATGGAACAAAAAGACATATCAGTTATAAAACCATTACTTGATGGTGCTCAATTACTCTGTGACTTACAGTTTAGTAAGTCTATGAAGCGTAGAAGTCTTATAATATGTGCTTCTATTAAAAAGATATTAAAAGTCAACTTTACGAAACCGAGGTCGATACTTACCTATTTCGTGTGAAAGTGACTGACACTTTAAAAGCTGCTAATGCCATAAATAAATCTGGAGCAGAGATCAAAGCATCTAGACACAAAAATACAGCTACGCAACCTCAAACCCGTAATTTAAACTAAGTTCCAGCAGACATACAGCAGGCAGTCAGCAAAAAATGCACAATCACCAAAATTATCAGCCTCCGAGGTTGTCGTTTATAAGGAATCCATTGACGAACTTTTATCATCTGGCGCAATATCTGAGTGTGTACCCTGTGACGTGTGTCAGTTTTTGTCCAGTTATTTCTTAATAAAAAAGAAAAATGGTAAATCACGTTTCACATTAAATCTAAAATCTTTATATAAATTTATTAAAACAGAACACTTTAAGCTAGAGAGATCTTAGAACAACTTTAAAGTTAGTTTCCAAAAACTATTTTATGGCTTCCTTAGACCTACTTAATAAGATAGGTACTAAATACAGAAAATATTTTCGATTTAAATGGCAAACCAAGTTGTTTAAATTTAATGTCTTACCATTTAATTTTGGTCTAAGCACTGCTGCCTCCTTTTGTTTTTGCAATATTATTTAAGAGCCCCTTCAACTTTCGATGCGCTAATTTAGATATTTATCAGAGTAGTGTGCGTGCGAGCGTCCGAAACATCGTAGTGGTACGGTGTAGCGGAAACAAACAGTTTTGATCCTAATAATAATACATTGCCCCATTTCTATGGGTTATTATTTATTTATTACCACCGCACCGAATTATAAGCATTTTTTTAGAATATTTATTACAAAAAAAAGGTGTAGTAAAATAAATTTTAAAAATTTGTATTGGTTAGATAAACACCTCAAGTTTCATAACGTTTAAAAGTTGTTGACAAAATAATTGTATTTTGACGAGTAAAATGACGTTTTCGCGCACGATTTTCTTGGAGTTTCAGGATTCAGCGTTCAGCGAGGAATTTAATTTTTTTTGAGTATTGATTCAAAAATTTTAAAAATAATTTTTTGTCCACCTACTAATAAATTATACGACCAGTACGTATAATTTTTTTGAGATTGATATTCACTACCAGTTAGCTGAAAAAGGACTTGGAAAACCTCGTGTTTCGTTAAAATGTTAAAACGTATGTTTGATTTTTTTGTTTTTCTAATTAATATTGAATGATAATCAAAACGAAAAATTGTCAGCTTACTAGATAAATAGGTGATGTATGACTGTGTGTTAAGTAAATTACCAGTAATCTTATAGTTATTGAGAAATTAGCCTTGAAAAAAGTAGTATTTTCGGTTTTCTGGCCTTCTGGCTTATAGGGACTCTTAAGCCAGTCATGTCTTTGTTAAGGTCAATGGGTTACTTATCAACCATTTATTTAGACGATGTTTGTTGCATTGCACCTACCTACGAAGAATGTTTGTATAACATTACTCAGGTGTTTATTCGAATCATTAGGATTTATAATTAATGAGGAAAAGAGTCGCACGATTGAGACACCATTGAGAGTCCATTGGTGCATTTGTTCTCTCAGTCTCGAGGATAGAATGTCGATAGTGACACTATCGGCATTCTATTGAGACACGATTGACACACCATTGAGAGTCCATTGGTGCATCAGTTCTCTTAGTCTCAATAGAATGCCGATAGTGACACATCGGCATTCTATTGAGACACCATTGAGAGTCCATTGGTGCATTTGTTTAGTAGAATCGGGCCCCAGGACAGCGGGGCATGCTTGCAGCAGTGGGCAAGCTCACGACGCGGGCAAAGTAACGGATTGCGCAACGCTAGAGTTTATTTATTTAGGAGTTCTGTGAGAATTATACAAATTTTCTTCTAGGAAAACCAATTATCTTTACACATTTTCACTTGTATCTCCACAAAAAGACATCTTTTAGGTATTTTTATGTAACTGATAATTTTGAATTGAAAATGAAAACCAATTAAATAGCAGACCTTGTGACGGTTACCATCAAATAAACCACAAAGCGCTCAATTTTTTTATTTGTAAAACGACGCCCATTATAGTATATTAATCAATGCATGGATGAAATATATAAATAATCATGTAGCTATTTTGTACGGTTCATTTTCAACGTCTGAAACTTTGAATACCACTTATCTCATTTTCACATTTTCATCAGATAATTGGTTTTCAAAGTATAACGGCGATATCTAGGATAGCCTGCGGAGTGTACAAACCCAGTTTGTGTCATCTTCGGCCAGAGCAAAACTGAAATAGGGTCAATAAGTAATAACAGTACAAAAAAAAAATTACAATAGGTTGTATAACTATTTCCTATCTCAGATCACTTACTTAAGGCCAATAAATAAATTTGTGCCAAATTAAGACATGCAATGTTAATATTTTCAATTATTTTCCTATTTAAAGCTACTAACGCTGCAAAAAAATATTACAGTCATTAGAGTTCACATATTTAATATCATAAATGCATGAAAAATCTACATTGTAAATTTGTGTCATTTTCATGCACGTTATAAATGAATAAAACACCAAAACAATAACTTCGGTTGAAACGGGCGTACGCGCGCAGGCAGCGATGGGCGGGGGTATACGCTACGCACGCACACAAGTTCGTTCGGTACCTACGATATCATGATGATGAACAAATCGCACCCTCATTCAATTCAAAAAGGACGTAACCCGAAAAAGTAGATTTTTCAGTAAAAGCTTTATTTTTAATCGTAGAAGAATGATTTTAACATCATAAAAGGAGAAAAAATATTGCATTGGTGGTTGCTTTCAAGTCAGTTCAATAGCTTATGGTTTTTTAGAAATAAGAAAATTAAAATATTATACTACTTATCAAAATGGACTTTAAATATAAAATACTAAGTTTTCGAGTTTAAGCCAAATTTATTTACAAAATAATGTATATTACAAAAAGTATGTTTGATTATACCAGTAATGAATTTATAGTACCAAACAATTTTGCGAGAATAACTAAACTTACTCCATTTTTCCCTGTGTCAAATTTGTTATTTAGCCCCATATCAGTTACTTACTCCTTTTTTCAATTTAAATATTTGTCAAAAGCACTTATGTAATAGGTAATGATATTGATGTTTTCCATTATATAGGTAATTAAAAATGTGACATCTATATCTCTCATTAATACCAAGGAATTAGTTAAATGTCAAAAGTAAATAACTATTTGTTTTTAAAAAATAATAATTAATGTCTGTATGGTTACAAATTATAATAATAACAATACTGAAAAAACAATGTACTTTTGGTAAATATTAACTTTATCTACCTACAGTTTTCCTATATTCATTCAAATCTACAAAAAAGTAATCAAAATAGGTACAAACTTGGTTTGATTCATAAAAATAACATAATTATATATTTTTTGTCTTATTTACAAGACTTATTATTTTTTTATTAATAAAAAAATTAAACACTTAATGTAATACCGTAACGTACTATTAATAAAAAAAAACGTGTTCAAATACAAACTTTAATAAATAAAAGGACAAAAAAAATACGTTTGTCTTTTTATATTATAAGACTTTTTTTTTATTAATAAATAAATCGTGTTCATGTACAACTTTTAATTTATTGAAATATTTTATATTAAATTCAATTAAAAATCTATTGTTATCGTTAAACCTATTGGCAGTTTTAAAATAAACATTTATTAATATTATTTAATTTATAATGAAATGTAATTAATCTTCTACAGATGAATCAAATAAGCATGGTAGGTAAGACAAATGAACCTTCAAAGGAGGTAAAATGTTTGGTAATTCATAGGAATAGCATTCGTATCACATAGACTAAATTAAATATTTTAATAAGGCATTAATAGGTAATCATAAATTGATGATAAGCATATAGGGAGTTCATCTCAATCAATACCCAAACAGGAAACCATTATAATCCTTGGTGACTGGAACGCAAATTTGGGAAATAGTAAGACCGACGATCACTCAAAATCTGTTGTAGGAAGGTATGGTCTCGGCATTAGAAATTAACATAGAGGAAGACTTCTTGACTTTTGCATTGGAAGAAAATTAAGCATTATAAACACCTGCTTCTAATACCATGCAAAACGCCTCTACACATGTAGAGTCCCCGGCAATATTTCCCCAAACCAAATTGACTAAATTATAATAAACACACGGTGGAGATCCAAAAAAAATGTAAAGACCTTTCCCGGTGCTGGGCGCGGCTCAGATTACAACCTACTTGAGGCCACTTTCACTGCTCGTCTTAAGGCTCCCAAAAGGAAAACACCACCTAAGCCCAGGCCTTGGAGCCCCCGGAACAGTCGATCTTTCAGAGCACGTTGGAAGAGACGATAAAAGAATGCCCACCGCCTGACGTCACAGTCAGTACATTGGCCCTTAAACTTCACACGAGGACCTCTTTAAGAAAGTTCGCCCGCTCTCCAAAAACTTCCTGGGTGATTGAAGATTCTTGAACCCATAGCCGAAAGATAGTGTAGCTACTGCGAAGACCTTTATAAAGAACCTGCTATCAACAATGATACGCCTTTGAATTGGAATCTTCCGAATCAGCAACCAAACCTCCCATACTACGTTCTGAAATCAAAGCGGCAATAAACAAATTAAAAAAGAGGAAAGCACCAGATCACATTACGTCAGAAATACTGAAGGCTTTAGGCGACGCGTTCATCCACTTATTGCACGAAATCTGCACCTACACTTGGCGACATGGCGACTGGCCCAAAGACTGGTCAGGCCGACCAGAAAATGCGATAACTACTGCACTCTTGCTCTGATCTCTCATGGCAGCAAAATCTTCCTTGCGCCACATACTGAACAATCGCAACCTTACGTTTTTTGGATTGGCAAATGCAGCGAGAACAAGCCGGATTTGTGAAAGAAAAGGGTACACGCGAACAAATCCTGAACCTCCAACAACTTATTGACGACCTCCGTGGCGTAATGGTTACCACGCCAGACGGCCACCCAAACACAAGTTTCAAACTTACTTTGGGGCTAGCTCAATCTGTGTGAACTGTCCCTATATATATATTTATTTATTATTTTTGAAAAAGCATATAAGTTCAACACGCCTAACATTATGTGTTTTGTCGACTACAGTAAGGCCTTCGACTGCGTCAACTGGAAACTTTTGTCGAGAATTCTAACGAAGCTTAGCGTGCGGCCGCATCTAACTGCGCTGCTGCAGAAACTATACTGCAACAAACAGGGAATCATATGAGTTGATAAACTGACGTCACAACCTTTCAGTTTTGACTTTTAAGAGAGTAAGGCAGGTACTGTCTCCCATTTTGTTCAACGTTTATCGTGAATACATTGATAAGGCGTACCTGCAAAAACTGGGAAGGTAGTCACGATTGGTGGCGAGAAGACAACGAACTTACTACGTTACGCCGACGATACCACACTGTTAGCTGCCCACGAAAGCGAGATGATCACCTTACTGAACAGAATGGAACAGGTCAGTGAAGAACTTGGCTTTTCCATAAACAGCAAAAACTAAGATCATGGTGGTACACCGCACGCAGAAGCCCGAGGTCACTGGCGCGCTTGACCAGAAAATAGTTCACAGTTTCACTTACCTGGGCTAAAAATGTTATGTCACAGCTACAAAGAGTTTGAGTAGAAAGAAACATCTCCATAAATACAAAACGCTAGTTTGTGACCACTCCGGTGTTCTCAATTTTCATATATGGTGCCGAGACCTGGACCCCAAGGAAAGCGGATGGAGGAGACTACTGTAAATCCCATGGACGGATCATTGCATCATTACTCAAAGAGCTCAATATATAAATACAAGGCTTTCTACCATCTGCCTCCGTAGAATTCTTGAATTCTTCGGCCACATCGCCAGGAAACGTAAAGACGTCCTCAAACGACTTTATTTTCACTAGCAAAAGGACGATATAAGACCTAGGGGGGCCCGAATGCGTTGGTCGGCCAAATCCGCACCGCTCTCGACTTTTATAGAGCTATTCACGCCGCCGAAGATAGGAACAGGTGGCGGAACATCATCAGAGAAAAGCTGCTTTCTAGACGTGTTCACCCTTACGTTGCCTCCGTTGGCTCCCCGTGCTCAGTATTCAGTGTTGTGAATCGGTGCAACAAATTATTCTTAGAGGAAAAAAGCGGTAATCGATATTTAAAATTATTTTTTATGAATATAGTGTTTATAAAGACTAGCATTATAAATGACAAATCGGAATAAGATCATAATATTTATTACATACTGTTTATTTTGTATAGGTATTAAATTTTAACGAAAAGAATCATAATCTTCAGTATGTCCTATTGGTCAATTTATTCTTTGCGTTTTATCACAAATTCCTTTTTCTCGAAAATCACACATTCAGTTTTTTTTTAAAACAAAGTTTCGTGCATGTACTAATTCATTTAAGAAGAAAAATATGAAAAAAAAAATGTATTTTCAAATATGGTAAAATCGGGATTTTGACGTAATACCACTTATGTCTTTATTACCCTGGGGGTGCGAAATATGTGCCTCTCCTACCTTTATAGATAAAAATAATCACCGTTTCCTGTTGGAACAACTGCTACGCACAACTATTTGCGAATTTTGTTTTCCCCTCCCGCGCGTCCGCTTTCTTCGCCGCGCTCGCCCTTCGCGCGAAGTTTGGTTATTTTTTAATGAAATAATAAGATTTCGTGCATAAAAACAGCACAAATTATGAATAGTGTTTTGTTACACTACAATAATCTTATAGACGTAACTTTAGTAACTTGCATTTTCTTTTGTGGCTTTTACAGAGTGTTGTAATAAAAAATTAAATAATCAATAAATATCGTGGATGAATTCGACACAAAATATTTTGAATAACAGATTTCAGTAATTGGAAACGCTTAACATATATTTAACTTATTGTAATATTTTTTAGAGCTAGTTGGGTGACGTGTTAGGTACTGATTATATATCAGGATTTTCGTGGACAGAGATGACACAAAATGCTTATGTATATTAGTTAGTACTTCGTTATTATCATGAAAGTAAATTTTTTAACTCTAATTATCTTTTCGTCCAAAACGGATCGAAAAGACAAATACCTAAATTTCTACCTATGCAAGTACCTAGGATGACACAAACTAATGTATTAGGTTGGGTAAATGGACCGAAAACTATATGCGAAATACAAGCAACTTTAATGTTTTTGAAACATCAGAACCTAGCGCTACAGGTCTAAATAAGCACTTTCTGAGCATGAGAAGTGAAAAGTATATTTTATAATTATCCAAGATTTAAGTTCTATTTTTCGTGTTTAGAAAATGGTAATACCAAATAACATAAAAATGTCAATCTAATATAAAAAAATCACAGAACTTTTCTGAAGAATGTAGAAACTTAAGATACTTTAGTACGACGACAATGTCCCATGAGGTTATTCGTGATGGATAGCAATATGTATTAATCTTATACAGTACGTTTAATCAGTATAATAAGTTCAAAAGCTTGTATAATTTTATTTTAACTTAGACGTCGATGATGTAGCAAATACCGTTCCTACAATCTTAATTCGATTTAAATCGAGTGAAGTCAAGGCAATCAAATCAAATTATCATATCAACATAGTACAAAATCAAAACATGGAATTGATGATGCGTAAGGATATTTTGACTATCGTGATTTCAATTTGATTCAGAAATAGGAAGGAAAGGAAAATGAAATATTTCTACTGATAATAACTAAGTTGTTGACCGAAACCCCAAATGTGAATACCCTAAAAATACAGACCCCAAAAATAAGCTAATAAGATAAAATATAACACAGACATCACTAACAGTATGACAAGGGCATAAAGCCGCAGGAGGTAATGTTGCGAAAACAAATTTGTCCTATAATACGGTATCGCCCTTTCCGCCCGATACAACTTCGCGAATATTTATGTGGGTGCCCCAAACTCTGTCGACGGGGTTTAATGTTGCCGTGAAAATAAAGGATAGATTGTGAAGTTTTGGATTTGTGATATACTCTTGATTTTAAAAGATACCCATAATATGATCGATGTACAACTGTAAGTAAACGATATTTTTGAAGTAACATTATGAACAGTATCGTTGCTCAGCTGGCACTGTCTCTGCCTGCAGTGTCAAAAGACGGTCTGTTCGACAGGTTTGGTCTGACACAAACCTCTATGTAATGATTTGTGTTTGTTGTCTGTCCGATGTCTTTGTCTATGTTTTTTTAGTGTATTGTAGTTCTTCTGTATTGTAGTATTATAGTTTTTCTGTCTCTTCTCGGTTCAGCACATCTTTGACCAGTCTATTAAAAAAGGCATCAAGATTGTCCTGCCATAGTTTCATTCTTCCCATCCTATAGCAGTACCTAATAGCAGTATAGATTTATAAGGATAAAAGATAAACCGACTAGCTCTCAGCTTTACCTTTATTGAAGGTTTATTGGAAAGTAATGCAAATATTTAAGTTCAGACTACACTACGCGATAGTAGAGTTTCACTTGACTAAATTGATTTGCCTTTTCTTTGTGCTATATTTATACATCGCATCGTCTTCATTTTAATGTCATTTGCGAAAGGTAAAAATCAATATAACCTCTCCTTACTCTTTTATTCTGATTAAATTGTTTGCCAGACTTTTTAAATTTAAAACGAATTTATTTAATCCTGTCGTTGAGCAGTATTGATTTTTAAATCTATAGGTTTAGTCAAAAGAAGAAGACTGTTTGAATAACTGGCTGAGCCATTAGAGCACAGCTGAAATCACTGGACTTTTAAATGATAACTTTTACGTAAAGACGTTGATCAGATGACATTGTGGGTGACGTGAGCTGGAGGAGACTGGCACAGCACCGAATATAGGAGCGTGAGAAAAGGAAGACCTATACCCAGGATGGATGAATATAGATTAAAATAAATATAATAACAGAAAATGTAGCGTAAGGGTGATTTCTTAACCGCACTGATTTAAATTTTAGAAATATTTTGATCATTTCCTTGGAAACTGACAATATGTGCTGGTATTATATCGTATCTATTTTTATATATAAGAAATTGAGGAAGTAACCTTTAGTTAGCAATTTACTATTAACAAAATACCTTTTGATACACGTAACACAATCATAAAACTTTATTACAATTCCATTTTAACTTTAGAAACCTCATCAAACTATTATCAAGATTAGGAAATTGCTTACCGAAAGTAAATCAGTTCTGTTTCTTATTGTAACTTTCATAATACTAAGTTAATTTGTTTCTGATACATACATATTACATCCATACATATTAGTAAATATATTAAAGGTACAAAAATTCTTAATACAAATTTATTAATAAAGATAAATAAAAAGTGAAAGTATCAACAATAATTAAAATATAATTCTTCAAACGAAAACTTATAATCGCAAAAAAATCTGTAATCTAAAAACGAGGATCCCTCCAGGAATCCTCATACAATTTTACTTATACAAGAAATGCAAAACGTTTATAAAGAACATGAAACAATGCCTCCTTTTATTCTATTGGGCATCGCAACTTTTTCTTATTCAAAGAGAATTTTATCTCATCTTGGAGGACTGCCAATACTTGGATTACTTTCCTTTATTTCTAGATATAGAATCTACAGTTCAGAACATTACCATTGTAACTTCGACAAGTGCATCTGTTAAGTTTTGTCTTTACATCAGTTTATTTTGGACGAATTAAACTTGAATTTAATTAGAGACGCATTTTACAATAAGGTTTTTCGATGTAGGAGTTATGAAGTAGTTACGAAAAATCTTGAGGTAATTTTTAATTGCTTCTAATATAGTAGGTACGTTAATTACGCTAATTATTTCTAGGAATAATTAACTTTTGATTGTTTTCATTATCATCATCACAACCAAGTCTGCTGCTAGACATGACCTCCCCTAAACGCAAATTTATAGAAATTGTATACAGTAAAACCAATAGGGATCAAGAAGAAAACCGTACTCATATAGATGAACTCTGAGAATCTTTACTGTTACAAATTGTAAAATCCAACTAGCTATACAGTTCAATAGAATCCGTTTTCTATGAACCTCATATAGATGACACTTTAGAGATTTAATCGACATATCCTGTACTTGCAACGGCATGTTACCTTGTCAATAGCCGCTATTGTTCTTGAACACAGCCATTCTCTTCTGTGTACTAACAACTGAGAGTTGCAATAATAATGGCATAAATTTTTAGTCTATTTCACTTGGCTTCTATAAAACTTGATATTTTGAAATTTCTTTAGGTAGAATGTATAAAATTGAATATTTTACTTACCAAAATATAATTCTTCAAACGTTATAAATTGAATGATTATATTATTATGATCTAGATCGAATGAAAAAACTTTAGCAGAAACCAGCAGTTAAATACCTAGTACACAATCTAATTCATCCTGGATTGTGAAGGTGTATCTGCTATCTAAAATTATAAAAAAAACTTTTTTTTTTTCGATTATATTTCATTCAGTCTAGAGTAATATGCTTGTGGTTCTTTCTTCTTATTTCTATATTAATGTGTGCAAAACGGACACATGTTTAAATAAATCATCAAATCTTCATGAAACATAATACAGACATAGAACTTGAAAGGGATTTAGAAAGACCATTTTCTTTTTATAAGATTGTTTTATGAGCAATATTGAACAAACTTTATCCAAGAATACGATATTAGGATAGTTAGCTAACTTAGGTAGATTTAGCTAAGTTCACACCTGTGCCCGCTAAAATTAGAGAAGCAGTTGCTGGAACGTCGAATGTAATATTTGGGTCACGGAATATACGAGTAGTTCACAGTTTGGTAAAGGTAAAGTATTTTTCAGAGTAAGTTATGCTTCTGGTATTCAAGCTATAGGAAACTAACTTATCACATATGTGTAACCAACCAGTATTAACAGAGATAATAAGTAATTCAGGGTTGGCAACGCGTGAGTGACACCTCCGGTATTGCAAACGTCTATAAGCTACGGTGACGGCTTACCATCAGGCTCTGTCAAACTAAAGAAGAAAAAACCGAACAAGTACGTGTCGGGCCACGCACAATGTAGGGTTTCGTATTTGCTACGCTTTCCTTGCTTGCAGATGAGTACAATGCCATATTCAATGACATTGTAAGTTTTCATCAAAGAAATTTTAATTTATAAGTTCGTCGGCTATTACTCGGTAACTAGTAAAGCCTAGTTAACCGTTATAGTTTTCATTGAAGGTTCAACATATGGACTACTCCCATGATTTTTTTCAAATTCCTAAACACAAGACTACTACTATCAAAGACTTTCGGAGATAGAGGGGGGGGGGGGACCACCGTGCAAAATGAAACTTGAAACGATAAATGTAAATAATTCCGAAACGGATCATGGTATCGGAAACTGTTCTTCCCACACCCTTAATGCAACCAAAAAAAAATATTTTTCAAAATTTGTTCCAGCACTTTGTTAGCATTGATAATATATGCGTCTAGGCGCTAGACCGCGGACGGACAGACATACAGACAGACGGACATGGCGAAACTATAAGGGTTCCTTGTAGTTTACTACGGAACCCTAAAAATGATCCCAATGTGGAAGGTGCTGGACATAGGCCTTCCCCAAAAGTAAAAATAATAAGATATACCTATATAGAAAGAATGTGTTACAATAAACAAAATCAATGTAAAATATCGGACAGGTAATAACAGTTCATTTAATATAATACCGGTATTATGGTGGTTCGTGTACATAAATTTGATTTTTTAAAATAATTTTCCGCATATGGTTGGGTATAGAAAGTATTAAAAATCGTGTCGCACGAAACATTGTTGTCGTCACGTGATCGCTGGGAAATCCATTACGAACGAACTCGGTTTTCACATTGATGTCCAAGTTATAAGTTTTGGCGAACGGTATCTACGAATATTACAAAATACTTTTCAAAGAAAGAATACTTAAATGTTTTTCTGACAAAAAACATTACAACGAACACAAATATTATTATTATTTGTTGCTTTAGGCTTTAAAAATACTGCTTCAACCATTGCTGGTTTTTAGTAGTGCCCTTCAATTAAATTTCCATGTCCAGACCGGTTGCTTCCAGGAACTGCCAGATGTGGCAGGCAGAGCGCTGTTGTGTCATCTCTGGAAGCAAATTATGCTTTCCTATGTATATACTTCTTTTATACATTAGCGGTCCGCAGGAGCAGAGTATGCGCATGACACTTTCTTACACAAATAACAGAAATAAACAATGGCGAATACAATTCTACCAAAAAGGTAGAAGGTTAATAAAGGTTCCAAGGTAATTTATTTAGTTATTGGTAGGTTCTTTTGCTTATTGGCCATTTATTCTCTCACCAATCAAAATTAATACGACCAGACAAGCAGACTTATTATTGTTCTATAAGTCCATATTAATATTTGCAATATTTCGTTAGACACGTTGCTGTTTTTTCGAGCTTTGCGAGTTTAAAAAATATAAGTATGGAACTAAACCAATAATCTGCGAGAACTGTCGCCAGATGTTGTAAATACGCATATACAACTCACAAGTGCTGTCTGGCAAGCTGTTGCACGTGCACTTGTGAAATTTATTGCAAATGTATTCGCAGCCTAACACAAATAATATTTTCAACCATATAGTGATTACAACTTGGAAAAAACATTTCACTATCTGTAATTGTACAATTCATATTAATAATTAGTTGCTTCATATTAATGATACGAGTAATAACCGCTGCCACCACACAGGCGGCCACTACTTTTATTCCATCGAAAATGCATCCATTGTGTCAATGATTGAAAATACTACCTACCTTGGTATTCTGAAGTCGAGCTGCAGTTTTATGACTAGCAATAAATAAAATTAGTCGAAAGGAAGTCGATAAAAAACCAATTGTGCTTCTCTTTCATCGTAAGCCCGATGGCTTACGATGTATTCGATAATAGAAACATTAATTACATAAACTTTAGTTAGGAAACCCTTGATTTGGAAAACATTAAAGCCATTATTTTTTATTACAAAATTAATAAAACATTTGGAAACAGCTCTGATGGATTTTGCGCAAGTTAAAGGGCTTGCGTTAATACAAATTTAAATTAGACGTTCTTGAGTCAGCGAGTGATCGAAATTGGTTCGACCCTTGAAACATTGACTTAGATATTGAAGACAGAAGTGAAGTGTCACTTGGGAACATATTATTATATGATTTTGCCGAAAGTGTCTCAATGTTTCCGGTATTTGTTGGTCATTTGTTGGAAACATTATGTATATGTTATCAAAGAGCAAGTGAATAACTCTAAATCTTTGAGCAGCGAATAACTTAAATATGAACATGGTTAGCAAAACGTTGTAGAGACCAGATTAATAAATAAATTCTAGGGGTTGAGATAAGCAATGGTGATTGGCTATTTGATGAAACTATTAGTAGTAGGTAAGTATAAAATGGAAGTACGAAAAAAGTAGATCAATGAACTCAGACAGAATGTTAAAATAAATAATTAAAATTCAAAGATTATGGATAACCAATAAACAACATAATTCAATGGATAATAATGACGCGGGAATTTGGAAAGACGTTATTGAGAACCACACAGAAAACCGCGCCACATGGAGATAATATGAAGAGGTATATGCCCAACGGTGAGCGAATACATGCTGTTGAAGGAGAAGAAGATAATAATATATAATAAGAGAAATAAAAAAATGAATAAAAAAAAAATACGTCAAGATTTTAGTTCCTAACAATATACAAAATCACTGTCATGGCCCCCGCTACACCTCCTAATTTGGACCAAAACACCGCAGCCTAAAACACGGCTTGAACTAGTAACGAAATTCGCCGAGGGACCAAACACGGTCTCGTAACATGAAGTACAGCTGCCAATGTAATAGTTTAGGTTTTATCTGCTCCCGAAACTTTCCCTGCGGGGTAGGCCTTTTGTTTCGCAACTTTTGTTGGGATAAAAAAGGTATTGTTAACTATTTGAGGACCTCTGCGGTTGAGATTGATTGTCATCAAAATTATTAATGTTATGCTTTAGATTTTTTTATACAAAATGGTTGTGGTATCAACGATTCCTCATTTTGTTTCGTTCAAATCTCTTCTAAAATTTAACATTTAAATTAAACTCTTTTAAAATTTAAGAAAATTACAAAGCTTATATTATTACTAATTTTATTATCGTTTGTATATCCTGCACTGTCATCATATCAGCCCATAATCATTCCACTGCAGGGATAGGTATGTCCCTTCAATCGAAGGGAATTTGAGCGTACTCTGCCACGCTGGTAGATTGCGTAATCACTCCATTCGGAAGCTGTAGACTTCTTGTTGCTAAGATGAGATCCTAAGAACCTTTCTTTATAATATGAGTATTTTATTATCTTAATCATTGTAACGACACTAGTATATGTATGTAGAATGTCCATCTTAAATTTCGATTATTACCGATTAAAGGTAATTTGTGCTGTATACTTTTAAATTAACTATTTACTCACTTCTAGGCTTTCCATCTTCTTCCATATCATATCCTACCTGAACTCGCGAATTTCATAAAATATTAATATACCTATAACAAAATTTAAATATCTATAAATATTAATAGTTTTAAATTCAAAAGCAATATTTCCAAATTGTGTGGTCAGGCTATAAATAGGTGCATTAAAGAGCAGCCACCAACACTAGCTTAACCATTGTCCGCATTTACGAACAATATTTGCATAATGAAGTTGGTAAAATAAATGTCTTTGTGTAAACAAAATTATGGTAAAATTACCTAGAATATGTTAAAACTTGCAATCAATTGCTATTTTATAAACTATGAAATACTTGTATACCAGATGTCTGTAGTCCATAATATAAAAATATACATATTTTAATGCAGAAATGTATTGATACAGTCTCCATTAGTCGCTCATAAAAAGTCGAACGTTACGTACAACGTCAAGGAACATAATAATTATCTATGTCAGGTTAGATGATCGTATTCCAGCTCGGTTCCACTGTTGTTCCATCCGCCACATACTCCAGTCACCATCATCTGGATGAATGAATCTCCAGTATTGTACGATTCCTGCGATAGTTACTTCCTTCCTCGGTAAAAATTTGTAACCAACTCCCGCCACCGGTGTTTTCGAAAAATTATGATTTGGAAACCTTCTCGAAGCGAGCGTATCTCTACATTAAAAGCCGGCAACGGCTCAGTGACTTCCCTGGCGTCTCTGTGGTTCATGGGATCATTATGATTTGGAGACCTTCAAGAAGCGAGCGTATCTCTACATTAAAGGCCGGCAACGGCTTAGTGACTTCCCTGGCGTCTCTGTGGTTCATGAGATCATTATGATTTGGAGACCTTCAAGAAGAGAGCGTATATCTACATTAAAGGCCGGCAACAGCTCAGTGACTCCCCTCCCTGGTGTCTGTCTCTCTGCTTCATGGATGGCGGTGATGACTTAGCATCAGGTGACCCGCATAGTCAGTCGTTCAATCAACCTCTCCATAAGTACTAAAGACAGTTGCGATCTGATTTTGCAGACAGTAAAACAAGCCTACAAAATAAACCGTTAGATAAGAAACCCCTAACTCCTTTATCTAATGATCAGCATTCTTTAAGATATCAAGATAAGCAACGTAATTTCTTTGCCGTTCATTTTGTTAACCAGATTCATTATGCAAATTAGGGCTATCTATAACGCGTTTAAAATGCTAAAGGATATCTATTATCCAATAAATTCATTAGAATTGATTCTATTTGTGTAGATAATAAAAAATATATATTTATTCAGCTCAATTTCATTCATTTTACACTCGTGTTTGCACTCGGCTTCGCTCGCGATAAATTTTAAGCTTTAGAGGACTCGCTTGATGGAATTAATTTAAGAAAATTAAACCCTAGGCCGCTTTGTTGCTAGTCTGTAAGTTATACATGTTTAATGCATTAATTCGTTGTGTATTGCAAATAAAGAAATTTATGGTGCCATATGTGGTCCGACATGTGAGTTGTTGGATCATCTACAGTAGATTTTTTTTTCCGATTGTAATGATGTTATAAACAGGATAAAAAGTAACCTATATCTTTCTCCAGTAGAGACCTCTTGCGTAGTCTATAACCATTGGCTATCGTATTGGTAGACGTCGGTTCAATCCTTGTACAGGATAAATATTTATGTGTTGAATATTTGAGTCTGGGTGTTCATTCATTACGTCATTATTTACATAAAAGGGGTAATAAATAACAAATTAAATTCCATTACAGTGCAACTACATAATCAAGCATTAAACAAAATGTCGCGAATATTGAAAACTGATGTTTCAATTAATTCTCAATTCATTTTACAAAATTGGTATCAGAAAAGCAGATTGGTAATTAATTGAAAGTGCTTTTACGCAATAATCTTATTATTGGAATAATTGAAAATTATGCAGAATTATGTGTTGGCATTTATACTAATGTTCGTTAACCAGTGGGATTATTATCACAACTAAAATTATATAATAGCCAATTTCTAAAAAGCATTTTAATTTTAAATTTCCTTTAAGTTTTAAGCTATCTCTTTATTAGGGTTCTGTATCCAAAGATTATCAAACCCATATTATTATTACTAAACCTCCGTTAAACGACTGTCTTATGAACTGTGAAAGTTAGACAGTCGAAATTTTCACAGATAATGTATTTTTCCGCTATAACAAAACCTGAAAATAGAATAAAACAATGGAGAATAAAATAAAGGAGGCTCCAATACAACAAACGAGGCATTAGAGTGCTTAGTACGAGTTTTTTGGTCACATTCGAACGTGTTAACGTTTACAAGCCGACCAAAAACTGTTTTATATTGTGAATTTATAAGACGCGTGTTACATATCTAAATTAGCCGGGTTACTCACTTCGAAACGTGAGCAAGTAAGCCGCATAATTTTGATATGTAACACGCGTCTTATAAATTCGCAACATGAGAGTTCTTCTCTATTTGGTCGGTTTGTTTACGTCGACATGATCGAATGTGAACAAAAAAACTCATACTAAGCACTCCGATACAAAACGATTTTCCGAAATTTCCACGGGAAAGCGGGTTACACGCAAACTTGCGCAAACAAGGTTGCGCGGGTTTTGTTAGTAGTAAATAAATAGGAATTTATTGGTTACAGATTATTTTATCACGCTCATTTCACTATAAGCAGAATGTGGGACCAACTCAATTGTCCACAAAATTTTAATTGCCAATTAGTGGCGATAACATATTCAAAATTAAGTTTTCACAAATCATTAATTTTATTAAATTTAATATTTATATTTTGTTTTATTTATCATACGTTATACGTTTATGTGCTCTCTTTGTAATGAAATTTGCCTTAACATTGACATCTTCGGTGCATCGGCCAGAACTATCAAGCGGTCGCTATTATTGCGTTAATTATTGCTCTTATTTTTTATTGTAGGTAATTCTTTTTAATCTATGTTTTGTAATTGTTGTTTTTTTTTGTAATTATGTATATTAGTATTCGGCGAGCAAAATTTCATGTGCATGCTGTGTTCGCTCATAGTAGGTTGTTGCAACTATTACTTTTAAAATTTCACTTGTATCGATTGTACTCTGTAGCAACCAGTTTGCAAACCAATAAAAAAAAAATTAAAAAAAAAAAAAAAAAACATCAAAGGTTTGATGAATATCTGTGTATTATATTCAAAATTTTGATTAATACTTTCCCATTGGAATGAAACAAAAACAGCCTATGCCAAGGCGTGAAGGAATATCAAGTATAAGAGAGTAGGACTTTAAGGATATTTTCTCTCATCACACAGTAAAAAAAAAACCGGCCAAGTGTGAGTTGGACTCGCGCACTGAGGGTTCCGTACAAAACTAGGTATGTAAGTAAAAGTTATTATGCGGATTTTAAATTGCTGTTTCTTTTTATTACGTTGACACAGAGTTTGACTTGATTGATATGAATTTCAATTTCATACATCTACGTGTTCATGAGGAAACGAGTAGTAAGTATGAAATTTTTAAAAATATTTTTGTTTAAGTAACCAAAATTTATGCTTTTCGCAATTTTTCCTTTATCTGTACCTAATTTAAAGATGTGTCGCTTTGTACCAAATTTCAAGATTTTGAGTTTACGGGAAGTACCCTGTAGGTTTTGATTCCCTTGGGAGTGTCGAAAATACGGCAAGAACGGCTGTATCTTTTCATTTCTTCACAGCTCCTAGGGACAGCAGACCTGAGTATTTGATAATGAATTTCAGTTTGATACCTCCATGCGCTATAAGGGTTCCGTTTTTTTTCCTTTTGAGATACGGAACCCTAAAAAGTAATAAATTATTTGTCTTTTTAATGCTTAATTTTAGTTTTTATTTTTGGTTCAGTTTTCATTTAGTTTTTAATTTTTATTGTTAGTTTAGTTTTAATTAATTTTATTTAATTTCATGTTATGTATATTTTACCAATAAATCAAATCAAAATATTTTTATTCAAATAGGCATATTACAAGCACTTTCGAATCGTCACTTTTTTTTCCCCTACCATCAGTTCAGACGGCAGATTGTGCTAAGAAGAACCTTAGCACAATCTGCTCTTTTAAAATGGTAATGACATAAGTTACAATTACGATAAATAAAAGTAAACAAAGAATAAAAAATAAAATAAAACAGCAATTTTTTTTCTTTTTAAATAATAAAGAAAAATTAATAGAAAAAAAAATGATTCGTAGTTATGGCTTATGATAAATATTATTTGTGTAATTAATCTTACAAACATACCTACTTAATTTCACACTTATTATAGTAGTTATGAATAGAGAAAATTCGCTTATAGTAGCGAATTTTCGTAAGGCACGGAAAGTTTCGAAAAAATCTTTCTTATCGAATGATTACGTCATACAAAGAACCCTCCAAGTTTCAGGTTGGTTAGTCATTCAGGACGAAGCATTTCATATTATGCATCATACTAATATTATAAATGAGTTAGTGAGTTTGTTTGTTTGTTATTCCTTCACGGTTTGACTAATCAGCCGATCATTGTGAAAACTTGTATACATATTGTCAGGGGTATAGACGACTAATAGAGCCCAACATAGGCTACTTTTTATCCCGTGAAAGTATGTCATTCCAATGGGAAAATATTTTTTCTACTATAGTTTTTTTTTTTTACAATTCATACAGATTGAGCTAGCCCCAAAGTAAGTTCGAAACTTGTGTTATGGGATACTAACTCAACGGTATTATATTTTATAACAAATACATACTATAGATAAACATCCAAGACGCGAGGCCAATCAGAAAAAGTTAGTTTTTCATCATGACCCGACCGGGGATCGAACCCGGGACCTCCTGGGTGGCGGTCTGGCGTGATAACCATTACGCCACGGAGGTCGTCTATATAGATGGCGCTGCAATTGCCAAGTCGGCTAACAGATGGCGCCACAAGTTGCGCTATGGGTTGTTTTGTGGTCAAACGAGATCTATGTCATAAAATTAACCGCGAGCGAAGCCGCGGGGAAAAGCTGATAGAATATAATACACAAAATCTCAGGTGGCAAACAGCAAACGTCGATATATCATTAACTCAAACATCGTGTAACATTCTTCTAGATAAAGTTTGAACAAACACGCTTCGTTGAACTGTTAGTAATAAAACTGGTGAATTGGCTTTCCCACGGTTTGGGATGATCAGCCATTACGCTACATTGACTGCGGATGGAGACCAAATTAATTTATCTAAGATGTTTGTTCTAGATTCACATGACTTACAGCTTATTAAGAGGGTTCGAACGTTCGAAGTCACTATTAGGTAATAATAGTTTTAACTATCTATTAGTCTGTCAATTATACTGGTCTGGCGATACTTAACTACTCGTTTGTTCATCAACATTGAACTGAATGATGTTAAATGAAAAATTTTTTAGATTACTTTCGCCAACATCATTCAACAAATGCCAATTTTATACAGTATAATCCTTGTATCCTACTAATATTATAAAAGGGAAAGTAGTGTGTATGTTTGTTACCTCTTTGCGCTCAAATGGCTGGGCGAATATTAATGACATTTGGTATGTGGGTAGCTGATAACTTGTATTAACACATAGGGTACTTCCCGAAAAGTACGCGATTCACTAGGAAATAAATAAACTTTTTTTTGGTAAAAATTGTGCATGCTATTCCATTTAGATCTACTGTTCGATCTCCCAGTGGATACAAGGCGACTTTCGAGACAAAGACTAATAATTGTCATCATAAATATTTACCCTGTGTGCGGATCGAACCCATGCCACAGTATTACAATATTCTTTTAAAACTGTGCCCATGCCCTCTGATGCCGAAAGTATCCTACACTACCAACGTGCCACTGGGCTAAAAAAAATAAAAAGCATCTGGCGTTTACACTCAATATTTTAATACGAAATCGTATCCCATTATTTGAAGTGTACACTACCAACGTGCCACTGGGCTAACAAAAATAAAAAGCATCTGGCGTTTACACTCAATATTTTAATACGAAATCGTATCCCATTATTTGAAGTGTACACTACCAACGTTACCAACGTGCCACTGGGCTAACAAAAATAAAAAGCATCTGGCGTTTACACTCAATATTTTAATACGAAATCGTATCCCATTATTTGAAGTGACTGATTAAAACTTGTTTGAAATTTATCCCGGCGTGGATTGAGAGCACTTTCGTGAAGTGGTCTGACGAAATTGACATTCGATAGGTCAAAACGCCGAGAAAAATAGTGAGCTTTTTCTTCATGCGAAAAAATTGTGAAAAACGACGTAAAAATATTTTTTAACACAACCGAGTTGAAAGTGGTCCTAGTTGTAATAGAAAATGATTTAATTTTTGATAAAGAGTCAAGCTGTTAATTTCTTCTAAAGTTTGAACGCAGAAAATGGACCAACATCCAATTGCAGTTTTATTTTAAATCATAATTAATAATAATATTGTATCTTTATTGTCTCATTTATTTCTCATTACATTCAATTTAATGTTAAATCTCATACTATCACTTTATTTCATAGCCTTAATTAAATATTTCATTATTATTATTTATTTATTCATTTACAAATAAGATTTGTGTTTGAAATCTTTAATTCATTAATTTTAAATATACATTTGTCAATAAAAAAATAAAAACCAAATAATTAACATTCATTAATTATAAATATGGCATTAAGTGGTTTTTGTGCAATTCACTAAAAGTAGTATGAATCCTAGTAATGTTATGGTACTTATCAAACCAAAATTTTTTTTATGTTTTTTATACCATTAAGGTGGCAAACATGTTTGTTACTTTTTCACGAAAAAGAGAGATTTGCTTAAAATACTGGTATAACCAGGATTACATTTTGTTTACAATACAATACAAATTTAATACATTGGAATAATACAAAGTGTTAAAAGATTCGATAAATAATTGCGATTTGTCAAGGGTCACTGGACTAATTTTTTGATAGAGAAAAATATTTTTATTGGCAATTAACATTAATGGTATATTAATGACTATAAAAACTTAACGGTAATTTTTATTAAAACTTCTTTTAATAAAAAAAATAATGGTTAGTAATTAGGGCTTGATATATGTCCAGTCCAACCTGTGAGTTTTTTTAAAATATATAATTTAATCTGCTCCGCATCTTTCGCAGCCCGTCCGGGGAAGGACCTCCACCTTACAGAAGATCGTAGCCAAATAGCATTGGTCTCGGTCATGTTGTTTTCCTACGGTGAGTAAGGTCTCCAGAGCTCTACTTGGGGGGGGGTTGGGAGGTTTGGCAACGCGTGAGTGATACCCCCGGTATTGCAAGCGTGATGCATCAGGTGGGTCGCATGCTTGTTTGCCACCTTTGTGGCATAAAAAAATGATTTGTTTTTCGGGGTTATGTTATCTCGAAGCGTGATGAACAGATAGGTGGGAGCTATCTGTTCACCACGTTTCGTGATAACATATTACCGCTCACATCTTGGAACGTGGTGATATGCCATACATCAACCAACCTAGTATTGGACAATCGTGGTGGATTTTCCAAACGCCTCCTTCATATCCGTAAATATGAGTAACTGAATTTACAAAGATGAACAAACAAATGATTAAATCATCCAACGGAATCATAACTTTGTATTGAATTAATTAATTGTCGTTAGCGGCAAACGAACAAGGAAGTTATTTGAGGGCAAACTTGCAATTTACTGATTCATTAGTACGATAACAGTAAAAATATGCACGGAATCCATTATTCGAACAAAGGAAAGCCAAACGGCCTCCTTATTGAAACAAAAGATGTTTAAATTACTTTTACGTAGGCTTTAAGCCTGCGCTGCACGCTTTATAATTATGAGTTGGAAACGAGGGTTAAAAACAGTAGACAGACAAGAAGTAAGATAAATATTAAAAAATCAAAAAAATTGATACAGCGAGATTGATGTGTACAGCATTTGTAATGACGTTTGTAAGCCTTTATTTTTATGCCTACTAGTTTTTCCCAGCGGCTTCGCTCGCGGTTAATTTTATGACATAGATCTCGTTTGACAACAAGACAACCCATAACGCGACTTGTGGCGCCATCTGTTAGCCGATAGCGCATACAGCGCCCCCTATAGTACAAAAAATATTGTCCCATTGGAATGAAATACTTTTACGGGATAAAAATATCGAAGCATAAAAAATATATATACTAAGTATCTATCTAACATAACAAAATCGGACGTCAAAGAGTCATCAAAAATTTTTTTTGTAAATACACAAATTTTGAAACTACCTATTATGTATAAAAAAGAAATAGCGAAGGCTGATTTTGATGAAGTAGTTTGTAATCGATTAAAAAACCAAAATTTTTTGTTCGATTAAAAATAGTTAGCAAAATAATGTTCGACATACCACATCTTCGAAACTTAATAATTTGTTCGGTTTCAAACTTGTTCATTATTTGTAGCAACTTATGGAGCGGTGGGTAATTTGCTTAATTCAATTAAGTTTCGACGAACAAAATTTAATTCAACTCCTTTGGGAAATCGTTAAAATATGAATAATATAAGCGCCGCGAAATTCTAAGTAATAAATTACTGTAACTGAAATTATTTTGCCTGTATCAGATTTTTGTGAGTGCTTTATTGTAACTAACTTTTTACGGTGCCTTTTCATTATTCATATATTATATTGATATATTAGTGAAACCCGCGCAACTTCGTTTGCGTGTTATTTATGCACAGTAGCGCCATCTATATCAGACTTTTGATGAAATCCTACGGGAATTGCGTACTTTTCGGAATAAAAAGTACCCTCTGTGTTAATCCAAGGTATCAGCTAGCTACATACCAAATATCATAAATATTGGCACAGACCTTTGACTATGCAGAAGTAACAAACATGCACATAACTTTCGCCTTTATAATATTAGCAGGATTAGTAGGACTAGTGTTGTAACTGTTTTGTGTGAATGTTTCTATCTCTTTGGATTTGTAAAATGCTGTTGTTGTCTTGTGTCTCATGTGCTGTACAGAATAAAAGTATTTTCTTCTTCTTCTTCTTCTAGTGCCCCGCCCCAGCTGCGCACGGGTTTTATACTAATGATCCCTATTTTAAAAAAATGTAATATAGCCTAAGTTATTTGCGGATAACGAGACTTCTCAACGGTGAAAGGATTTTTGAAATCAGACCAGTTGTTTTTGGGTTTACTCGTTCTAAACAAAAAATACAAATCAACATTTCTCTTAATAATATTAGTAAAGATAGAAATATTGATGCCTGGATAATTCTATCTGCTAGCTACGCTATGGAATTCAAATTTATTATAACATGGTTGAGTGGTTAGCAATTTTTAAAAATGAAAAATTTCACCGAGGATTTTAATTTAAATGAGAGAGGGACCGGGGCCCCACCGGGGTCGCCTCCCCAGGTGAAAAATATCTTAATATCTATTTTTGGAATAGGAATGGTTAGACCGATGACAACGTTGAAAAACTTAATGGTGACAGGCAAGGTGGAGGGAAATAGATCAACGCAGCCCTACACGATGGATGGACCAGGTAGCAGAAAGTCAAGAGATGCCGATAATCACAGCTCTATAGCACAAGATCGGAACAGATGGAGGAAAACGGTGACTAAGTTACGATCCTCAACATTGAGGGACCGACTATGGAGGAGTTTAACCGTAACGACTATAGGGACTGAAATAATCGTAAAATGACTATGATACGAGGGCGACACTGAAAGTTTTTAGAACTGGCCACTTGTCTTGTAAACAATATAATTAAAAAATAAGTTACAATTTTGAAAATGGAACTCTGTCAATATTAACGAGTATGTTTTTTTATTCTTTTGTTTTACGTTTTGGCGGCAAATTGAAAATTGCCCGAATCACGTCAGCATGACTTTAACGCGAGTAAATTTTCGTGCCATGATTTTTTATGACTTTCGATGTCATTTAAGTCAACAAGATTGTTATAATAGACTTCGAATGGCCTTCCTGATGAAGCCCCATCCCGCGCCACAATTTACGACTGGTATAATGAGTTCAAACGTGGTCGCACTATTCTTACCGATGTTCTGCGTGAAGGACGGCTTTCTACGGCGACGACTGAAGTTAACTTCAGTGATGTGCGGCGTATGATAGAGAATGACAAACAAGTGACCTATCAGCAAATTTGGACTTAAGCATCGGTATGAGTCAAGTGCACAGAATCCTCCATGAACAGTTAGCGGTTAGGAAGCTTTGTGCCCGGTAGATACCTCATAATTTGACCGACCGTCGAAGAAACCCGAAAAAGACGAGTGGGAAAACTGCTTTGCTCAGTGGTTTCATCAGAAGTAACGATGCATTGATGTGAAGGGACGCTATTTTGAAAAGATTTAATAAAACTAATAACTTTTTTTTTTGTCCAGTTTTTGATTTTCTAAGAACTTTCAGTTTGACCCTCTCAGTCTCGTTAAAAAAAACTATTCAAAGAAATATTTTTATTATTTGGACAAATCACACATCTTGAGCTAGCCCCAAAGTATGTTAGAAACTTATGTCGTTATGGGATACTAACTCAACGATTGTATATTTTATAACAAATACATATTATTATGAAATAAACATCCAAGACCCAGGCCAATCAGAAAAAGTTATATTTTCATCATAATCCGACCGTGATTCGAACCCGGGACCTCCTGGGTCCTGGGTGGCGGTTCGGCATTGTAACCATTACGCTACTGAGGTCGTTGAAAAAATCAGCTATAAAATCAAACCGGCCATAACCAACACTAAATAAAAAATTACCACTATGATTACAAACTTGTTAAAATATTTTCAAATTTTCTATTACTATGTTTAACCGTACCGCCTAAAATAGGATGTGGCCTTTAAATAATAATACCGTGTTAGTGGCGTACAACACGCACGTTGTTAAGCACACGCACCGTCGCACAATAACTTAGGGTATGAGTTTTAGTACGGAATAGTTGACGGAAAACCTTTAAGGCCAAAATATGAGCCACATTTTAAGATGTCCGCTTATTTTTTCAACAAAAATAGTTATGTTGTATGTGCTAGCAAATGATATTCTTATATTTTCACTAGTTTAATTACACATTAGATTAGGGGCGTGAAAAAAACATTTTTCCATTCAATGTTCCGTTTGCGAATTATATACATTGTAATAATGCAAATTTAACTTTTTTTGACACGGCTTTGCGACGCTGTTGTATTTGGAAATTTGGAAAAAAAAAACAATCGTTTACAAAAATACAGTTTATTCATGAGTTGTTATAATTAAAGGTTAATTTAAAACCTAACCTTTAATTAAAACATTCACCAGATTTGAATAGATTGAAACTGAATAACCTAAAAAACCATTCTATCATTAGGCACAACTACTTAATTGCTAGAACCCTTTTACTGTAGTATATTTTAATCGGATCCAATATGCTATAGAAACCTTTAAAATTACTCTACGTTAAGTGAGCGGCATTGTTCTAGGCTATACGGATAAAGGTCCCGACAATAGCATAATTGAACCCACTGTGCTTATAGCTGTATTAGTTTAAAGGACTGGACAGTGGGTCAGTTTGATAATTTGATGTAAAATAATTGAAAACTATTTATATTAGTCAAGTTAGGGATGAAATTAAAAGAACAAGTGCTACCTTTCTTCCTAGTTTTAGTACAATCCTGCTGTGCGCGTCAGATTTTTTCCGTTTTGTTTCCGATTTTTGTTTTCTGAGTCCTACTACCGACTTCTAATACACCAAACAAATTGCGAAAGCGGATGGCTCTCACAGATTCTTCCTAATGTCTGCCCAGGGACGCCCCAGACGGCTCGCACCTCAGTCTAGGGCGACACTGGGAAAGGTCGAACGGGCCTGCCATCTGCGTATGAAATGTGGTAGAATTTTTATTTATTTATTTGTCTCCTCTTACAACTACAGGTATATATCCCAATACAATCATAATTCAAAAGATCCTGAAATATGTGTTTTGGAATAAAAAACTAGATTTTGTTTGACTTCTTTATTATGATAAAAGAAACTACGGTTTTATTATTCACTTTATTATTATATTGTAAAATAATATCTCTTTGGTAACAGGAAGAAATTTGAATATTTAATTATTCCGTTTGCCCAACAAACTTTTGTGTAGCAAACTTTAAAACAACATGACTTTGCATACATTTCATCGGATTAGCTTTTGATCATTTAAGCTTTCAGTCAAAAGTTGTCAAATATTTAGACCGTAAGAGGATTTTCGTATTTTACAAATCCTTTCATATTTTAAATGTGAAGGACTATTAAATCATAAAATGATTTAGACGTTTTTTTTTGTGGAAGAGGTTGGCAAACAAGCTTCTGGGTTAGCTGGTGGTAAGTGATCATCATCATGATGCATACTGCACTATGATTCAGACATTTTTGTCATGTGTGTCGAGTGGCTAGCAATGGTCACTTTATTCCAAGGGCCGCAGGTTCGAATCCTGCGCAAGGTAAACATTTGTGTGTATGAACATGTCTGTTTGCCTTGGTCTGGTTGTTTTCTATGTATAATAAATATTTATTTACAAAAAAAAGTATTTAAGTATATTTATCAGCAATCTAGTAACCATAGTACAAGCTTAGTTGCTTAGTTTGGGACTAGATGGCGTTGTGTGATTCGTCCAAGAATATTTATTTATTTATTCATTAATATTGGTAGTAGAGCATTTCTGAAATGACTTAGCTCGACCAAAAAAGTACCACAATCTCACAAAATATCAGCGTGAAGTAGTAATGAGTTTCGTTCGATGAGTGAAAGATCCAGATGCGGTAACCACTTTTCATCAGGAAGCTTGTTTTCCTGAGGTATGACATAAAAAAACAATAAATAAAAACTAAAGAAAAAAAGAAGAATAATATAAATATAACCTATGCGTAAGACACCAGAAGCGTCAGCATTTACAGGATACAACAATCACTACCAGAGCCATGTTGTGACCTGTTTGGCACATTGCAATATAAAATATTCATCCAGAATGAAATTCTGAATCAGCAAACTGCATCCACGAACCTAATTGGGTTAATACCCGCTCAGAGATGTCAAAACACCATTCCATAAACGCAACTTGAGATTGGAATGGCTCGAACCACATTAGAATG
Source organism: Endotricha flammealis (assembly GCA_905163395.2). Classification (NCBI taxonomy): domain Eukaryota; kingdom Metazoa; phylum Arthropoda; class Insecta; order Lepidoptera; family Pyralidae; genus Endotricha; species Endotricha flammealis. The sequence continues at coordinate 16,398,248 of LR990855.1, forward strand.
ACTAATTTAGCGAGGATGGGCTTTTTCACATCATGGAACACCCCATGACATGATTACGTCGTTGGCGTAACTCCCATAAAACATTGGGTGTATAGAAAAATCATTTTTCGATACAGAGGATCCAAGTTTTTGTTCACACACCAATTCTCCCCAATCAGCTAAATTACATAAAAATCCACACAAAAAACCTTAACTTTTATAGCACACACTTATGATCGAAGCACACATGTATGTAACGTAATAATAGCACGTACGTGCAAAAGTTAATTATTAGTTTTTATGTAATATCATTTATAAAATTTTTCACCAACGCCAATTTAGCGTTAGAATTAACCGACAAAAAAATTATATTTGATGACATAAGGTTATTCCTACCTTAGGGTGTGTTTGGTGAAAGACGGCATTAGTGTCATATTTTGATCCTAATTGCGTACTGTAACTCAGGGGTTCTTCTCAAAAACCTTAATGTTACAATTAGTACAAAATATCACATTTCGTTATAATTTTGGCATTATGTGGTTGTTACACGCTGGTTTTCCGTTACATTTTATTTTGAGGATAATGACGTAGGATGGTAATGTTCCTTTTTGCTTAAAATGTATAATTATCTGTCTCCTATTGCTTAGCAATGGAATCATAAAATTGTTCCCTGAATTAAAACCGGGACTTCCCTTTGGAAGTTTAAAAGTCAAAAGTCATTACCAATAATTTGTTAATATTTTAACATTTTCAGCTATTCAAGCGTCTTGTAAAACGTAACTTTCTAGTGGTTGAGCATTAAGATTTTTGCCGCCTTTTTGCAGCCTTTTTGTGTCTTTTCTCATACTACCCTTTTCTTTAGCTGTATGTAACACAGTTTTTAAGAGAGGTAGGGCACAGCGGATAATCCGCTCAAATCAGAGCAGCCCGTCTGGGGAAGGGATTACAGAAGATCGCAGCCAAATAGCATTGGTCTCGGCCATGTTGTGTTCCTACGGTGAGTAAGGTCTCCAGAGCTCCACTTGGGGGGGTTGGGAGGGTTGGCAACGCGTGAGTGATACCCCCGGTATTGCAAGCATCTATAGGCTACGGTGACGGCTTACCATCAGGCCGACGGTATGCTTGTTTGCCACCTTAGTAGTATAAAAAAACACATCTGAGAAAAATACCACACGACTGGCACAGAGAGGAGGGAAGACCAAGGACGAGATGGTCAGACAACATCAAAACCTTTATCGGACGTGTCCGTGAGAGCTCTCAACAGTGACGTATAAAGGAAGGCTTTTTCCAGCAGTGGTATAGGCTTTTAAAAAAAATCCTTAACATATTTTAAATATTTTTTTAGGAAGGTCCAATGTCATACGTGTGTAAACATCGCGTGAATTTCAATACAAAATTATCGATTAACTTATCAAAAAGGATGATAATTGTAACACGCATTATTCATAACATGTCGATACATGCTCATCAATATTTCATCAAGCTATTTGACATTCGTAGAGAAGAAACTAATGAATTATTCATGGATTTTCTTGTAGAGTAATGGACTGTGTTGCTTTAGCGGTAGATATTAATGGCAGGGCTCTTATTTACACTTAAAACGTTGAATTTATGCCTGAGATTAGAGTCAAGTAATATCCTGTTTTAACAATATACTTAGAGGTTTCAGAGAGTTTACCTATCTGATAAGGTTGTAAGCACGAAAATGTTAATTTATTCGATAGGTATACTATTTGGAACATGTCAGACCATTTTGTGAACTTCACAAAATTTTCTGATATTTGAAACGTTGGCAAACAATAAATTAGTTGGAGTGGCATTTGTGTAAAAATAAAACTTCTTCTTGTTTTGTCACTTTCGCTTTTTATTCCAAAAAGAATGCAGTGTTAAAAGAGGTTTCAGTCTATCTGGTTTACCTTTCTTTTTTTAAATTTTGTATGTTCTTCTTCTTAAATTATGTCATCATCCTCCCATATCTACGCACAAAAAAACAAATCTAAACATTTCCAAAGTAGGTACAATGTTTTTTCATAGGTTATAACGTACTCTGGCAATTCATCGATAAAAGTTATTATCGAAAAGTATAACAAAACTGACAACTAGGCTTCGTGACTTAACAACAACTAAATTGAGGTGAAACTAAATATTAAACAGTCATGAATAGACTTCATAATCGTGGATCCTAATCGAATAAGTAATGGTTATTGTCGGCGATGACAGAGCAGAGTTACGACTCCCATGGGAAGACACGGGATATCGCCTACTGTTAACTTGAGCCAGAGGTAATTTATAGATGACTGGAGGGTCTCTATGTTATCCGAGCTAACCTTTTCTTGTTTCCGAAGTTTCTAAAAATATATGTTCGTTGTTTACCGAAAGTATTTTTTTTTAATATTGCAGACAAGAAGAGGAATAAGGTAGAAGTACAAGAGAGGTAGGGCACAGCGAATAATCCGCTCAAATCGGAGCAGCCCGTCAGGGGAAGGACCTTACAGAAGATCGTAGCCAAATAGCATTGGTCTCGGCCATGTTGTGTTCCTACGGTGAGTAAGGTCTCCAGAGCTCCACTTTTTGGGATGGGAAAGAAGGCAACGCGTGCGTATTGCAAGCGTCTATAAGCTACGGTGATGCTTACCATCAGGCGGGCCGTATGCTTGTTTGCCACCTTTGTGGCATAAAAAAAAGACAAATGAATGTAGGAAAGATATGTGGAGAAGGAACGTTACTGATACTGACGTTAATGATAGGGCGCAATGGAAAAATCTTATATGCTGTTCCGACCTACCGTAAAGTGGGTTAAGGGTAAGAAGAAGAAGAAGATTGCAGACAAATCAAAAGACACCTCAAAGATCTTTAAAGTATAATTTGGTCCAGTTGCGAGCTCTTTTTTTTCTATTCCTACGTATGTAGAATTCATTGCATTCAGATGGCAGAGTTTACACTAAAGATCATCACTGTTAATAAATAATAAATAAATATGTTGGGACAATTCACACATATTGAGCTACCCCCAAAGTAAGTTCGAAACTTGTGTTATGGGATACTAACTGTGATACTAAATGATACTATATTCTACAACAAATACATAAATAGATAAACATTCAAGACCCGAGGCCAATCAGAAAAGTAACATAATATTTTTATACGTCAGGTCAAGTCCACTACACGTTCCCATCGTTGTGTCTTCTGTAGACCCAGGATCAACAACGGCAATCTCAGATTGACAATAAGCAATGAAGCTTATTGACGTACTAGAGGAGAAAATACAGCTGTCTTGGAACTCACAACGAATTTAATCAGAAAGAAATTGGATAAAGTAGGAACTCGTATCATCCAATTGAAAGTACTTACGAATCCAACTGTGACTTATTCGGTATCTATATAACTCTAAAATAAACTTCATATAATATCGTTGAGCTAGTATCCCATAACACAAGTTTCGAACTTACTTTGGGGCTAGCTCAATCTGTATGAATTGTCCATATATATTTATATTTATTTTATTTTTAACTAAAAACTTGGATCATCGTGATAAGAATGTCTCTTTTAAAAGTTTCAGTTCTTTTTCGATTATTAAAAGGTAGCTATGTATTATATTACAATACGTAACATTGCAGAAAATTTCCGAAAGAATAATGTCGTATCCCAAAATCAAATGTACTGGAAAGAACATAAAAAAGTGTAATAAATATAACGCCAGTCTACCCCCGAACCCGCATCACAACTTTTATCCTATATTTAGGGCTACATCCTGGAGTTATGCCAAATGTGGAACACTGTTCGAAATATCATATACATTGTGTGTTTGTCACCTGTAACCTTCAAAGGGAAGGGATAAAAGAAGGAAATGTAATACAAATATTAAGTTGTAGACATTTTGTCGTTGTTGTCTGAAGACCACAGAAAGAGATTCTTCAAATAAGACGTGAAGAAATACTTATAGAGAGGGTAATTGGTAGGTACCTAGTTGAATTTTTCTTTAATAATTTTGAAAAAAATAAAAATCACGGACAGGGAGCCCCAGAAATTCGAACCCATGACCTCTCGAAATCCAGCAGAGTGGTTAAAATGACGGAGAAATTTTTTATTTCTATTCACTATCGAATTTTAAAAATGGTTTTTAAACTTTAGCTACATATTGAAAATTGTGATATTTGTTTTTTATTTGTCATCTTTCTTTCAGTCAACAGACAGACTTAAGGCCTAACTGGAATATATCAGGAAACTGTAAAAATTATTCTAATTCATAAGATTTAATCAGAACCCTTAAGGCTTTGCCTTAGTCAAATATAAAAAAGGTAAAAAAAATAATCATTATGTTATTATTCGGCGTTTCAGAATAGAACAGGATCGTTTTTAAATGTTTTTAGTTACATTGGTGTAATACATAAATAAATACACCTTAGACTTGCTATCTACGACTTACTAATCACTAAATTATGTATAAATAATTAGTATATCAATGTTGTAAGGTTACAAGTATACAAGAAAGGTGCATTAAATTATATTTTTAAGAAAATATTCGACTTTTTACCTCTGTAAATATTATTATGAACGTTTACACACAATTTTCTTCACGATGCTCGAACATCATGAATAATTATAAGTACAATATTTAATTATTCAAACGTAACAAAAGACAACGAACGGAATTCTTAAAAGCGTCAAAATTACTTACATTGCAGCAAATGACTCCCACAGGATCAAAACACGTCAGTCGTGTAAAAAAAGAGAGGTTAAGTTAACACCGTCACTTGTTTTCACATACACGGATAAATACACTCTATGAATACACAAACACAGTACTAACATTTATGAATACATAAGCACAGATGGTTCTATTTTCCAAAATTATTGTACGCGCGTACGAAACGATACGTACGACGGAACGCGCCGAACCGAGACCCCTAAGCGTTCGGGACAAACTGAAACGAGTAGACCAGGCCTTGTAGCCGGCTGTCGCTGTCCCTTTCTCACTTTGGCGGCTTGCTCGTTGTCAAATGTACGCTCTCGCTCGCACAACCTGAAAGAGAGCTTGGTGAGAGTACTCGTAATACGTATAGGTCAATATGAAACCTCCTCGGGTGCTGGAGGCTGCAGTTAGGGTGTCCAAATTGCTAAATTTTTGGGAACATCGCCAAATAATTTAGATTTTGACAACTGAATACAATTTATTGCTTAAAATAAAATAAATTATAATTTAATAAAATCCTGGAAAAAAAATGAATTTAAAATATTAAAAATGCACCAAACTTGTTTCGTTTGATCGAATTAGTTTATTAAAATTACGTACGTATGTATTAGGGACTTGTATGTATTTTTCTAAAAGGTAAGCAGTGTTAAAGTAATGAACTACGTTTTGATAACAAAACGAAAACAGGAACAATTTAAAAGAAAGCTATCGCATGTCACACGCTCAAAAATTCATTAAGTTTGTTAAAATATATAATTAGCAACACAATATTTTTCCATAGATTAATAATTTTTTACTTGAATAAGTTAATAAAAGACTGTTATTTATCTATGATACAACCACACATAATATTCCTCTTCTTTAACTACATACATAATTTTACAGACACACATCATTTTTTCGCTGCCAAAGATTATTGTAACTACCAGATCAACAGCAAACGAAATGTCTAATATCAAAGTGTCCCAAAGTCTCGCGTCTGTTTGGTAACCCTACCCAACCCGCGTAAAGCCGTCTCTTACCCCGCATGCGCACTTCAAATCAAGCTTCACTCCAAAACGTTACACACACCCGAAAATTAATTATTCGAAACAGTACAGACCGATTCAAATGGTGAACATTATTTATGTCAAATGCCATTGGTTACTCAACGGAACCTATTTTAAGTGTTTCGTCCAATTAATGATTTTCTTTTTAAATCGCTTTTTAGGGTTCTGTAGTACAAGGAACCCTTATAGTTTCGCCATGTCTGTCTGTCCGTCCATCCGCGGTCTAGTACCTAGACGCTTAATGCTAGAAAACTAGAATTTGATTTGTATACATATATTAACAATGGTAACAAAGTGATGAAACAAAATTTATTAAAATATTTTTTTTGGGGGTGCGTCCCCTATATGTAAAGTGAAAACGACTTTTTTTTCGCAGTTACCCCACATATCTTGTAGGGTATCATATTTCGATACAATGATCCGTTTCGGTATTATTTACATTTATTGAGTCAATTTTCGTTTTGCACGGTGGTCCCCTCTATCTCCGAAATCCTTATGTTTAGAAATTTGAAAAAAATCATGATAGTAGTCCATATGCTGAACCTTCAATGAAAACTATAACGGTTAAGTAGGCTCTACTAGTTACCGAGTAATAGCCGACGAAATTATAAAATAAAAATTTATTTGATGAAAACTTAAAAATGTGATAGAATTTGATATTGGACTCAACTGAAGGCAAGCAAAGCACAGCAAATACGGAACCCTACATTGTGCGTGGTCCGACACGTACTTGCCCGGTTTTTTTTCTTCTAGAGCTGATATAGACGAGCTCGAGCAGTGAGCTATTAATCAACAAACATCGACGGCTGTTGCAGTCATAGTCAAAAGCTTGAAGCTTTATGTTTATGTAGTAGTATGTAGAAGTCTGTAATTTACTGTGGAGTCGCAGCTTAAAGCAGTTCATCCTAATTGCTTCAAGCAGATCCTTGGAAGTCGGCCTTTATTACATATTTTTTGGTTACCGAACGAACGAGGTAGAGGAAGATCGAGGAGGCGATAGCGTGACGATCTTGACGCCTTTTTACACGGCTGGCCTGAGGCGGCATTGGATCGTGGTGAGTGGAGACAAGGGGGGCCTTTGCCCAGCAGTGGGACAACATAGTAGATTTTACTCGCGGGTCTGCTTATAGTATATTTGGATTAATTTGAGAAAATTGCGTTAATTTTAAAAATAGATCATCGCCATCTGTTAGCATATACTTGAATTATTTGAATTTAACGATTACAGAGCCATGTACAGTTGAAAAGGTATCCTTTTTTTTTGGTGTGAGCAAGTAAGCCACATCATTTTGATATGTAACACGCGTCTTATAAATTCGCAACATTAGAGTTCTTATCTATTTGGTCGGTTTGTTTACACCTACATGATCGAACGCGAACAAAAAACTCGTAGAGCACTCAGGCCCATTCAGTATTCAAATATATTTCTTTCAAGTTGACTAACTACGAGCTTTTTTGAATAGTATCCTAAAGTTACTCAGTTGACTGATCAAAGCAACCAAAGGAACTAACATGTGTGACAAAACAAATATTTATAGAACTTTGAACCGTTAACTCTCTAAATCGAATGAACTTTTGGAAAAGTTTCAAAGAAAACCGTTAACTTTTGTGATTAGTGAGCTGAAAAGCTTTGTGTACATAATGATAAAAAATTATAAATTTTACGCAAATTACTCTTAATAACAATCCCGCTACTCTTGACATACCACACTAGGGTATGTTAAGCTGCCGGTCCCGGCTATTGTCGATGGGAGACAGTCGTTAAGTCAAGCCAGTGGCGTTCAAGCAGCTTGAAAACCCTAGCCTCTGCCAATCGGCATTGGAACAGCGTATCAGAGTACGCTCTAACCACCTTTGATTAAAGAACCCCCAACAACATTTAGATAAGACTAGACAGTAATAACCAGTAAAGAAAGATGACGAATGTAAGAAAGAAAAGTATATATTATGAAAGTACGAGAAGAAAACGAGTGAGAACTGGTATGAAAGAAGATAGATAAAGACTCCGATTACGTCGGAGGTAACAAGAGGGGAAAAAAAACCTTTGATTGAAGGGAGACCCGTACCCCTGCAGTGGGATTATTAGAGGTTGGTATGAAGAGTGCTGCATGAATTGTCGAAGAATATTTATTTATATTTATCTATAACAAAAATCTAAAACTTTTTTCACTTCAATATGAATAAAACAAAGCTAATTTTGTTACAAAAATAACTGAACGTAGAATTAGGAGCAAATACTAACATTTACGTCAACGAAACATTATACAAAAGGTTTACAAAATAAATGTCTGGAGCTCCGGTGACTTAAGAGGTCTCGAGTGTTTGTGATTAAATATTTTTGTACACGGAACATGCTTTTAGGAAGAAAAATAATTTGTTAAGGAGACACCTCCATTTTCCTTAGTCGAAAGTAAATTAACGCTAGTAAATTCCTGTTGCTTTTAAGTCATGATGAACTGGTGTCAGGGTGGGGATCACGTGACCTAAATAACTTCTTTGCTATGTAAATATATACTACAAAACTAGACTACGTTATTGTTTTATCTATATATATGTCGGATAGCCTAGCGGTAATTCGATGTGAAATTCAACATCACAAGGGCGTATCGAGGGTAGTCGTGATATGAGAGAAACAACAGTTTTAGTTTTACTTAAAGAATGTTTATTGAGTTTACTAGCACTTCGGAATGACCACTGATGGAAAAGAAATGCCGCAAGAAAAACCTCAGTCTAGGTCTCTTTTTCAAATCGCTGTTACAACACAAGTTTTATTAGGTACAGTTTCTTAATATAACTCAATACAAAATAGACACTAGGTAAAACGCGACAGTTCCGTGACTATGAGTACTACTCTCTATGGCGCTCGACAACCAACTGTCTCCAGTCGAGCCCGCCAACCGCCACGGCTCCGCCCGAGCGCGCCAAAGCAACGTTTTCTCAACACGCCGCTAGATGGCGCACCCTCGTTTTGCTTAGCGTCCATGTCCATACTCATGACCGTATGCGACACTGCGACATATATATCTATGTATTTGTTATAAAATATAGTATCGTTGAGTTAGTATCCCATAACACAAGTTTCGAACTTACTTTGGGGCTAGCTCAATCTGTGTGATTTGTCCCTACATATATATGTTTTTTTAACATAATGATTATTCATAGACATAATGATTCAGAGAGGTAAGGCACAGCGGATAGTCCGCTCAAATCGGAGCAGCCCGTCTGGGGAAGGTCCTCCACCTTACAGAAGATGGTAGCCATATAGCATTGGCTCGGCCATGTTGTGTTCCTACGGTGAGTAAGGTCTCCAGAGCTCCCCTTGGGGGGGTTGGGAGTGTTGGCAACGCGTGAGTGATACCCCCAGTTTTGCAAGCGTTTATAGGCTACGGTGACGGCTTACCATCAGGCCGGCCGTATGCTTGTTTGCCGCCATTGTGGTATAAGAAAAAAACGTAGTGATATAAATAAAATAAAATAAATACCCAATCATCCAAAAAAGGTGCTAAGGTATCTTCTTTGTTTTGGCAATCATCATCATATCAACCTATTTTCAGCCCACTGAAGGTGCAGTAGAATGATTACGGGTTGAGAATAATATTTTATGATGATGTGTCTCCCTTCAATCGAAGAGGATTAGACCGTACTCTGCCATGCTGTTCCAATACGGATCGGCAGAGACCAGGATTTAAACCACCCGCTTGTAAACTATTACATTTCTAATTTGCTATGTAGAGACGAGTAAATGCATTTAAAAATTTAAATAAATTGACTTAGTTCAAATAAACTTAGAACTCAATAATAAATTAGAACAACACTAGTGAGCAGAAGCAATTTATTCAAGTACATACAATATACGAAACACACTTCCATATTCAAAGTTTACAATCCTATTCTGATGAAACACATCACACTGTCATAACTCTAAATCTGAGACATAAAGCTAAACAAAGTAGGGAAGGCATTGGATTTGCGAATGCTATCGCCATATCGCGGAAATGAGGCGGATCATTTGGCCCGATATCTTTGTATTGTGTTCGAGTATGTTATTGAAGTGTGTGTGTTGTTGAAAATAGAAAATAAAGAAGATTTTTAAAATCACAAGTATAAAACTGAGGTGTAGTCGACAGACATGTCATTTGCCGAATGCAACCTACAGATGACGATTGGCGTATTTTGCATATTTGTTATGTCCACGCTGATTTATGCAATCGACAATCACGCTACAGAATGTCTCAGTTTTCTTTCGAATGTTGATATGACGAACGCATGACGAGAGGCTGACGCTACGTTACGGCTTCGTGAACCCAGTTTTGATTGTTTCTATGCAAGATGCAAACATTCGTCTTACAATCGTCAATAGATGAAAGTGTGCGCATGCCGTGCAGTTTTTGTGGATAATGGCCCTTAAATTGAAAATTCTGACGCTAAAAATGCGCAACTGTCATGCATTTTAATTTCAAGCATGCCTATTTATAAGCATGTGCTTATAGACCAAATGATGACATTTTCTATTCCATGATGTATTATGGAAAACAGTCATCAACAGCCCCAGCATGTCATACTTTCTAGCTGAGTAGTGATTCCGCCTGTAAACACGAGTGCCCCATTTCGTCATAAAGGTTTGTTGGCACATACGTTTTCATTCGCTGAAATAGGAGTCGAGCTTCAAAGCTGCGTGTATTTTTAGAGAATAATGTACGTAATATTGCTGTCACTACCCCGAATTCTGATTCGTGTTCGAAGTTTAGACGATTTCCAATAACCACTCGTGTTGGTCAAGTTTTAAGTCATAATATTTTGTCGATCGAAAATAGTTTACCATTTATTAAATTTTAGATCTTGCTTGTTACTTATATACGCTAATTAATTATGTATTTTGTAAATTGTAATCCATGTCCGTTGCAATCGAAAAAAATGTTTTATCTACCTGTCTATTTAATCAGTTCTGATCAGTAGTGATCAAAGTTAGATCATAATCGCGAGCTAAGATCAACGCACAGATACATAGTCATCCTAGTCCCACGTCATTTTGGGTTGGGGTTAAAAGAAAAATTTAACACAATAAGTACTTATCTATCGTGTTAAAATTTTTAACCCCAATCAAAATGTCGATAATGATATCACCATTTCGTAAGTTTCTTTGACATTGTAAATGTGGGAAACTTTGTGTTATATTTTACAATTTAAAATTTAATTATCGTATCGAAAATTGCGAAAAATATTTTGACAAAATACGCATTCAATAACCAGTTTTAATTTACTCTTTCCAATAACTCTGTTACGGTTGATCAATCCACTTCAAACTGTTACATTCAAATTTAATTTGTGGCTGTATTGGGGTATTTTGCATAAGGGTTGGTTGAGGGTATTGATTTTTACCCCACTGTTGCATAATGGATAGTATTGTTAGGGTTCTATAATTCTAATTGTGTTGTTAGTTAACACTTTTAAGTGCTTTTCAAAATATTTTATAAAACGGCTCTACTAAATTACGCTTTGGTAGGAGCGTTTTATAAAATAGGTTTTTTAATATTATAAATGTAGTCTAAGAAAGAAAGAAAAAATATATATTTGGACACTATTTTCATATAGTTAACTTAAAATTATTTAAAGGTGTTCCTTCACCGGGAGCATTCGGAGCGTGTAATGTAACGTTACAGATTCGAGCATTACGTCAGTGAAGGAGGAGAACCGAACATTACAATGCGCACCTTGTAATGATACAATGTGTAATATCTTGATACAAATTGTAACATCAATGCAAATTCAAATCTATACTAAATGTTACATTATACACGAATCGTCAATCAGGGAGGTAATTTTGTAATGTAATGCTCAAAATTGAATCTATAATGTTACATTACACGCGAACGCTCGTCAGTCAGAGCGGTAGTATTGTAATGTAATGCTCAAAGTCGAATCTATAATGTTACATTACACGCGAACGCTCGTCAGTCAGAGAGGTAGTATTGTAATGTAATGCTCAAAGTCGAATCTATAATGTTACATTACACGCGAACGCTCGTCAGTCAGAGAGGTAGTATTGTAATGTAATGCTCAAAGTCGAATCTATAATGTTACATTACACGCGAACGCTCGTCAGTCAGAGAGGTAGTATTGTAATGTAATGCTCAAAGTCGAATCTATAATGTTACATTACACGCGAACGCTCGTCAGTCAGAGAGGTAGTATTGTAATGTAATGCTCAAAGTCGAATCTATAATGTTACATTACACGCGAACGCTCGTCAGTCAGAGAGGTAGTATTGTAATGTAATGCTCAAAGTCGAATCTATAATGTTACATTACACGCGAACGCTCGTCAGTCAGAGAGGTAGTATTGTAATGTAATGCTCAAAGTCGAATCTATAATGTTACATTACACGCGAACGCTCGTCAGTCAGAGAGGTAGTATTGTAATGTAATGCTCAAAGTCGAATCTATAATGTTACATTACACGCGAACGCTCGTCAGTCAGAGAGGTAGTATTGTAATGTAATGCTCAAAGTCGAATCTATAATGTTACATTACACGCGAACGCTCGTCAGTCAGAGAGGTAGTATTGTAATGTAATGCTCAAAGTCGAATCTATAATGTTACATTACACGCGAACGCTCGTCAGTCAGAGAGGTAGTATTGTAATGTAATGCTCAAAGTCGAATCTATAATGTTACATTACACGCGAACGCTCGTCAGTCAGAGAGGTAGTATTGTAATGTAATGCTCAAAGTCGAATCTATAATGTTACATTACACGCGAACGCTCGTCAGTCAGAGAGGTAGTATTGTAATGTAATGCTCAAAGTCGAATCTATAATGTTACATTACACGCGAACGCTCGTCAGTCAGAGAGGTAGTATTGTAATGTAATGCTCAAAGTCGAATCTATAATGTTACATTACACGCGAATGCTCCCGGTGAAGGAACACCGTAAAATGATATGTGGTGAAGGAATATCTGACGACCTCCGTAGCGTAATGGTTACCACGCCAGATCGCCACCCAGGAGGTCCCGGGTTCGATCCCCGGTCGGGTCATGACGAAAAACTAACTTTTTCTGATTGACCTCGGGTCTTGGATGTTTATCTATTTATGTATTTGTTATAAAATATAATATCGTTGAGTTAGTATCCCATAACACAAGTTTCGAACTTACTTTGGGGCTGGCTCAATCTGTATGAATTGTCCCTATATATTTATTTATTTATTTTAATGTGACGATCGAGATAACGCATGATAGGGCGAAATGGAAAAGACTAAGATGCAGTAAAGTGGTATAAAGGTAAGAAAAAGAAGAACATAAAATTACTTAAAACTAATCGTGTGTGTCCAAATTGGTCTCCAATCAGCATGCCGTGGTAAAAGTTTCCAGTGGACACCGTAGTTATGTCAATGTCAAACTGTAATAACTTACTTTTATAGAGTCAGTATGATATAACTTACTACTACCACACGTCCCAGCAACCGAAGATTAAGCGACTCGTATAAAATTCCCAATCTTGTTATCAATATCTTTCAGTTCTTCCAATTGATCAATATCTAATATTCACATAGGTGTAAAGAGCAGTCATACAGTTCTATGTACAGTTACAATCACTTTACGCAATATTTAGAAATCTTTAATCATACAGACAAGGGGGGGTCATTAAATTCCTTTGTTGACTGTACGTTATTTTCCAACCAATAACAAAATACCGATATTTTCTATCTAATTCCGTACATTCACGCACGTACAATTTATCATATAAATTGACACATCTCGTAAGCAATTATTGAGTGCCTTTGGGAACCCCCTCGATGTATTTTACATTGAATTATTTGAGACGTATCCGATTGGTGCTCGCTTTGGGAATGGCGACGGAATCCAATTTTGTGTTTATTTCAAGTTTTATTGCAAATTAATTGGTTTAAAACAGTTACGGTACTTGATATACGTTTTATTGATCACTAGCTGTTGCCTGCGGCTTCGCCTGCGTGGTTTTCTTAGGGCTAATATATATAGTCTATGAATCACAAGTAACGTGGCCTTCTGGTAAAACAGTTTTCAAAATCGGTTCAGTTAAACCAGAAGTTACTACTACCTCACAAGGTCTCACAACTAACCTATGACACTCACAAAAACCGTGACTATCAATTTGCTAAAAGAATTTTCTAAATTGGTTATGTTGATCCAGAGCTTACCCCCTACACAACCTTTATAATATTAGTATAGATTGGCAAATTCCGTCTGTTTCACTCGCACAATGCTTTTACAAGAGTAATTCCCAGAATGAATACTCTAAAGGCTTACCCAAACCGTATTTATATTAGTAGTGTTATATTGCAAACAGGCATCTGCGGAAGACCAGCGCCATGGAGTCGGACGACCCCACGGTTTATGCTGAGCAGATGCCTTTTTGTTGTCTGATCTACATTCTTTATTATTTTATTGTTGTTAGTTATTTTTTTAAGTTCTTAAATGTAAGTTAGACAATAAATAAACCATTTTCTTTCTTTCTATTTTCTAATCTAATTTACAAACTACTTTTTTAACATGTCCATGAACAAAAATGTTTGTCTTGCGTGAAAATTTAACCCACGATAAATCCTTGGAATAAAGTAAAGACATAAGCGAATCGCATCAAAGAATTTGATCTAACTATTCATGTCGATGAGTTATCCAAATCCGAAACTAGTTGAACATGCGTTGCTCTTTTCTATCAAAAATAAACAAAGGACGATCTAGCATTTTGGCTTTAATTTGTGTGTTCTGACCAAAAAATTATTGGTAGGGTCTAAAGGATCTGTGCAATTTTTTTCTTTTCTGATATTTATTATTACGAGCGCAGGACCTCCATACTAATTCCTGTATCGACTCGTTCTATTGAAGAAATCTTTCTAAAACAAATACGATATCAGGCGAGTGTTTTTCTAATTCGATTTCCACATCGCCATTTCTTTTCCCAGTGGCAATTTTGCTTTGTTTCCGAAATGGTGGTTGGTAATTTTGCTTTGTTTCCGAAATGGTGGTTGGTAATTTTGCTTTGTTTCCGAAATGGTGGTTGGTAATTTTGCTTTGTTTCCGAAATGGTGGTTGGTAATTTTGCTTTGTTTCCGAAATTGTGGTTGGTAATTTTGCTTTGTTTCCGAAATGGTGGTTGGTAATTTTGCTTTGTTTCCGAAATGGTGGTTGGTAATTTTGCTTTGTTTCCGAAATGGTGGTTGGTAATGTTGCTTTGTTTCCGAAATGGTGGTTGGTAATTTTGCTTTGTTTCCGAAATGGTGGTTGGTAATGTTGCTTTGTTTCCGAAATGGTGGTTGGTAATGTTGCTTTGTTTCCGAAATGGTGGTTGGTAATGTTGCTTTGTTTCCGAAATGGTGGTTGGTAATTTTGCTTTGTTTCAGAAATGGTGGTTAGTAATTTTGCTTTGTTTCCGAAATGATGGTAGTACGTAGAGTATAACATTCTACTAATATTATAAAGGCGTAAATGTGTATGTTTGTTACTTTTTCACGCTCAAATAGCTAAGTCAATATTTATGATATATGGTATGTAGGTAGCTAATACCTTGGATTAACACATGGTGTACTTTTTATCCCGAAAAGTACGCGATTCTCGTAGGAGTTCATCAAAATAAATGGCGCTACTGTGCATAAATAAATAAATAAATAAATATATAGGGACAATTCATTCAGATTGAGCTAGCCCCAAAGTAAGTTCGAAACTTGTGTTATGGGATACCAACTCAACGATATTGAGTATATTATATTATAAATGTGGTAAGGTGGAATTTATATTATATAGGCACAAGATGGATGAAATAAATTGAGCTTTAATTTATTATAATTCTCACGATAACATTTTTATCAAACTGACATAATAAGATAGACAGTCTTATTTAGGGGACGGCACGCGCCAGGCCAGACATAGGCTGGACGCGCACCGACCGCACAGCCACACTACTCCCATATTATATTTTAAATACATACATAGATAAACATCCAAGACCCGAGGCCAATCAGAAAAAGCTCGTTTTTCATCATGACCCGACCGGGGATCGAACCCGGGACCTCCTGAGTGGCGGTCTGGCGTGGTAACCATTACGCCACGGAGGTCGTCAAAAAAATCAAATACATGCGAACGAAGTTGCGCGGGTTTCACTAGTTCATCCATACTAATACAAATATTATAAATGGGAAAGTGTGTGTGTCTGTTTGTTTGTCCGTCTTTCACGGCAAAACGGAGCGACTAATTGACGTGATTTTTTAAGTAGAGATAGTTGAAGGGATGGAGAGTGACATAAGCTACTTTTTGTCTAATTCTAACCCCCCACTTCCCTAAAATGCCCCCCATTTTAGGGAAGTTTGTATGGAGCATTCCGCAATTTTTAGCTTTCTACCTTTCTATTTGTGACTAACAAAAAAATCGTGCATCATTTTTTTTAAATCTGCCCCCAACCCCTTAGAGGAAATGAAATTTTACATGGGACTTTTCGCAGTTTTTAAGGTAGGAAGCAAGGGGAACCGTGTTACCCCGAATTTAACGTGAGCGAAGCCGCGGGCAAAATCTAGTTTATTATAAATGTACAACATTTATTTATTTATTTTATTTATTCCACTCTTACAATTATTTTGACACAACATGACTAGAAAAAGTGCCTGTAAAAGACTAATCTCTAAGTAAAGGTTTTCATTTCATTTCATTTTCTTCGAAATATAATATAATAGTATGGCCGGCAAATATTTGCTTAGAATCTGAGTGTGGCATGAATTATGTGAGAGTGAATTTCATATTTTGTTTGGAAATTAAACAAATAGGTAATGAATATATTATATAAAAGGAGAAGCTGACTGACATTTGCATAGGGGTTCTTTTTATAACGTAGGGGAGCACTAAGAAAGGATTTTTCAACATTCCCACGGGAAAATGAGATATACGCAAACGAAGTTGCGAGGTTTACTAGTGTATTCATATGCATTGCAGGAGCTAGATGGCGGTGCTAGGTCTCGCATTTTTAAAGAACACGCAATATAAGCAACGTAGACCCTAGTCTGTGTTTGGATGGGTCACCATCAGGTGCCACGCTAGGTTATTTATCCATTTGTCATTTTAAAAAAAAATTGCCATAGCTAGGGTTCATTACCCTTTGCTACTTAATGCTAAAGTCATGGACCAAACACAAAAAGAAAATAAAAATCACTGCTACTTTTCTTTTAACAATGTTTATTATTATTAAGGGCAGCCCTCCATACTAATTTCCGCGCCGCATCGATCCGTGCCCTCAGGACCTTTAAGCATATTGAGTGAGGTTCCCCATAAAAGTTATCTTAAATATTTAAATTTCTCTGTGATTAATTTATAATCAGAATATGTACAGTTTGTACAAATAAAGTTTATAAGCATTTCGGAAACAAAATGGCCACCGGTGGTAGATTATTTTAGAGTAATAGAGCGTTTATGTAACGCGCTAGATCGACCGGTAAAGTATCTCTCTCTGACAGAATATAGGCGTAAAGCAGCAATGTGTTTCGTTCAGAGAAACCCGTATAATGTATATGAAATTCCATACAAAGACGAAAGACTAAAAGTATAATGTATATCAAGATTCTTACGAAGGAGAGAGCTAAAAATTATATGTGTGTCAAATATACGAAGACAAAAGCTAAAATTCTCTAAAAGTCTGTAAGTTTTCTGTAAAAACCTACTGTATTTTTTTCTCTTTGTTTTGCAAATAAATCATATTCATTCATCTATTCATGTGTATCATACAAAGTCGAAAGCTTAAACTATATGTGTGTCAAATTTCATACAAAGTCGTGAGCAAAACATAGGTTTTAATATGAATCAAAACTTATATCAGGGTCATTCCATTAATTCGGAATAAGGTCGGAGTCTGAACGTTGAATACAAATAAGTTGTTATCGAAGCTCAGATAAGAGCAAAGATTTGTAGGTGTTTTCGAATTTTATCTTAGTTCATGTATTTTTTATTTATCTTCTGTAATTTGTTATACGAATTGAGAATTTAAGTTACTAGATATTTTTTTTATTTTTGTTATCTATATTTTTTACCAATGAATATTTAAGTAAGAGTTTTTTTTATAACCTATCGCTCTAAAGGTGTTTTAAAACGTTATTAAAACAAAATTAAATAGTAACATTCATAATTAAATAATAACATTTTGACGACCTCCGTGGCGTAATGGTTACCACGCCAGACCGCCACCCAGGAGGTCCCGGGTTCGATCCACGGTCGGGTCATGATGAAAAACGAACTTTTTCTGATTGGCCTCGAGTCTTGGATGTTTATCTATATATGTATTTGTTATAAAATATAATATCGTTGAGTTAGTATCCCATAACACAAGTTTCGAACTTATTTATTTATTATTATTATTTATTTATTCAGTGTGGGAGCAGAAAGTAAAGTGTTTTAAAAAGTTAGCTAACATTCAAGGTACAAATGGTGACATTGATATCCATTGCTCTATAATCTATCTTACGATTCAAACAACTATTTAAAACAGTTACAAACTGTTTCAACACATTTATTGTCAACTTTTATCAACAAAATTGTATGTAACAGTTATAAACTTCCAGTATAGGTGTGGACTGTGGTGTTGTCCTTTAGCATTATATTTTTCTGTGTGTTAAAGTAACTCTTATAGTTTTAAAGATGTTGTATTACGAGAGAAAGTCCTATGGAGACTTTAAATAGTCTCTGAATAACATATTTGATTCTTTGATATGTCATACGCAACGAAACACACTAGTAATAATAATATCATATCATAATTCGTCATTTAAAACGTTAATGGCATAATAATTGCGTTACAAAATCAATGCAGCAAACTCCGGCTCGAAGGACCACATTTACATACGTTTGAAGGCAGTTACAATCTCGCCTCAATTTAATATTTCGGGCGAGTCAACATGAACGTAGAAGTTGAAGGTAATTTGTTTGGGAATAAACTCAGCAGTTCAAGTTTATTTATTTATTTTAGAATAAAGTGATTGATTTTCCCTGAACTTTATATTGAAAGAGTTTAATTCTATGATAGATTCTAAACTTCATTTGAAATTATGTTATTTTTCAAATTGCACTTGCGTTGCGTTGTTAAGAAGCTGTTCTTAGGAGTTGACGCCTACGATTCAGTCAACGGAATCCTTGTTTCTTTACTTTATTTAGGTGTTTACCCACTTGGTCGTGTCACTTATAGTTGTAGTCACCAGCAATGGAATTGTGGAAGTTGTCGACAACCTATATCATCCAATCTATATCAGTAGGCAGCTATACCTAGCGGTACACTGCGGGACATAGGTCTTTAACATGACACCGCAAGCAGTGCATTGCTGGACGGGGTTTGTGGGTTGCTCCCCGCACATTTTGACATTGGAAATGTCTTTTCGTTCGCTTCAGTATAGGCTTCGATTTCACGAAAAAGTGCGATCCCCTTATATCTCGGAGAGTTGTGAAGATATGATATTCATAAAAAGGTCAAAAGACGCGTATTCACGAGAGCTGTAAGGTGCAAAAAGAATTATTTGAGAAAGTCAAAAACGAAAAAAGTTATGGCCGAAATTGTGAAAATAAATATCATTTCTTTCCGAATTTTTGATTTTGACGCTCGATATTTTGGAAACGAAGAATGAAATCAAAAATTTGAGAAAAACTCGTCTGGACAATTTAGTCAGCTATAGTTTGAGCCTAAAACAAAGATGATCGGGTTAAGGGTCTGCCCTGTAGCTTAACCTTTTTGAACAAAGTCAAAAACGTTATACATAGTTTTATTTTGTAACATTTTCCTTATCCCGACTTTATCGTCGCTCATCATCATCATCATCATATCAACTCATAATCATCCCATTGCTAGGATACGGGTCTCCCTTCAGTCGAAGGCGATTAGAGCGTACTCTGCCACGCTGCTCCAATGATGGATTGGCAGAGGCCGGTGTTTTCAAACCGCCCTAAGGCCACCGACTTGGCCTAACGACTGTCATCCATCGATAACAGCCGGGACCGATGGCTTAACCCTTTTTAGGACATAAGCATCTAGGGTAGATAAAAAAAACTATGTTTTTAGATTGTTTTTTTTTAATGTTTATGTAATACACGGTGGTAAAAATATTCCCTCTGCCCGTGTGGCTTGAGATTCTGAGGTCTGCTGAGTACCAGATATATTGGGTAAAATTTAAAATCTTGCTGCCCACCTAGAACGATCGCGTTGGGATGGGACGACGGAGGACGGAGGGATAGATAAAAAATTAACAGATGAACTGCTAGGTTCGACTTTCGAGAGGTATTATGCTGCTAGGTGGATCAGGTGTCGGTGCCATAGGCCCGTCATTAGGCTCTTCATAGTTTTTTAGGATCGTTCAATACAGTATCAAAACCATCATCAGATACATCGGGAAGACAAAATATGTCTTCCAATTCGTTGACTATTTGTAAATCTATATACATATAATAAAACAGTAGACCCCGATATGTCTGAACATATTTGGCAAAAATGGAGAGGGAACAGTTAGAGAAAGGTAACAAAAACTAAAAAAAAATTTTTTTTGTCTATCTGTTTGAACGCGCACATCTTCTAAATTACTGAATGGATTTTAATGCTGTTTTAACTTAAGGAAGATAGAGCTCGGCTTGAAGCAGAATATAGGTTTTGTCGCATTTAAATCGGATGTCAGGAAAATAAGTTATGGTCATTTAAAGGTCTCTACCCTGACTATGTAAGAAAAAAAATATTTCTCGCACTTACAAACTTGAGACTTGGTACACCATAACTACCGACAACAGACTAAACCGTTTTTTTTTGTTTATAGTCAGGAAAATGCATTACTGCATGCCCCGCCGCTTCCCCAAGCGGGCTCCCCCTCTTATGCCACTTGGGTATACCGACTAAAAACCTGACTGACTGTCACCTCATCCGCCTAGATGGGCGGGGCCACGGGAACTAAGATACTTCCGTGACCAACAGACTAAACCGGACCGGACCGAACCGAACCGAACCGAACCGGACCGAACCGAATCGAACCGGATGTCAGGAATAGAAGTTAAAAATTCTTAGGCTGTTGAAAATTTAAATGAGGGTTCATTTAAATTTTCAACAGCATAAGAATTTTTAAATTGTCACTTACTGCAGAGTCAGAATCGCCCGATATCTCATAACGACCATTTTTAAATTCAGTAGCGCTGTGTATGAAAGTTTTTTTTTTACTTGAGTTAACCATTTAAAATTTTGTTCCTCTCAAATTCACTAGATGGCACTGTTAGATTCTGAATCGCACTATGAAAGTTTTTTAGTATAACTGAGCTGACGATTTCAATTTTAAAATAATTTTAATTTTTCAGACTGATTTGACATTAGGTATTTTGATTAGGTACGATAAAATTAAATAAAACACAGCGGCGAGCAAATAGACAATGAGCAATAAAGAACACTGATGTCTCGGGGAAAAACTATAGCAGTAGTAATAGGAGACTGTTAAATCCGTCTATACTATTATAGTCATAAGCCCAATTCCACACGGGCGAAGCCGCGGGCATAGCTAGTCGTTAAGTATTCTCTTCTCCTACTCATTTGCCAGATAGTCTGTAATAAGCAAAAAAGGAAATAGGATTAACGTGGTCCGAGAGTCTCTTCGCGAGTTTTTCAAAAGCACTAATATTCTCACGGTGGCATCACAGTGCATTCTTGACAGCATCATGTTTGTTCGTAAAAACATTCATGACTATAACTTCCGTAACCGTTCTTACCTCCTAGATAAAAAAAAATATGAAATCCACAATTTGTTGCCATAGGAATATTTTCGATCACTAGTTTCGTTTTCAAAAAAAATCCAAAAAAATATGGTGGGAAATATATTCCCGCTGCCTTATAAAGAAAGGGTCATGCCCACGGGTCGTGCCCTCCGAAGCACGGAGAAGCTCAAGATAACAAAACCTATCCAAACGCTAGCTAGGGTCGATGTTGCTTAACTTGCGTGTTCATATTAGAGTGCGACACACCACACAGCGACGCCATCGAGCTCCTCCGACGCCATCGAGCTCCTCGTCGCTCAGCGACAATATTTTTTCGAATTCCGTAGATTCATTTCCAATGTGCACGATAGTCGTGTGAAGCACGAAATCTGTGAATTTTTTAAGAGAGGAAAGGCACATTTCATTTCATACAGACTATGCTTGTTTGCCAACTTTGTGGTATAAAAAAAAATCTTATATTACCGATCCATTTGCCAGGTTTTGATAATACATGAAATTACTCCAAGATTTTAAAATGTCGTTCCCCTAACATCAAACGACAAATGAGTAAGAAACGGGATGCCGGTGTACCTACCCACATTTGGAATCGTAATAATATTGCCGTGTTACTCTTTATTACCCACTCGCGAATTACTCTAAGGAGTAATGTAAGAAGCAGTAATCGTAAGGTGTTGGATAAGAAAACCATAGAGATTTCATTATTGATAAATATTTTGCATCAAAAAAACCAGAGTACCAGATTTACTCGTGTTTTACGCTGATCTTTACTAATATAAAAAAAAGAAAATTGTAGATTAAGTGTACTTTTAAGTCCTTATGTAAATAAATGAGTGAGTCTAAATGTAAATAAAAAATTTTGAATTGAAGAAAGATTTGATTGTTTGTTTGAATAGGTTCCAAAACTACTGGAACGAATGAAAAAATTCATTCACCGTTAGAAAGTTGCGCTATGGGTTGACATAGGCTATATTTTTTTTTTTTTTTTTTATTTTTTTTTTATTTATTTATTTCCACTTACAATCTATCTTTACAGGTTATCACCTAATGCGATAGTGTAGCTATTAATAAAACAATATTAAACTAAAATTAACTTAACAAATAACTATAATCTATAACTTAGGACAAATAATGCTGTCCTAGTGAATTCACTCACAGTGCAACAGAATAGGTCGATGTCACTGACTATTAGGTTGAGAGCCCTGAGTGCGCGCGTCAGTGGCGCCTCGGTCAAGAGGTTGGTCCTCCCGCGCGGCACTGCCAGCAGCCGTGGTCGGCGTCTCTTCCACACATATTTATCCGGCACAAATATTTTTATATGCTCTAAGAAAGCAGAATTGTATTCTTTCCCACGTAGTATCCTGAATACATACTCTACCAGTCTAAATTCCCTCCTTACTCTGAGTTCATTGTATCCAACCATACCGAGGATAAATAAAGTTGGATACATCAGTGGATAATAAGGATACACTTGATATTGCTTCATGTAAAGGTATCTTATGAATTTATTTTGTATCCGTTCTAACATGAGGCAGTACTTTTTTTCATGAGGCGACCATATGACTGCGCTACTCTCCAGATGACTTCTTACTAAAGCGTTATATAAGGCTTCAATTGCTTTAGTGTTCGTGAAGTTCTTGACATTACGAAGAAGAAAGCCCAGATTTCTATATGCCTTCTTGCAAATTTTAACAATGTGATTCCTAAATGATAGTTGCACGTCAAAGGAGACACCTAGATCTCTTATTTCTGCAACTCTTACCATCTGTGATTCGTCAACCTTGTAACTATGGTGTATGGGAGTATGTGCCCGAGAAAAGGTGATAATCGCGCACTTTGAGGTGTTAAACTGTAGCAGATTGTTTTTGCTCCACGCTACCACTCTGTTAATGTCCCTTTGTAGCCTCTCACAGTCCATCTCGTTGTTTATAGGGAGAAATACTTTCAGGTCGTCAGCAAACATCAGACATTTTGCATCCTTAACCACCTTAGGTAAATCATTTATCATGATTAAGAACTCTAGGGGTCCAAGATTGGTGCCTTGACTTACCCCCGTTCTAGTGCAGTATGGTTTCGACCTATAGCCCGCATACTCCACATACTGTTGCCTATCTCTCATGTAGCTTGCAAAGAAAGTAAGCAGATGAGGGGTGAAACCAACACCAGCCAACTTTGCCAGTAATACGTCGTTGTCGACCAAGTCGAACGCTTTTTTGAAATCAAAGTAAGCGACATCGACCTGGCCTCCACTGTCTATCTCAGGTAATATATTCGTTGTGTAGCACAGCAAATTACTGCTGGTACTTCTTTTTGGACGGAAGCCGTGTTGATCTTCAGACAGTTGCCGACTCACCTGATTGTATACGTTCTTATAAATTACTGATTCAAAAACCTTAGCTGGACTCGATAATACTGCGACGGGTCTATACTCCTCCACTTTGCTTCCTCCACTTCCCTTTGGTACCGGAACAACTCGGGTAACTGCCCACCATCGTGGAAATTCTGCTACCTCCAGATATTGGTTGTACAGGAAAAGGAGCGGTTCAGCTAATACAGAACGACAATCCTTCAGCACATAGGGCGGTATACCATCTGGTCCCGCAGAACGTTTTGGCTTCAGCTGCTGGAGTGCACGCTGTACTTCTTCAAGTTGTATTTGGCCCACATGCACTCGAGCCGCCCCGTTATCTCCACCTGCCTTCGCAACTGCCTCAGCTACATCCAGTTTAGCCTGCTCCGTGCCATACACCGACTGGAAATACTCTGCGAAGTCTATCACACATTGTTCACCAGTTAGTACTACACCGTCCTTTAATATTTCACGGGACCGTTTATTCCCAATATTAGACTTTGCGTATTCCCAAAATGCTTTCGGATCTTCCTTTAAATGACTTTGTATGCGATTTTGATAATTTTCATAAGCGATTTTTATGTCGTTTTTTACTTTTGTTCTATATTTAGAAAATTCAAGATAGTCAATCCTTGATCTACTCTTCTTGAACTGTTTATGAAGGGCTGCTTTTAATTTTATGTCATGTATAATTGAACCTGTGTACCATTTCGGGTAAGAGTATGCTTGCTTACCATTATTTATCTTTTTCCTGGGAACACACATATCTATAATATCATGGATGGCGTTATAAAAATAATCGAAACAAGATTCCCTACATAAACTGTAATACATTGGAGTCCAATCTTACTTTTATCTCACTATAACGCGTGCGAAGCTGACTAATTATTCATTTCCAAGAATATGAGTAACTCATTGAAGATGGTAGAGACCTTTGCCCAGAAGTGGGACAGTTTAGGCTAATAATAATAATCTATTACGGAGCGAGGACACATCCCTTACATAAATTTTAATAATTGTGTTCTACTCCACACATTTTGTTATTCAGATTTTCATATCACACTCGAGCTAACACAACAAACGATGCCTTAGATTGCACAGTTTATTTCATCTCAGTCGTCATGTCATGTCATATTTACACTTGCTTGCGCAAGGTGAAAAGTGATGTGTGGTCCCATTGTACGCGGGTACTGTAACTTTGGACAATTGTAGTTTTTAAGTGATCTTATGGATATCTCTATGGATAATTTAAAGTCCGAAATAAAAACTCATTTATTATTTTATTTTTTATTTAAGTCATATGGCAGGCAAACAATCAAGCTGTCAACGGTCTGTGAACATCAGTAACACCAGGGTTGCTACGAATGCGTTGAATGCTCCAAGGAAGAGATTAGGGAGATAAATAAGAAAGGTCACCAGCTTCCGAATCTCTCGCTCAACGAATGAAACGCATTGTAGTTTCACGCCGATATTCTGTGAGAGGGTAAGACCTCGGTCGAGCCCCATTTCATAAATGCTCTACCACTCTCTGCGCGTCCAACCTGTTCTTTTTTATTATATGTATATGTTTTAGTGCAATAAAGAATATTGTATTACTAAAGCTCGAGTGAAAAAACTAAAAAATAAAAATATGATATATGGCATAGTTTTATTATATACTAGCGTTAGATTGGCAATGCAAACATACGCATGCATACGCGTTTGTTAAAGTGAAATAGATAGGCGAGACATTCTTATATCATATACACGCTATCGGGTTGTATCGGCCTGACGTCAGTCGTGTTAAAAACAAATCCCACTTATTTTTACAAAATTTATGGTTTTTAAATGTAGTTTTGGTGTTAAATAGACGTGATTAAATATGGTTACCTGTGCAGTGCCTGGATGTAACTCAAACAAAAAGAAAAATCCACAAAATTATATATCTTGCTTGCACACATGTACATTACACGCACACTAGTGTATTTTGTTTTTGGTCTTGCCATAATCAAGCCATTGCCGATCTATAGGCTAGTATATACCAAATCTATGATATTATAGACAGTGATTTGAGATGTTAACAACATAGATACTAAAGAACCAAAATTATTAATTAAATTGTTACTTTTTTTTAATAATTAACTACCTATTTAAAACGTTTTTTTTTAAATAAAAATGTTATAATAATAATTAATGACCCTACTTTCATTTTTAGGAGAGTACACTTATCTTAGAAAATATAAGCTTATAATGAATCAAATTAATTCTATAACATTTTTCTTTGTCCAATAGAAATTATATTTTATAAGCTACTTGTAACATTAATTTGTTTTAAGAACCTGTAGAATTATACTAATAAAAATATAGGTTACTAGCTGTTGCCCGCGGCTCCGTCCGCGTAGTCAAGGGAAAATGTCAAAAAAAAAATCCCATGGGAATCTCTTTATCCCGTGGGAAAAAAAGTAGCCTATGTCACTCTCCAGACCTTAAACTATCCCCAATAAAAAAATCATATCAATCCGTTCATTACTTTCGACGTGAAGGGAGGACAAACAAACAAACAAACAAACACACTTTCACGTTTATAATATTAGTATGAAGTATGGATATGGATTTAATTAATGTATTTTTATGTTTTTTTAATATTATTTTTAAACCTAATTTCAGTTTTAAGTTTCTCACACTAGAAACATTACAGACCCTTACAAACCTGTAATATAACATTATAATATTATTGTAAACGTTAAATAAAAATTATAGTTGATACTAGGTACGAAGGTAACTTAAGGTAACTCAAACAAAAAGAAAAATCCACAAAATCATATATCTTGCTTGCACACATGTACATTACACGCACACTAGTGTATTTTGTTTTTGGTCTCGCCTTAATCAAACCATTGCCGATCTATACGCTAGTAAGTTAGTATATACTAAATCTATGATATTATAGACAGTAATTTGAGATGTTATCAACATAGATACTAAAGAACCACAATTATTTATTCAATTTTTATTTTATATAATATATACTCATGTCACTGACACTAGTATTAACACTCATAGTTCACACTAGTTTTAAGCATAGTCATGTCTTTGCAGCTGTTCACATTTGCCAGCAATAAGAATGCCAATTTTAATCATACACATTTACATTTGTTAGCAATAAGCAATCATGCTACTTTTATACAAATCTGTTGAGACGTGCTCAAAGCATGCCCGTGCTACAGGTTCTTCTCTCTTCTTCTCAGTCGTATGTTCTTGACAGAGTAGTCGTGGCTACGCGTGTCTCCCGGTAAAGTCTCAACACCGTTCTCCATCTGTCTCTGGTGGAAGCTTGTCTTGCGCATTCATTGAGAGGCTCCTGTGTCAGAGACTTGATCTAGTCGGTCCAGCGCAGCGGAGATCATCCTCTGGAG
This sequence comes from Endotricha flammealis, assembly GCA_905163395.2. Classification (NCBI taxonomy): domain Eukaryota; kingdom Metazoa; phylum Arthropoda; class Insecta; order Lepidoptera; family Pyralidae; genus Endotricha; species Endotricha flammealis. Next base: position 16,425,453 of record LR990855.1, read on the forward strand.
CTGCAGCCATTGACTCGGCCCTGCACTACCAAGTGCTCCACGGCATCTCTTCCTCTTCGCGTCACATGCCCATAGAACTTAAGTATACGGGATCGAACAAGGGTGGACAGGCGTTCTTTGTTGTGGAGTTCTTTTAGAACAGACTCATTGGTGTGATGTTGTGTCCAAGATATACGTAAGAGCCTTCTCCAGCATCACATCTATATGTAGTATGCATGAAAATCGAACGGCATTTGATTTTCGAGCAGGCTTGAAATAAGCATATCTGTCACTGGCAATCCATGAACACGTTTGCTACAAAGTAGCATTTGCTCAGTAATAGCTTGCTTTCGTGCTTTTACAGAGCAGGTCTATATGTAGCTATGTTTTGGTACATCTAGTCTATGAATATGTATAATGTTAAATGTGAAACCACACCCTATAGTCGACCAAACGCGAATAGGCATGAGTCTACGTTGATAGAATTCTTTATTCACCTTCTATATTTCAAATAACTTCCAGGCTAGATCTGTGTAATATTAGACTTTCTAGGTTACAATAGTACTTAAGTAAATAGACCTGGAAATTGGATGGCAGAGATAGAATATGTTTTATTATGTAATACACAACAAAATTAAGTAAATAGAGATATAAAACTTTCAAGCTAGTTTATAATGCAGTAAGGCGGCTTTATTGCTAACAATATTTTCATCGATCGTGTCGTGTGTCGTAGAAGCGTTTCTGATTATACTAGCTCGTAACTGCTTTAAGGACTATGAGGAGCTTGATGGGTGGATTGAGCAAGTTAAGCAAAGTCGACCATAGCCAGTGTTTGGATGGGTTTCGTTATCTCAAACTTCTCCGTGCTTCGGAGAGCACGTTAAGCTGTCGCGTCGGTCCCGGCTGTTGTCACTCGATGACAACTTTATTGTAGCCAAATCGGTGGCGCGCGGATATTATGCAAAGTTTTCCATTAATTTTAGATCTGAATTCAACGTAGTCAAAGACGATAATGCTTTGACCCAAAATGCTCTGTGCTGCTATGTCAGATGTGCGCCGGCCTTAAGTTACCTCATAAAGTAATAAAAAATCTGCTTTCAATAAAATCTTTATGAAATTACTACAATGTACCAACCCTGTCGACGACGTTGATTGATGCTTACAGTTGTTAACGTCGTCGCCCGATCGCGATAGGGTTGCCACAGATTTTTTTTAACTAAATCACATTTTTACACAATTTGTTAACACGACAGAATTTAGAGTTTTTCGCGACTATAGTTGTGTATAACGTGTTTTTATTTGCCATTAAAGGCTTATGTAGGAATTATCGGCCGGTTAAAATATCTAAACTAATAATTTTATTATAGGAAAGATTTACTCCGTAGTCTGACGGCTAGTTCGTAACATCTTCCATATCTCCCACTGAACGAAACCCATCGCTGCTTAACGCTGATTATCTGTGAAAGGATGGTACTTTGATCGAGATAGTACAGTCAAGAGCAGGTCGACCTTTACGTATTGGACTTTGTACCATTCTTAAGTTTTATGTTATACTAGCGAAACCCGCGCAACTTCGTTTGCGTGTATCCCGCTTTCCCGTGGGAATTTTGGAGTGTATGATACTTTAAAACCTTCCCCTTGAATCACTCTATCAATTAAAAAAAACCGCATCAAAATCCGTTGCGTAGTTTTAAAGATTTAAGCATACAAAGGGACATAGGGACATAGGGACAGAAAAAGCGACTTTGTTTTATACTATGTAGTGAAGAGCCAATATTGTACTACAAGTGTACAGCTCGACGTGCACCTGACTGTATATTTTATAAATGCTCTACGACCCCAAAAATATTTAGAAAATCCTAAAACTAAAGGTACTCGTTTGAGTAAAAACAAGTCGAGTTAATTCACAAAAGGAGTTTCTTATCTAATGTCTAGTTATAATTCGACTGAACATTTTATTTGTGCACTGAACAATATAATTTCATAGAGAATTACTTTTGTAGAAAGAAAATTTAGTTCTTAGTAGGATTAAGTTTTGCGACGGAATACTAGATTAGAATTTCTAAATTATATCTTATTTTTATATCACCTTAATGGTTAATAAAGGAGCTTATCTGTAAATAAATTCTACACAATCCACAAATAAATTTTATTACATAATTTAGATAGCGCCACCTGGTCCTAAAGTAAGTTAGGCATAACTTGCTTGAGTCATGGGTGCCAGACAACACCCAGACCAGACTCCAGGCAAGCAAAAATGCCATGACATAAATGTATACCCCGAGTACTTGAAACCTAGATAGGTAATTTACCTGAAATGAAAATTAAAACATTTAGCGTTTGCAAATAAAAACAATCGCAACAATAAAAAAATATAGCCAACACGTCTCATTTATTAAATAAAAGTATTCAAAGTAAAGGAATTTCAAGGAAAACAAAGTAAAAGATAAGATAATGGGTGAGATAAGTAGTAATAGTGGTTAAAATAAGGCTCCCGGAGGAGGAAAATACGCCTTCACAATTACCAGTGCCCGCAACGGAATTTACACTATTTACCATATAAATTTAAGAGAGGAAGTCACTGTGTGTCTTGTGGTCTTTGTCTTGAGGTTTTTACAAATACTGCTAAGAATAGATTTTCGATAGGGAAACAGAATTCTGTGTCCAACTTTTATGTCTAAGTATCGAAGCCCGTAACTTTATTCCCGTAGGAAAAAAACTTATCGGATGCCTACGTCATACATAAAACACACCAAACAAGTTTCTACGATCAGCCATTTAGGATTTGCGTTGATCTGTCAGTCAGCCAGTCATTTAGGACAAAACATTTATATGTAAAGATTTTCCTAAATAAGCATATTAAATGATTTACTATTGCCTTCCTCTCTTTCTTGTGACCTAAGCATAGTGACCATAATATCTGATAATGTAGTACTCATCTCCACAACTTTAACACTTGATACTTTTGTGGTACTCGAAAGTGTCGGTATGGTCAAGTGAAAGAGGCTGTTCGTATAAAACTCATTCCAACTTAGTTCTCATTTCGTCGCCTATAATCGAATCCCTTTGTTGTTGGAAAAAATCTTACTTAATTTCAGCCGAGAAGGCTTTGAAGCTAAAACTCCGGTTCATTTTTTCTTTGTACTACCCTCTGAGGTTTCCTAATAATGCTTTCAATGAAAAACAACATTATTACTTGCGGAGTTTCTGTTACATATTAATTTTTTGAGTTTTGGGAAACTTTGCTAAAATCTTTTACAAATAAATATTGGAATAGTTGAGGTGGTTGATGTAGTTGACTGTGTCGTCATAAATGAAATAAAAGTTAAAATTAAGCAACGACAATTTTAAGATTAGAATATTCTAAACATCTTGCGTTTTTCCGTGCTTTAGAGGGTACGTAAATGGCGGCCCCAATTGTTGTTGATGAGTGACTATCGTTAAAACAAGTTAGTGACGATCACGATGGAATTTTTCTCCCCGGGACGTCAATAAGCTTAATTGCTCAATCTAAAGTCGCCGTTATTAATCTTGGCTTAACAGGCGACACTATGGTGGGAATGTATGGTGAGCTTGTCTTGATTACGGTGGCAATCAAAACCCAGCTAACGGGAAGTGGAAAGCACACGAAATTATTGAATTGACTTTACCCGCTTTTTTGGGATCACCAATCCTTCAAATTTATAACAATAAGAAATTATCCTTTATTATAGGTAATTGTCTCAACTTGTAGGCTGTATTCCCTCAAATTTCAGCACCTCCTAAATAGGTATTCGTAACTAATCCCCATTTCAAACTGGGACTACCATGGATTATGAATTCGAAACACGCCTACAATTATGTTGAATAAACGCTCAAACTTAGAAGCGGACTTAAGACTGCGGAGAATCGAGGTAAGTCTGATGTCTTGTTGAAAGATAATAGCGTAATATTTTAGTCGAATCTGTTTAAATTAATTCTGTATCAGTCCCGATATTAAATTATCTTTTTATGGTCGCTTGTAGTGAGTCCGACTGCGGACTTTTAATATTACTCCGGACAACATATAACGCAATTCGCGAAAAAGTTGCCGACCCGTCAACATAATCTGTAGGCAACTTTTTGTTGGTGATATGTTTTGGCGGCTTCTCTCTCAAGTCGGAAAATTTTCTCGGCTGCAAACACAAAAATTCTGGAGCTCGAGTATCACCGGGTAACTGATCATGTATGCCTGAAGGATCTAAGTCAATTTTGAATACCACACTGGAAGGAAATGTTTCAATTCAGTATGACTGGCGTCTCGTGGACTCGGAAGCGAAGGTTCGATACGAGTCCTCGAGCCAGCTTGGTAAGTAAGATATAAAACCAAAATTACAAAACTCATAATTTCCCGCTATCAAGAAGGCTTGTTTATGAAAATCGGAAGTAAGGAGCTTATATGATTAATTTCGTGAAGACGACTCTGTGTGAAGTTGTGAATACATTTGGCAAAAAGCCGACGCACATAAGACGTCTTATTGAAATGCAAAAACAAAGATTTGAATTATTATAAAATTTGTAAGCATTTGTTGACCTAACTAATCATTTGCATTTAAATAAATAGTTATTTGTATTTTCTCATCTTCTAGAACAGGACATCCTGAACCTTTGCTAATGAACTAAGTTAAACTAAGTTTACATTTTTACTAGCTGTAGTAAACCGAACTTCATTTTTATGCATCATTGCAGATTTATATTTTTGCCTTTCACTTTCTTTTTCGTTCCTTCTTTCTTTCGTTATCTCGCCTTATTTTTCACTTCTATCGTATTAAACCAAATTTTTCCTTCTAATTAGTATTATTTTCTTTTACTATTTCCACCATCCGTAACAGCTATTGCCAACGGTTACGCTCATTGATTGATGTAGAAATAACCGTTAATCTGTATCATAAATTCTCTAAAGTATGAGCACAAAAACAAATAAAATAAATCATTGAAAAAAAAAATGCACTGATAACAAACATAATGACAAATTCATAATATAAAATGCATCTCAATTAACACCCTTTCATTTCACACAAAAAGCTGCGTCCCTCCATTTTAAGGGCTCAAAGCAAACTTCAAAGTTACAAAAAAGTTCAAATATTAATTAACAACGCGAAGGCTCCGGTCACGAACTCCATTATGAAAATGATTATGCGAGGACAAAACAATATTTACTTATTCATCGTATTGAGTTTTTACAAAAGTTGCCATATTAAATTTTAATAATTTTACTTATTTTTGTATGCATTTGTCTCATACATACCCTTACATCATAAAGTTGTACAGTCAACCAATGTAAGAGGTGATCAGGATCGTAAATATGATATTGCCGTGAAGAGCTTTACTCGGATTTTTATTTATCAATAGTATTCTTATTGTACTGCATACTCTACACATGTAAATTTGGCGCTGTACATCAAAATTAAATGTGAGAATCGTATTACAAATAAAAACTAGGTGCAGAAATGTGACACAATTTTCAACAACTAAAAATTGCAACAACTAAAAGACCTAACGAACATATTAAGTGTCCAAGCAAAAATAAACATAATTTTTAATACAAAACTGGCTTTATGCAAATTTATAAGAACGTCGTCTGTTTTGATTAAGTACCAAAAGTGTTGGCGACCAGCAGCACATGTAGTCTTTTTTTGCTATTTTGTTTTGTTTAATAAAAAAATATTAATTCTGGTATTATCCATCTGGTATTTAAAATATTTTTCTTTTGGGTATGGCGTACTGCTCCTTATCCGCCAGCATTGGACAACCGTGGTTGATTTTCACGTCGAAATCCCCTCTTTTATATCCATGAATATGAAAGGGGGGTAGGGAGGCCTGTCCTGGGCAATGGGATAGTTTATGCTAATAATAATATTGCCCATATATTAAACAACACATAATATCATACTAAATTGCGTTTTAATCTAGTCTTGAAATAGATAGGTCAATAGAGGCCAGAAATTTGCTCATTTGGTTCGTGTTCACAAAGCCGGCGTGTGCGTCTACCTTCTAAATTTTTTCTGTAAAAAAATGTATTCAACAAAAGAGAATTTCTTACAAGCATCATAAAAATACCGTTTATAATAGAAATTTCATTGTTTACAACTTTCATTATGGTGTGCAAGCGCGAAGAAAACCTACTTTAAAACATTTTGAAACACGACACTTCATAAGACTTTTATCACGGCAACCAGACGGCAGTTAGTATTACTTATGCACATAAGACTTATACAGTTCTGAATGGACATAGAGTAACAAATTACAGTTGAAACAATCTGTCCATCCATATCATTACTTTTGTTTTTTATGTTAAACGGCAGACAAACAGGCAAGCGGGCTACCTGATGGAAAGTGGTCACCACCGCCTATGGACATCAGCAACACCAGAGGCACTACCAATGCGTTGCCCACCTCTGACGAGACCTCTAATGTACCTCTTAAACAGTCCCATGTCATAGTCCGAAGGAAACACAGAGGCTGGGAGCTCATTCCACAATCGTATAGTGCGAGCGAGAAACGTTCTTTCGAACCTTCGCGTGGACACCAATAGAGGGTCAACGTAGTGGGGATGAGCACCCAGCCCACGGCGTACTTAACGTGTCTTCGACAACAATCAATGTCTGAAACGCATTTTGAATGTAAGTACATTAAATTATAGATGTCACTGTCAAGCTAAAAAAAAAAGAAAAAGGGTTAAAGAAAAAAAGCTTGTTTGCCACCTTAGTGGTAAAAAAAAAGATAGCTAAAGACTTAATATAAAACCAGAAACTGGCCGTGAGTCACTTAAATGTGTTTTAATTTGTTAAGAAAATCATCATCATCATCTTTTTTTTCGGCGGTAGGAGTAAAATAAGTTCACATTGTGCTCTTAAATCAAAAATAAGTTTTTAATTATTTAGGCTACTTACAGTTTCAGTTCGCATCTTATTTTCTTAATTTATCTTTAATTATCACACACAAGTGTTTGTAGCATTTTATATGCACTAGAAGTACCTAATTAAGCACTGTCCTACCAGCCGGCATAACCTCACTCACAACACTTTATATTTACAAGACTAAGTATAGTTTTTACAAGTTTATAATAAAAGAAACACACAATGGCCAACTATGTTGATATTATGGAGAACCAAAAAGCTATTGAAGCCAAACTGATGGACCAGATGTCAAGCTTTGAGAAGAGGCTCAAGGCCACCTCATCACAAAAAGTGGTCGCTCCTGTTTCTGTCACCAATTTGGAGGAGGAGTTCAACAACTTTAAAACTGAAGTCTCTTCTATTTTAAAGCTTCTACACCAACAGATCGCTGCTATTTCTACATCCATTGATGCAATAGAAATGAGGCATCGCAGGAAATATCTCCTGTTCAATGGCATCCCGGAAGACAAGAATAACGATCTGAGAGAGTTTTCACTGGAACTATTGCGTGGCAGTCTAGGTTTGGAGCTGTTACCCGAGAGTCTCGCTGTCTGTCATCGCATTGGTAAGCCAAATGAAAATAAATGCCGTCCAGTGTTAATGAAATTTGGTGATCGAGCACTAAGAACTGCCATTTGGAAAAACAAGACATCGTTAAAAGGGACTTCCATTTCTGTCACTGAGTTTCTTACTCGCCCGCGACAGTCTGTCTTTAGTAACGCCCGTAAGAGGTTTGGAATGAGGAGGTGTTGGACGACCGACGGCGTTGTGATCGTCAAACTCAAGGATGGCTCCACTCGGCGATTGGTCACCCACAGTGACCTCTCTTCACTGGCTGCTTCAGAGGACGAGACTCAGTTGTCGGGGCCGGATTCCTCGGCGTCACGGGAGGCGGCAGTGGCAGCGGCACCGGTGGTGGCGCGACCGGCGGCGGCTTCTCCTGGCTGTTCTTCGAAGCCAAAAAGAATTATAAGGCCGCGCAAATAGTTTAGGTTGGTTTGTCGTCTGTCTTATTCTATAATGTAGGTACCTACAGTATGTACACCTTCTTTTTTTTTTCTCCTTTTATAATTACTTTGTGGGTGGTGCGGGTTAACATTTAAAATATTCTTTCTAATTTTTTATTCTTTTACACTCAAACAAAATCAAAACAATTTTCTTTTGACGTTGACAAGCTGTCACCTGATCTTCTTCTTCCATTATAATGCGGCAACGTTGAACAATACGTTTACTTTATTTTACTTGTTTCTTTTTTTTTTTTTTTTTTAAACCCGTTCCGTTATGACAGACGACTACATTATTGTATCAATAATTTATTTTAAACAATTTATTTTCTTTTAAATTATTATTTAGTTTTGTTTTTTTATCAACCGGCTGGATGGATGCAGTATGTTTTATTAGCTTCTATTTTTATTATTATTATTTAATTTTATCTTATAATCTATAGGTATATTGTTTTTTTTTTTTTTTATTTTTTTTTTATACATATAATTTTTAGTATATTATTATTATTTATGAAAAATGTCTGATGATGATTCTTTTCATTCTGCTTTCCATTTCAGTTCGTCAAACACTAGCTTTGAGTCCTATGAACCAGAAACACTTGGGAATGTACTTGACAATACACTCATTAAGGAACCATATTACTTTAATACATGCCACGTAAACGCTCAAAGTATACCATCTCACTATACTGATTTTCTTGAAACTTTTACCTCTTCTTCTCTTACTCATGCTATTCTGGTTTCTGAAAGCTGGCTTAAGCCTAATCTCTCTTCTTTCTCTTATTCTCTTCCAGGGTATGTCCTGATTCGCAACGATCGTACCGGCAAAGGCGGAGGTGGTGTTGCAATCTACCTGCGCAGTGACATACCCTACACCGTTCTCATGTCCTCCCCTTCCATGTACTCTGCGACTGCGGAGTATCTTTTCGTGGAAATCTCGGTGAAAGGTACTAAAGCCATTCTTGGAGTCGTTTATTGTCCCCCTACTATAGATTACTTCTCTCATCTTGAGACTGTTCTTGAATCAATTTGCTCGGATTACGCACATCATATAATCATGGGTGATTTCAATACTGATCACATGAGTACTAAATACTCAATCACTCAAACTTCTTAACATAATCAAGTCAGTCAATCTCTCTGTACTGCCTTTGGAGCCTACTCATCACAACCCATCTTCATCTGACACGTGGCTTGATTTAATACTCACATCTTCCCCAGACTATGTTGGTAAACATGGACAGCTTTTAGCCCCTGGGTTCTCCAGGCATGATCTCGTTTTTTTGCAATACAAGCTAAGACCGCCTAAACCCAAGCCCAAAACTGTCTGGATGCGGAATTTTGCAAAGATTGACCAACAGAAATTAGTAGAAGATGCTGCTAACCTCAATTTCACTCCTGTGCTTGAAGCGTCGACAATTGAAGATAAAGTTTCTTACATGAATAAAGCCATTTTTGAGTTGTTCGACGTTCATGCGCCTTTAAAAGCTGTAAAGGTAAAACGGCCGCCAGCACCTTGGATCTCTAAGAGTGTACGTTTGGCCATGACACGACGTGATCGCGCTTTTCGTGTGTTCAAGCGTGAGAGGTCTGAATTGAACTGGGAGTCGTACAAAACAGCGCGGAATCGTTGTAATACTATGGTAAGAGTTGCTAAGCGAAAATATTTCCATGACAACATTACTAACTCATCTCCGACCAATATATGGAAGTTTCTTAACTCACTTGGTTTAGGTAGGTCACCAACTGAGTGTCAAAATTTATCTTTCTCACTTAATGAACTTAATAATTATTTTTCTTCAGTTCCTTCTCTTGACAACAAGATTAAGTCTAACACTATTTCGAAGATTGCTTCCATGGTCCAGTCCCCGAATGGAACTTTCTCTTTCTGTCCATCTTCTGACGATGATATTCGTAAAATAATTATGTCTATTAAATCCAAAGCGGTGGGTTGCGACGGTGTGAGTAGAGACATGGTCGTCGCTGTCATGGAAAATATTCTTCCAGTCATTGTTCATATTGTTAATTTTTCCTTTCAGAGTGGCACTTTTCCTTCCCTATGGCGCCAGGCGCTAGTAACACCTCTTCCCAAAATTCCTACTCCTGTGCTATTAAGTAACTATAGGCCTATTTCTATCTTACCTTTCCTTTCCAAAATTCTTGAAGCTGTGGCACATAAGCAAGTGTCATCTTTTATTTTCTCTAACGGCCTTCTATCTCCACTTCAGTCCGGTTTTCGCCCTGGACACAGTACTGCCACTGCCCTCTTGAAAATAACTGAAGACATCCGTGAAGGTATGGAAGGGAAGTTGGTCACCATTATCGTACTCATTGATTTCTCCAATGCTTTTAACATGGTAGACCACGATATCCTTCTTACCATCCTTGAACATCTGAAATTTTCCTCCCCTGCTTTGGATTGGTTCTCGTCTTATCTTCGTGGTCGACAGCAGGCAGTGCGCGCTGGGCGTGAAACGTCGAATTGGAATGGTCTCTCTGCTGGTGTTCCACAGGGTGGTATCTTATCCCCTCTCTTATTTTCTATTTTTATAAATCTATTGTTTTCTTTGCTTAGCTGCTCTTACCATTTTTACGCAGACGATCTGCAAATTTATATGCAGACACCTGCTAATAGTGTAAATGCCGCAATTAACGCACTAAATATTAACCTCAACATCATTAGTGATTGGTCCAAGACGTTTGGCATACCGGTTAATCCTAATAAGTGTCAGGCAATTATTGTTGGGAGCTCTAGGCAGATCGCTCAAATAGACGATACTTCTCTTATGCCTCTCACGCTTGATTCTAAAATTATTCCGTTTGGGTCTAGTGTTAAAAATCTTGGGTTACACATTGACAGCACATTAAGTTGGTGTACACAAATTTCTGAGGTTAGCCGCTCTGTCATATCAGCATTGCGTTTCCTTAATCGATACAGACATTTTCTCCCTACTACTACCAAAATTACTTTAGTCCAGTCTCTTATCCTTCCCCTCATTGATTACTGTGATGTGTGTTATCCTGATCTTAACGAAGATCTTCTCAATAAGCTTGACCGGCTTATAAACAATGCCATCCGGTTTATCTTCTGCCTGCGGAAATTTGATCATGTTTCTTCTTTTCGTACGAAACTTGGATGGCTACCAATTCGCCAGCGTAGGCAACAGAGATTGTTGTGCACACTCTTCTCTATTCTTTTTAATCCTCACTCTCCAGAATATCTCAAATGTAAATTTCAGTACCTCTGTCATTCTCATGAACGTCAACTTCGCTCAGGCAACACTCTTAAACTTTTTACTCCCCTTTTTCATTCAGGATTTATGTCCAACTCCTTCACTCTCCAAGCGACACGACTCTGGAATGCGCTGCCTGAACCCATAAGAGATACCCATAATAATTTTACTTTTAAAAAGAGAGTGCGTGCGCATTTGCTAGATAACTTGCGAAAGTAAATCATCATTATACCTATTAGGTAATTATATTTGTTTCACTTTTGTAGTTAATTTATAAATCATCAGTATTTATATATATTAATACATATATATATATATATATAATGATTATTATTATATGTATTTATGTACGTCTATACAATAGTTTGTAATGTATGTATGTATATTTATCATAAAACCGCATTCGTGAATTTCTGCACTTCCCTATGGTTGACTGGTAGAGAATGCAATTTAGCATTAAGTCCGCCTATTGTATCAGTACTTTTGTATTGTGGTCAATAAAGTTAAATAAATAAATAAATAAAATCATATCAACCCATAATCATCTCACTTCTATGGGTCTCCTTTCAATGGAAGAGGACTAGAGCGTACTCTGCCACGCTGCTCCAATGCGAATTGGCAGAGGCCGGTGTTTTCAAGCCACCGACTTGGCTTAACGTCTGTCATCTACGGGCAACAGTCGGGACCGACAGCTTAACGTGCCCTCCGAAGCACGAAGAAGCTCGAGATAACGAAACCCATCCAAACACTGGCTAGGGTCGACATCGCTTGACTTGCGTGTTCATATTAGAGTGCGACACACAGCGACGCCATCGAGCTCCTCTTTGTGAAGAAAATACTAATAATTTATGACGGTGATGATTAATTATAATGATTTATATTACGAGTGGTACGACAGTCAGTAATATGGTAAAATAACTATGTACATAGCTTCAAATAATAATTCTAGTGGACTATATTTTTCACGCTGTGGCACAAGTGAGAGAGATGATTCATAATTATATGGAAATGAAGCGTACGGGTGATGTAAGAAAACTGCCGATAAAGGAATATGCAAGACATGTAATGTTTTTTAATCCTGTACTATTTTGTAAAACACAAGTACTTGTTTAATCTAAAAGATAAATTTGATAGTGACTATAACTACGTATCCGAAGGCCCTAGATAAAATCTCACATAGAATTAGTCAAAATTTTCACTTACACAATAATATTTTTCTAATGCGCTCCTCTCCTTTGTAAATAGTTATAAAATAATATTCGTTTTAGACATGTACCCCATTACAATGTTTTGTCACTTTCACACTTCATTTATTTCTCATCAAGAAAGACGGTGACACAACAGTGTTTAACTAAATACTCGCTAAACTATGTTTATAAGTAAGGTGGGTAATTTTTATAGGACACTAGCTTCCGCCCGCGGCTTCGCCCTCGTGGCCTAGTAACAATTAGCATATCTTTCTTCAGAAACAAATTCCGGTCCGGCACGGCCCGGTACGGTACGGTTCCATCCGGTCCGGTCCGGTCCGGTCCGGTCGGTCTGGTCCTTATAAGGACCCTACATGACAAATTTGGCATCTCTAGACCCAGCGGTTTAGGCTGTGCGTCCCTTCTCAACTTCGTTTGCGTATATCTCGCTTTCCCGTGGGAATTTTGAAAAATCGTTTCTTAGTACATAGCTAGATGTCGTAAGGAATCTACATGCCAAATTTGATATACCCTCGCAACTTCGTTTGCGTATATCTCGGTTTCCCGTGGGAATTTTGAAATATCCTTTCTTAGTACACCCCTAGACGTTGCCGTCGTAAGGAACCTACAGTCCAAATTTGGAATCTCTAGACCCACCGGTTTGGGCTGTGCGTTGATATATAGTTAAGTCAGTCAGTCAGTCAGGACTTTGAATTTTATCTATGAAAAAAAATCCGGTCCGGTCCGGTTCGATCCGGTCCGGCACGGCTCGGTACGGTGCGGTTCCTTCCAGACCGATCAGATCTGATCCGTTCTGGTCCGGTCCGGTCCGTTCTGGTCCGGTCCGGTCAATCTGGACCTTAAAAGGACCCTACATGTCAAATTTGGCATCTCTAGACCCAGCGGTTTGGGCTGTGCGTCCCCTCGCAACTTCGTTTGCGTATATCTCAGTTTCCCGTAGGAATTTTGAAATATCCTTTCATAGTACACCCCTAGACGTCGTAAGGAACCTACAGTTCAAATTTGGAATTTCTAGACCCATTGGTTTGGGCTGTGCGTTGATATATAGTTAAGTCAGTCAGTCAGTCAATCAGGACTTTGAATTTTATCTATGAAATAAAATCCGGTCCGGTCCGGTTCGATCCGGTCTGGCACGGCCCCGTACGGTGCGGTTCCTTCCAGACCGATCAGGTCCGATCCGTTCGGGTCCGGTCCGTTCCGGTCCGGTCCGGTCCGGTCGGTCTGGACCTTATAAGGACCCTACATGTCAAATTTGTCATCTCTAGACCCAGCGGTTTGGGCTGTGCGTCCCCTCGCAACTTCGTTTGCGTATATCTCGGTTTCCCGTAGGAATTTTGAAAAATCCTTTCTTAGTACATCCCTAGACGTCGTAAGGAATCTACAGTTCAAATTTGAAATCTCTAGACTCATTGGTTTGGGCTGTGCGTTGATATATAGTTAAGTCAGTCAGTCAGGACTTTGAATTTTATATATATAGATGAAAAAAAAAACGGTCCGGTCCGGTTCGATCCGGTCCGGCACGACCCGGTACGGTGCGGTTCCTTCCAGACCGATCAGGTCTGATACGTTCCGATCCGGTCCGGTCCGTTCCGGTCCGGTCCGGTCCGGTCGGTTTGGACCTTATAAGGACCCTACATGTCAAATTTGGCATCTCTAGACCCAGCGGTTTGGGCTGTGCGTCTCCTCGCAATTTCGTATGCGTATATCTCGCTTTCCCGTGGGAATTTTGGAAAATCCTTTCTTAGTACATCCCTAGACGTCGTAAGGAACCTACATGCCAAATTTGGAATCTCTAGACGCAGCGGTTTTGGCTGTGCGTTGATACACCCTCGCAACTTCGTTTGCGTATAGCTCGGTTTCCCGTAGGAATTTTGAAAAATCCTTTCTTAGTACACCCCTAGACGTCGTAAGGAACCTACTGTCCAAATTTGGAGTCTCTAGACCCACCGGTTTGGGCTGTGCGTTGATATATAGTTAAGTCAGTCAGTCAGGACTTTGAATTTTATATGTATAGATGAAAAAAAAAACGGTCCGGTCCGGTTCGATCCGGTCCGGCACGGCCCGGTACGGTGCGGTTCCTTCCAGATCGATCAGGTCTGATACGTTCCGGTCCGGTCCGGTCGGTCTGGACCTTATAAGGACCCTACATGTCAAATTTGGCATCTCTAGACCCAGCGGTTTGGGCTGTGCGTCCCCTCGCAATTTCGAATACGTATATCTCGCTTTCCCGTGGGAATTTTAAAAAATCCTTTCTTAGTACATCCCTAGACGTCGTAAGGAACCTACGTGCCGATTTTGGAATCTCTAGACCCAGCGGTTTGGGCTGTGCGTTGATATACCCTCGCAACTTCGTTTGCGTATATCTAGGTTTTCCGTGGGAATTTTGAAAAATCGTTTCTTAGTACACCCTTAGATGTCGTAAGGAACCTACAGTTCAAATTTTAAATCTCTAGACTCATTGGTTTGGGCTGTGCGTTGATATATAGTTAAGTCAGTCAGTCAGTCAGTCAGGACTTCGAATTTTATCTATGAAAAAAAATCCGGTCCGGCACGGCCCGGTACGGTGCGGTTCCCTCCAGACCGAACAGGTCTGATCCGTTCCGGTCCGGTCCGGTCCGTTCCGGTTTGGTCCAGTCCGGTCCGGTCGGTCTGGACCTTATAAGGACCCTACATGTCAAATTTGGCATCTCTAGACCCAGCTGTTTGGGCTGTGCGTCCCCTCGCAACTTCGTATGCGTATATCTCGCTTTCCCATGGGAATTTTGAAAAATCCTTTCTTAGTACATTCCTAGACGTCGTAAGGAACCTACATGCTAAATTTGGAATCTCTAGACACAGCGGTTTGGGCTGTGGGTGGATATACCCTCGCAACTTCGTTTGCGTATATCTCGGTTTCCCGTAGGAATTTTGAAAAATCCTTTCTTAGTACACCCCTAGACGTCGTAAGGAACCTACGGTCCAAATTTGGAATCTCTAGACCCACCGGTTTGGGCTGTGCGTTGATATATAGTTAAGTCAGTCAGTCAGGACTTTGAATTTTATATACATAGATGAAAAAAAAAACGGTCCGGTCCGGTTCGATCCGGTCCGGCACGACCCGGTACGGTGCGGTTCCTTCCAGACCGATCAGGTCTGATACGTTCCGATCCGGTCCGGTCCGTTCCGGTCCGGTCCGGTCCGGTCGGTCTGGACCTTATAAGAACCCTACATGTCAAATTTGGCATCTCTAGACGTGCGTTGATACACCCTCGCAACTTCGTTTGCGTATATCTCGGTTTCCCGTAGGAATTTTGAAAAATCCTTTTTTAGTACACCCCTAGACGTCGTAAGGAACCTACTGTCCAAATTTGGAGTCTCTAGACCCACCGGTTTGGGCTGTGCGTTGATATATAGTTAAGTCAGTCAGTCAGGACTTTGAATTTTATATTTATAGATTATTAAACAGGAGTTAAACTGAAGAGTGGAGAACCATGAGCATAAATATATACGAGCTGTTAAATATGAACAAGAAGATATGAATAGATAGGGTATGGAAAAACTTCTCAGTATACCTAAAGTAGCTCTATAAACGCTATACGCGACGTTTATAGAAGATACGTTTCGAGTTCGCCAACTACAACATAACCAACGTTTACGTAACCGCACGGTTATATTTTAATCGTTGTATAAACAAGCTGCGTTTTTTTAATGTTCTCCGTTCAATTTTATCTGGCGGTTAACTAACCAAACGTTTTTGAATGAATGAGCCGAAAAAGAATGAATACTTTAATACTACTTTGTAAAGATGGCAGTGTACCTCCATACTTTTGTCTTTACCCGAACGGCATCTATAAATGGTATGGTTTTGTTATTATACTACAAAATTCAAAATCTGTTAAGGTAATGCCATGTCCGTAATGGGAACGTCTTTCTTATTAAACATCCTTTTTCTATTGTCAAAGTCTAATCAGTCAGCACTGTCAGCAGTCAATAGTCAAAATGTGGCCCATAGATTTAGTTTCGCTTGATGTGGCCAGATGTTTATATTTTTATTTTACCACATTTTTCACCTCGAAGTTATTTTTGTAATATTGTAATACATAATTTAATAACATATTCATACATATGTAATATAAAAGTATCAGTTATGGAGATGGGTTTTAAAGTATCGAGATTAGTAGAAAATAAAAAGTCTACGCTGCACTGCGTTTATATGTATAAACGAATGTAAATAAATATTTTAAATATAAATAAAACTAAAATGTATTTTGGTTTTATTTAAATTTTAAATCACTACGTAAATAATATGAATACTTACTTACATTATATGCAAATATATTATACTATCATATCAACCACATAAATATCATAATTATTAAAATTATAATAACAGCTCAACGATACATGATGCCACATCCAGTTTCTAAATATTTACCTACATGTTACTTTATATCCGTGTTTGTTGATCGTTTTTATGTTTGAAATACTTTGAATATGCCTATCCTACTGTTGTGACTTTGTTAATAGTGATTAAATGGTGTTATCTAGGCTGTGCACTCAATAAATTCAGTGATATAGTGAAATACAACTCACGTCAGGTCACGTCACTCAAATAACCGACGTTTAAACTACGTCTATTCCGTCCATTAAATTAAACAGACGGTTACGACACTTAACCAATGCTTAGTGCACGGTGAACAGCAAAATTTGGTTAAACAGCCGGTTAGGGTCTAAACATCTGTTTAAAATTTAAACATCAGTTGGTGAACTCCGGTCTATTATGTAGATGACCTCAATCCGTCTACGCCTATTATCGATCATAGGCAAAAGCCTCCAGCGAGGCAAGAAGGTTGTGATAAAGTGCATCTATCAATGAAATGGCGCCCTATTCACAATACATAGGCATTCATCGGTCACGCTTTGTGCGAAAGCTGATATTAATTGTCACAGACTGTCAGTAGTTTAGGCGCTTTTGATCATTGTGAATGAGACCACAGGTATTATACTTGTGTTTCACAATATTATATAATACGTAACAATCTTATTTTTCTTTTAAATTTTTATTATCTCTTTTAAATTTTATTGGATAACTGTGAAATGTTTTTACTATGCAAGTAACTTAATACTTTTTGTTCTCGCAATGCTATTCTACTTTCTAAGTAAAAGTCAAATCATTTATTTATTCATACAGATTACTCGTCTGGTATTTTTGTTGTTTTTAGTATTTTTATTTTATTTTATTAATTTTATTGTTACGTTCTGGTTCGGGTGTACTAACACACTCTTCTGATACACCGGACAGTTGCGGGAGCGTAGAGCTCTCACCGCCAAATTATTTAGTCTTAAGTCCCACTTCTGGGCAAAGGCCTCTCCTCTCCAACTAGGTATCCATTTCTGTTGTCTTTTCTCTGACTAGTATTTTTAATTAGGCGATTTTTGAAGTGAAAACTTCTTTAGCGGCGCTTGGCACTTGTTTAGATGGGTAAAATATGTTAAACTCGCGTCAGATCCGTAGCCTGATCGAAAAAGCGTAAGATTCCCTAACCATTCCAAAAAATTCAAAAATGCACAACGTTGATGTTAAAGTTTTCACTTCTGCCGGCACTCCCGGAGTGCAACCCGTCCTTTTTTTTTCTTGTCGTGTTCTCCATTCTATAAAAAAACCCACAACGCACCATGGTCTCTTCTGACATTGCAATTCTTAACATCAGGTGACTTTCAAACTATATCGTACTTTTTATTCTGTAGCTTAATAGCTGCGATTTTATGCTACAAGCGGGTGGCTCTCAACGCTTAGAATATACAGTGCAGTACAAGCTCATTTGTACTTCTCTATTACACAATATACTTGTAACATAATATTATTACCACAATTTTATTAAACGTAGATACAAATTGCCTTATTGAACATAAATGAATGTATAAAGAAAATTATTCGTTCCTTGACATATTCAGAAAATTTAAAATCAACATTGATGTTACAAGACTTATTTGCAATTCAGTAATAGGATAAGGTTACACGTCAATGTAATTTGCCAAAGGCAATGCAACCATGTCACTTTAACTCAACTAGTCGTACGATGCATCTAGAACACATAATTCATAAGTTAAAGGAAACTGAACTTTTTTGTAGAGACGTAAGGTTTACTTACGTTTGTCATGGTGATATTAGTATGACGACAGAGCATATTTTACATTGGTGTTGCACGCGATAATATGGAATTAAAACTTGAGTTTTCAATTGGTATAATAGTGATGGGGAAAAAGTTGTCTACTGTCAAATTGACCTGTAAAAAGTCATTTCTGAACGATATCGGATATCTATACTAATATTATAAAGAGGAAATATTCGTATTATTGTTTGTAATAAATAAATTAAAAAAACTACTGAACCGATTTTTAAAAAAAACTTTCACCGTTGAGAAGCTTTACTATCCTCGAGTAACATAGTATAGATTTAAATAAAAATATTGATCCTTTCCAAAACTAGCTAGCCTTGGCATCCTCCTAGTAAATAGTACTTTATTTCCCAAAAAGATACGGTGGTAAGGGGTTTATATGAGCTTCATATTAATTTTTTTGATGTTGGCGTCCGCTTCCAACCGGTCGCACTGAAATCTGGTTATGGCTTATGTCAGCAGTATACTACTTGCTGTTGATATAAATAAATAAATAATCTTGGACAAATCACACAATGCCATCTAGTCCCAAACTAAACAACTAAGCTTGTACTACGGGTACTAGATTGCTGATAAATATACATAAATATTTTTTTGTAAATAAATACTTATAATATTATACATAGAAAACACCCAGACCAAGGCAGACAGACATGTTCATGCATACTAAATGTTTGCCTTGCACAGGATTCGAACCCACCTTCGGCCCTTGGAATAAAGTGACCATTGCTAGCCACTCGACCACCGATCAATATGATGATGATAAAACTTTGAATTCTTTTAGATAAAATTCTAATTGTGTGTTTGGAAATTTCTACATTAAATTAATTTTAGATTACAAGCAAAGGATTACACCTTATCTCCTGAGATGATGAAGAATAAACAATTTAAAATTTAAATCACACATTCTAATGTTCTAGAACAAAAATAAACTCAGATTTTTTTACAGTAAAATGTCATGTGTTCTAGAAAACTATCAAGCAACATCACTACTTGAAAATAGTTTTAAATGTTACTGCGTCTGAAAATTCTAGTCTCTAATGATAATTTTATAGTAGTCAGATATGACGGTGTAGTCGTTTAGTACTGTAATAAGATTAAAATTTATTCCAAAGACGCCATGGTCTGAAATTCAATGAACTTATATTTTAATATTGGCTTTATTTTTATAAGCTTTGATCATATCAACCCATAATCATAACACTGCAGAGATACGGGTCAGCCTTCTATCGCAGGGGATGAGAGCGTACTCTGCCACGCTGCTTCAATGCGGAGTGGCGGAGGCGTGTTTTCAAGCCGCCGATCGAGAAAAGCTCGAGATAATGAAACCCATCCAAACACTGCCTAGGGTCGACGTTGCTTAAGTGTTCGTTTAACAGTGCGACACAAAATTAAAAAATTCCAAATTCAAAACTTTTATTCAGAGAATAGGTTTTCACAAACACGTTCTCTTGTCAGAGTATACATTAATAAACGATTTGTATAAATTAATCTACTCTATAAACTACTACTATTTCGGAAACAAAAGCAAAATGACCACTCGTAAAAAGAAATGGCGAAAGAAAACCAGTTACGGCCTTTTTTGTCATTTAAAAATATTTTATATATTATATATATTTTACATACATATACAACATTACGTACGCGGAATGTCAATAAATAGTGCCATTAATGTATTTGTCTCAACATAAAATTAAATCTAAAATATAAATGCTAAATCGGTGTTAAAGATAGGAGCAGACCGCCCGCAAGGCAGCAACCGTTCTCGTGTATTTTTGAGTTGACACACACAGCGACGACATTTAGTTACACAATTGACACAGCGCCATCTGGTCCCAAAGAAAGTTAAACTTAGCCTTCTTGTGTTAAGGGCACCAGAAAACAGAGTTCTCGAGGGTATTTGTTATTACTTTATTACATAGAAAATACCCAGACTCATCGTCATAAAATTAAGGACAAACTGTCCGGTAAGTACTGAGATTTTGCGGCATTGCGATGGTGCACATGCACACCACCACCCTTCAGTCAGTTGCGAGCGAGCGACAGAACCAGTGGTGTCCAATTGACAAAAAACAATTAGTGAAAAAAAAGACAAAAAAAACGATCTGTTAAATAAAAATTGACAATTGGACACCGCTGGTTCTGTCGCTCGCTCGCAACTGACTGAAAGGTGGTGATGTCAATTTGCACCATCGCAATGCTGCAAAATCTGAGTACCAGACAGCTGCTCCTTACTTTTATATCTATGCCCAGACTCGAGAATTAACACAAATGCCATCACATCACACACACATCACACACCCGCGCCCTCTGATGATAACAACTCTAGTAATAAAGTAAAAAAATCTTTAATTTCTATTTATAGGTAGTAAATAAAAGATAAGCTGGTCATTGCCTTATGCAAAGTAGTCTTATTATTCATTCAGTTAAGATGCGCCCTCATCTCGTGTTAGACGCTTCAATGAGTTTTTATAGTGCTTTGATATTATTACTAAGTTGAGAAATAATTTTGACTTCAGGACAGCTCGCAAGTAGCTTATGCTAATTGATGGCGGTGCAGTGTTCGATTCCTGCACGGGGTCAACAATACTGATTTATTGTGGAGCGACAGACGTCATACCCAACAGACAGCCATTTTTTTTTTTGTTTATAGTCAGGAAAATGCATTACTGCATGTCCCGCCGCTGGGGAAGCGACGGGGGTCTGTCGGGCTCCCCCTTTAAGCCACTTGGGTATACCGTCTAAAAACCTGACTGACTGCCACCTCACCCGCCTAGATGGGCGAGGAAACTAAGATACATCCGTGACCCCAACCCAACAGACAGACATTTTTTTATTTTTTTTATTATCGTCAGAAAAATGCTTTGCAGCAGCCCCACCGCCCGGGAAATATGCGGTGGGGACTGTGGGACTTACCACTAAAATCTGACGGGATGCCACTCGCCCCCTACCGGGCGACCGCTGGCCGGGCTCTGCGAGCCGCCGGCCCCTCTTCTTTAATTTTTTAACGAGGTTTTCTTCCTCCACCGCGCCTCCAGCGCCACTTCAAGTGCCACAGCGTCCACTACGTAGTTAGTGGACTCTGTGACACTTTGCGCCACCGCGCACTCCCTCTTCCAGGGTGGTCTCATTCGCCCATGTGACCCAACCCTTAACGCCCCCCGCAGTGTCTGGGTTGGCGAGACACAGTGTCTGCAGGGCCTCCGCGTTCCACCATACGGAGGTCGCCCCCGGTATCAACGGGTGGAGTAGGCCCGGACACAAGTCGGGGCGAAGACGGTTTTGGGAAGGATCAGCGAGGATCATCATACAGCCGGCCGAGCCAAGCGCGGCCGGCTCCACCTCTTGTTTTTTAACGAGGTTGTCTCCTCAATCGCACCCCCAGCACCACGGATGTACGGATGCAAGGGGGAGCGGATTTGTCCGCATCCCACGTACTCCATCCAAGGTAGAACAGACAGCCATCCCACAACCGGTAGCAACCGAAAATCTCACATTATAATAATTTTGTATAGATTAATATTTTTTTTTTAAAGTAGGATTTTGGGTCCAGTAATTTTTGTGTTTATTCGCGAATAAACTCAAAAAGTACTCGACCGATTTCAAAAATTCTTTCACCAACGGAAAGGTTCATTACCCCCGGATAACATAGGCTATATTATTATATTTTTTGTTTTTAATTAAGGATCCTGCATTTTATATTTTCGATTTAATTTTATGGTAAGACAAAATAATAGCACTATTCATTGACATTCCGAGTGCGTAATGTTGAATATGTAAAAAAATTTACGATATATTTTTAAATGACAAAAAAGGCCGTAAATGGTTTTCTTTCGCCATTTCTTTTACCAGTGGTCATTTTGCTTTTGTTTCCGAAATGTTAGTAGTTTATAGAGTAGATTAATTTATACAAATCATTTATTACTGTATACTCTGACAAGAGAACGTGTTTGTGAAAACCTATTCTATGAATAAAAGTTTTGAATTTTTTCTTAGTAAAACCCGTGCGAACCCGGAGCGGTTCGCTAGTGGATTTATATTTTAAAAATTCTTATAGGATTTTTTGTGTTTCTGAAATACTTAAATCTCAAAAATTGCTAGGCGTTGTATACTATGCTTCGAGTTTTATTTTAAACCGGAGTAAGCATTTCCCATGGCTTTAATACAAATAGATATTACGCATGCAAGCTCTCACGATTCCGCTTCAGAATTGCCGCTTACGCCGGCGGCTGAGGAAAATTACTATTTTCATTCCATTAGCATTGGATTATACAATTATCTAGGTTTTCTTAGTGACAGAAACGCAATGTAATGTAAACTATTTGGCTTACTAACATTCATGGTAGGTAATTGTTTTATCTTTCTCTTTAAGCCCGCTATTCACTACACGAACCCGGACGCGACTCGCAACCCGGACCCGACCGCGGACCAATCCGGCGTTGTCCATACACTACAGGAACCCTTTTTTTTTTTGTTTATAGTCAGGAAAATGCATTACTGCATGTCCCGCCACTTGGGGAAGCGGCGGGGGTCTGTCGGGCTCTTCCCTCCCAAGGACACTTGAGGGATATACCGACTAAAAACCTGACTGACTACCACCTTCTCCGCCATATAGCAGCGGGGCTGCGGGAACTGACGATACTTCCGCAACCCCGCCGGCGGGCGTCCGTAGACCCAATCTCAGTGGTCACGGCTCTTTCAGCGGCGCTTTAAGCGCGCCTGCTCCGCTTAGGGACTTCCGTTCCATGGGCGGACACTACAGGAACCCTCCGCCAACCCTCCGCCAACCCTCCACTCGAAGTATTTTGACTTTGGTGAGCCCTACACGTGTACTCATTTAATATGCCGCCTGTACTATCTAAGCAAAAGTAGCTTTAATCGTCGGCGGAATAATGATTTTATCCGAGAAACTAAAAAAGAAACAGTTTGTTATCGTCGAAAGACATTATAATAAAAAAAACATACAATGAAACATAGAACCTTCTCCTTTTTTGAAGTCGGTTAAAAATAAAACAAATAAAAACGTGGTTACTAATACGAGCGCAGTCAAGTTCGACGCTGACAGAGTCGGCCGACCAATCTCTCCTTGCACACACACGCGCGGATTGGTCGGACGGGGGTTCGACAGGCGCTCGCGGCTCGCAACCGCGGACCTGTGAGCCCGACGCGACGCCAACCCATTTGACAGTCTGGCGTACCGGTTCGTCGCTTCCACCCATACACAGACGGATTAGTCCGATGGCCGACCAATCCGCCGGACCAATCTGCGTGTGAATGGTGGGTTATTATACCTTTAAACGGCTTTTAACGCTTGGAGGAATTGGTCGTTGTTCGTGCGTCGACAGTACGAAAAGCGACGAATTCTATGAAACGTATTGTTTACCAAAAACGAGGAGGCAAAAGAGCATATATAAAATGTTCGAGCTCGACTAGGGAAGTACTACCCTTTCACAGAAATCAACGTACAGCACCAATGCATTAAGTGAGAGATCCAAAAGCCTGTACTATCGCTGTTTTCCCTATGCCCACACATTTCTAGAGGAAAAAAGAATAAGTGGCGCCCATTTCCATTTGACGACCTCCGTGGCGTAATGGTTACCACGCCAGACGGGTAATTCAGCGACTGACACCACGAAGAATTGGAACCATGATGTCAATCGCGGAAGGACACTTTTTGAATTGACTGATTGACGCCATGGTGTCAATCGAGTAACATATAATTGGGACGTACGTCCCAGCCCTTTTTTGACTTGCTTGATCCACGGCCACCCAGGAGGTCCCGGGTTCGAATCCTGGTCGGGTCATGATGAAAAACGAACTTTTTCTGATTGGCCTCGGGTCTTATATGTTTATCTATATATGCATTTGTTTTATAATATAGTATCGTTGAGTGTATCCCATAACACAAGTTTCGAACTTACTTTGGGGCTAGCTCAATCTGTGTGATTTGTCCCTTTATATTTATTAATTTATTTTGTAAATACACTAGGTACTATGTTTTTTCGTAGATTATTACAAAATTATTTTACTCTCTACTGAAGTTTCAATTTCTCTCAAAACTTCTAGATACTAGATTTACGTTGGAGGTAACAAACAAATAAAATTAAATCACACATTAATACATTGTAAAGTAAAGTTAGTGCTATAACTAAAAATCAAAATTAAACTTGTACAAAGTTAATACGAGTTCTAAATGCAGATATAATTCTTATTAGATGCCGCAAGTGTGAATACAAGTGTTGCGAGTCAAGATCAAGGTCAAAAATAAAATAAAATAATTAAAGCCACAGACATTCTATTTCACGAAGATTTCATTTGGCTATAAAAGGCATGTACGTACGTGCATGTTACTTTAGTGTGTGTGGCCGTTTTACGAGCGTTTTAGTGTCTAAACACACTATGCCGAAAATACGCGACCGAAGTTCGGCGTAACTACGTCTGCAATGTATTTTAAATGACTGACGACACACCATGCCGAAATTACGTCGCGTTATAGCGTACAGCCGAACTTCGGTCGGGCGTAAGTTCGGCAGCGATTCGGCGTATAGCATCACATTATAAGCGACCGAAGCTCGGTTCGATTGCCGACGTAGATAAAAAAACGTTGTTTTGCGTCTGTAGACGCAGCACGACGCCACGACAGCGCTCGGACACTGACACTGACAATACAAGTTCCGCAACCGAATTTCAGCCGCGTAAGTTCGGCGCTTATGGTGTGTCATATCAGCCGAATACGCCGAAGAAGAGCCGAACGTAAAATCAGCCGCGGAACTTCGGTCGTGTATTTTCGGCATAGTGTGTTTAGACACTAATGTGTATGTGAATATTACAAATTTTCATAGTCGAACTGGCCGAACGCTCTCGGCGAAATAAAATAAAATCTGTATAACGATTTAAAATAGTGTAGACAGTGGTTTCATATTAAATATTATTGTCAACACTGTTTTAAACGGTTCCAAACCATGTAATCCTTACTATGATTATAAATGAGAAAGTGAGTTTGTTTATTTGTTTGTTATTCCTTCAATAAAGCCTGCTTCACTAATCAGCCGATCATTATGAAAATTTATATACATATTGTCAGGGGTATACAGAGCCCAACATTTTCAGCCATCATTTACAGACCACTTTTTATTCCGTGAAAGTATGTCATTCCAACAGGAAAATATTTTTTCTACTATAGATGGCGCTGCAAATGCGATGTCGGCCAACGGATGGCGCCACACAAAGACGCGGGTAAAAGCTAGTTAAATATGAAAGCTTTACATGTAACTCATAAAGCAATGGTGTCAAATGCAAAACTTGTAAATACATATTTTTATGATAATACTTTTACAGATAATATCTAAACTCAAACCAAAAAATGTTGTGTTCATTTAGGTATAAACTTATTATAGGGTCGGAAATCGAAACCGCGCCCTTTGATACAGGAAATAAGTAGAGTACTGAGCTAGACGAGACAGTTAAGTGCTGATTTACTTCTGATTGTCTTGATTTTGAGTTGTTTTTGTTATAGTACGCGCCAAAATTTGGACGCAGTTTATAAAACCATTGAAAATCGAATGTCGTTATACACTAAGTAATAATTATGAGTTTCGAACTTCGTTTTATGACTGCGCGAGCCAGCCGCGTTTGCGACCAGTATACACAAAATTGCCTGCATCCATATCCTACTACATAAAGGCGAAAGTGTTTGTGTAAGTTTGTTACATCTTCACGCTCAAATGGCTGGGCCAATTTTTATGATATTTAGTATGAAGATAGCTGATACCTTGGATAGTGACATAGGGTACGTTTTATCCCGATAAATAGGCGATTCCCGCAGGATTTGGTCAAAAGTCTGATATAGATGGGATGGGAAGGACCTCCACCTTACAGAAGATCGTAGTCAAATAGCATTAGTCTCGACCATGTTGTGGTCCTACGGTCAGTGAGGTCTCCAGAGCTCCACTTAGGGGGTTGGGAGGGTTGGCAACACGTGAGTGATACCCCCGGTATTGCAAGCGTCTATAGGCTACGGTGATGCTTACCATCGGACGGGCCGTATGCTTGTTTGCCAACTATGTGGCATAAAAAGATGGCGCTGTTGTGCATAAAATTAAACGCGGGTAATACCGTGGGCAGCAGCTAGTTTATTTATGTTATATTTCACTATTATATAGACATAAAAGCTTCGAACAATCGTCTGATTTATAAACTGATATGAAATAAACATAAATAGATTACAAATAACTTTTTGATAAAGCATAAAAAAAGAGATAAGCTTTATTTGCAAAAAAACACAGTGATACAATAAATAGTAAATATATACAAACAAGACAAGTGTATATGCAACAAGGCGGCCTTATTGCTCAAAGCAATCTTTTCATTTTAATTTCAAAGTACGAGAAGCAAATTCAAACACAATTATTGAATCATTAGAAATGTGTCAAGTTATTGGAATAGAATTTAAGGTATCTATTTCGATTTGTGTCTTATGTTTGTTTTCGCAACTCAAGCAGAGCCACAGGAAATAGTTAGTATGCAACAACCGTAATGTTTGGACAGGGTGCATCGAAGGGAATTGTATTTTCATTCTATTAGGCAAGTGTACGTACGGGTTCTATTTTGGTCAATCAAAGAATGTTCATATTATTCATGTCGTGTCGACGACAACATATCCTTACTTCCTTATCCTTACTAATATTATAAATGAGAAAGCGAGTTTGTTTGTTATTCCTTCACGGCTTGACTAAGCAGCCGATCATTATGAAAATTTGCATACAAATTGTTAGGGGTACAGAGCCCAACATAGGCTACTTTTTATCCCGTGAAAGTATGTCATTCTAATGGGAAAATAATTTTACTACTATAGAGGGCGCTGTATCGGCCAACAGATGGCGCCACAAGTCGCGCTATGGGTTGTTTTGTTGTCAACCGAGATCTATGTCATAAAATTAACGCGAGCGAAGCCGCGGGGAAAAAGCTAGTTATGTATAAAAAGAACAACTCACTGAGTTTATAAGCTCGAAATATTTTTTATGTCTTGCTAGGGCTTTTAATTTAACATCTAATTATTTATATTTAATAAAACATTTAAAGCCCGCATTTTAAATGAAAATTGTACCTAGTTAATGTGTCATATCAGTGCTTAAAATAAAGTACTATTTCAGTAAAACTGAAAGATTTTTAAAGGCAAGTCGAAAACATTCGAAGCCGATTCGAAAGAGCTTATTACTTACGCCTATTTAAATAAAGACATTTTGAATTTGAGTCTGAATCTAAAAAAAACTTAAAACACCAAATCTCGGAAACCGCTCTCTTTCGACCTCTTATTGATAGGGGGCTAATTTTGTTCTAAATTACGTCTAATTTACCTAACCACTTTTAAGGACTTATAGGCTAGTTATATAAACCACATATTTATTCTACAGTCGAACCTCAATCCAAACTATCATACGTCATTATCATGTTTGTAATATCGATGTATAAATTGTGTAACTTCCACTCATGATAATACCTGTCTAGGGACTGAATACGTTAGTTGCGTGTGCATACTAATTTTGCATAAGTCCAGTATAGTTTATAGACACGCTAAATTACAATATGCATGAAAATTACATATAAAATATTTTGTGTCGTAGTAATTATACACTGGGCGTCAAAAGTAAGTAGTACAGTTTTAAAATTGCAATATCTCCTAAACTACAGAAGCTAGACCTTTCAAATAAAAAAAAGTTAAAAGACAATTTCATTTCATTTAATAAAAACGTCATGCATAATATCATTTTTTAAAGATTGACTGAAAAAAAAACTTAATAAACAAAAACACTCTTTTTTAAACTGTTAGCTTGTACTTTTGTTTTTTATTGTTTTCTTTATTTCTGATAAATCAATTGCAATTCAAAAGCAAATGTGTCTTCAGCGAGTAAACGTCACTAATCATGCCTCTTTCACCAGAAGAATGTGCAAGAATCATAGCTTTTCTCGAAGTAGGCATCAGTATGCGTCATACTGCAAGAACGGTGGGTGTAACTCTAAGAACGATCCAGCAAGTAAAGCGAAGATACGAAGAGACTGGAAACCATCTAAGGAGACCAAGTAATGGCAGACCCAGGTGCACTAGTACCGGAGAGACCGCTTAATTGTCTCTACTGTGTTAAGAAATCGTCACCTTAATGCAGTTAAGGTCCAGCAACAGCTTCTTCAGACCCGAAGAGACTACGTTAGTGAGAGTACAGTGAGGAGAAGACCTTGCTGAAGCCAACCTGAAGTCGTACAGGCCAGCAAATGGCCCCAAACTTGAGACAGGGCATCGAGTAGCAAGACTACGCTACGCCCGTCAACACGTACAATGGGACGAAGAAGAATGGACAAGAGTTTTGTTCACAGATGAGTCTCGGTTTTCTTTATTCACTTCCGATGGAACGCGGAGAGTATACAGGCGACCTGGTGAGCGATACATTCAAGGTTGCATCTCGGAAAGAGTTCAATACTGGCATCAGCTGGCAGCTGGTTGGCATCAGCTTGATGGCTTGGCCATCAAGAAGCCCAGATCTTAACCCGATTGAACACGCCTGGGATGAGCTTGGGAGGCTAGTCAGAAGACGCAGACCACCCCCCGCCACCCTCAGGGCTCTAAAACAGGCCCTGATAGAAGAATGGGTGAATATTCCCCAACACCGCCTCCGAAACTTAGTGTTCAGCATGCCAAACCGGCTCGAAGATGTCATCAGAGCCCGAGGCGGCAACACAAGTTACTAAAGTGGGAACAAGGCCCAAAACTTAAAAATTAAGTTCTTGATAGTTACTTCAAAATGGTTAGCTTTTTAGTTTTTTCTTAATTTTCAGTGTAAAACTTTACTAATGCTAAATAAAATATTATTTTTAGAAAACTTTGTTAAATTTGCTATAAAATTACTTTTATTTCAAAACTCTAACTTCTATAGTTTATGAGTAATTGCAATTTTAAAACTGTACTACTTATTTTTGACGCCCAGTGTATTTAATTTATTGTTATTGCACACGTTTTGGTTTTAACCCTGTAATTGATAAGGCTTTTCAGACCCGGTGCGTGTAAGCTGTTACATAAAAAAAGATTAAACGTCCTTATTTTTTATTTGTCTATGTTTCTTGTGTCATATTTTTTATTTACATTCACTGTCTTTATCTCGCCCTATCTTCACTTGTATTAAATCATTTTTAAGCTATTGCATAGCTTTTATTTCGGGCTTTGAGCGCGACGACCGAATCAAGAAATTCCGTAACGATAATAAATTCAAACCTAACACCGATAAAATTAATAAGCAGAATTCAACCTTAATCGAACGAATTAAGACTCAAAATTCAATACGCAATTTAACAGAGTCCTCTATGAGAGAAGAGCGATAACAGTTTTTAAATGGTTAAATATTTATAACACTGGTTAACAGAGTCCTCTATGAGGGAATAGTGGTAAATTTTATCGGTTATATTTTATAGCCATTAAATTGCGTATTGAATTTTGAGTCTTATTTCATGAAATACTGCATAAATAAAAAATAAATAAATAATTTATAATTGTATAAGTTGATAAAAATGCAATAGCTTTACCGCGGCGATCCCCGAGTGCCACACGTTTTTTTACAAGTAATATTATTTTCTTACTACCACAATTGCTACCATCCGTAATATAAATTGCAATGATAATTATGGTTTAAATTAGTTTGTATGCAGCAGTGGCAAATAAAAATTAAAACTGTCTCACAAATTAGAATCCCGTATGTAATTCAGTCAAAAAAATTAGCTGAGTGCCAGCCAGCATTTTAAATTTGATCGCGTCTGACAAAAAAAACCTCAGAAACCGACTGGTGAGGTAATAATTGAGTTTTTTTTTTTACTTTCCTTATACAAACGGTCGTAATGTTTTTTTTGCGGGTAACTTTTTATCTGTGCAGTGAGTTATCAAGCTTTCTTTATTATGAGTGACAATCTCAATGTTTTTTTTTTTAACAAAAGATTCTTTTTTTTGTTGAAAGCATTTTTTCAACAAAGGAATTTGATGCGTGTGTTGTGTCTCAGTTTGATGGTTTTATCTGCAGGGTTAAGCTTGCTCTACACAGTTTTAAACCCAGTTTGAAACAAAGTACCCCGTACGGGAATCGAACCCTTTGGTGTCCAATATAGAGTCACTAAACTGACGTCTCTCTAATATTATAAACTTTTATTTATATAATACAATTCATACAGATTGAGCTAGCCCCAAAGTAAGTTCGAAACTTGTGTTTTGGGATACTAACTCAACGATATTATATTTCATAACAAATACATGTCATATATAGATGAACATCCAAGACCCGAGGCCAATCAGAAAAAGTTCGTTTTTCATCATGACCCGACCGGGGATCGAACCCGGGACCTCCTAGGTGGCCCATATTATGAGAACGATGCGCAATAGTTTTAAAATTTATACGTATTACCTACCATTGTTATATTTTTTAGAATAATTGAAAATGCCAGCCTTACAAAATTTAATTAAAATGAAGTTCATTTCAAATCATATTCTTTGGATAGAAAATAATTGAAAATTAAAAATACCTCTATTCAAACGAACAAAAATAATTTTCTCTTGTATTTGAACTGAGAAATCAAATTAGATATTCAAATACGATGTTCACCAGTTACAGAGTGACAGTGGAATTGACAGATACATTTACTGAACTCACGGAATTGAAAATTACAATCCACAGATGTTGATCTTAATAGATTCCACCAATTGCTATTTTGTATCGATACAACCCCACCACATGTTCACACCGCTGCGCTACCACTGATGTGTCTCCTGTGTAGCCAGGATCAACAACAGCGACCTCAGATTGCCAATAAGCAATAAAACTTTGACGTCCCGGGAGAAACGACTGTCTTGAACTCACAACGAATTGAATCATAAATTAAATAGTAGCAGTTGTAGGAAGTATTGAACGAACTTTTTGTATAATACTTTACTAGATAAACTCAATTCGGAGATAAAATGAATGGCTTTAAATAATTATTAGCGGCATCTATTTATTTGATTTACATCAAGGTTATAATATTGTATAAAATCAAGACTAAATATAAGTCATTGTAAATAGAACCCTTTGCTACAGTGATAAAGTTTAAAAATAACTGATTAAGAGTTCCTGTTGAAGGGTTAAGTCGTTTTTAATTGAACTGTCAAATTGTGTTTCAAAATCGAATTTTGTGCACAAGGGCAAAAATGTATCTACTCATAAATGTATCTATAATAAGGCAAAGGAAATGAGCCATACAGCCAAACACAATAAAAGTTCAGAGATAGAATTTGTTATTTTATAATATTTACTTTAATTTATTTGCCTTATGTGTTTTTTAAGTCATAAAAGATTTTAAAATTGAAATTAAAGTACCGTAGGTTATTTAATTAATTTAAGAAAATTATTTTATTACAAAATTAATTTAATAGTAGGCTGTATAGGTCTGTAGCCCAAGCCTAATTTCATTGTCGTAACATTTAAAAAAAAAGCGGCGGGAAACAGGTCTTGTTTTTTCGTGCGTTTATTAATTTATTTCCTCGCAATCGAAGTGAAAAGCAGAGTTTATAACTCGTCCACAAAACCATTTTTATCCTCGACATTACTATCAGTCTAAAAGTCTCGGATAGAAATGATTCGTTTTGTGCACTTGTTGTAAAATCTACTATTAATGGCGAAAGAAAAACTGTTACTGCCTTTTTTGTTACTTTAGATGAGTTGGGCTTCGAGATCTAGATTGATAGATAGATAGATAGAATATGATTTCTTTGCAAAACACAAACAAGTGATACAGTAAATAGTAACAGTTACACACAGTGTATATGCAATAAGGCGGCCTTATTGCTGAAAGCAATCTTTTCAAGGCAACCTGCCTTAGGGTAACGAATTTTTGCATGGAGTGGGCAGGATCAGCAAGACACAATAGACTAGATTGGTATAACTGCTAAAATGCCAATCTAGTAGTGGTAATGCTGTTCGGATTTACTGCTAAAAACAGAAATATTTGGCAGTAAAACATGGCCAAATTTATTCAGTTATCTACCTACAAATCAGATAACCGAGTTCTTAGTTCCATTTCGATAACGTTCCACAAATCATACGAGCGAAATCGTTCAAGAGAGAATTTTAATAATTTATATAGTAGGTTTAAGTTTTCGGTGAGACGCTTACTGAAATATATATCCTTATTAATATTATAAATGAGAAAGTGAGTTTGTTTGTTTGTTATTCGTTCACGGCTTGACTAAGCAGCCGATCATTATGAAAGTTTGCATACATATTGTTAGAGGTACAGAGCGCAACATAGGCTACTTTTTATCCCGTGAAAGTATGTCGTTCCAATGGGAAAATATTTTTTCTACTATAGATGGCGCTGTATCGGCCAAGAGATGGCGCCACAGTCGCGCTATGGGTTGTTGTGTTGTCAAACGAGATCTATACAGTAATAAAATTAACGCGAGCGAAGCCGCGGGAAAAAGCTAGTCTATATATTTTTTTTTATTTCCTGTATTTTGGTTTGTTTTCTATTTGTCTAAAATTATAATTGTGTTTAAGCTAGCATCTTATTAAGTTATCTCGCCCCACAGAAAGTAGCAGAAAATTTCGGAAGGCACGGAAAGCTGTTAGTTCCGTCCCTACTTTTCAAGTTGCTCCGAAGCACGCAGCAGCTCGATTTTTTATTTATACCCATCCAAATATCGCCTGGGGTTATTGTTACTTAACGTAGATGATTATTCCGCTTTAACACTCACAACGAGGTCATCGAACTCCTCATGATCACGACTAAAAAATGTACGCACATAAAAATATTCATACAAAATACTATACTTATAAACGGCGCGCCCTAAGCACAGAAAGATATTGGGTCGCGCGACATTTGGCGTTGATCCAGCCAGCAATCTTGTGTTGCGCTCCTTTTGTTCCCGTAACAGAGCGTAACCGGTTACCGATAAATGGGTCGGGGCGTAAACTCGTAAAAAATATAAACCACAATACAAGAAATTTGAGTAAACACGAGATTGAAGCCGTTACGGCGATATTTCGGCTCCAATTTTGTTTGGAATTTATTTCGTAAAAAATATTATTAAACAGCAGATCAAATTTCTTGGATTTTGTCAAAATCAGTTTGGATATTACACTTTTGCTTACATAGATACCTACTACCAAAAGCAAATTGAGCTAAAATTGATCAGTTAAAAAATATTATTGACCAGATCAATTTCGGGTACATGGTCGCTATTCCGGAGCCTTCCTGGCTCACCAGCTATCGCTTCTGCTCGCCGCTTGATTATTCTGCCCACTGCCACTTCGTCTTACTAATCTGTTGAGATATTATGTCGGTTATTTTCTTATTATCCTTATGTCCTTTCTAAATATAAGAGCTGCGCTTTCGCCGTGTCTTCATTTCAGCAGCAGTCTTCATTTTTCTCTGTCCCGCTTGCAATACCGGGGTAGTATCTATAAGCTACAATAGACAAAACAGACCAACAACAGCTTATTTGTGCACTCCGCTATTTTTAATTCTAAAAACCAGTAAAACGTGTGTTCTTAAGGTCGAAAGTTATTAAATGTGATAATTTATGAAGTGTAAAAAACAATTTAATAATTTTTTGCAAAAATCTGAGGTGTTGTGTGAGAGAAATCGGAAATTTTAGTTCACGAATAAAAGATAAACGGCTGCCATTACTACCTGCTCCAATCCGCAAATTCATCGCTTCGGAGCGGCAACAGCGCTTACATCGCTGCATTTTTATGACACCGTTGAACGACGGGCGCTTTGCAGCGGATGATAAACACTAATATTAACCACGGTGAGTCTATTATTCGTGGCTAGCCTCTGCAGCGCTTTGAACACAGATGTACCAGAGAACGCCTCGTGCGCTGTAACTTGCTGCTTACGCTATTTGACATATGAACCAGTATTCAGTACCTACCTATTCTATTAATTTGCAGTAATGAATTGTTTAACGTGTAACAAAACGACCCGAAGTAACGAGTTAATAAAATGCTCTGCCTGTGCGGGATGTTATCATTTTAAATGCTTGAACATATCGAGCGCCTGCTATAAGGAAAATATTAATGATTTAAAGCGAAATTGGAAATGCCCCACATGCACTAGTGTTAATCGCCGGAAAGATGATAATACTCCAATTCAAAAACAACTTCCTTCGCGGCCCGCTACTGGTGATAGGCACACTGACGACGATTCAATAATAATATCTAAATGTAGCAGGCAGCCACAGCGCTCCCCCAACAACAATTCTACGCAAAGAATTATTTCTACGTTGCCCTCCTCGTCGACAACAACACCTGTGACACTAGACCAAATCAGTGCGTTGCTTGATTCAAAATTATCATTAGTTCGAGCTGCCATAAAAGAGGATATTAACTCTGCTATTAACAAATTAAAAGCAGAATTTACAGAAACAACAGAATTTCTCGCCAACGAGCAATCTGACTTAAAAAAACAGTTAGAAATTGCGAATAGTAAAATCGATGAACTGGAATGTAAAAATACTAAAATGGAGTCTGATATGTTGCGTATGGGGCTTCAAATTTCGACATTGGAAAGAATTTCGAGAAATTGTAATATTGAAGTGCAAGCCGTGCCTGAAAAAAATAATGAAAACTTACTCAATATTGCAAATAAAATGTTCACTGAAATTAAGGTGCCTATTAATGAAATTGATATAAGATCTATTAAGAGAGTCGCCAAAATGAATAAGGGAAATAACCGACCCCGCAGCATACTCATCACTTTACCTTCTGAGCGAGTTCGTGACAACGTACTTTCCTCCTACAGTAGATATAATAAACAGAATAAAAAGAACGAATTAAACACAGAACTTTTAGGCTTTCCAGGGGAGAGGCAGCGCATCTATATTAGTGAACATTTGCCTCCCGATGTTAAACAGCTCCATTCTTTAGCTAGAAGTACTGCCAAAAAACTATCTTATAACTATGTATGGGTGAAGTACGGGCGAGTATACATGAGGAGGGATGACAACTCTCAAGCTATTCATGTAAAGAATGCTACTGTATTAGATAAACTAACAGGATAGTTAATTCATGTTTTTGTAGTCTTTTTTAACAATAGATTTGGTTAATTAAACGTTGATTATTTTTGTTATTTTTTTTTTTATGGATATTTACTATCAGAATGTAAATAGGATTAGAACAAAAGTTACAGAAATATACTTGAACACAGTAAATTGCAACTTCGATTTGGTTTGTTTAACAGAAACTAATTTGAATTCTAGTGTATTCGATTCAGAATTATTTCACTCTAATTTTAATGTATTTAGAAGAGATCGTTATACCACTTGTATTCCAAAACAGGATGGTGGAGGAGTATTGATAGCTATTAAGAATACCTACGATGTTGTGAGGCGAGCGGATTGGGAGAGTGCGATTGAGGATCTATGGATCACTATTTTGCCACGCGAACCTTCTTGTCCTAAACTTCATGTGTGTGTATGTTATCTGCCCCCTGACATATCACGGGAAAATTTACAGAACTTTTACACTAATACACAGCAAAACATATTACGCTGCCACGATGATGACGTTTTTCTGATTATAGGAGATTTTAATACGCCTAAATTAACGTGGGAAACAAACTCGAACACTTATTTAATGACGCCTTGTGTATCATCTGATCCTAAAGCTTGTCTGCTTACAGAGACTCTTGCCCTGTGCGGGTTGCATCAGTTTAATGGTATACGCAATACTAATGGGCGGCTCCTTGACCTTGTCTTGTCAAATTCCGGTGGTACTCGGGTGGAGGGTATTGAAACTATTACGCGCTTGGATTCACACCATCCCTCTTTATTGATTTTAGTCGATCATTCATTAATTGACAAACCCATAAAACGCGCCTCAACAACACGCTACAACTTTAATAAATGCGATTACACTACATTAAAATCGGAACTACAGGGTATTAATTGGATCACGTTGTTGTCAACGGAGACTGTGGATGACGCTGTAGCAAATTTCTATAACGTCATAAATGAACTTATACCCAAACATACCCCGGTTGTCAAAAATAATGGTAATAGGCACCCTGTATGGTATACGCCGGCATTGATAAGATGTTTAAAAGAAAAAAATAAATATCATAGTCTTTTTAAGAGGTACCATAACCCTCGAGATTATGATACTTTCTCCATGCTACGTAAAAGGTGTAAAAAGCTTACTAACGCTGCTTATTTGTCTTACTTGGCACTTATTGAGGATACGATACCGGACAATATCAAGGCTTTTTGGAACTTTGTAAGCCATAAAAAGGGACACAAAGGAGTGCCTCAGACTGTGACCTTCGGTAGGGAAACTTCATCTGACTCTCAGGGAGTCTGTGAACTTTTTTCTAAATATTTTGGCTCGGTATTCGGCGAATCTTCCCTTGGTGATTCTCATCCATATACATCTTGTCAACAAGCTGCACCCCCTCACAATACACTTAGTACTATAAAGCTTGATAGGGTCTTGGTGCTGCGATTATTGAAGCAACTGGACTCAAAGAAAGGCCCTGGTCATGACGGTATTCCGACAATTTTTTTAATCAAATGTGCGGAAGAATTATGTCATCCTGTAACTATACTGTTTAATAAATCTTTGGAAATGGGTGTCTTCCCTTCAACGTGGAAAATAGCACATATTATTCCAGTTTATAAATCAGGCGATAGGTCTAACTGTGAGAACTATCGTCCAATCAGTATTTTATCAGCCTTGGCCAAATTATTCGAGTTAGCTATCTATGATCAATTATATAACCAAATAAAACCTTATATCTCTGAAAGTCAACACGGCTTTGTTAAGAACCGTTCAACTGTAACAAACTTATTAGAATACAAGAATTATTTGTGCGAGGTGTTTGCGAGGTGTGGTCAAGTAGACGCAGTATACACCGATTTTAAAAAGGCGTTTGATAAAGTTAACCATATTTTACTATGCAGTAAACTGGATAGATTTGGCATTCACGGAGACTTACTGCGTTGGATCAAATCCTATTTGTCTGGGAGGTCACAGTTGGTTGCACTTAAGGGCTTCATGTCTTCTCCTATAGTGCTGAAATCCGGGGTACCGCAGGGATCGCACTTAGGACCATTGTTCTTTGTTGCTTTCATAAATGACCTGACAACTAGGCTATTATGTCCCTGTCTTTTATATGCTGACGACCTTAAAGTCTACAAATCTATAAATAATGTATCGGACTGTCTGGACCTCCAACATGATATCGATATGGTTTCTGACTGGTGTAATCGCAATCTAATGTATCTTAATGTGAACAAATGTTTTGTTATCAGTTTTACCAGTAAGAAATACAAAACTAATTACGAGTACAAATTGGAGGGTCAGGTTCTTCAGTCAAGGAGTGTGGCTAGGGACCTTGGTGTACTGTTTGACGAAAAGCTCTCATTTCGTGAACACTACTCGTATTTGACAAATAAGAGTTTTAAATTAGTCGGGTTCATATGTAGGATCACAAGTGGATTTAAGAACCAAAAAAGTTTCCTCACTCTTTACTACAGTCTTGTGCGCAGTGTCTTGGAGTATGCTAGCGTGATCTGGTCGCCATGTTATGAGGTTCATTCTAACGCCATAGAAAGCGTTCAGAAAAAGTTCTTGAGGATCCTTAGTTACAGATCTGGTCACGGTCGAAGGCTTGGCAGTTACAAAGAAAGACTCGATAAATTTGGAGTAGTTCCCCTGGAAACTCGACGAAGGCAGCAAGACCTTATTCATTTATACAAATTATTACATAACAAATTTGACTCCTCATATTTACTAAGCGTTATTAACTTTAATATTCCACGCAATCAACGAAGACATATGAACACTTTTACTTTACTAATATATAAAAATAATACATCCTACTATAACCCACTTACAAGAATGTGCCGTCTCTTTAATGAACTATCTAGTAAACATCCTGATCTTGACATACACACCTCAAAATTATGCACGTTTCGTAATTATATTAAACATATTTTCGACGATCGCTCTCCAACTTTGCTTGCTTTAATTAAGAATTAGAACACTTAAATGATTCTATGACTTAAAATTTACTTAATTTAGTTTTTTATTAAAACTGTAATGTAGTGTTAACATTTTAGAGTTACAATCTAGAATAGAACTAAATGTAAAACTTATTATTGTACATAAAGGTTGTAATTTGTTATGTTATCCAAATAAATAAATAAATAAATAAATAAATAAGCTACAGTGATGCTTACCATCAGGCGGGCCGTATGCTTGTTTGCCAACTTTGTGGTATAAAAAATCTAATTGTAAACTAAACGAAGTATATTTACTGATTCAGCACTTGTAACAAAGCCTAGATCTCATCTTGGCAGCAAAGTTCATCTCATTGCTC
The DNA here is from genome assembly GCA_905163395.2 of Endotricha flammealis. Lineage (NCBI taxonomy): Eukaryota > Metazoa > Arthropoda > Insecta > Lepidoptera > Pyralidae > Endotricha > Endotricha flammealis. The sequence goes on from LR990855.1 coordinate 16,464,340, forward strand.
CCAGCACTTACAGTTGCCAGATTTTCCTTTATTTTAAGTGTTTCAGTAAAATATTAACAAAAGATCTTTGAAATTGATAAATGAGTTAGGTTCATGCATTTAAGTTTAAATATATTTCATAGGTCAGTGAATAATATTATTCCATGTATACAAACGTGGAGTAAGGCAGTCACCGAGTAGTATCCAGGAACGGAAAACGGAGTAGACGTCCGGCAGCTAGATGGGTTGATGATGTCAGGCAAATTGCTGGGACAAAATGAATTGAGATGGCTCGGGATAAAGGCTAGGCGATGGCAGGTTGGATAGATGAAAGGAGGCTTACCCAGCAGTGGGTCGATGAGAGATGATGATGATGATACAAATCTAATTCCTACGTCACTTTCATCAATGTCATATTGCAGACCAACAAGCAAACAGGCCACCTAATGGAAAGTGGTTCAGTGTCTAAGAAACTTTACTTTTGTCAGAGAGGTTACCATTACGTTGCCATCTACAAGGAAAGGAACATAAAGAGAAGGGATGAAGGGATATGAAAACAAGGGAAAGATGTTGTTGGGCTTCCGAATTCTCTCATTGAAAGAATCGCATTGCTGCTTTACCTCCAAATTCTGCAAGAGTGTGGTAATTCCCCGGTCAAGCTTCGCTATTTAGACGTAACATTTCAAAGTTCACATCACTAATAAATTTATTGATAAGTATGTTAAACTTTAGCGATTAACTGGAGTATTTAAAAAAAAATGAGCATCCAACGCTCGAAATCCAATTTTTGATTTAGCTCCTTTTATAAGACAACACAATACACCATTGAAAACAGAACAAAGTAAAGCAGAGACGGCACAATAGCGCTATCTTTTGCAATAAAAAGGAAAGTCAGATTTAGGTTAAAGGTTTTATGAATGCCTTTATATTATTTAAATTTTAATAATTATTGTGGGTAATAAAAAATATTATGACGTTTAAACAGCAAAATTTATTTAATCTACGCAGAAATTTATCTCGCTGTGACAACGGGACGCGAGGTAATAATAAAGAAATAATCTTACTTAATATCGTTCCTGTTATTTAACGCAAGTAAATTTTGCGGCGAGAGTTGTGACCACAGTGTATTTGTAAGCAGATGAGGTATTTCCAACAATACTTTCTTAAAATTTATTAAGAATAAAATCATAATATTTTAGTTATTCATGTCCGTTTTCACCAACGTACCCTAGCGTAGGTGTAAATTATTTTTTATTATCGAACAAGTTTTTATGAGTTATGGAATATGTACTCTGGGGTCGTTGGTGAAAATCGTTTATAATTTCATTTGATTTTGTACTTAGCACTAGATTTTCCACTTCTCTCACTTCTATACTTTACATCGACATTAGAATCCAATCAATATTAGAATATTTATAAAACTAAATTAAAAAAATCTAAATGTTCTTTTTTCTGAGGGAGCGTTAGTTTCTGTGCTTAGATACGTCTTTTACAATGATAAATATTTAGCCAAAAGTCTCCTATAAAAAAGTAACGTTTATTCAGTGAACATTAAAAAATCAATGACACACAAGAATGGTAAAACAATCCGTTATTATAAAGTAAAAATTAACTCTAATAAAAACCATAATATAATCCTCTCTTGACAAATATTAAAAAGAAAGAAAAACAAATTATTTTTACTACTTCCTCAATAACCATAATCTAAACCAAGGACGTAATAATAACGTTGTATTAGAAATAACCGCCCGTAAAGACCAAATGATTTCTTATAATAAACCATCTCATATTATTACACTGTGTGTTAGATAAACAGTTTTCTTTGTGAAAGCGAAATGCGAACCACGTCCCTTCTGACATAATCCACCCGATTTAGTTATAAGACCAACGCCGTGGACTTTTGTCATACTTGATTTATATTCTGTATTCGTAAACAACGGAATGTACTTTTACGAAGGTCAAATCTTAGGTTTACACTGATCAGAATAGAGTTTTGAGGTTACAATAATTGGGATAGAATTGTCAGACAGATTTTTAGTAGGCCTCTTGTAGCAAAAGAGAAGAGCCAGACAGACGCCCGTCTAACACCGGGACATACCATTTAGGACATAATAATATAGTAATTCGCCCGCGTGGGTTTTTCTTGTTAGTAATAGTCTATGGCACTCACAAAA